>CM062265.1:13212961-14412961 GCA_031216635.1 Dissostichus eleginoides
ATTCCCTATCATCTAAAGAAGGTATCTGTAGTATGTATACATAGTCAAATAAACACGTCCAATAAAACAAATCCTTCTTCTGCAATATGCATGCAACCATATACATCAACAGTACAACCTATAGCCTCAATAGGCAACACACTCTTGCTGTAGTCTTATCAAAAAGTGAACAAACCAAAAACTAAGTATTTCCCTAAGCAAATAAATGTTACTCATTTCAGAACTGTTGTACTTAGTTGTTATTTTCCCGTTAGCTAGATACTACCTTACTATGCTTTAATACACTAATTGTATCATAATGAATCCATGTGTATAGTTGTTTTTAAAACCCTCCATGATATTCAAAGCCAGGCAAGAATATTTTGGTTCTATCGGGTTTGAATCAACCTGAACGTGGGTTTTCTAAAAAACATTTAAATGTTCTATACTGAACTCCAATATGTCGTTAAGTAAGCAACAACTACAAACATCTGTAAGCACTATACAACGAATTGTGTGATTGTACAGCTATAAAATATAGTAACGTTCGTATGTTGTGGGATCTTACCTTGGCAAAATAAGAAAAAAATAACTTATTTTTAAGTTTATCAGCCGATCCTCATCAGTTTTGGTGATTGCTGGCAGCCACACACACTGGAGAGGACGTCTATGGACACACAGTCACACAGTCACACACACACACACCATTGAAAGTAGATGAGTCAGTTATCAGTTATGGATAGAGTTCATGTGAATATGGAATCATAAGGAAGGGAACACTTTAATACTTTTGTATGCATGTAACATATGTAACATTAAGCTGTCTGTGGCTCTTTGCCTGCTCCAACAACGTACATTTCCCCTCTGTGGGACTAATAAAGGTATTCTGATTCTGACTTTCCTCCCAGGGCCTTGTTGTTGAATTCTTCACCACTTTGCAGTAATCCAACCCATTGAGCAACATCTCTAACCGCCCTCCCCAGCCCCGCTGTAATCCCTTCAAACACAGAGATCGTACCCTATTTTCATGTTTTTGTTGTCTTTACTGATGCAAGACATATTGTAATATATTCATAAATGTAACTTCCTTAAGCAAAAGCCACTTTAAGACATACAATATAAGTGCTGTGTATGAATTACGATCACTTACTTGGACTTCAATTTGATTAAATGTGCATCATACTTCAAAAGGTGGTTCGTCACATGCGTTGCTGCTAAATATTTTTGCTGTAGCATGTTAAAGCCCAGAGACTTCAAACTCAGCCGAATATCTTGAAGTTTAAGTAAGGATGTGTTTGACTTGGAAACATACAAATGATCGTTTGATAATATGCTACAGGGAGTTGGAATTCATTTGTATGATAGAGCTACCAGTACTCGTTCCTTTCTTTCTAAGAACATAGACAGAATATGAGAGGAACTGCAGTGTAATAAACTCTATCTTGCTTCAGCCATTGGACTGCTGCTTCAAGAAGTGCGGGTAATGTGGATATAAATCTGTGCTTAGACATAAACTGGAGCTCTTAGCATTTTTCTTTGATTGGAATTTTTGAATAAAAAGGCGTAATATTTCCTGTACAGCATTAAAAAAAAATGTCTCCAGTCCATTAACCTTTCACATAAGTGTAATAAGAACCACGGCAATGAAGCCTTGGAATAAAATGTCAAGTGTAATCTTATAGCCGTTATTTTGTTTTCGCTGACGCAAATATGTCAACTGCCAAATACTTACAGACTGAACTGCTTGTATGAGAGTTAAGTAATGAACATTGAGACTTGACACATTTGCAGCCAGAAGCCTAAATGAGAAATACGGACAGTGTGCTTCAGAGTGGTTGTTCAAGGGTGGCTGTTCTGTGTCCGTACAGATGTAGCAGGTTGTACCCTGCGTATTCTGTCCATAAGGGGTGTATATCATCACATGGCAAGCTTATGCAAAATAACATAAAATAATCAACTGACATTCAAAGCAATAAGTCTGTTTAGATGTTTGTTGCTCACATTAAATAAAAAACCTTTGAAAAATTGCATGAAAACATGTCATTTTGACAACAGGATTGTGTATAACCATAACATAATATTATCAAAATATGATTACACTGAGAGGCAAGTTTACATCATATTGAATTGTCACCCAGCCTCAACATATTTCTAAATACACTGTCTATTACTACTACTAAGATTGAATGAATGTAATATAAACACTGTAACATTGTCCTTCCAAACAACCTGCTATATTGCAAAGTAAACAAATCGTGGGTTGGGTTGTACAAAGACAGTATATGAAAGGCTATGATTGGCAAGTTAGATTATGTAATTTAGAATGCTTACTACTTGACATTGACAAGTAGGTTAGGTGCACAACTTGATAAGTTGTTAGCTAGCTGACATTAGCTAGCAGAGACCAAGAAAACAAGCACCCACCACTACTATACACACTAACCACATTAACATTGTTTCAAACAATAGAATCGACAGAGTAAACGATAATTATAAGTACAGCATATCAAAAGAGACACAAAGTCTACCAGTAGTTATGTCATGAAAACAGGCTCCATGCAGTGTGGGGCTGTGACTGGTACTAACGCTACTACAGAGCACTGTGGCTACATTAGCATGCTAGCTGAAGCTTGTAGCTAGCCGTGACTAGCGCTAGCGAGGAGGCTGACAGCACAGCAGAAGTCATTAGCAGTCGTCACGGATCGAGAACAACTTCACTCTTACCAAGGCTGTGGGTGATGTAGGCGTAAACGGGACACCAGGCAGGTGTATATCAACGGGATGCACTGGGCGAAGGAGATAGAAGACGGTGGGAAAGAGCGAGTGCAGAGCTCAGCCTCTGTGGAGGTCTTCACCTGGTGCTTCCATGTCTGTTTACCAGACTGCATTCTGGGACACGGACGTCACTGCGCCCACACGTACGTACGCACGCTGGTGACTTAAAGCAGCTTCCCCATCATCATAAAGTATTTTTGGTCTGCTATCTTCATGGAAAAACTATGGCATACGACTAGGCAGAGGTGGGGAAAGTACTCAGATCGTGTACTTAAGTAAAAGTATAAGTACCAGTGTGTAGGAACACTCTGTTACAAATCAATGTCCCGCAATCAAAACGTTACTCAAGTCAAAGTAAAACGTATTGGCATCAAAATATGCTTAAGAAAGTAAAAGTACTCATTATGCAGATTGGCCCATTTCATACATATATATTTGATTATAATTATTGATGCTTTAATCATAATTCTGTGTTATTGCATGCATGTTTTTATCTGCTATGCCACTTTTGCGTCTATGCCACTTTAGCTGTAACCATGGGCGTCACTTTGTTAGAAAAAGTGTTTTATTTAATTTTTGTATTTCTCCAGATGTAATATTAGCATCGCAGAAGACAACAGATGTCCCTCCCCTGGGTGTTGAACCTCGAACACCTGCATGAAAAAACAATGCATAAACCTCTGGACCACCAATGTGTTTCAGAACAAATTGAACGCCCAACTAAAGGTGTTGTTGTGATATGATTTTGAGTGAATTTAAACCTTTATGCACATAACGAGCAGCCAGGTATTGAGGACAGCTCATGACATAAGTAACAAATAAATAAATGCATAAATACAGAATAAATACAGGAATAAATACGGGAATAAATACAGGAATAAATACGGGAATAAATACAGGAATAAATACGGAATAATTACAGGAATACAAAAATACAAGAAGAAATAAATGTGAAAAAAATAGAAAAAAATTAATGTGGAAATAAATACAGGAATAAATGAACACTAAATAAAAAAATAAATGTCTAAATAAAAATATACAAGTTGAGAATAAAACAGAACACACATATCTTTAATGTATTTTTACTAACATTAATATATTTATTAATTTCTGTGCGTGTTTCACACAATGTTGTTCTGCTTGGTAGCCTTGTATTCTGTGGATACGACAACATTTATAACAATTGTACTTTCAATTGCTCTGAAAGTTGTGCATGTGTCTTTAACAATATCTTTGAGTTGCTATCATGTTTTATTTCACTTCTTCGGACCAGTCCCCCTTTTATTTGGGAGCTTTGTGTCAAGTTGTGCACAGTGCGAGGAGAAACACATACTCTTCTGCAGGGCCGTCCCTCCCTACAGGCCGATCATGCAGGCTGCATGGGGCCTCACATCGCGCAGGGGGCCTCGCGCAGGCGGCCTCGGTTTATGAGCTCGGCTTGTGCGCAGCTCTCAGCGCAGTTCTCCGCGCACCCCCGCGCAAAAAAACATGAAGAAACTAGAGCATCACTCGAAGGTGGGTTATTGTATGAGTCAAATGTACAACTTGCAAATGTTGTATAAGTCAAATGTCAAACTTTTGCCAATTGCCATATTAAAACATCAGCTGCAATTCACGACATGAAGAAGGCAGTCTCTGCATAGCATATGGGCTAATGGAGATGCAGTTATTTCCAGCATTCGTTATTTACCATTCATTCAAGTATTGTATGCCTTTTATCTGCTAATGTACAGGAGGAAGAGTGATAAACTGTCTGTCTAGTTGGCTTACATAACAGTTAAAGTTTACAGCCTAAAAAACATGGGGCATTTTTTTCCCCTTTTATTCATTTTTATGTCAATTTGCACATTTCATGGTGATGCTCAGCCTCTCCCCTTAACACCTAACAGTCATCATCATGTCAACCATAACACAGAGAAATACTGATATAAATGTGCGTGTAGTTGTTGATACATTGCTGACAGAGGGAACTACATTTGAATACAGATTTAAGAAATATCAGTTTTTGAGCATGTAATAAGCATGTTTTGTCTTGACTATATTACAACTATATTATAATAAAATGATATAGTATTTATATTATTGAATTGATTATGATTATTATTATTAGTAGAAGTAGTTTATTTGCATTAATTATATTGTTATCTTTTTGAGGCTAGTATTTGGCAGGAAATGCAGACGTATTCACCTGTAAACGCATACTGAACGACATACATGCACATTTACCATTTACCTCACTGTATAAAAAAGTAACTGTGTTGATAATAATAATAAACAGGAATTATATTTGCAAAGTACTTTGTTTCCAAAAAAAATGTTTTCACTCCTGTCGGTGGGGGGGGGGGGCCTCATCTCACAATGTCGCTTGGGGCCCCAAGTTGGCCAGGGGCGGCCCTGCTCTTCTGTCTTCAATAAATATTTAAAAAGCTTACAGCACCGGGAATTTCCGGCGTATTCATGTTCTGTATAAACTGTAAAGCCCCCTGAGACAAAAGTACAATTTGTGATATTGGGCTAATTAAATAAACGTTGATTTACTTTTATTTATGTATTTGGCGCAAGAAGTACAGTTCACTTCAGGGCCCTCAAGAGCCAGATATAAATGTTTATTAGCGTAAAAAATTGTGCTATTAAAGGTGATGCTACTACCTAAAACTCAGTAACAGGAGTTTAAGGGATGGGATTTCTAGCAGGTTTTAGATTTTGAAGCTCTTCTCCACTATAGCAGTGAGATAACGCACACATTTAACAAGCAGCACAATACACACTGGGATAAATCAACATGATGACTGCACGGCTGGGATTGAACCCACCACCTTCTGACTCAAAGACAACAGCTCTTCCTCTCAGTCACCGGCAAATTATAAGGTGTTGTTCAGAAATGATGAAGTCATAGGCTGACTGTCCCAATCGAGATATCCGTTTTGTTGTTTGAATGGAGGGTTTTTTAAATGGGAAAAAAACCTGAAGTTTGATAAAGTTGAAAAGGTTTAATTCCATTGTTTCTAAATGACATATTAAAGAAACCTGACTCCAGATGCCCTGATAGCCTTGTGTTTTCTGAACAGATGTACACAATGACTGTCACTTCCTGTGATGAGTTCAGACAAATGTTCTTTAACAATATCTTTGTGTCGCCTTGTAACCCTAATAAACGTAGAAGCCAGTCCTGTAACATTTGACTGGAATTTGTACTGGTGTCTTTGGCTGAAGGGGTAAATGGATGCCTAACAACCAGAGGGTTGGTGGTTTGCTTCCCAGCATGGCAAAGTGAAGTGTGGTGGGAGGCAAGATGGCACGTGTGTGTGTGTGTGTGTGTGTAATGGTGAAGATCGCTTGAGGGCGGTCAACTGGAGGTAGACGCCCCTCCCCCCACACCTCCGGGGGACATGAAAATAAAATAGGGGGAAACAAATCAAATAACAATAAAAAAAAAAAATAAAGGTTATTATTATTGTTATCAAATTATAACAAAAACTAATAATATAATAAAGTATTAATAATATTTAAAAAAAATAATAATAATACAAATAATAATAATTTAAAAAATAACTCAAAATAAATGGAAATAATAATTTTAAAAATTAAATAAAAGGAAATCAATAAGCAAACAATAAAAAAAAAATATTAATAATAGTTATAATAATAATAACAATAAAATAAAAACAAAAACATTAAAACGCCTTCCGGGGAACGTCCCCCTTCGGTGAGGAGGGGCTGCCGGGCTGCGGAGACGCCCACAACTCCTCTGGGGGACGTGAAACAAATAAAATAATAATTATAATAATACAATAATAATGAAAATAATAATAATAAAAATAATAATAATAATAATAAATAATACATAATTCAATCATAAACACTAACTTGAAAAAAATTACATAAAGATATTTAATATGAAAAATATGTTTTACTAAAACTAAAAAAATAAAGTAATGAAAATAAGAATTTTTCAAAATCCTTGATGCAAAATCCTTTATACCTTAAAGTTTAAACAGATGTTATAGGGTAGTAAAACCACCAGGGGAAGTGTTAGGAGATGTGTGAAGTGATTATTCTTTCTTGGACCATGCTTCAGACTGAGGTTAGGATCATACGGAGACAGAAATACATAAATAAATAAATGTAAATGAACGTAAATGTAGAAATATATTAAAGATTTATAATAATGTGTGTTCTGTTTTATTCTCAACTTTTATGTATTTATTTATTTATTTATACATTCATTTATTTTTTTCCATATTTATTTACGCATTTATATATTTATTATTTTATTTATTTATTCCGGTATTTATTTCAACATTTATTTATTTCTACATTTATTTATTCGTATATTTATTTATTGCCGTATTTATTTATTCATGTTTTATTCATACATGTATTTATGCATTTATTTATTTATACTTATGTCATGTTCCGTCCTCCATAGTCATCAGTCTTACGATTAATACACATTTTAAGTTAAATGCTTATTATAAAACTGGGTGAAGTATTGCATTGCTTCAAGCTTTCATTATACATATTCAATTTGTGTTCTTCCTAAAGTCTGTATTTGTGATAATATAACAATCTTTTTGTTTGTTTTTTGACAAAAGGTTTCCATTTGACTCTCCACAGTGTAAGCCTACATGTTGTGTCACTGGAGATGACAATTTTATTAAACTCATGGCCTTTCATTCAGCTCTATTTTGACTATATCCCTGTTTTTAACCCTTAGATGCATAAGTGGGTCTTTTTTGACCCGGTGAGGTGGTTTTCTTAGAGTATCATTGTAATTACATTTTTTTATCATTTCATATTCCAGCTATTCCTCAAAAAACATGTTTTGGATATCATGCCATTCAAATTTTTAATTTAAATTGTATACATTTTAAGAAATTGTAGTTTTCGTAATACTACCCCAAGCTTCCATAAGTGGGTCTTTTTTGACCCGGTGAGGTGGTATTCTTGAAGTATCATTGTAATTACATTTTTTTATCATTTCATATTCCAGCTATTCCTCAAAAAACATGTTTTGGATATCATGCCATTCCAATTTTAAATTTTAATTGTATACATTTTAAGAATTTGTAGTTTTTGTATTACTACCCCAAGCTTCCATAAGTGGGTCAAAAAAGAATTCGTTTTTTTTTCAAAATGTAAAAAAAATGTCTAAAATTATAAATAGTGAAAATTAAATATGAAATATTTCTAGTGTGAACCAAAATATAATACTAAATATTATACCAGTGATTTTTCTTAACCAAAATGACAAAAATGGTAGTAATAAAAACACATATTATTCTAATACGGGTCCTTTTTGACCCACTTATGGAAGAGTGTAGGGTCCAGTCACTCGTGCATCTAAGGGTTAATGAGCATACATTATAGTATTAAGCTCATTTAATTATTTTACGTAGTAATAAAACCCTTGTTCTAACTCAAATAAAGCTTTATCAAAAAACGTTGAGTCCTTTTCTGTGGCCAATCACTGCCGACCATTTAATCGGAGGCGGTCGAGCTGCTTTGTTCACTTCCGGCTATTCAATAAAGTTTATTTAGCTACATACAAACATGGGAGCTGTAACGGACGGTAAGTAATGGTTTAATTCACTAATTTCAGCTCTCTGGAAAAAAACACAAGTAGAAATGTGTACCGAAGCTCTTAAAGTGTCGACAAATATCCAGCCAAATGACAAAAACGGTCCAATGTTACAAAAGATTGAGGCTTGCTCTCGAAACAGCTAATACACAGAAGGCATGCTAGCTCGTTAACAGTTAGCTTAGGTGCTTTTAAAAGTGCCTGCTGTATCTGAAATGTTGTTTGAATCCTGTTTTTGCCCTTATTTAGATGAAGTTATTCGGAAACGTCTTCTTATTGACGGGGACGGGGCTGGAGATGACCGCCGAATCAACGTGCTGCTAAAGAGCTTCACTAAATGGTGCAACTCGCCTGGGACCCCGGAGGAAGGGTGAGTGAGCTCTACTGGGAGATATACAATAACCGGTGGTGTCAAGTAAACATTTACTCAAGTACTGTTCTTATTTACAATTTTGAGCATTTCAGTTTGTTGCTACGTTGTACTTCTACCCCGATACAATTCAGAGGTAAATACTGTGGTTTTACTCCACTAC
This sequence comes from Dissostichus eleginoides, assembly GCA_031216635.1. Classification (NCBI taxonomy): domain Eukaryota; kingdom Metazoa; phylum Chordata; class Actinopteri; order Perciformes; family Nototheniidae; genus Dissostichus; species Dissostichus eleginoides. The sequence goes on from CM062265.1 coordinate 13,221,830, forward strand.
ATTTATTTAATACCTTTGGGGTCTTTGTAGATTTGGATTATCGGAAATATAACAACACAATAATAAGACTTTAGTTATTCCTGGAGTAACTTTCACAAACAACAAAGTAATTAAAACTAGCTACACATTTACTAGCTTTGATAACACTTTAATGCATCAATAATTATAATCAAAACATATAATAGGTTATTCCAAAATGGGCAAATGTGCATAATGAGTTGTTTTACTTTTTGCACTTTAAGTATATTTTGATGTCAAAACTTTTGGGTAACATTTTGAATGCAGGACTTTTACTTGTAACAGAGTATTCCTACACTGTGGTAGTCCTACTTTTACTTAAGTACAATATTGAGTTCTTCTTCCACCTCTGACAATAACACATCTTTTTTATAAAAGTGTGGTGGACAACTTGTTTGAGTATTAAACCGTTTTGCTGTTCTGTTCAGGTTCACGCAGTATCAGAGGGTGATGGCCACCCTGGGCCAGTGTGAGTTCTCCATGGGGAAGACGTTAATGGTTTATGACATGAATCTTCGAGAAATGGAGAATTATGAGAAAATCTACACTAACATAGGTAAGAAATAGTGATTTTGTATGTGTGTGTTTTTTGTCTTTTTTATACCAGACTACTCATGTTCCTGCATTTCAAACATACAATGTGGTAACTAGCAGATCTAGGTCACCACAAAACAAGGTCTTTTTTGTGTTTTTGAAGTGTTTACACAATAACCTTATCTCTCACCACCTTGTTGTCTTTGCAGAACAAAACATCACCTCTGCACACGAGAAGATAGCAGAATGCAAAAAGGAAATACAGAGAGCAAAGAGGGTACGGAAAAATCGCCAAGGTAAGAGCATTTCAGTGATCCAGATGGAATTATGGTAATTATTTACATGATAAATGTACTGCTTTTGTTATTTATAAACACTGAGGAAGAGTCTAAGCAGTATTTGAGGTGTCACACTATGTTGAAGTACAACCAATACATCCAACAGCTTGACATAGTGCTGCAGAGCAATAGTTATTTAAAATGTCAAAGAAGTTATTGCCAATAGATTAGTCATGTATTAAGGAAAATATACATTTTCTGCTTCCAGCTTCACCAATTAAATGACTTTCTCCTTTTCTTTATTATTCAAAAGGGAAGTTCTTTGGGTTTGCAAAAATGTGAGTCAAACTAGAAAATCAATCAAAAACCCACTTATTAACTAAAATGTTGTCAGTTTAATCAAAACCAAACATCCGAGCTTTTTCACAGGAAAAAGAAGCATTTCCTTGAGAAGCAAAGTAAAGTTTGTCATACACGCAGATTATTACATTTTATTTATTATACAACTGCAATTATAATCCAATCAACTGTTGCTCAAGGAGTGTTTTAAAAAAAGATAAATCCTAGGGATGGTTTGTTTAATTTGATCTGTTAAAATATTTTACTAGAATACTTCATAGAGAATGCATTTTTTAAATGGAAACGGGCTTTTATAAAAAGTAATCTCTCACTGATTTTAAAATAATTGGTGGCAATATAGGTTATTCAAATAACATAAATATTTCTGTTTGGTTGAGCTAGGTTTTTGTATAGCCGCTTGTCTCACATTTTCACTTCATTTCTTCTAGAGTACGATGCTTTGGCTAAGGTTATCCAGCAACATCCAGACCGACATGAAACACTTAAGTGAGTCATTTGTTTCATCCAGATATTGAGTCGAACACGTTTGGGCTTTCATGATACTCATATTATTGTTGGTTTGATCACAGGCAGTTGGAAGCGCTTGACAAAGAACTCCAGCAGCTGTCTCAAATCAAGGAGAACGTAGATGCTAAGGTAAAGCTAAATACATTTAACACCTTGTATTCCCACATCCAATGTCTTCGACCATGAGTAATGTTATTATTGGCTCTCGCTCTGTCACATACAGTTGGAGTTACGGAAGAAGCAGTTCCATGTGCTGCTCAGCACAATACAGGAACTACAGCAGACACTTGAGAGTGAGTACACAAGGACATTGGAGATGCAGAACTTGGCATGTTTGTGCCTTTTTTCCTTAATAGCTGTTGATCAATCTCATCTGTAGAGTTTAGGAAAAAGTATAGATAACTTTGCCTCGCTAATAACTTTAATCTTTTTAGATGACGAGAAATCAGACAATGACGACAACCAGGAGAGCCCTGTTCAAACTGGAGAATGAACCTGTGACGATCCTGGAAGAATTAATTGAAGTGAACCGCTTTTAAATGATTTTTTTAGTATTTGTCTTAGAATACTTTTTTGTATGTATTTTTGAATAAAGCTTATGTTCACGCATTTTACCAACATTTTGTATTTGCATACGTATGGAAATGCACACGATTATAAGTTATTGATGAAGAGGAAAAACCTAAATTAATAGTTATCAGAAGAAGAAGAACAAATCTATATCAGGGCTGAATCAGCTTTGTATTTACATCACCGATGCACACCTGTAAAAAGTATGGAAGAACTATTTTTGTTTTGTTAAACTGGAATTGCAATCACCATTTCATCTGAAACCACAAGGGGGAGCTAAAGGACATAGTTTAATCTGGATACTCATTAGTTGTGGGAAGTCAGGAGAAGTTTGATTTACAAAGTGTATATCTGTTAAGAATCAAACGGCTGGAAGGCAACACCAGGCAGCTTCAATAAGGCAAACTAAAAAGTGTGGTTTGTTAGATCTTAGTATGACCCGTAGAAAAAATATTTACTGTCCTGTTTGTTATTATTGTTTTCTATATTGCAGGGTAGTAAAGTAGTTGCATGAAAGCCCTTAAAGTTGCAAATTGTTCACGTTAAGAATACCTAACCTTTAAGTGAGAAAATTGAGTTTTAATTTTACAGTAGAAAAGATTTGTAAGATTGAGTAGTTTCAGTGAAAGCAAGTTGGAATAGCCAAATTACACAAAATCAATTAAAGTCAAATTGTTTATTTTATTTAAACAAATATCTTTGAATTATATCAAATGTTATATGCATATTACAAAAAAAAAATGCAATAGGAGTACATATTACACTTGTGATGGAAACTTCTGAAGCAATGGAGACGAGACTCAGAGACACGGGGAGAGCAGGAACTTTGATGGCAAACACTGATGGTTTATTTGGAGCTTCGGCCGGAGAATTCACCAGACGTGCTGTGTCACGAGTTGACACAGCGGTTGCCAAACCAATTCTGAAGATCTCCACCCCAGACCCATGTATTTAGCTAGTTCCGAGAGAATAATCAACATTGTGCATAACAAGATAAAGTACTATAAGACCTCTATCAGCTGACGCCAACAGGCAGGAATAGGGAGACAAAACCCTGAGAGCACAGCAGCCCAAGGTTGCAGGCAAACTGGGTCAACGGTGTGGGCCTTAGAAAATATTTCCCCAACAACACTACATTTAAAAGACTCCCTATCGACGTAGGACATTGACCTGCTCGGATTTTACATTTAAAGCAAATGTGTCTATTCTTCACTGGACAGGGTAAAAAAAAAAAATTGAATATCAATCCTACAACAAGGGAAGTGTATTTTATATTAAAAAGAGGTTCAGTAGACTCATACCGATAGTTGAGAGCTTGACCCCCTCTAGAACTCCACCAAGTATGTGCGAGCCTTCATGAGGCGTTTAAGGCGACTCTGCAAAGCAGCCCTCTGCGTGCCAATGTCGCAATCCTCCTTCAGCAAGAACTCCAAATTCTCCTTATCCTGGATCATCAGCAGCATCTCCCTCTGCAGAGCAACGGCAGACTCCTGCAACATCTGGTAGCGGATCACCAGTGGGATCTGGTCAGCCAGACGCTGGCTGGCAATCTGAAGAAGGAAAAGAAAGGGAGGTTTGAGAAAACGGGGTACATCTGGGGTCTAAACCCTGCTGTATGTGTGCTTTTGTTCATGAATCATCTCTATATTAAAACTTACTTTGTAATAAGATTTAAGGTGCATCATCAGCTCCTGAAGTGTAGCATGATTATCCTTGCTGTACACCAAACTCCTTTCTTTATGATGTTTTTGGCTTAAAGATGTGGCTTCCTCCTCCTCCTCTTCCTCTTTCTTGCACTCACTCAAACTGCTGCTGTAGGTCCTGTCCTGAGAGTAAACAATCAGCTCCATCTTGAACTGAGTTCTCAGCATGGATTCAGCAGCGCACTCTTTTTCTTGCTTGATGGCTTCGATCTTTGCCTGAAAAAATAAGATTCCAGTCAGTCTGCAAGTAAAAAAAATGATGCATATCAAGTTTTAAGAGGTTCATAGAAGATGGCTACCTTGGCTATTTTGACCAGGTTCGGATATCCAATGAAGCTGCTCTGGGCAAGCTGTATGAAAACCTTCCTAACAGCATCTGGAGGAAATGGGAAAACAAGAAGACACAGCAGCTTTGAAGAATGGAAACTTGTTGGAAATGGTGAAAGCTGTTACTGGAATTCATGCAACCATTTACCTCCTACATCCTTGAGTTTTTTCACAGCGGGCTCCTCCAGCTGTTTGATCTGGTCCTTGACCATGGTCTCAAAGGTCTTGTAGTTGATGAAGCCCGGCAGTTCTCTTCCACGATACTTCGCTTCGTATTCCTCCACCTCTTTCTCAATCTTTTTGTTAACTGGAAAACACAAACGGACATTTCAGACTCCTGATGTTGCTCAACTGTAGACCAGATCTAAATGACACACTCACACTTTTCTCCTGAGTGGAGCAGGTGGTTGTTCCACTTCCCAAACTCATTTCTGAGCATGGAGAAGACATTGAACCTGTCTCCACACTTGAGTTCCTCTCCTGTAGTCAGGTTGATGGCATCGTGAGTGAATGCAGTCACTTTCTGCAGCACACACATGACAGCAGAAACAGTTGTTTACAGGGGATTTGTGTTTATTTGAAATGCATACATGATGGTGAGTATATGTCTTGTGTAGCCAAGTGGATGTTATGCAGAGTTTAGGAGCTCACATCAAGGAGGTAGTAGATTTTTTCGGCTGTGTCTGACGGGGGGCCGTTGCCATATTTCTCCAGCTGTGCCTGAGTCTCTGCTAGTTTCTCCTCTATTTGCTCTTCCAGTCGAGGAAGAGATTTCTACACATCAAACATAATAAACTTTAACATATAAAATAAGCAGAAATACCATAAGTTATTTTGGAGTAAGAAGTTACCTCAATGTGATGCACAAGCTCCAGTGTGAGTTTCTCAGCCAGTTTGGGAATAGTAGCATGGCCGTCATTATAGAGAGAGCTACAACAAGAATAAAAGACTACTGAGTACATGTCATATTACAAATCACAGTGAACAATGAGGATATTTGTTAAAATTACCCCAAAAGTATGAACTTACTGGAAAAATGCATGATCACTGAAGAAGGTTTTCTCTCTTTCTATCGCTTCAGTAAGAGACACTTTCTCTGTGATCTCCTTCTGACCCCGGCACTTGACGATCATGTAGCCTTTCTTCAGGTGGATGACTTCATTATTGACAATTTCCACAACGTTCTCCTCTGTGCCTCTGTCCACCAGGTCAGGCTTGGTCAAGATACCTGAAAAACATAGAGACAAATAGACAGTGATCTAAAAGTAAAGTAACTTGTCCAAGGAGTTGATTTTCTATAATCAGTTCTCTTTACCCAGAGTCCTCTCTCCTTCAGGATCCACTTCCTGGGCCATCTTCAAAGCTTCTGTGGTTGCTATGTCCACATTGCAGGGGACAACCACTAAGCTGATGGTTTCTTGTCTTCTGATGAACTTCTGGATCATGCCCTTTATCTGAAAGTAATAATTCAGATTATACATTAAGTTATTTTTTAAAACGTGGAGCTCATATTCTTTTATCTGTCATTTCTTTATTAGGCACTGTGTCAGCGGGGTGTGGTTAGAGCGCCGGCTGCTGGAGTGATGGGACCGGCTCGGCCGGAGGCCAGACAGCTGATCAGAATCGGGTAATAATTTTACTAAATAAAAGCATGCTGGTAACCTGGTTCTGGTCTCTTGCAGTAGGCTGGCTCGTGAGAGGGGGACACGGAGCCGCCTCAAAAAATAGAGGACGGCTATATTGTTTATAATATTTTGTGTGGACTACCTCAGTTTCTGCCAAGGCCATTTTTAATAAACTTTGTTTCTTTTGCACAACTACTAACTAGCACTCTCCTTCCGTCATTGTTGTCCCTGTTCAGACGCCACTGTGAGCGTTCTGGCTCACACTTGAGTTAAACATGACGGAAGGAGCTTTTATGCTTTTATTTAGTGACGTATTACCTGATTCTGATCAGCGGTCTGGCGTCCGGCTGAGCTGCTCCCATCCCTCCAGCAGCCGGCGCTCTAACCACACCCCCGCTGACACGGGCACATTTCCAAAGGTCTGGTTGACTTCATGTAAATACCATAGCTAAATACATTAGATAAAGCGGGGCAACAGCTAACCTTGACAATTATAGGAATGTTTCTACTATTTTAATGCCTGGCAAATAGTGAATAATCAGCTTAAAGCTGATTAAGCATCCACGGCATCATCCCCAGATTGTTTGTGTCTCTCACTTGGCAGGTTGCCTGTATTAAAGTGTATGTCTGAACCATGAGTCATAGCTGGGCCTGTTGCTCTGCTCCTGTCCTGGAAGTTGACAGTATCCTTATTAATCTTTAAGGCTGTCTATGTTGTAATTTTATTATGTTTAATCCATACACACACTGAATCTATTGCATGTCTGTCCGTCCTGAGAGAGGGATCCCTCCTCTCCGATGCTCTCCCCGAGGTATCTTTAATTTCTTCCCTTTATTTGCGGGGTTTGTTGGGAGTTTTTGTCTTGTACGATGCAAAGGTCTAAGGACTGAGAGTTGTATGCTGTACACACCGTAAAGCCCCCTGAGACTAATGTGATATTGGGCTATTAAAATAAATGTTGATCGATTGATTGACAATAAAGTATCATACCTTGTCTCCAATGTTTGCATCCTGTCCCTTTACAGCCACCCTGGTGATGCCGGGCAGGTCAATGAGCGTCAGGTCGGGAACATCAGGAGAGGCGATCTCCAGACTGATGAGGTCATCACTGATCCCCACCCCTTGTCCAGCTAATTCATCCTGAGCTGGAGAGAGAGGAAGCATGTTGAATGTTTACAGGATGGAGGTGCTGAACACTGAATCTTTAAGTAGCAGCTCCATCAATACTCTGTTTTTGGTAGTGACATTTAAAGGCTCTGTATACAGTACCTTCTCTGATCTTCTTCTCCACATCCACGGGGTCGTCTATCTCTGTACATATCTCTCTCTCAAAGCTCTGGTAGCTTATCTTCCCGTACCACGCCTCTCCTTCTTTCTTTCTCTTCATCTTCAGTTCGAGAGGACATCTTGTCACAATGCCTGAGTTTATGAAGATAGAAGGATGATAATGAGAGGGAAAAGGGAAATCCAGTATGATTGGAGAAATTAGGAGAGTTAACACTCCTGATCATCTTTATAAAAGTGGGATTTATATTAAATCTCCAAAATAGGTTCCATGCATCATACATATGCTAGAGAAGTGTAACTTAAAAAAAGTATGTGTCCTGCTCTGCTGATTTCTAACAATAACACAGATATTGTGTGACGCAAGGTGACCTGAAGTGCAATGAAACGTGTCAATGAATTAAACGTATTATAGCTATATTATATTTTGTAAAGCTCTATTTTTTGTGGCAATCTTTTTGCAACCTCCGATTTGTCTTTGGGCCCTCATTTACATGGTTTGATTAACCAGCCATACAGGTTTTGTAATTTCCATTTCCGTGTTGAGAATTAAGACATGCCAACTGTAGCCTATTGAAAAAAATATTAGAAATGTGTCTTTCCAGTTTTATGTTTCATTTACCCCATCAACAAACACCAATCACTGCAGCTTTAGTTTTTGTCTGGTACTGATGGTTGTGTACTTTTTACTTTTCTTTTTCTTCATGTCTAGGGAAAGGCTCTATTGAAAAGGTGGGTTTTAAGTGCTTTTTTAAAACCGCGGTGAAGTTAGTTTTAGGTTGGATATTCGACAGACATTCGCGGACCAGCCTTTAGGCTTATTCACACCGCAGTACTTTTCCCACAAAGGTTCATTAGAACTTAGTTCACGAGAACTCTTTAGTTCTCCCAGGGCTCCCAGCTTCTACTGAAGACTTCCGAGTAAATCGCCAGAACGCCGACACCTCCTCATCTCCACCGCTCCCATGTTTTCTTTTGTGTTGCCATAAGTTAGTCTCTCTGCGTTTGTGCGCTGGGCTAATGCTAATGCTAATAATGCTAATGCAAGGATAATAAAATGGCGGCTTCACAAAACTTTTTTGGAGTTTTACGGGTCGTGGTTTGCATTCCGCCCAGCCAATCAGACATAGGAACCTTTTTCTCCCACGAAAGTACCTGCTCTCTAGCAGGGACGGAAAAGGGGGTAAAAAAGGTTCTGATTAACTCATTTTAGTTCCGGCTCTTTTTGGTGTGAACGCGACATTTCGGAACTATATCGGAACTAAAGTGGGAAAAGTACTGCGGTGTGAAGGCGGCTATTATCGTCAGTTTCCCCTGCTGCTGGCTGTATTACGACGGTGAGATCTTCTCCGCGAAACGAGGCTTTCACTTAGGGACCATCAACAAATGCCTTTTCAATTACACAAGAACAATGTTCTTTTTAATAAATCGATCCACTATAAAGCATACATTTATTGAACACACCTATTTTTATTGCATTTTAATACTTTAAATATTTTATATTAATATTTTGTATGGGAAAATTAACATATTGCTTCAATAACTTCCAGGTCATGTGACCTAATCACTCAAAATCAGGTATGGATCAAATAACTTCACTGGCTGCATTAGACACACTTCTTTTTATTGCATTTTAATACCGTAAATATGTTATATTAATATTTGTATGGGGAAATTAGCATATTCCTTCAATAACTTCCAGGTCATGTCATGTGACCCAATCACTCAAAATTAGTGGATCAATAACTACATTTGCTGCATTAGACACACCTCTTTGTATTGCATTGTAATACTCTAAATATTTTATATTAATATTTTGATGGAAGAATTAGCATATTTCTTCAATAACTTCCAGGCCATGTGACCTAATCACTCAAAATCAGTGCTGGACCAAATAACTACACTTGCTGCATAGGACACACCTATTTTTTATTGCATTGTAATACTCTAATAAATATTTTTATATTAATATTTGTATGGGAAAATGAGCATATTGCTTCAATAGAGGCCTACATATATGTTTTGCCCGTTACACAACTCTGTTGCGGGTTATCCGCCGGGTATCCGAGGAAACCCGACCCGGTGCAGGACTCTGCTCTGGGGCTCATCAAAGTTATTTTTTAACAGTACCTGCTTGACGCACCTCAGTCCGGACTCCGCGTCGGTCTTCACCCCAGATGACCCTCAACCACTTAAGATGATCTTTGTTATTACTTTTAAACACCGTAAGTGTAACTGAGGACCACTGCACAGGTGTAACATTAACTTCACTAAAACCATGAGAAATGAAAGACCTGGTGATGAAATATCTACCTCCTGCTTCTTGCCAGAGGTCTAAAGCTTTCTTTTTCTTGCCTTTTTTGAAGTGCACCATTTTTAGATCAAACTATGTGATCTGGTTTCTAAAATGGCTTCTATGTCACATGACAGAGAAGCTGTTAAAACAAAATGCAGTGTGACATTGAAAAAATAAACTGAATATTCCATACACATATTAATATATAATAGAGGAAGTACTAGAATCCAATCTAAAGAATTGTGTCTATTGTGTACAGACTAGTATTCAATTCAGAAAGTGATTTGAAGACATTCGGTCAAATGACAGAGAAGCCATTGAAAAAATAAACTGAATATTCCATACAAATATTAATATGAAATAGAGGAAATACTAGAATCCAATATAAAGAGGTGTGTCAATAGAGTGGTGCAGGGATGACGTATTTTTGTAGGCCGACCCGGAAATAAACTGCACATGGGTTCCCTCGACAAAAAAGGTATGGGATTTCTCCATAGGATTTTGGAAAATAGCTCGAAATAAGGTCTGTGGAAAATAAACCTGTTTGATAAATGCACGTTTTGTTCAGCCTGATAATATCCACATGTCTACCCTACTTTTATAATTTTTGAATCATAAATCTAATCGCCAGAAGCAAAATGCTAACGTTATGCTATAAACGAACTACAGCAGGGTCGCACAACTTCAACGTCACGCCAACTTAAGATCGATTTTCAAAAATACAGATTCAAAATTGTATAAGTTGAAGCGTTTGTTTTAACAGTTTGCAAGAGCGCAGGTACTTGCTTTCAAGCAGAACAGGGGCAAACAAACTTAGCAGGAGTGTTTACGTGTTTGGAGTAATGACGTACAGCGTCCTTGACAACTTCTGTAGTCCTATTCAGCCACTTGTTAACAACCATCCTTTTTCAGACACGAAAACTCTTCAGAAATCACCAGTGGGGTCACTGCTGATGTATTTAATGTCGTAGAACAAAATGTGATCCGTCTCTTAAATTTGTGTCAACCACAGACCTTATTTCCAGCTATTTTCCACATTCCTATGGAGAAATCCCATTGACTCTGAGACGAGGGAACCCGTAGTGGTAAAATGCTAACTCACTTCCGGGTTTTAGGACTCGTCGCTACACCACTCTATTGTGTAAAGACTAGCATTCAATTCAGAAAGTGATTTTGATTGATTACGTCACATGACCTGGAAGTTATTGAAGAAATATGCAATTTTTTTTCCATTAAAATATGAATATAAAAATATTTAGAGTACTACAATGCAATAAAAAGAGGTGTGTCTAATGCAGCCAGTGTAGTTATTTGATCCATAGCTGATTTTGAGTGATTAGGTCACATGACCTGGAAGTTATTGAAGCAATATGCTAATTTTCCCATCAAAATATTAATATAAAATATTTAGAGGGTGAAAATGCAATAAAAATAGGTGTGTCTAATGCAGCAAGTGTAGTTATTTGATCCCTAGCTGATTTTGAGTGATTAGTCACATGACCTGGAAGTTATTGAAGAAATAAGCTAATTTTCCATCAAAATATTAATATAAAAATATTTAGAGGGTGAAAATGCAATAAAAAGAGGTGTGTCTAATGCAGCCAGTGTAGTTATTTGATCCATAGATGATTTTGAGTGATTAGGTCACATGACCTGGAAGGTATTGAAGCAATATGCTAATTTCATCCCTAAATGGCATGACCCCACCATATCTTTCTGAGCTGCTACCCTTACACGCCCAACCGCCCTCTCAGGTCAGCGGATCAACTGCTCCTGAGAGTATTACAATGCAATAAAAAGAGGTGTGTCCTATGCAGCAAGTGTAGTTATTTGATCCATACCTGATTTTTAGTGATTAGGTCACATGACCTAGAAGTTATTGAAGAAATATGCTAATCTTTCCATCAAAATATTAATAAAACATTTAAAGTATTAAAATGCAATAAAAAGAGGTGTGTTCATCAAATGTATGCTCTAGAGTGGATTTGCTTCACATTCACACGATCGGGAAGCTGTCGATTTATTAAAAAGAACATTGTTCTTATGTAATTGAAAAGTCATTTGTTGATTGTCCCACGGTCTGTGGTGCTCTCATATGGTCGGGGAGAGCATTCCACAGAATGGGAGCAGCCGAGCAGAAGGCCCGGTCTCCCATAGCACACAACTTCTAAGGTTACACAAATGCAACATCCATCCTTTCCGTGTGGATATATACAGAAAGAAAGAAAGAAAGAAAGAAAGAAAGAAAGAAAGAAAGAATAAATGTCTAGTTTTTATTTTTATTTATTTAACTTACCACTTCCTCTTGGTAGAGCCACCCCTGACAGCGCCTCCAGCACGGAGCTCTTCCCCGAGCTTTGGTCTCCAATGACGGCGATAGCAGGCAGAGCCAAGTCCTTCTCTACACCCAGAGAGCGAAGAGAGTCGATGAGGTCGATGCAGGGACGCACCTTCTCCTCATACTGTTGGTTAAGGGTGTTCATAATGATGACTTCTTCTATCCTGTCAATAAAGTTCTTGGTTGAATCTACTTAGCAGCAGGTCGGATGTTGAGATGTGAGTGTGTCGGATGCGAGCTGCCGGTAGCCTGTGCAATGAAAGGTAGGTTTCGTTTCTTTCCCTGAGTTTCATTTCTTCGCAAAGTCGTTTCGAGACTTGTACCAGCAGGGGCGGACTGGCCATCTGTGTGTTCTGGAGAATCACAGAACGGCCGGTCGTCAGCGGGCCGTTGACAACCGGCTCGGTTCGCTGACGGCCGACACCGCCCTTTGTCTTTATTTTTTTTAGACGGCATCATTTAAGTTGCGCTGACAGGCGACAGAGGTCCACAGTTTCCCCACAGCGAAGCTCCCCCCGCCCTCCTGTTGACAGTTCACGAGCTTCTTATCACCTGATATTCCCACATCCAATGTCTTCGACCATGAGTAATGTTATTATTTGCTCTCGCTTTGTCACGTACAGTTGGAGCAGGGCCGGCCCTAGACTTTTGGGGGCCCTACGCGAGCTTTGGCTTGGGGGGCCCCCCTCACTCTAGCACGTTCTCACTACACACAACACAGAACCAACTTTTGTCTTATGATGTTAGCATAAGCACACATATTGTATAAATAAGCATGTAAACACTGAAGTGGGACCTGAGAAAAGCAACACAGTCTTTACATTGACTACCAATAACTACCTATAACTAATGACTATATCAACTCAGTGACCAGAAATAGAGAAACTCCTCAGTGACATATGTTTTGTGTTGTGGCTCTGAGTCTGTACTCCAGCACATTGGAATTGAAATGAAACAATGACTATGAGGTTAAAGTGCAGACTGTGACCAAGTATTAAATATGACTAAAATGAAAAATGAGAATTTCCTCAGGAATGCCAAGTTTGTTTCTATGAGCATGGTCAAATGGAGACCACATCCATAAAACAAGTCAAGATGACCCTACAGCAGGGATCACCAACTACATTTGTCCAAGGGCCAAAATTTATCCAATAGACACTTTCGCGGGCCAGCGATTTTTATATAGCCCCGAATTTTGAAGTTGTTGACCGGGGGGGGGTTCTAGTGGAGCACGCTCAGGTACTGCGGAGCGCATAAAGCTTAGCAGACTCTTCAAGCTAACGAAGGATCACTTCTAGGCTACTGTCCCGCAGCTCCTGCCTCTCTGTTGGACTCTGTCACAGCGGGGCTACTGCTGCGGAGCGCATAAAGCAGACTCTTCACAACGAAGGATCACTTCTTCTTCAAGGCAGGGAAGGCTACGCAGTGCGCAGGCTACTGTCCCGCAGCTGCTGCCTCTCTGTTGAACTCCGGTACTGCACATTACTCACGAGATGTAGTAAAAAAAAAAATGAGTAGGGGGCGAACGCACTAACCACTCCGCCAACGCCACAGTCACCCCTGTCGTGCGGGCCGGATGAGAATGTCTGGCGGGCCGGATGTGGCCCGCGGGCCGCCAGTTGATGGTCACTGCCCTACAGCCTGTGCCGACTTGAGTCCAATGAGGTACTTTTCCCAGTACATTGACTACAAAGTCTTTGAAAATCTGGAAAGATTCACCAAAAACCAAACTAGTTTTTTAGTGACCAAATAAACAGCAATGTTTAGATCAATTACTTATTTATGTTTTAAATAAAGGTGAATGTATTATTGTATTAATATCACTCTATAACCATAATACGTTACATAGTCTATCAGTTAATTTTGGCTGTCTTTTCAAACTAAAATGGTCCTGACGTCCTCTACAGTGGACATACTGTAACATTTCAAAATTAAATTAAAAAAGTCTAAATTGCAAGATTTATTTTACCCTAAATAGGTAGGAAATAAAAAATAAAGAAGATTGGAAAAAAAAATGTTTCCTTGGTTCCCAGGAGGATATCTGTTAAGAATCGAACGGCTGGAAGACAACACCAGGCAGCTTCAATAAGACAAACTAAAAAGTGTGGTTTGTTAGATTTTAGTATGACCCGTAGAAAAAGTATTTAATGTCCTGTTTGTTATTATTGTTTTCTATATTGCATGGTAAGTAGTTGCATGAAAGCCCTTACATTTGCAAATTGTTCGCGTTAAGAATACCTAACCTTTAAGGGAGAAAATACAGTTTTAATTTTACAGTAGAAGAGTGATTTGTAAGATTGAGTATTTTTACTTTTGAAAGCAAGTTGGAATAGCCAAATTACACAAACAATCAATTAAAGTCAAATTGTTTATTTTATTTAAACAAACATGTTTGAATTATAACAAATGTTATATGCATATTACAAAAAAAAATACCTTTTTGATACTTTTTATCTCTGATTATATAGCCATCAAAGATTTGGCACAATGTTCCCTGGCAGGAACTAAAAGAGGGATATGCTATTAACATTACATTTGACTTTTACAGTGTGTTCGTTTGATCTATGTTTGCCTAATGAAAAAATGGCATTTAAAAAAAAAGACAATAGGAGTACATATTACACTTGTGATGGAAACTTCTGAAGCAATGGAGACGAGACTCAGAGAGACACGGGGAGAGCAGGAACTTTGATGGCAAACACTGATGGTTTATTTGGAGCTTCGGCCGGAGAATTCACCAGACATGTGCTGTGTCACGAGTTGACACAGCGGTTGCCAAACCAATTCTGAAGATCTCCACCCCAGACCCATGTATTTAGCTAGTTCCGAGAGAATAATCAACATTGTGCATAACAAGATAAAGTACTATAAGACCTCTATCAGCTGACGCCAACAGGCAGGAATAGGGAGACAAAACCCCGAGAGCACAGCAGCCCAAGGTTGCAGGCAAACTGGGTCAACGGTGTGGGCCTAAGAAAATATTTCCCCAACAACACTACATTTAAAAGACTCCCTATCGACGTAGGACATTGACCTGCTCGGATTTTACATTTAAAGCAAATGTGTCTATTCTTCACTGGACAGGGTAAAAAAATTAAAATTGATACAACAACAAGGGAAGTGTATTTTATATTAAAAAGAGGTTCAGTAGACTCATACCGATAGTTGAGAGCTTGACCCCCTCTAGAACTCCACCAAGTATGTGCGAGCCTTCATGAGGCGTTTAAGGCGACTCTGCAAAGCAGCCCTCTGCGTGCCAATGTCGCAATCCTCCTTCAGCAAGAACTCCAAATTCTCCTTATCCTGGATCATCAGCAGCATTTCCCTCTCCAGAGCAACGGCAGACTCCTGCAACATCTGGTAGCGGATCACCAGTGGGATCTGGTCAGCCAGACGCTGGCTGGCAATCTGAAGAAGGAAAAGAAAGGGAGGTTTGAGAAAACGGGGTACATCTGGGGTCTAAACCCTGCTGTATGTGTGCTTTTGTTCATGAATCATCTCTATATTAAAACTTACTTTGTAATAAGATTTAAGGTGCATCATCAGCTCCTGAAGTGTAGCATGATTATCCTTGCTGTACACCAAACTCCTTTCTTTATGATGTTTTTGGCCAAAAACTGCAGCTTCCTCCTCTTCCTCTTCCTCTCTCTTGCACTCACTCAAACTGCTGCTGTAGGTCCTGTCCTGAGAGTAAACAATCAGCTCCATCTTGAACTGAGTTCTCAGCATGGATTCAGCAGCGCACTCTTTTTCTTGCTTGATGGCTTCGATCTTTGCCTGAAAAAATAAGATTCCAGTCAGTCTGCAAGTCAAAAAATGATGCATATCAAGTTTTAAGAGGTTCATAGAAGATGGCTACCTTGGCTATTTTGACCAGGTTTTGGAAATCCAATGAAGCTGCTCTGGGCAAGCTGTATGAAAACCTTCCTAACAGCATCTGGAGGAAATGGGAAAACAAGAAGACACAGCAGCTTTGAAGAATGGAAACTTGTTGGAAATGGTGAAAGCTGTTACTGGAATTCATGCAACCATTTACCTCCTACATCCTTGAGTTTTTTCACAGCGGGCTCCTCCAGCTGTTTGATCTGGTCCTTGACCATGGTCTCAAAGGTCCTGTAGTTGATGAAGCCCGGCAGTTCTCTTCCACGATACTTCGCTTCGTATTCCTCCACCTCTTTCTCAATTTTTTTGTTAACTGGAAAACACAAACGGACATTTCAGACTCCTGATGTTGCTCAACTGTAGACCAGATCTAAATGACACACTCACACTTTTCTCCTGAGTGGAGCAGGTGGTTGTTCCACTTCCCAAACTCATTTCTGAGCATGGAGAAGATATTGAAGCTGTCTCCACACTTGAGTTCCTCTCCTGTAGTCAGGTTGATGGCATCGTGAGTGAATGCAGTCACTTTCTGCAGCACACACATGACAGCAGAAACAGTTGTTTACAGGGGATTTGTGTTTATTTGAAATGCATACATGATGGTGAGTATATGTCTTGTGTAGCCAAGTGGATGTTATGCAGAGTTTAGGAGCTCACATCAAGGAGGTAGTAGATTTTTTCGGCTGTGTCTGACGGGGGGCCGTTGCCATATCTCTCCAGCTGTGCCTGAGTCTCTGCTAGTTTCTCCTCTATTTGCTCTTCCAGTCGAGGAAGAGATTTCTACACATCAAACATAATAAACTTTAACGTAAAAATAAGCAAAATACCTTAAGTCATTTTGGAGTAAGAAGTTACCTCAATGTGAAGCACAAGCTCCAGTGTGAGTTTCTCAGCCAGTTTGGGAATAGTAGCATGGCCGTCATTATAGAGAGAGCTACAACAAGAATAAAAGACTACTGAGTACATGTCATATTACAAATCACAGTGAACAATGAGGATATTTGTTAAAATTACCCCAAAAGTATGAACTTACTGGAAAAATGCATGATCACTGAAGAAGGTTTTCTCTCTTTCTATCGCTTCAGTAAGAGACACTTTCTCTGTGATCTCCTTCTGACCCCGGCACTTGACGATCATGTAGCCTTTCTTCAGGTAAATTACTTCATTCTTGACAATGTTCACAACGTTCTCTTCTGTGCCTCTGTCCACCAGGTCAGGCTTGGTCAAGATACCTGAGAAACATAGAGACAAATAGACAGTGATCTAAAAGTAAAGTAACTTATCCAAGGAGTTGATTTTCTATAAACAGTTCTCTTTACCCAGAGTCCTCTCTCCTTCAGGATCCACTTCCTGGGCCATCTTCAAAGCTTCTGTGGTTGCTATGTCCACATTGCAGGGGACAACCACCAAGCTGATGGTTTCTTGTTTTCTGATGAACTTTTGGATCATGCTCTTTATCTGAAAGTAATAATTCAGATTATACGTTACGTTATTTTTTTAAATGTAGAGCTCATTTTTTTATCTCTCATTTATTAGGCACTGTGTCAGCGGGTGTGGTTAGAGCGCCGGCTGCTGGAATGATGGGAGCGGCTCGGCCGGAGGCCAGACAGCTAATCAGAATCGGGTAATAATTCACTAAATAAAAGCATGCTGGTAACCTGGTAGGCTGGGTCGTGAGAGGGGGATCCACGGACATGGAGCCGCCTCAAAAAATCGAGGACGGCTATATTCATAATATTTTGTGTGGACTACCTCAGTTTCTACCACCCGATTATTTTTAATAAACTTTGTTTCTTTTGCACAACTACTAAGCACTCTCCTTCCGTCATTGTTGTCCCTGCTCGGACGCCACTGTGAGCGTTCTGGCGCACACTTGAGTTGAACATGACGGCAGGAGATTTTATGCTTTTATTTAGTGAATTATTACCTGATTCTGATCAGCTCATTGCTGCTGACTCTGGTCGCCTCAGCATCCTCATCCTCCTGGACCTCTGTGTTTGACACTATCTCCCACACCATCCTCCTCAACCTCCTATCTGACCTCCTAGGTGTCACTGGCACCGCCCTGTCCTGGTTCATCCTACCTCCATAACAGGGAACCATCAATGGCTCAAATTCCCCCCCAGCCCCAATCACGGTGTCCCCCATGGCTCTGTGCTTGGCCCCCTCCTGTTCACCATTTACATGCTTCCCCTCGGCCAGATCATCCGCCATCATAGACTCAACTTCCACTGCTATGCTGATGACAGGCTCCAGTAAGTCCAAAACTGTGCTGCCAGGGTACTCACACACACAAAGCAGTGGCAGCACATCACTCCCACTCTCATCCACCTCCACTGGCTGCCGGTCAAATCCTGCATATCATATAAAATCCTCCTCCTCACGTACAAGTCCCTCCAGGCCCATGCCCCCCACTACTTATCGGACCTCCTCTGCCCACATGCCCCACCCCGTAGCCTGCGGTCTTCAGACTCTGGCCTGCTCACCACCGCCCGCACCAACCTGCGAACCTTCGGGGACAGAGCTTTTAGTGAGGGCCCTCAAGTCCCATCTGTTTGCCAAGGCCTTCGGCCCCTAATTGATTTTGTTGTTTTTTCTGTCTGACTGTTTTAGTTTTTTTTGTTTGTTTTACTCCTGTTTTTTTCCTATCAAGCAAACTTAGGCCCCCTGAAAGGCGCTATATCAATCTAAGTTATTATTATTATTATCATTATTATTATTATTATTATTATCATTATTATTATTATTATATTATTATTATTATTATTATTATTATTATTATATTATTATTATCAGCTGTCTGGCGTCCGGCTGAGCTGCTCCCATCCCTCCAGCAGCCGGCGCTCTAACCACACCCTGCTGCCACAGGCAATTTCCAAAGGTTTGGTTGACTTCATGTAAATACATTACATAAAGAGGGGCAACAGCTAACCTTGACAATTATAGGAATGTTTCTACTATTTTAATGCCTTAGCAAATAGTGAATAATCAGCTTAAAGCTGATTAAGCATCCACGGCATCATCCCCAGATTGTTTGTGTCTCTCAAGGTTGCCTGTAATAAAGTTTATGTCTGAATCATGAGTCATAGCTGGGCCTGTTGCTCTGGTCCTGTCCTGGAAGTTGACAGTATCCTTATTAATCTTTAAGGCTGTCTTTTGTTGTACATTTTTTATGTTTAATCCATATACAAACTGAATCTATGGCATGTCTGTCCGTCCTGAGAGAGGGATCCCTCCTCTCTTTTGCTCTCCCCGAGGTATCTTTCATTTCTTCCCTTTATTTTTGGGGTTTCGTTGGGAGATTTTGTCTTGTACGATGCAAGGGTCTAAGGACTGAGAGTTGTACGCTTTACACACTGTAAAGCCCCCTGAGACTAATGTGTAACTTGATATTGGGCTATAGAAATAAATGTTGATCGATTGATTGATACTAAAGTATCATACCCTGTCTCCAATGTTTGCATCCTGTCCCTTTACAGCCACCCTGGTGATGCCGGGCAGGTCAATGAGCGTCAGGTCGGAACATCAGGAGAGGCGATCTCCAGACTAATGAGTTCATCACTGATCCCCACCCCTAGTCCAGCTATTTCATCCTGAGCTGGAGAGAGAGGAAGCATGTTGAATGATTACAGGATGGAGGTGCTGAACACTGAATCTTTAGGTAGCAGCTCCATCAATACTCTGTTTTTGGTGTGACATTTAAGAGGTCTGTATACCGTACCTTCTCTGATCTTCTTCTCCACATCTACGGGGTCGTCTATCTCTTCCTCAAAGTCCTGGTAGCTTATCTTCCCGTACCACTCCTCTCCTTCTTTCTTTCTCTTCATCTTCAGTTCGAGAGGACATCTTGTCACAATGCCTGAGTTTATGAAGATATAAGGATGATAATGAGAGGGAAAAGGGAAGTCCATGTGAGATTGGTGAAATTAGGAGAAAAGCAACAGGTTATCTTAGACAACACTACTGATATCATCTTTATAAAAGTGGGATTTATATTAAATCTCCAAAATAGGTTCCATGCATCATACATATGCTAGAGAAGTCTAACTAAAAAGAAGGATGTGTCCTGCTCTCAGTGATGTACCTGAACGCGTTCAATGAACGATCGTTCATGAACGCGTTCATATTTTGGGCGAACGTGAACTGAACGTACTGTATTTCCGCTAGATGAACGTAATTGAGAACGCGTTCATTCTCAGCGCTGTATAACGGCGTTCAAAAGTGCGTTCATTCTCAGCACTGTATTATAACGGCGTTCAAAAGTGTGCCAGATTTCATATGCCTTTCAGCCGAAAACCCAGTTAAAACACACCGTAAACAGGCTTCAAAATAATGCGGAAAACCACCCAATCTGGCAACAGCAAGCTGCCTGTGACGCGTACGCGCCTGTCACCCCTGGCTGTCGCACTAAAATATACGTCATCAGACTCCTCACAACAAACAATGTGGAACCGCGGAACCGGCGAGCATTGAATGAATGAATGAATGAATTAGTATGGACGAAGCCGAGAGCAGCTGCAGCAGCACTCGCTCAGAGTCAGACTCTACGGCGTCGGCGTATGAGCATTTAAAAGAGTTTTACGTTAAAGTCAGTCCTTGCCCCTGCACACTTTTGGACTCTTTTTTTATTTTCACAAATTATTATTTGTGATTTAGTTATTTTAGTTATTTATTTGAACTGTAACCAGTGGTGACAGATCTTCACTCAGTATTTTCACTCACACTGGACAGAAAGTAATAGCAGTACTGTCCATGGGCCTTGGACTCTGACTGACTCTTTAAGTTATTGGGTTTTTTTTACCTAATTTTTTTACCTCATTCATTTGGGCTGAATATTGCACCCAAGTTATGACCCAAGTTATAGAACTTTTCGTTCTTTGGGCAAACAAGTCAGGAAAAAAAAAGAATGTGACTGACTTAATGAAAAGAGAATTAATGTTTAAATGTTTTACACTTTGAATATTGAACTTTGAGGTACAACCTTAGTTTCATACCTCAGCCTGGTTCCTACCTCGTGTTGTGTTAGTACAGAGTTATGTCGGCACATGTTTATATGTTATATGTTTGCACAATGACTACTTTCACTTTTGGTACTTTAAGTATATTTAGATTATTATACTTAATAAAGACCATTCAAGCAGCACGTTTTTCCTCATGTTTTTGAAAATATACTGTAGAGATGAAAGCTGCAGCTGCTACTAGTGTGGACTGAATGGGCGGCAGCAAAGCGTTATGGAAATGCCAGTATTCTGATTGCTGGTTGTGGCAATCATTTTGACAAATAATAGCTCGCAGCAACGTATTGAAAAAATAACTATAAACTATAAATTAGTTCATTTTTGAAACCATGAACTTTAGTTCAAAATTTTGAATTATGAACTATGAACTGAACTAGTTCATTTTAAAATTTGTGAACTGTGAACTGAACTAGTTCATGTAGAAAGTGAACTTTCCCAACACTGCCTGCTCTGCTGATTTCTAACAATAACACAGATATTGTGTGACGTAAGGTGACCTGAAGTGCAACGTATTAGCTATATTATATTTTGTAAAGCTCTATTTTTTTGTGGCAATCTTTTTGCAGCCTACAATTTGTCTTTGGGCCCTCATTTACATGGGTTGATTAACCAGCCATACAGGTTTTGTAATTTCCATATCCGTGTTGAGAATTAAGACATGCCAACTGTAGCCTATTGAAAAAATATTAGAAATGTGTCTTTCCAGTTTTATGTTTCATTTACTCCATCGACAAACACCAATCACTGCAGCTTTAGTTCTTGTCTGATACTGATGGTTGTGTACTGTTTAGTTCATTTTTTTATTTTTTTATTCATTTCACCAATGACACTTAAACCTTATATGTCAAATAACTTGTGCGACGTTAGGCAAGCCACAACTTCTAAGGTTACCAAATACAATCATTCCCAGGTGATATATACAGAAAGAAAGAAAGAAAGAAAGAAAGAAAGAATGAATATCAATTTTAAATTTTTATTTAACTTACCACTTCCTCTTGGTAGAGCCACCCCTGACAGCGCCTCCAGCACGGAGCTCTTCCCCGACTTTGGTCTCCAATGACGGCGATAGCAGGCAGAGCCAAGTCCTTCTCTACACCCAGAGAGCGAAGAGAGTCGATGAGGTCGATGCAGGGACGCACCTTCTCCTCATACTGTTGGTTCAGAGAGTTCATGATGGTGACTTCTTGTAGCCTAAGGTAATAGAAAACAGGAAACTGAATGACAAGTCCTGCGTCTGTCGCAGATAAGTGTAGTACAAAGTGCACAGGCTGTTTCTACGAGCTTGGTGTGCCGGACTCAACTAACACTGCAGGTGCAACAGGAAATCAAGTTGGGTTTATGGGAAATCAAGACTACACTTAGGTTTCATTTTCCTGTCTGGCCTTTTCCTTACAATGTTTACTTGTCTATGTCTATACACACAATTTGAATGACAAACCGGTTCTTCATGTGACATGCTTTGGTTATGATGCTGTAAGCCTACAAAAAAATAATAACCACATTTAAAAACATTTTTTTAAATATATTGTTTTGTTTTTCAATACTCTCAAATAAGCCCATTACAACTTCCATGTTAAAAGGTGACTCTACTAGAAAATGTTATATTCATTTCACTTTTACCTACTGTGCTGGTATTGTCCACAATGTTCAACACTTGCTGAGTTGTGCCTGGTATGTATAAATCACAATGTGGGGTAACAATAAGGAGGTGGGAAATGTAAGAGAATATTTAGTTTAATTGTTTTTTGTTTTATTGTTTTCAGGATGAGCTGTTTGTCTGCCAGTCACAAACATAAGAGTTCATAAAATAGTAGTAGATATACACTAATGTTGACAGTTTCCATTTCACAGCAAGTGGACTAAAATGGACTAGAAACAAAACAAAACAGTGTTTTTTGATGATTTCCTGACGTTTCGCTGACAAGAAAAAAGGAGAAATACAGAAGGTGCAGATGTATTGTAAAAGAGTAGAGTCAAGGTCAGGTTATTTCAGTGGGACATGCACATTAAACACATAAGGGGTCCTTTGCAGTGTTGAAAGAAGTATTGAGTTCCTTTACTTAAGAAAAAGTACAAATACTATGGTCTTAAAATAATCCACTACAATAAGTCATGATTTCAACATTCTTCTTAAGTACAAAATGATTAGCATCAGAATGTACTTAAAGTATAAAGTGTCAGGGTTGAGCGAAGCAGGCAGGACCCAAATGCAGGTTTAACTGAAAAAATACCTTTATTTCAAGGATACAACTAGACATGCAGAGCAGAACTCTCTCCCCTGTGAACACATTCAAAAACAACAAGGATCTCACAACGACTAACAGAAAAAGCAGAACCTAAATGCACACAGGACTAATCAAACAAACAAGACACAGGTGAGGAGGGAGGAGAAAACACAGGGGCACAAGGGTAATCAGGCAGGAGGGAACACAGAGACAGGAAGCAACAGACAAGACAGGGGTTGAACACTTTTCAAACTAAAACAGGAAACCAAAAAGACAGGACAAAAATAAAACACAGACAGATCGTGACAAAAAGTGCTCATTCTGCACAATATCCCATTACAGAATAATATAGCAAAGAAGTATTATCATCTAAATGTACTTCAAGTATCAAAAGGGAAAGTACTCATTATGCACATTGGATCTTTTCACATTATTTTATTATTATGGTTTATATTATTATCCTGTTTTTATACATACAAGAGCATTAAAGTATTGTAGTTGGTCAATATGGACCAAATTTGGATAGTTGAAATACTTTGTAGATTAGTAGTACAGTACTGTATTATACCATATTAGCATATAATGCGTTTGATATGCGCACCTCTAAGTAAATAACTAAAATATTGGAAATGTTCAACATTGTCTACTGGCAATAAAGTGAGAGGTACAAGGTGACCACAGCAGTATGGGAGCTGGCTTTTTGCAGGAGACTGATATCTGCTCTAAAGCTGATGCTGAGGACTTCCTGCTGTGAATGGTTCAGTTTCTAAATGAGTGTTGTCGCCCCCTGCTGGTCACTTAGTTGGCTGCACACGGTCCTGGGTTCATATCAGGTTCTAGATATGACTGCAGGCGGTTATGACAGCAGTATGTATCCTTTTAAATTAGTCTCAGTTAAAACGACACACAGTACTTTCAAAATAAAAAAGCCTAAGTAATTGTTTGACGTATTACGTAAATGACATATTTACAATTAGTGGCCTTAAAATATGCTTCTGGCTGAGGTTGAAATGTGACTTTCACTCTTTTCCAGTAGTTCAAAAAATTGATATTGAGCAGCCCGTCTCGTCAGCATCAACTTGAATGTAAATTGAGTTTTTAATGTAAATGAATTGTAATATTGTAATTGTACTGACACGTGCTGGTATTTATATTGTATTGGTCTGTATCTGATCCGTCTGTATAATTGATAGTGTAATAGAGATGATGTCATGTTTTATGTCTGCTAATGGAAATGAGCTAATAGCTAAATCTGGCATAAATCATCTCTTCTCTAATTGAGATGAACTATTTGTATGCATGGTCCTTGTTTGATAAAGATATAAACAATAATTGACATTGTATTGTGCTTATCATGTATTAGCTACATGAGAACTACAGAGGTGTCTATTTTCTACATAGAAAACATCGGCAAAGTTCAAACTTACATTTGACAGACAATCCCTGTTTGTGCGGACACCAAGGCAACAGGTCAAATGTCTTCTGGTGACACTTCAGTCCAAATAAGACATTATTTGTAATATTATAAATTACAATTGTTCTTTCCTTTATGACATACAGCAATGCCAGTGAAGCGATTTCATGCAGTTGTACTACCGAAAAAGAAAAAGATCACTATAACAAACATGCCAGTTATTTTCATATTTTTGGACCTTATGTAGACTATCTGTGGCATGACATTCAGGCAATAAGAAAGTTGAATGAAAATAAAACAAGATAAAATATACCTTTATTGGTGCCCATAGGGAAATTCAGGTGTTAAGCTGCCACAGATTAAGAGAGAAACAAAGGACAGTACAGATAAGAGTTCACACAAGTTCAATAAGAACATAAGAGTAAACATGTAAGTGATATATAATATGAATAAGAATAACAAGTCATAATATTTATGAACAAAATTAATTAAAAGGCAAGGGCGGACAGCCCGGTGGCAAAGCAGAAGGGCGGTGGGGAAATTCAGGGGGCCGGAGACGAGGGAGAAAGGCCGCGGCTGGGGAACTCATGGGGCCGTGCAAGAAGGCGACGACGGGACGGCTCCGGGGGACGGGCAGGGCGGAGGCGGGACAGCTCCAGAGGATGGGCAGGACGGAGGCGGGACAGCTCCGGAGGATGGGCAGGACGGAGGCGGGACAGCTCCGGAGGACGACATACGCCGCGATGGGACCCCTCCAGTGTCAGCTGGATCGCCGGAGCAGGAGTTTTGGGATCGGGAGCAGGAGCTGGTGGGACCCCCAACAGGTTAGGACATGGGGTTGGCACGAACCCCGTCGGAGCAGGTGTTGGCGGGGCCCCCAACAGGACACGGGGAGCCGGAGTGGGCCGGAACGCCGACAGGACCCAAGGGGCCGGAACGCCGGAACTGGTGCCGGAACGGGAGCCGGAAAGGGAGCCGGAACCATGGCTGCTTGGGCCGGAACTTGAGCCGGAACTTGAGCCGGAACTTGAGCCGGAACTTGAGCCGGAACTTGAGCCGGGACTGGAGCCGGAACCATCGCTGTTGGGGCCGGTACTGGAGCCGGTACTGGAGGCGGATCCAAGGCTGCTGGGGCCGGTACTGGAGCCGGAACCATGGCTGCTGGGGCTGGTACTGGTCAGTTCGTACTGTCAGGTTTGGCAAGATTGCGGACCCAATAGCAGAATAAAAAAGGAGGCAGGTAAGGGGATGTAAATAAAGGCGAGCTTTTAATTAAATAAAAAGCTGATACAAAATAAAAATCACAGGAACAGGCAAGGGGAACAAAAGAGAAACAAACAAACAAATCAGGGCCAGAGGAGGGCATAACAGGGAAATCCAAAACACCAGGAACATTGAACTGATTTTAAGGTTTGCGCTTTACTTGGGTTGTGTTGAAGTTGTATATGTTCATGCTGAAGTCATTCAACAGAACACGGGCCCCTGACATGCGCTTGAGGCTATTCTGAAGTTGTCTTCTCTTTGTTTCCATTGAAAAGTCCTCTTGAAGCAAGCACTCAGTTTTCTCCTTGTCCTGAAGCATCTGCAGCATCTCCCTGTGCAGCTGGAGGGCAGACTCCTGCATCACATGGTAGCGGATCACCAGCGGGATCTGGTCAGCCAAACGCTGGCCAGCAATCTTTAGTTTGGAGAAGAAATAAGTAGATATAACACAATGTTTAAAAGCCACCTTCAAAACAATTAACAAATAAGTTGCATTTAATTGTGGGGTATAGATTCAAATGCATGCTGTTTTTCTTTTCCATCTTTATATAGTAGGCAAATATTGAGCTTTTTACTCCAATACATGTATTTTAACACTCGTAAACACTCATATCAAAACACATTATATGCTGATATGGTATAATGCAGTACTGTACTACTAATCGACACAGTATTACACATATCTGAATTACTCCACATTGACCAACTACAATACTATATTGCTCTCACATGTATAAAAACAGGATAATATAGTAAACAAAATAATATAATACTGTCGAAAAGAACCTGCAACAAGAACTTTTGATTTTGATACTTGAAGTACTTAGCTGATAAACTTCTTTATATTACTCTGAAATGGGACATTGTGCAGTATGAGTACTTTTACTTTTTGCACTTTAAGTATATTTTGATGCTAATGTTTTTTTACTTTTACTTAAGTAAAGGATCTGAGTACTTCTCAACACTGGATATCACTTACTTGGTAATAGGATTTAAGGTGTTTGAGCATCTCTTTCAGGGTGGCTCCACTGTTGCTGCTGTTCAAAATAATGTGTGCACCAACGGATGCCACAGTAGGCAGTCCTTCTTCCCTCTTCCTCTTCCCTAACTTCTTGCCGTATGTGCTGTCCTGGGTGTAAACAATCATCTCCATCTTAAACTGAGTCCTCAGCATGGACTCTGCAGCAGCCTCCTTCTCCTTTGTGATGGCTTCGATCTTCATCTGAAGGACATAAACATTTTTCAGTAAACATTCAACAATACAGTACAGTAGCAAATGTTGCAATTTATTTGATACCTGGGCTGTTCTGATGAGGTTGGGAAGTCCAACGAGGCTGCTCTGCGCCAACTCTAACAGCTCCTTCTTCACAATTTCTGATTTAAAAAAAAAAATCCAGACAATACAAGATCAATTTAAAATAACTCAAAGGTCTCACATTTTCAGATGGTCTGCAATAATTGTAGGATCATGATAAGACATGCCTGTTACTCCCTTGAGTTTCAGTAAAGCAGGCCCTTCCAGCTGTTTGATCTGCTCTTTGACCATGCCCTCAAACGTCTTGTAGTTGATGAAGCCCGGCAGCTCTCTTCCACGGTACTTTCGTTCATACTGATTCACCTCCTTCTCAATGTTCCAGTGGACTGCAATATAGATGAATATGTGAAAGAAAATGTAGACATAATTACACTTCCAAAGTCTATTCATAAAGTGAGAAGGAGATGGCAATGTTTTATTATCTTGCTTAATGATTTACTTAATATATTAATTAACAGCTTTGTAGAATCAGGAACAGGTTTATTGCCATGCAGGTTTACATAAGGAATGTGCTTTGGTGTATAATGCTGCATATAAACCGAGTCAGAGGAAGTAAGTTGTAAAAAAGGAGCAAATATAGAACCATTTGTTAAAGCTATTTTGAAAATATTATTAAAGTAAAAAGAAATCTTTCAACTATTAAAAGGTTTACAATATGGAGTATGGGAACATTACAAGTGTAATACTGACCAACTCGATAAGGCACTTACAGTTTACTCCAGAGTCCTCTATGACATCTTTCCATGCAGCAAACTCTTTCCTGAGAATGGAAAAGATGTTTGGCCTGCCTCCAAATTCTAGTTCCTCCCCTGTAGCGAGACTGGTGGCATCCTGTGTAAATGCTGTCACTCTCTGAAATATGACAAGTTTAGATATAAAAGAAGGATAGTTATTATGAATGATTAACTATATCTAGAATGTGAGTCTGAAAACTGTCAGCTGGTAAACTCACATCAATGAGATAACCAATCCTCTCCGTTGCGTCTGGTGGGGGTCCATGGCCACATTTGTCCAGATTTGCCTGAGTAGTCTTTAGTTTCTTCTCTATCTGTTCTTCCAGTCGAGGCAGAGATCTCTACAAATCACACATGGTTAAGACCAGTAACATCTGAAAAGGGCTAAGCAATCTGTAGTTAACCATAAAGGTGAGGCACAACAAACTAGTTACCTTGATATGATCCACCAGCTCAAGAGTGAGTTTCTCCGCCAGTTTAGGAACAGTGGCACGGCCTTCATCGTAGAGAGTCCTACAGCAAAAGTTAAACCCTTCTTATTAGACAACCAGTTAAACTGCGAATCATTGTTATTACTACCTAAAAAAGAATTAGCTTACTTGAAATAGGCATGTTCGCTGAAGAAGGCTTCCTCTCTTTCTAGTGCTTCAGTAAGAGACACTTTGTCTTTGATCTCCTTCTGACCCCGGCACTTGACGATCATGTAGCCTTTTCAGGGGGAAAACCTCATTATGGACAATTTGAACCACTGAATCCTCTGTGCCTTTGTCCACCAGGTCAGGCTTGGTCATGATCCCTAAAAGAGAAAGAGAGGGAGAGTCCACTTAGACCTACAAAAGTACATGAAGGTTGGAGTGAAAAAGAGTACAACTCGGTTTAGTCAATAAACCTCATCCTCATTGGTCAATTAAGGTTGGTTCAAACTCATTACTCGACAAACTGTGGAACTTACTGCGTGTTATGTCTGCAATGTACAGTATTACCTGATCCAAGATACGTTGCAATCTGATTTTCTTTCCACAAATGTACAACTTTAATCTGTTTGCTCTGAATATAAGACCACTAACACAGCTCCATTATACATACAGTATATATTTATTTTAACCTACAATAACATACACATTCGTTCAAAATAATCCAAATCATTCTTAATAATCCAAGCTATTTATTACCCAGAGTCCTCTCTCCTTCAGGATCCACCTCCTGGGCCATCTTCAAAGCTTCTGTGGTTGCGATGTCCACATTGCAGGGGACAACCACCAAGCTGATGGGTTTTTGTTTTGTGATGAACTTTGGATCAGGCTCTTTATCTGAAAGTATGAATTCATATCATATGAAGTATAATCGTTTAAATCGGTGAGGACCATCCCAAAGACAGCTCAAGAGCGGCTTTTCTTCCTCCAAATGTTGTGGAGGTTAAACATGGACTGCAGGATACCCTGCAACTTCTACAGGCCATCAGAGTATCCTGACCAGCTGCATCACATCCTGGTATGGCAGTTGCACCCCTTTAATTGTAAGACTTTACAGGTGAAAAGTGTACAGTACATAACCAGGAAGGAGCTGCCATTCGTGGAGGACCTCTATACCCAGCGGTGAAGGGGGAAAGCCCATTTTTATTGTCAAAAACTATGCTGTAGCTTTTGAATCCTTTGATTCAACTGATCCAGATAAATATCGTATTACCTACAGTAATGTCCCACTCCCCACCCAGCATTACTTCTTCGGCCAACTTGTATGGCTACAGGTTACATGCCTGCCAACCACTGTAGTATTACCTCATTGTGAAGAAGCAGTACCATTTTCATTTAAATGGACTGTACACATGTTTCTACCTTAACAGAAAAAGCTTATAGTAATATTTATATATTTAATGAGCCAATATTATAGTTGTTCACTATGTATGTGTTACAGTTAGGTTACAACTTGTTAAATCAATTGTATTTGTGTGTATTTCTACGATAGAACATCATTCTAATGAAGCCAATTTGCCCAGATGTAAACAACATTGTGATGAGTGTTATTTGTAATTTGATTTGTCCACAACAAATAACATGGGAGAAAATGCTTCCACTTCTGGGGTCTTCTACCATGAACGGATGTGTTGGGGAATTGGACATGTAACCTGTTCAGTGATTTTGGCACCAAAGCACTCATGGAACACAAAAGTCATCTGAGGATTAATCTTTGAGGACCATAGTTTTCTCTGGACCAAAGTATGGTGTAGCATACCTGATTTTCAATGTTTCCTTTTTGTCCCTTTACAGCCACCCTGGTGATGCCGGGAAGGTCAATGAGCGTCAGGTCGGGAACATCAGGAGAGGCGATCTCCAGACTGATGAGTTCATGACTGATCCCAGACCCGGGCCCGGCTATTTTATTCTGAGCTGAAGAGAGAAGACACGATGTATAATCATATCTAGGGATGGATGTGATTATTAGTGAAAAGCAAATAAAACTGCCTTCAATCTTCATCAATACTTGGCTTGGATAGTGACATTGATAGTAAAACCGTGTATACTGTACCTTCTCTAATCTTCTTCTCCACACCTGCAAGGTCTTTTAGCTCTTCCTCAAAGTCCTGGTAGCTTATCTTCCCGTACCAGCCCTCTCCTTCTTTCCTTCTCTTCATCTTCAGTTCGAGAGGACATCTTGTCACAATGCCTGAATTAACATAAAGTGAATACAGAGACAGGGAAGAACAAGTTAAATCCAGGAGTTCTCGGGAAAATGATAAAAGAAGCCCACAGCAGAAATCCTTTCAAATACATAAATAGTTGGATCTCTAATAATTGAATCATGTCAAAAGGAACTCTTTGAATAAAAGGGAACTCAAGATTCATTCAACTCCACGCTTTCTCCCTTTCAGCTGTATAACTTGTATATTATTAGTATCATTATGTTCCCTGCAAATAACAATTTGCTATTCAGATATAATGTAGTAATAGTGAGAGAGGATGATTTAGAGGTTGTGTGAGGAGAGTGAGGATGGTTGTTGGTTATTTGTTAGACTCTTTGTTTATTTAATTGTGTCATTTTTAATTTGGTGGATAGTTAGGCCTCATCGATGGGTAAATAGTTAAAGGTCACCTATTATGCAAATTCCACTTTTTCATGTCTTTCATAAGTTCTTTTTAACCAAATCTCTCTCAGAGGGGCGTGGGGAGTGGCTCCTTATTTTCATCTAAAGTAACAAACAGAGAATCAGCACTTTTGAAACAGGGCTGAAACAGAGGGGATTATGGGATGCTGCAATGATCTGTTTGGTATTTCGAGCCAAACACTTCAGAGACATGTTTTGTATATATCTGAGACCTATAATATATTGATGAAAAACAGTATAATAGGTGAACTTTAATGTCTAAAAATTGTTATCACAATGCTTTTTGTTTTCAATGAATCATTGAATTGACCACCGCTAATGTTAAGGTATGTGTTGTGGAATGAGTTATTTCTAGCTATTAAGTCAGAAGCAAAGTGTTTTTTATTTATTTAACTTACCACTTCCTCTTGGTAGAGCCACCCCGGACAGCGCCTCCAGCACGGAGCTCTTCCCCGAGCTTTGGTCTCCAATGACGGCGATAGCAGGCAGAGCCAAGTCCTTCTCTACACCCAGAGAGCGAAGAGAGTCGATGAGGTCGATGCAGGGACGCACCTTCTCCTCATACTGTTGGTTCAGAGAGTTCATGATGGTGACTTCTTGTAGCCTAAGGTAATAGAAAACAGGAAACTGAATGACAAGTCCTGCGTCTGTCGCAGATAAGTGTAGTACAAAGTGCAAAGGCTGTTTCTACGAGCTTGGTGTGCCGGACTCAACTAACACTGCAGGTGCAACCAGGAAATCAAGTTGGGTTTATGGGAACTCAAGACTACACTTAGGTTTCATTTTCCTGTCTGCCCTTTTCCTTACAATGTTTACTTGTCTATGTCTATACACACAATTTGAATGACAAACCGGTTCTTCATGTGACATGCTTTGGTTATGATGCTGAAAGCCTACGCCCAACCCAGGGTCACTACTTTTGTTTTAAATTACATTTACTAATGTGTTTTAATTTTAAAAATAACCACATTTTAAATAGAAATTAAAATATATTGTTTTGTTTTTCAATACTCTCAAATAAGCCCATTACAACTTCCATGTTAAACAGGTGACTCTACTAGAAAATGTATATTCAATTCACTTTTACCTACTGTGCTGGTATTGTCCACAATGTTCAACACTTGCTGAGTTGTTCCTGGTATGTATAAATCACAATGTGGGGTAACAATAAGGAGGTGGGAAATGTAAGAGAATATTTAGTTTAATTGTTTTTTGTTTTATTGTTTTCAGGATGTGCTGTTTGTCTCCCAGTCACAAAAATAAGAGTTCATAAAATAGTAGTAGATATACACTAATGTTGACAGTTTCCATTTCACAGCAAGTGGACTAAAATTGTCTAGAAAGGTTAAGAAAACAAAAAAGCATTTTGAGATGATTTCCTGACGTTTCGCTGACAAAAAAAAGGAGAAATACAGAAGGTGCAGATGTATTGTAAAAGAGTAGAGTCAAGGTCAGGTTATTTCAGTGGGACATGCACATTAAACACATAAGGGGTCCTTTGCAGTTTTGAAAGAAGTATCGAGGTCCTTTACTTAAGAAAAAGTACAAATACTATGGTCTTAAAATAATCCACAATAAGTAAAAGTCGTGATTTCAACATTCTTCTTATGTAAAAGTACAAAAGGATTAGCATCAGAATGTACTTAAAGTATAAAAAGTGCTCATTCTGCACAATGTCCCATTACAGAATAATATAGTACAGAAGTATTATCATCTAAATGTACTTCAAGTATCAAAAGGGAAAGTACTCATTATGCACATTGGATATTTTCACCTATTTTATTATGGTTTATATTATTATCCTGTTTTTATACATATAAGAGCATTTAAGTATTGTAGTTGGTCAATATGGACCAAATTTGGATAGTTGAAATACTTTGTAGATTATTAGTACTGTATTATACCATATTAGCATAATGTGTTTTATATATGTACAAAGTAACTAGTAACTGAGAGCGTTATATAAATGTTATGATCTCTGTAAGATCGCGGAAAAGGTGGACCCAAATGCAGACTACAAAAACGGAAAAAGGTTTAGAAACAAATAGTGAGCTTTATTTAAAAGCTGATAACAAAAACATGGCATGAATCAAAACGGTAACTCAGGAAAACAATAACACAAAAACTGACCGTGAAAAACATGGAGGAAGACCGGAGAGAAAAACGTGAAACGTGACGTGAAGGGAGGACAAACAAACAATGAACCGACGGGGAACACAGGAAGAGACAAGACTATACAGGGAGGGGTAATCACGAGACGAGAAACAGCCGGGCAGGGAAGGAGAAACACAAGGGCAACAGGTGAAGACAATCAGACAATCAGACACACCAGGGAGACTAACGACAGGGAGGAAAACACAGGGAGAAGGACCAGACAAGAGACAAGGGAGGAAAACATGAACAGGGAGAAAAGAACGGCAAAACAAAACCCATTACCAGACACACGAAACTAAAACCGTGACATAACACCAAGATCGTGACAAACGTAGTGTAGTAAAAAGTATCATTAGATGGAAATACTTAAGTAAAATACAAATGTGTCATAAAGAGTACAATACTTGAGTAAATGTACTTAATTACTTTCCACCACTGGTCGTTTGATATGCACACCACTAAATAGACAACTTAAATATTGGACATTTTCAACATTGTCTACTGGCACTAAAGTGAGAGGTAAGCTGTACAGAGCAGTATGGGGCTGGCTTTTTGTATGAGACTGATATCTGCTCTAAAGCTGACGCTGAGGACTTCCTGTTAAGAATGTTTCAGTTTCTAAATGAGTGTGTCGCCCCCTGCTGGTCACTCAGTTGGCTGCACACGGTCCTGAGTTCATATCAGCTGCTAGATATGACTGCAGGCGGATATGACAGCAGTATGTATCCTTTTAAATTAGTCTCAGTTAAAACGACACACAGTACTTTCTAAATAAAAAAGCCTAAGTAATTGTTTGACATATTACGTAAATGACATATTTACAATTAGTGGCCTTAAAATATGCTTCTGGCTGAGGTTAAAATGTGACTTTCACTCTTTTCCAGTAGTTCAAAAAAATTGATATTGAGCAGCCCGTCTCGTCAGCATCAACTTGACTGTAAATTGAGTTTTTAATGTAAATGAATTGTAATATTGTAATTGTACTGACGTGCTGGTATTTATATTGTATTGGTCTGTATCTGATCCGTCTGTATAATTGATAGTGTCATAGAGATTATGTCATATTTTATGTCTGCTAATGGAAATGAGCTAATAGCTAAATCTGGCATAAATAATCTCTTCTCTAATAGAGATGAACATATTTGTATGCATGGTCCTTGTTTGATAAAGATATAAACAATAATTGACGGTGTATTGTGCTTATCATGTATTAGCTACATGAGAACTACAGAGGTGTCTATTTTCTCAAACATCTTTGTTTAACTGGTAACATAGAAAACATCGGCAAAGTTCAAACTGTACATTTGACAGACAATCCCTGTTTGTGCGGACACCAAGGCAACAGGTCAAATGTCTTCTGGTGACACTTCAGTCCAAATAAGACATTGTTTGTGATATTATAAATTACAACTGTCCTTTCCTTTATGACATACAGCAATGTCAGTGAAGCGATTTCATGCAGTTGTACTACTAAAAAAGAAAAGATCACTATAACAAACATGCCAGTTATTTTCATATTTTTGGACCTTATGTAGACTATCTGTGGCATGACATTCAGGCAATAAGAAAGTTGAATGAAAATAAGACAAGATAAAATAGACCTTTATTGGTGCCCATAGGGAAATTCAGGTGTTAAAGCTGCCACAGATTAAGAGAGAAACAAAGGACAGTACAGATAAGTGATATATAATATGAATAAGAATAACAAGTCATAATATTTATGAACAAAATTAATTAAAAGGCAAAAAATGATTTAGAATATAACATTGGATCACATATCAATAGCCACTCTTTATTTTACTTGCTTTTCTAGCTTAAGTGACTAATAATATCACAAATCTGCAAACCAATGTGATGAATCTGAAAACCCAACCTACTCCTTTTATCAGGAATCTGATTTTAAGGTTTGCGCTTTACTTGGGTTGTGTTGAAGTTGTATATGTTCATGCTGAAGTCATTCAACAGAACACGGGCCCCTGACATGCGCTTGAGGCTTTTCTGAAGTTGTCTTCTCTTTGTTTCCATTGAAAAGTCCTCTTGAAGCAAGCACTCAGTTTTCTCCTTGTCCTGAAGCATCTGCAGCATCTCCCTGTGCAGCTGGAGGGCAGACTCCTGCATCACATGGTAGCGGATCACCAGCGGGATCTGGTCAGCCAAACGTTGGCCAGCAATCTTTAGTTTGGAGAAGAAATAAGTAGATATAACACGAGGTTTAAAAGCCACCTTCAAAACAATTAACAAATAAGTGTGCATGGAATTGGGGGGTATAGATTCAAATGCATGCTGTTTTTCTTTTCCATCTTTATATAGTAAGGCAAGGCAAGGCAAGGCAATTTTATTTATATAGCACTTTTCAGCATGTGGCGATTCAAAGTGCTTTACAGATTAAAAACAAAAGACATTTAAGAACAAATGCAGCATAAATACATTATTAAATGGCATTTAAAAAAAGGCATAAAAAGCAAAGATAATGAAATAAAATAAATAAATAAACACAGCAGGTACAGACGACACAACTAAAAAGGCATACTGTAGTGTGAGTATGGGCAGCTCAATTAAAAGCAGCGGCAAATAGATGCGTTTTTAGTCTGGATTTAAAAATAGGAAGTGTTTCGGCGGACGTGCACGATTTGGGCAGTTTGTTCCAGATAGTTGGGCATAATAACTAAAAGCTGCTTTTCCATGTTTAGTTGTTATTCTCGGAACAGAGAGCAGACCCGACCCAGTAGACCTGAGACTCCTGGATGCTTCATAGTGATGGAGGAGGTCGTCTATATACCTCGGTCCTAAGCCATTTAGTGATTTAAAAACTAGCAGTAGTATTTTAAAATCAATTCTTTGGTCGACTGGAAGCCAGTGTAAAGATCTCAGAACCGGAGTGATGTGATCCACTTTTCTAGCCTCCTGAGTTCCACGGCCGTGGTCTTCGCCCTCGAGCCTGGCCCCCGACTTTTCTTACTCTGCCTTGCCCCCGGGCCGTGCGCCCGAGACCCCCTCCATGAACTCTGCCTTGCCCCCGGGTCGTCCGCCCGAGACCACCTTCTGTTCCTCTGCCTTACCTCTGGGCTGTCTACCCAGACCCGTCCTCCGGGCCTCTCCGGTCTTCCTCCATGTTTTTCACGGTCAGTTTTTGTGTTATTGTTTTCCTGAGTTTTGATTCATGCCATGTTTTTGTTATCAGCTTTTAAATAAAGCTCACTTTTTGTTTCTAAACCTTTTTCCGTTTTTGTAGTCTGCATTTGGGTCCACCTTTTCCGCGATCTTACAGAGATCATAACATTTATATAACGCTCTCAGTTACTAGTTACTTTGTACATATATAAAACACATTATGCTAATATGGTATAATACAGTACTAATAATCTACAAAGTATTTCAACTATCCAAATTTGGTCCATATTGACCAACTACAATACTTTAATGCTCTTATATGTATAAAAACAGGATAATAATATAAACCATAATAAAATAGGTGAAAATATCCAATGTGCATAATGAGTACTTTCCCTTTTGATACTTGAAGTACATTTAGATGATAATACTTCTGTACTATATTATTCTGTAATGGGACATTGTGCAGAATGAGCACTTTTTATACTTTAAGTACATTCTGATGCTAATCCTTTTGTACTTTTACATAAGAAGAATGTTGAAATCACAACTTTTACTTGTAGTGGATTATTTTAAGACCATAGTATTTGTACTTTTTCTTAAGTAAAGGATCTCGATACTTCTTTCAAAACTGCAAAGGACCCCTTATGTGTTTAATGTGCATGTCCCACTGAAATAACCTGACCTTGACTCTACTCTTTTACAATACATCTGCACGTTCTGTAATTCTCAATTGTTTTGTCAGCGAAACGTCAGGAAATCATCTCAAAATGCTGTTTTGTTTTCTTAACCTTTCTAGCCAATTTTACTCCACTTGCTGTGAAATGGAAACTGTCAACATTAGTGTATATCTACTACTATTTTATGAACT
This sequence comes from Dissostichus eleginoides, assembly GCA_031216635.1. NCBI lineage: Eukaryota > Metazoa > Chordata > Actinopteri > Perciformes > Nototheniidae > Dissostichus > Dissostichus eleginoides. Next base: position 13,258,761 of record CM062265.1, read on the forward strand.
CTTATTTTTGTGACTGGGAGACAAACAGCACATCCTGAAAACAATAAAACAAAAAACAATTAAACTAAATATTCTCTTACATTTCCCACCTCCTTATTGTTACCCCACATTGTGATTTATACATACCAGGCACAACTCAGCAAGTGTTGAACATGGACAATACCAGCACAGTAGGTAAAAGTGAATTGAATATACATTTTCTAGTAGAGTCACCTGTTTAACATGGAAGTTGTAATGGGCTTATTTGAGAGTATTGAAAAACAATATATTTTAATTTCTATTTAAAATGTGGTTATTTTTTAAATTAAAACACATTAGTAAATGTATTTTAAAACAAAAGTAGTGACCCTGGGTTGGGCGTAGGCTTACACATCATAACCAAAGCATGTCACATGAAGAACCGGTTTGTCATTCAAATTGTGTGTTTGGACATAGACAAGTAAACATTTTGAGGAAGAGGGCAGACAGGAAAATGAAACCTATCTTGATTTCCTGGTTGCACCTGCAGTGTTAGTTGAGTCCGGCACACCAAGCTCGTAGAAACAGCCTGTGCACATTTATCTGCGACAGACGCAGGACTTGTCATTCAGTTTCCTGTTTTCTATTACCTTAGGCTACAAGAAGTCACCATCATGAACTCTCTGAACCAACAGTATGAGGAGAAGGTGCGTCCCTGCATCGACCTCATCGACTCTCTTCGCTCTCTGGGTGTAGAGAAGGACTTGGCTCTGCCTGCTATCGCCGTCATCGGAGACCAAAGCTCGGGGAAGAGCTCCGTGCTGGAGGCGCTGTCCGGGGTGGCTCTACCAAGAGGAAGTGGTAAGTTAAATAAATAAAAAACACTTTCTTTTTTTTTAAACACTCAATTCAATGATTCATTGATAACAAAAAGCATTGTGATAACAATTATTAGACATTAAAGGTCACCTATTATACTGTTTTTCATCAATATATTATAGGTCTCAGATATATACAAAACATGTCTTTGAAGTGTTGGGCTCGAAATACCAAACAGATCATTGCAGCATCCCAAAATCCCCTCTGTTTCAGCCCTGTTTCAAAAGTGCTGATTCTCTGTCTTTTACTTTAGATGAAAATAAGGAGCCACTCCCCACGCCCCTCAGAGATATTTGGTTAAAAAGAACTAATGAAAGACATGAAAAAGTGGAATTTGCATAATAGGTGACCTTTAACTATTTACCCATCGATGAGGCCTAACTATCCACCAAATAAAAAATGACACAATTAAATAAACAAAGAGTCTAACAAATAACCAACTACCATCCTCACTCTCCTCACACAACCTCTAAATCATTCTCTCTCACTATTACTACATTATATCTTAATAGCAAATTGTTATTTGCAGGGAACATAATGATACTAATAATATACAAGTTATACCAGCTGAAAGGGAGAAAGCGTGGAGTTGAATGAATCTTGAGTTCACTTTTATTCAAAGAGTTCCTTTTGACATGATTCAATTATTAGAGATCCAACTATGTATTTGAAAGGATTTCTGCTGTGGGCTTCTTTTATCATTTTCCCGAGAACTCCTGGATTTAACTTGTTCTTCCCTGTCTCTGTATTCACTTTATGTTAATTCAGGCATTGTGACAAGATGTCCTCTCGAACTGAAGATGAAGAGAAGGAAAGAAGGAGAGGGCTGGTACGGGAAGATAAGCTACCTGGACTTTGAGGAAGAGCTAAAAGACCTTGCAGGTGTGGAGAAGAAGATTAGAGAAGGTACAGTATACACGGTTTTACTATCAATGTCACTATCCAAGCCAAGTATTGATGAAGATTGAAGGCAGTTTTATTTTCTGTAATAATCACATCCATCCCTAGATATGATTATACATCGTGTCTTCTCTCTCCAGCTCAGAATAAAATAGCCGGGCCCGGGTCTGGGATCAGTCATGAACTCATCAGTCTGGAGATCGCCTCTCCTGATGTTCCCGACCTGACGCTCATTGACCTTCCCGGCATCACCAGGGTGGCTGTAAAGGGACAAAAAGGAAACATTGAAAATCAGGTATGCTACACCATACTTTGGTCCAGAGAAAACTATGGTCCTCAAAGATTAATCCTCAGATGACTTTTGTGTTCCAAGAGTGCTCTGGTGCCAAAAACACTGACAGGTTACATGTCCAATTCCCCAACACATCCGTTCATGGTAGAAGACCCCAGAAGTGGAAGCATTTTCTCCCATGTTATTTGTTGTGGACAACTCAAATGACAAATACCACTCATCACACTGTTGTTTACATCTGGGCAAATTGGCTTCATTAGAATGATGTCTATCGTAGAAATACACACAAATACAATTGAATTAACAAGTTGTAACCTAACTGTAACACATACATAGTGAACAACTATAATATTGGCTCATTAAATATATAAATATTACTATAAGCTTTTTCTGTTAAGGTAGAAACATGTGTACAGTCCATTTAAATGAAAATGGTACTGCTTCTTCACAATGAGGTAATACTACAGTGGTTGGCAGGCATGTAACCTCTAGCCATACAAGTTGGCCGAAGAAGTAATGCTGGGTGGGGAGTGGGACATTACTGTAGGTAATACGATATTTATCTGGATCAGTTGAATCAAAGGATTCAAAAGCTACAGCATAGTTTTTGACAATAAAAATGGGCTTTCCCCCTTCACCGCTGGGTATAGAGGTCCTCCACGAATGGCAGCTCCTTCCTGGTTATGTACTGTACACTTTTCACCTGTAAAGTCTTACAATTAAAGGGGTGCAACTGCCATACCAGGATGTGATGCAGCTGGTCAGGATACTCTTGATGGCCTGTAGAAGTTGCAGGGTATCCTGCAGTCCATGTTTAACCTCCACAACATTTGGAGGAAGAAAAGCCGCTCTTGAGCTGTCTTTGGGATGGTCCTCACCGATTTAAACGATTATACTTCATATGATATGAATTCATACTTTCAGATAAAGAGCCTGATCCAAAGGTTCATCACAAAACAAGAAACCATCAGCTTGGTGGTTGTCCCCTGCAATGTGGACATCGCAACCACAGAAGCTTTGAAGATGGCCCAGGAGGTGGATCCTGAAGGAGAGAGGACTCTGGGTAATAAATAGCTTGGATTATTAAGAATGATTTGGATTATTTTGAACGAATGTGTATGTTATTGTAGGTTAAAATAAATATATACTGTATGTATAATGGAGCTGTGTTAGTGGTCTTATATTCAGAGCAAACAGATTAAAGTTGTACATTTGTGGAAAGAAAATCAGATTGCAACGTATCTTGGATCAAGTAATACTGTACATTGCAGACATAACACGCAGTAAGTTCCACAGTTTGTCGAGTAATGAGTTTGAACCAACCTTAATTGACCAATGAGGATGAGGTTTATTGACTAAACCGAGTTGTACTCTTTTTCACTCAAAACCTTCATGTACTTTTGTAGGTCTAAGTGGACTCTCCCTCTCTTTCTCTTTTAGGGATCATGACCAAGCCTGACCTGGTGGACAAAGGCACAGAGGATTCAGTGGTTCAAATTGTCCATAATGAGGTTTTCCCCCTGAAGAAAGGCTACATGATCGTCAAGTGCCGGGGTCAGAAGGAGATCAAAGACAAAGTGTCTCTTACTGAAGCACTAGAAAGAGAGGAAGCCTTCTTCAGCGAACATGCCTATTTCAAGTAAGCTAATTCTTTTTTAGGTAGTAATAACAATGATTCGCAGTTTAACTGGTTGTCTAATAAGAAGGGTTTAACTTTTGCTGTAGGACTCTCTACGATGAAGGCCATGCCACTGTTCCTAAACTGGCGGAGAAACTCACTCTTGAGCTGGTGCATCATATCAAGGTAACTAGTTTGTTGTGCCTCACCGTTATGGTTAACTACAGATTGCTTAGCCCTTTTCAGATGTTACTGGTCTTAACCATGTGTGATTTGTAGAGATCTCTGCCTCGACTGGAAGAACAGATAGAGAAGAAACTAAAGACTACTCAGGCAAATCTGGACAAATGTGGCCATGGACCCCCACCAGACGCAACGGACAGAATTGGTTATCTCATTGATGTGAGTTTACCAGCTGACAGTTTTCAGACTCACATTCTAGATATAGTTAATAAAGCTTAATAACTAGCCTTCTTTTATATCTAAACTTGTCATATTTCAGAGAGTGACAGCATTTACAAAGGATGCCACCAGTCTCGCTACAGGGGAGGAACTAGAATTTGGAGGCAGGCCAAACATCTTTTCCATTCTCAGGAAAGAGTTTGCTGCATGGAAAGATGTCATAGAGGACTCTGGAGTAAACTGTAAGTGCCTTATCGAGTTGGTCAGTATTACACTTGTAATGTTCCCATACTCATATTGTAAACCTTTTAATAATTTAAAGTTAAAGATTTATTTTTACTTTTATAATATTTTCAAAATAGCTTTAACAAATGGTTCTATATTTGCTCCTTTTTTACAACTTACTTCCTCTGACTCGGTTTATATGCAGCATTATACACCAAAGCACATTCCTTATGTAAACCTGCATGGCAATAAACCTGTTCCTGATTCTACAAAGCTGTTAATTAATATATTAAGTAAATCATTAAGCAAGATAATGAAACATTGCCATCTCCTTCTCACTTTATGAATAGACTTTGGAAGTGTAATTATGTCTACATTTTCTTTCACATATTCATCTATATTGCAGTCCACAGGAACATTGAGAAGGAGGTGAATCAGTATGAACGAAAGTATCGTGGAAGAGAGCTGCCGGGCTTCATCAACTACAAGACGTTTGAGGGCATGGTCAAAGAGCAGATCAAACAGCTGGAAGGGCCTGCTTACTGAAACTCAAGGGAGTAACAGGCATGTCTTATCGTGATACTACAATTATTGCAGACCATCTGAAAATGTGAGACCTTTGAGTTATTTTAAATTGATCTTATATTGTCTGGATTATTATTTTTTTATTCAGAAATTGTGAAGAAGGAGCTGTTAGAGTTGGCGCAGAGCAGCCTCGTTGGACTTCCCAACCTCATCAGAACAGCCCAGGTATCAAATAAATTGCAACATTTGCTACTGTACTGTATTGTTGAAAGTTTACTGACAAATGTTTATGTCCTTCAGATGAAGATCGAAGCCATCACAAAGGAGAAGGAGGCTGCTGCAGAGTCCATGCTGAGGACTCAGTTTAAGATGGAGATGATTGTTTACACCCAGGACAGCACATACAGCAAGAAGTTAGGGAAGAGGAAGAGGGAAGAAGAACAGCCTGCTGTGGCATCCGTTGGTGCACTAACGAATACTGTTTTTCCATCCTTTGGTGCACAAACGAATACTGCTAGGCAGTCCCTTTTTGCACCAATTATGAGCACCAGCAGTACTGTGAACAGCAGTAACAGCGGGCCACCCTGAAAGAGATGATCAAACACCTTAAATCCTATTACCAAGTAAGTGATATCCAGTGTTGAGAAGTACTCAGATCCTTTACTTAAGTAAAAGTACAAAAGTAGTAGCATCAAAATATACTTAAAGTGGAAAAAGTAAAAGTACTCATAGTGCACAATGTCCCATTTCAGAGTAATATAAAGAAGTTTTATCAGCTAAGTACTTCAAGTATCAAAATTAAAAGTTCTTGTTGCAGGTTCTTTTCGACAGTATTATATTATTTTGTTTACTATATTATCCTGTTTTTATACATGTGAGAGCAATATAGTATTGTAGTTGGTCAATGTGGAGTAATTCAGATATGTGTAATACTGTGTCGATTAGTAGTACAGTACTGCATTATACCATATCAGCATATTATGTGTTTTGATATATGAGTGTATACGAGTGTTAAAATACATGTATTGGAGTAAAAAGCTCAATATTTGCCTCTGAAATGTAGCAGCGTAGAAGAATAAAGTAGCATTAATTAGAGTACAAATATGTCTAACTGTTAATGTACTTAGTTACTTTTCACCACTGGTGTTATCTACATGCAGTACTTTTTATTGTTCTGCCTCGCAAATGTAATACATCAAATATTGCACCTACTATATAAAGATGGAAAAGAAAAACAGCATGCATTTGAATCTATACCCCACAATTAAATGCACACTTATTTGTTAATTGTTTTGAAGGTGGCTTTTAAACATTGTGTTATATCTACTTATTTCTTCTCCAAACTAAAGATTGCTGGCCAGCGTTTGGCTGACCAGATCCCGCTGGTGATCCGCTACCATGTGATGCAGGAGTCTGCCCTCCAGCTGCACAGGGAGATGCTGCAGATGCTTCAGGACAAGGAGAAAACCGAGTGCTTGCTTCAAGAGGACTTTTCAATGGAAACAAAGAGAAGACAACTTCAGAAAAGCCTCAAGCGCATGTCAGGGGCCCGTGTTCTGTTGAATGACTTCAGCATGAACATATACAACTTCAACACAACCCAAGTAAAGCGCAAACCTTAAAATCAGATTCCTGATAAAAGGAGTAGGTTGGGTTTTCAGATTCATCACATTGGTTTGCAGATTTGTGATATTATTAGTCACTTAAGCTAGAAAAGCAAGTAAAATAAAGAGTGGCTATTGATAAGTGATCCAATGTTATATTCTTATTCATTATTTGCCTTTTAATTAATTTTGTTCATAATATTATGACGTGTTATTCTTGTTCATATTATATATCACTTACATGTTTACTCTTATGTTCTTATTGAACTTGTGTGAACTCTTATCTGTACTGTCCTTTGTTTCTCTCTTAATCTGTGGCAGCTTTAACACCTGAATTTCCTTACGGGCACCAATAAAGGTATATTTTTATCTTGTCTTATTTTCATTGAACTTTCTTATTGCCTGAATGTCATGCCACAGATAGTCTACATAAGGTCCAAAAGCATGAAAATAACTGGCATGTTTGTTATAGTGATCTTTTTCTTTTTTAGTAGTACAACTGCATGAAATCGCTTCACTGACATTGCTGTATGTCATAAAGAAAAAGAACAGTTGTAATTTATAAGATTACAAATGTCTTTAGACTGAAGTGTCACCAAAAGCCCAGAGGGTCCAACAGGAGGGGATCAAAACATTTCTTGCACAAAATCTTCATTTAATGAAAATGGTCAATTTATTATACAAACATATGATCCGATATCTTCCACTCACACCTTACACAGGTGAACAGGTTATTATAGTGACTATGAGTGCAGCCCATATCCATGTGACCCAGTCCTTATACAGGGTATATGCAGGAATCCTGAAGTCAAATGTAATACCTTTTAAGACCCTTTCCATACATTTTAAGACCCCATCGCAACTTTGAGTTCTAACCGGTTACATTGGCAACACACTTTACCTCACATTTACTATATACAGTATTGATTGTTAGCACAACTAAACAGTTTGTGATAACTCCTTATCATAATTCAGATAGAACAAAGCACAAGATAATTAATTGTGTGACAACCCAATGCAAGGTTTATTAGAAAAAGAAACCATTAGAAAGTAGTATTTGATTTAGGCATTGTTCCCAATTGATAAAACAGACCGACTACTGAAGCCTCCTTTCCACATGAACTTCAACCTCTCTGTCAAGGTCAGGTTTAATGCAGTATGCTGCTTTGTTGCTTCTGTAGACACACTTTGTGCTCTTTCATTCCAGTCAAACTCCTCAGAAGTCAGTATTTGACCAATAAACAAAACAATTGACAAAACTTTGAACTATGAAATATATTAAACTTTGGTGAGCTTCAGCGGGGTAATGCCATATAGGAGCTCCCTCACAAATACCCAGGGGTTAAATTGGGCTAAGCCCCGGCACATAGGACGATGCTCTGACGTCATCACCCTCGCATAGTTGTCATATGTTTACAAAAAATGATATATATGTTAAGACTTTTCTTGTTCTTAATATAGACTATATTTAGGGTTGATATGTGTAGACTTTATTTTTAAAATAGCAGATCTTGTGACCGGATATAGTTTTTCTGGCTTAGTGAACGTGTGTCTCTTCCTTGGAGGAGCAGCATCGCCCGGACTCCGCTGCTGCTCCGTGGCTCCTCCGTGCAGAGTCTGCACTGCAGCGGTGTGTGTCAGCAACGTGCAGTCAGGGGAGGCACGGATTGGCCATCGGGAGAGTCGGGACTTAAACGCCGCGACTTTCTGGCTAGCACTTAGCATGTGGGACCGGACAGCTCTGATCCCCATCAGTGGCGCCCCAACACACTCTTTCCCCTCCCCCAGAGCAGAGCAAGGCAACGAAACTTAAACTAAGAAGCAGCATTTCACAGCGCGCTATGCATGGGGCCGCCTTGAGGGGGTTTCCCGACATGTCGTTGCAGTAAATTAAAGGGTGTTTCATGTTGTCGTTGCTGTGGACCTTCTTAATACCTTGGAAAATGCCGTTTAATACTTTTTAATAGCCTTAATTTTCGCTAAATTGATTTATCAACTTTTAATACTTTTTAAGACCCCGCGGACACCCTGTTATAGTGACTGTTAAAAACTCTAAACTAAGTCGGCTAATAAGTATTAGATCAAGATGCTCTTAGCCTATTGGACAAAGTAACATGTGAGTCCAGGCGTGTACACATATTGTAATGTATAAATACATTTCAATTTTGCTTTTATTCCCGTAGAGGGTAAGACACACTTTATCTATAACAAACACTTTGCACAGCAAAATATCTTAATTACCGGTATATGGGTTTTGATTGTGTTGAAAGGTGCTAAATAAACTTGCCTTGCCTTACCAACTTCGACATTTGCATCATCCCCACCACATCCTTGAAACTCACTCATGAGTTTCAAGGATGTGGTGGGGATGACGCATCCACTCATATGACCCTCTCTAACCCTGGAACCACTGCACTAACATTTGGTTTTAATGCTTATATTATTTTAATATGTATGGTTTTAAAAAGGTGCATTTTTTCAAAAAATATATGTTGGCTTAATCAAGTTACTGAGACGTGTATTTAGGTTCTTCCGGTCACGGTTGAAAAAAAGAATAGACTGAAAAAAAGAATAGACTTCAGGAAACTGAATGGGAGGGGTGAGCTCTAGACGCTCGTGAACTGTCAACAGGAAGGCAGGGGAGCCTCGCTGCGGGGAAACTGTGGACCTCTGTCGCCTGTCAGCCGACTTAAATGATGCCGTCTAAAAAAAATAAAGATAAAGGGCGGTGCCGGCCGTCAGCGAACCGAGCCGGCCGTCAATGGCCCGCTGACGACCGGCCATTCTGTGATTCTCCAGAACACACAGATGGCCAGTCCGCCCCTGCTGGTACAAGTCTCGAAACGACTTTGCGAAGAAATGAAACTCAGGGAAAGAAACGAAACCTACCTTTCATTGCAGAGGCTACCGGCAGCTCGCATCCGACACACTCAAATCTCAGCATCCGACCTGCTGCTACTGCAGATTCAACCAATAACTTTATTGACAGGTAGAAAAAGTCATCATTATGAACACCCTGAACCAACAGTATGAGGAGAAGGTGCGTCCCTGCATCGACCTCATCGACTCTCTTCGCTCTCTGGGTGTAGAGAAGGACTTGGCTCTGCCTGCTATCGCCGTCATTGGAGACCAAAGCTCGGGGAAGAGCTCCGTGCTGGAGGCGTTGTCAGGGGTGGCTCTACCAAGAGGAAGTGGTAAGTTAAATAAATAAAAAGAAAAAATAGACATTTATTCTTTCTTTCTTTTTTTCTTTCTTTCTTTCTTTCTTTCTGTATATATCCACACGGAAATGATGGATGTTGCATTTGTGTAACCTTAGAAGTTGCTATGGGAGACCGGGCCTTCTGCTCGGCTGCCACAGACCGTGGATGCTTTTAAAAAAGCACTCAAAACCCATCTTTTCAATAGAGCCTTTTCCTAGACGTGAAGAAAAAGAAAAAAAATTAAAGTAAAAAGTACACAACCATCAGTACCAGACAAAAACTAAAGCTGCAGTGATTGTTGTTCGTCGATGGAGTAAATGAAACATAAAACTGGAAAGACACATTTCTGTTTTAGTATTTTGTTCAATAGGCTACAGTTGGCATGTCTTCATTCTCAACACGGAAATGGAAATTACAAAACCTGTATGGCTGGTTAATCAGCCCATGTAAATGAGGGCCCAAAGCCAAATTGTAGGCTACAAAAAGATTGCCACAAAAAATAGAGCTTTACAAAATATAATATAGCTAATACGTTGCACTTCAGGTCACCTTACATCACACAATATCTGTGTTATTGTGAGAAATCAGCAGAGCAGGACATCACAAACATGGACAAGCGCACTGACAGCGCAGCGTCATACTTCCTGAATGAAAAGTCAACTATAATTAGACAAATATGAAGACTTTAAACTTTAAACATCCATGACTTAAACACTTTATCCAGGATAAAAGCCACAGAGTTGCACCTGCAAGGTGAATACAGCTCGTAAAAGAAAAAGTGTTTGAATGCGAACAGGTTGATGATATCATTGCCCCGTCTAAGACCGGAGTGGATCTGACTTTAATTACATTTGACTCGAGTGTTTCGTCAACTTAATGTGTTGCTTAAAATAATACTTCTGCATACAGTATGTGACACTGTGAGTGTTGCACGACCAGATACGGCTCAAGAAGCTGACTCAGATAAGGAAATATATGATACATTATGATGTGATATGATGTGATATGAATGATAATGGGACACATCGACGTCTGCACTCACAGTGCCGCGGACTGTACGTAATGTTACTTTGATCCGGTTACTTATGTTGTGGCAGATATTTAAGTAAGCTTTCTTAACGCTAATGTTATAATAGTCAGATTGCTCTGAAGATGGGAGGTGATATTCTATTCATTTTCAAGTTCACAGTCGGTGATTTTTGCCGGCCGTCTTTCCTGCAACGGCAGTCTAAACTGTATTTCCTTTCTCCTGTAATATGACTTGATCGCTTTAAACTCCGCACACTGAGCTCTGATTGGTCAGCAGGCGGTGCTTTCACTGAGTCGATCTCTTATCCTGGAACCTAACCTGCTCCGGACCAGGCTAGCCGTTCAGCATAAGTTACCATGGAGATCTAGCCCGCTAAGAAGTGAACCAGCGTCGTAGGACCGGAAACCCAGAGTTTTCCCTGAAGTTAGCTCGCTAAGCGAAAATCCGGCTTCATAGTACAGGCCTCTGGACACATCATTATTTTTAGTTAGACTTCTCTAGCATATGTATTATGCATGTGTAACCCCGGTGTATTGTCCCCTCGGCAACAGACCACTCAGAGCTGGTGATTACTTCAGTTTATTTCCCTGCGTTTCAATGGACACATACAAAGGACTCTTGAGCTGCGTTTCTCAACAGATCCTCACGTGCTATCAAAATCTCCTTTACAAAATAAGTGTCCAATAATCAACAACACATCAATGATCGTATAGTGGTAGTATAAACAATGTGAAACATTAAACATAAACAAACTGGTGTACAAAACTCACATACCTGCGTTTCAATGGACACATACAAAGGACACTTGAGCTGCGTTCTGTTGGAGAGATAGCACCACGCTCACGTTAGCCTATTAGCTCAAATTAGCTATTGATGATCACATTAATAAATCATATAACACAAATAGCCAATCACACAAAAAACATGTTGCTGTGAGCATTAAACGACAAACATTAAACTAAACAAACACAACAGAACGTTATTGTCCTAATAAAATAATAACATAAATGTTGTCCACCGACATAATACAATAGCACCTTACTCTCAACAGATCCTCACGTGCTATGAGAATCTCCCACAATCCATTGCGGTAACACAGCTACAGTAATGCAGGCACACGTTTGTAACACCAGATGGCGTAATTCTCCAATTTAACCAGGATTTTACGCCAACCTTTATAACTCTGTTACACATGGAAGATATTTTGGAGATGTAATATAAATACCACTTTTATAAAGATGATATCAGTAGTGTTGCCTATTGCTTTTCTCCTAATTTCACCAATCACACTGGACTTCCCTTTTCCCTCTCATTATCATCCTTCTATCTTCATAAACTCAGGCATTGTGACAAGATGTCCTCTCGAACTGAAGATGAAGAGAAAGAAAGAAGGAGAGGAGTGGTACGGGAAGATAAGCTACCAGGACTTTGAGGAAGAGATAGACGACCCCGTAGATGTGGAGAAGAAGATCAGAGAAGGTACTGTATACAGACCTCTTAAATGTCACTACCAAAAACAGAGTATTGATGGAGCTGCTACTTAAAGATTCAGTGTTCAGCACCTCCATCCTGTAGTCATTCAACATGCTTCCTCTCTCTCCAGCTCAGAATAAAATAGCTGGACTAGGGGTGGGGATCAGTGATGAACTCATTAGTCTGGAGATCGCCTCTCCTGATGTTCCTGACCTGACGCTCATTGACCTGCCCGGCATCACCAGGGTGGCTGTAAAGGGACAGGATGCAAACATTGGAGACAAGGTATGATACTTTAGTGTCAGTCAATCGATCAACATTTATTTTTATAGCCCAATATCACATTAGTCTCAGGGGGCTTTGCGGTGTGTACAGCATACAACTCTCAGTCCTTAGACCTTTGCATCGTACAAGACAAAAACTCCCAACAAACCCGCAAATAAAGGGAAGAAATTAAAGATACCTCGGGGAGAGCATCGGAGAGGAGGGATCCCTCTCTCAGGACGGACAGACATGCAATAGATTCAGTGTGTGTATGGATTAAACATAATAAAATTACAACATAGACAGCCTTAAAGATTAATAAGGATACTGTCAACTTCCAGGACAGGAGCAGAGCAACAGGCCCAGCTATGACTCATGGTTCAGACATACACTTTAATACAGGCAACCTGCCAAGTGAGAGACACAAACAATCTGGGGATGATGCCGTGGATGCTTAATCAGCTTTAAGCTGATTATTCACTATTTGCCAGGCATTAAAATAGTAGAAACATTCCTATAATTGTCAAGGTTAGCTGTTGCCCCGCTTTATCTAATGTATTTAGCTATGGTATTTACATGAAGTCAACCAGACCTTTGGAAATGTGCCCGTGTCAGCGGGGTGTGGTTAGAGCGCCGGCTGCTGGAGGGATGGGAGCAGCTCAGCCGGACGCCAGACCGCTGATCAGAATCAGGTAATACGTCACTAAATAAAAGCATAAAAGCTCCTTCCGTCATGTTTAACTCAAGTGTGAGCCAGAACGCTCACAGTGGCGTCTGAACAGGGACAACAATGACGGAAGGAGAGTGCTAGTTAGTAGTTGTGCAAAAGAAACAAAGTTTATTAAAAATGGCCTTGGCAGAAACTGAGGTAGTCCACACAAAATATTATAAACAATATAGCCGTCCTCTATTTTTTGAGGCGGCTCCGTGTCCCTGGATCCCCCTCTCACGACCCAGCCTACTGCAAGAGACCAGAACCAGGTTACCAGCATGCTTTTATTTAGTGAATTATTACCCGATTCTGATCAGCTGTCTGGCCTCCGGCCGAGCCGCTCCCATCACTCCAGCAGCCGGCGCTCTAACCGTGCCTAATAAATACACACAGTGTATTTATTATTCACAGTGTCTAATAAAGAAATGATAGATAAAAGAATATGAGCTCCACGTTTTAAAAAATAACTTAATGTATAATCTGAATTATTACTTTCAGATAAAGGGCATGATCCAGAAGTTCATCAGAAGACAAGAAACCATCAGCTTAGTGGTTGTCCCCTGCAATGTGGACATAGCAACCACAGAAGCTTTGAAGATGGCCCAGGAAGTGGATCCTGAAGGAGAGAGGACTCTGGGTAAAGAGAACTGATTATAGAAAATCAACTCCTTGGACAAGTTACTTTACTTTTAGATCACTGTCTATTTGTCTCTATGTTTTTCAGGTATCTTGACCAAGCCTGACCTGGTGGACAGAGGCACAGAGGAGAACGTTGTGGAAATTGTCAATAATGAAGTCATCCACCTGAAGAAAGGCTACATGATCGTCAAGTGCCGGGGTCAGAAGGAGATCACAGAGAAAGTGTCTCTTACTGAAGCGATAGAAAGAGAGAAAACCTTCTTCAGTGATCATGCATTTTTCCAGTAAGTTCATACTTTTGGGGTAATTTTAACAAATATCCTCATTGTTCACTGTGATTTGTAATATGACATGTACTCAGTAGTCTTTTATTCTTGTTGTAGCTCTCTCTATAATGACGGCCATGCTACTATTCCCAAACTGGCTGAGAAACTCACACTGGAGCTTGTGCATCACATTGAGGTAACTTCTTACTCCAAAATAACTTATGGTATTTCTGCTTATTTTATATGTTAAAGTTTATTATGTTTGATGTGTAGAAATCTCTTCCTCGACTGGAAGAGCAAATAGAGGAGAAACTAGCAGAGACTCAGGCACAGCTGGAGAGATATGGCAACGGCCCCCCGTCAGACACAGCCGAAAAAATCTACTACCTCCTTGATGTGAGCTCCTAAACTCTGCATAACATCCACTTGGCTACACAAGACATATACTCACCATCATGTATGCATTTCAAATAAACACAAATCCCCTGTAAACAACTGTTTCTGCTGTCATGTGTGTGCTGCAGAAAGTGACTGCATTCACTCACGATGCCATCAACCTGACTACAGGAGAGGAACTCAAGTGTGGAGACAGGTTCAATGTCTTCTCCATGCTCAGAAATGAGTTTGGGAAGTGGAACAACCACCTGCTCCACTCAGGAGAAAAGTGTGAGTGTGTAATTTAGATCTGGTCTACAGTTGAGCAACATCAGCAGTCTGAAATGTCCGTTTGTTTTTTCCAGTTAACAAAAAAATTGAGAAAGAGGTGGAGGAATACGAAGCGAAGTATCGTGGAAGAGAACTGCCGGGCTTCATCAACTACAGGACCTTTGAGACCATGGTCAAGGACCAGATCAAACAGCTGGAGGAGCCCGCTGTGAAAAAACTCAAGGATGTAGCAGGTAAATGGTTGCATGAATTCCAGTAACAGCTTTCACCATTTCCAACAAGTTTCCATTCTTCAAAGCTGCTGTGTCTTCTTGTTTTCCCATTTCCTCCAGATGCTGTTAGGAAGGTTTTCATACAGCTTGCCCAGAGCAGCTTCATTGGATTTCCAAACCTGGTCAAAATAGCCAAGGTAGCCATCTTCTATGAACCTCTTAAAACTTGATATGCATCATTTTTTGACTTGCAGACTGACTGGAATCTTATTTTTTCAGGCAAAGATCGAAGCCATCAAGCAAGAAAAAGAGTGCGCTGCTGAATCCATGCTGAGAACTCAGTTCAAGATGGAGCTGATTGTTTACTCTCAGGACAGGACCTACAGCAGCAGTTTGAGTGAGTGCAAGAAAGAGGAAGAGGAGAGGAAGCAACATCTTTAAGACAAAAACATCATAAAGAAAGGAGTTTGGTGTACAGCAAGGATAATCATGCTACACTTCAGGAGCTGATGATGCACCTTAAATCTTATTACAAAGTAAGTTTTAATATAGAGATGATTCATGAACAAAAGCACACATACACAGACCCCAGATGTACCCCGTTTTCTCAAACCTCCCTTTCTTTTCCTTCTTCAGATTGCCAGCCAGCGTCTGGCTGACCAGATCCCACTGGTGATCCGCTACCAGATGTTGCAGGAGTCTGCCGTTGCTCTGCAGAGGGAGATGCTGCTGATGATCCAGGATAAGGAGAATTTGGAGTTCTTGCTGAAGGAGGATTGCGACATTGGCACGCAGAGGGCTGCTTTGCAGAGTCGCCTTAAACGCCTCATGAAGGCTCGCACATACTTGGTGGAGTTCTAGAGGGGGTCAAGCTCTCAACTATCGGTATGAGTCTACTGAACCTCTTTTCAATATAAAATACACTTCCCTTGTTGTAGGATTGATATTCAATTTTAATTTTTTTACCCTGTCCAGTGAAGAATAGACACATTTGCTTTAACAGACCACATCCTACAGCATTGCGTCTATGCTTAACACAAGACTACTGCACTTTATGAACATATCCATTACATTCCAATACCTTTGGACCAGGATTTAGAAAGGGCCAACCGTTTTTGATTGCATGCCTAATATATGGATTTTAAATGAGCAACATTTATGTTTTCCCCTTGTGCTTCACGAGGGGAATTTCTCGCCTTTTAATTGTACATCCTTTTGGCTAAGGTTACTGCACATGGCAAAAATGTTGATGTTTTTACCCCCAATTTTAACAGCTTGACCTCCGCTCTAAATAACATGTAATTATGTGTCTTGCCAAAATACAGACACGCTTGGAGCTTTAAGGATAAATCCCTCGCCATTGAAACCCATTAAAACCACCATTTCTGTTCCCATGGCCATTGCAGCATTAAATCCTGCATACTATTACTGTATATCAAAAACTTTACTCAGTGAGATCTGGAAAAAATATTAATATATGCATTTTCTCTCACACTGCACAAGAAAAAGAAAAATGCATCAATGTCTACAGTATGTTGTTGCTTATCATTTACGTACGTACGTACGTACGTACGTACATACATACATACACATACACATACACACACACACACCAGATTGTGAAAAATAAATCCCCATGGTATTTAGAATACAAACAAATCTAGTGGCAATGTGATAATAAACTGCTATTGAAAGAGTTAAAAACCTGAAAACTGATGAATATTTGGTGTGAAAAGGTTGGTTCCTGTACACATACATTTCTGTTTAAGGTTTATTAAGTACTGGTATGTGATCCATTTACACTCGTGATGAAATGTCATTACTCCAAGTTATAACGGTGCTTATACTCGAGTTATAAGACGTTGTTATATTTCGCTAACAGTGTGATAAATGCAACGTCAGTATCGGCCGATTCTGATTCGGGTGATCGGCCCCAAAAACCCTGATCGGAGCATCCCTACTGACAGACAATAACAAAAGCAGACTTACTGAACCTAAAATGTCCTTAGCAGACGTAATACTTACGTAAAAACCACACTATGACTAAAAAAAGAAAAACATGTTTTAAATAAATCAAAGGAAACTTATCTTGTAAAAACTAACACACTATATAAACTAAAACTATCAACTAAAACTTATCTTAACTCATTGAAAATTCACTAACTTATTATAAACTATAACTTATTAACTATAATAACTTTAATCTAAAACCTAACTAACTAAAACTATCAATCAAAACTTGTCTTAACTCACTGACTTACTATTAACTATAATAACTTTAAACTAAAAACTAACTAAAACTAATTTAACTAAATAACACTGAAACTAAAACTTTGTGCCCACTACTCTTAAGGCGACCAAGTTCTCGGTGGATCCGATAACTCATTTTCTGCGGTGCGGTGCAGGATGCTGCGGCGGTTTGGGAGGCGGGTGAGGCAGGAGTTTCACGGTGCCGATGGGAGGCAGGGGGGCGATCTTTAGGATTTTTGGCAAACACTTGGACTTGATGAGGACGCGATTTGGCCGAGGTTTGTAGCCGGAGACAGCCTGGTCCCTGGCGGTTTCCTCAGCGGGGGATTGGGGGTTTTGGGAGATGGGGGGCAAGGGCATCAGCTGGTTGATGTCTCCAGACCCCAAATTCCTGAGTTTCTCTTTAGTCTTCAAGTTGTCCATCTTCAGGGTCTTTTTCACTCTCTGGTTCTCCTCCTTCAGGTTGTCATACTCCGGCTGGTACATCCCGAGGCTTGCCACCTCTGCTTTGCACTGGTAACTGTAGTCGACCGGCCGGGGGGGCCAAAAGTACCGGTCGGCGAGCTCCTCTTTACTTATCCCAATCTCCTGCAAGATTAGCCTTTTTTGGAGCATTTGCTCTTTGATGGTGAGTCTGTCAGGCATGAATCAAAACGGTAACTCAGGAAAACAATAACACAAAAACTGACCGTGAAAAACATGGAGGAAGACCGGAGAGAAAAACGTGACGTGAAGGGAGGACAAACAAACAATGAACCGACGGGGAACACAGGAAGAGACAAGACTAAATACAGGGAGGGGTAATCACGAGACGAGAAACAGCCGGGCAGGGGAGGAGAAACACAAGGGCAACAGGTGAAGACAATCAGACAATCAGACACACCAGGGAGACTAACGACAGGGAGGAAAACACAGGGAGAAGGACCAGACAAGAGACAGGGAGGAAAACACAGGGAGAAGGACCAGACAAGAGACAGGGAGGAAAACACAGGGAGAAGGACCAGACAAGAGACAAGGAGGAAAACATGAAACAGGGAGAAAAGAACGGCAAAACAAAACCCATTACCAGACACACGAAACTAAAACCGCGACATAACACCAAGATCGTGACAAACGTAGTGTAGTAAACAGTATCATTAGATGGAAATACTTAAGTAAAATACAAATGTGTCATAAAGAGTACAATACTTGAGTAAATGTACTTAATTACTTTCCACCACTGGTCGTTTGATATGCACACCACTAAATAGACAACTTAAATATTGGACATTTTCAACATTGTCTACTGGCACTAAAGTGAGAGGTAAGCTGTACAGAGCAGTATGGGAGCTGGCTTTTTGTATGAGACTGATATCTGCTCTAAAGCTGACGCTGAGGACTTCCTGTTAAACAAGTACTGCACATAATTAGAAATAAAAGAGAGTGGGAAATGAACAATTATACAATATAAACATCTCAAAATGGAAAATATGAAAGTTGACCGTGAAGAAAAAATATGTAAACTATCTGACAAATAAAATCCTATTGAAGGGCTGAATTACACCGAACACAATATATACAAGTGGGATATTATGTACATTCTCTTGCACTATTTTATCTGTTTTATGTCCTATATATATTCATGTTGCTCTGTGGGAGGAGACTTCAGGTTTTCATCTCCATATCTCCACTGAAGCTGCTGAGTACATGGTGATAGAGACTTGAGTCTTGAATCTAGTGTGCAAGAATGGCATATTGAATTGGATATAAATGTACAGTGAGAAGTTATAAGGGAGGCACATTGCTCCTGTGGGGATTGTGAATGTAAATTGCTTTGGATTAGAGCCTCTAACACAGGGGTGTCAAACTCAAGGCCTGGTGACCTCATGCAACGTGGTCCACAAGAGCTTGCAAAGAATATAATAAACAATACAATTGGAGTAATTGTTGAATATTTGCTTTCAATGATTTTCCCCAGACTTCTGCTTTCAGACGTAGTTATTACCAGAACTGATAATGATCCAATGCAGAGCCAATCATGTGATATAATACATCATTTAATATATATTATATATGTATATATGTATATGTATATAGAGAAGCCAAGAGTGAGCAAAGCTGTCATCGAGGCAAAAGGGGCTACTTTGAAGAATCTCAAATATAAATCATATTCTGGATTTTAACACTTCTTTGTTTACTAGATAAATCCATACCTGTTCTTTCATAGTTTTGATGTCTTTAGTATTAATCTACAAAGTAGAACATTATTAAAATAAATAAAAACCTTGGAATGAGAAGGTGTGTCCAGACCTTTGACTGGTTCTGTATATTTATATAGTTCCAACTGGCCCTTTGAGTGTAACCTGCTGATATGGCCCTCCATGAAATTCAGTTGGACCCCCCCGGTCTGACACGTGACGTGTGATGTGATAAGTCCAGTTAAAAAAGAGAAGCCATAGAGCTGTTCTCTGCCAGCCAGATGTTATGTGTTACACAGAGATAGATACCATAAACACAACATGCTGGATACACTTTATTCCACCTTCCTGTTGTCCCGGTGATCCGTTCCCAAATGCTTTTATGTCGGGATAAAGGTGTCTTTTATGTGACTGCCAGAAAAATAACATGTTTGCTTGTATACTATGTTTTTCTAAGAGTAAAGAAGTATGATCACTTTCATTAGGTTTTTGGGTTTTATGAATATGTGTAGAGCATCTGGGGTCAATGTGATAGAATCATTCAACATGTGGTCCTTCTTTAATTCAGAAATAAGGTTTGACTTTGTGTAAATTAGGTGTATCTAACATACATTTCAAAGAGAAGAGTAAAACTTGTGGTAATAAGTAGGAGTACAGTTGCCTTGATAGGTGGAAACATAGATGTGGGTATTGTTAAAGTGTAGACAACACAAGGGTTAACACAAGTCTTCTAACAAACAGAGACATAGTAATTACGGAAAATATATTCTGTAAACAGTACAAGAGTGAGTTCTACTTTGTCTTTTTAAACCTGCAATGTCTAGCACCATCCAGCAGAGGGCAGTAGTGGCACAAAAGGTTTTATTTGATAGTCAAAATGAATTCATTTACTTTATTCAGCTTCTTTTAAAAAACATTTAAATATGACAGGGTGCATCTCTTAAATGGATGGACCATTTAAACATCAAGTGTATTTCCTGGAGCAGTTTATAGTATTTGTTTTATCTGACAGGAAGTCAAACTAACTCCAGCTGTTCAAAAATAAAAGACGTGTAACGAGTAGAAACCCTGTAAAACTGCCTGCATTTGGTATTCAGGCATCAAACCTGCTGATAATATTGGATTATGACGGAAACTAAACTTTATATATTATATATATCGATAAGTCGAATTAATTTTCTAAATTGATTAATTATTTTACTATTTAGAAAGAAATGCTTCCTTCTAACGCCCAACACCACCCTTTGTTTGTTTGTTTGTTTGTTTGTTTGTGTAAATAAAAAACCCAAACACACACATATATTTAATTTGTCACGATATGAAACACAAAAAGCGTGCTTTGTCCTTAAAAGCTGGAACTCTGAAATCCACAGCGCTGGGGCTTTTATTTTTGAAAAGATCGCATTTCGCAATTAATTAAATAACTAATCCTTAGAGCAGGGGTAGCCAACATGTTGCCCGCGGGCACTTAGTCGCCCGCAGGGGCAACGTGAGTCGCCCGCCGGGCATGTTCTAAAAATAGCTCATGAGGTACCACAGGTTGAGAACCACTGCGTTAGCTTATTCTTTGTTGTTGCATGCCTTCTTTTACCTGCCATGCCACTTCTTCCTGTCCCAAAGTATTTCTTTTCTCTCCAAGGAATTGGAGATAGAAAATAACTCTTAGTGTGCTTCGTAGTGCCTTCATACCAGTCATGCACGCTGCTTTTCTCTGTCATAATCCATCATTTCACACATTTGCAAGGTTTGATTGATGACTCTTGAAATACCAAGCAAATCCAAAATGTATAAAATACACAAAACAAAAAAGGAAATGTAATTAAAAGAATCAACCCTATGCATAAACGAAACGTAAATCATAGCGAACTCTATACTTATTACAACTCTATATCTATCTAACACCCCTCCTCCCCCCACCCCACAATGAATATCGACCAATCACGTTCTTGCTTGATTTGCGGGACCAGCGTTGCAGTCGGGAAGAAAAGCAATGTGGCACCTCACCGCTTCATAAGGAGTGTGACCGTGATTTTCCTTCTGGCAGAATCTACACAACACATCAGCCCCATTGAACAGCCTAGTCATGCCAGCCTATACAGCACATGAGGGGCAGAGTTTTACTCTGTGTGTTGCAACTTGCATATATATTTATTGCACTTGACGCACACACACGCATGGCGTAATTTCCACTGGAGACCGGGGGGACATCTCCCCCCAACTTTTCGAAATCCCGTTTGTGTCCCCCCACTTTACAAATATGTTTATTATTATTTTTTAACGCAAGCCGTCATCGCCACGGAGGAGCACACAGACTCTGTGAGCGAGCGAGACAGAGAGAGCTAAGGAGGGAAGGAGGGAGGGAGGGAGGGAGGGAGAGAGAGAGAGAGAGAGGGAGAGGGAGAGAGAGAGAGAGAGCTAGGGAGAGCACACCTTTATCTATTTAATATAGATAAAGTAAGAAATCATTCCAATGTGTACTATAGGACAGTAAAAGAACAGTTTAAAAGGAGAGTGATTAGTAAAATATGCATGGAATAAAAAGAAAGAATGCTAACTAGGTAACATAAGATAAGAATAAACAAGTTTAAATGATTTGTTATTGGTTGTGATCATATGATGTTTGGATCATTGAAAAGTATACAGCTCCCTTTCATATGAGTGTTGAGAGCTGTATCCATAAATTCATTTTGTGCTCAAAGTGCACCAGATTGATGCATTTAACATGGTGCATGCCCCCGGACCCCCTGGAGGAGGTGAGGTCCACACCCAAATAAAGCAGGTTAAAATAATTAAATTGCATACATGTTCTTTTAGTAAACACTGAAAACGGGTCCCACAGACCCAAACAGCACACAATCGTAAAGGTCAGCATATAATAATGTTAAAATGTGCTAAATATATACACTGCAAAAAAAAGGAGGAGTATAAGTAGCCCGCGACTTGTTTTATTTTTTTAAAGTAGCCCTCATCCTAAAAAAGGTTGGTGACCCCTGCCTTAGAGGCAACATTTGTTGAGCTTCCCACTCTCCGTGTATCATTATACCTAAAGTCTCTGAGCAGCTAACTGTTAGCTGTGTTTAGCTCCAGACATCATGCTTGGTTCTCCGGAGCTCCTCTCTCTTCTCCTCCCTCTCATGATCACTTTCTCTGGGATGACACATGGGAGAACGGACGGTAAGAAAGACATTCATCACACACAGTTTATCAATGTTAGTTAGTTAATAAGTTAGTAGAATATATTTGATAAGTTAGGAAAACGTACTCTATAACCAGAGGAGGAAGAAGAACTAGATTATAAACTTCAGTCAAAGTAACAACAGTGTAAAGTCAAACAGTGTTAGCATTAGTACCAAAAGTGAAAGTACTAGTTATGCAACATGGCCGTTTAAAGCTCCAGATATATTACACATGTTGTGTTTAAGTTATTGGGGCATATGTTTATGAATTCTATTTTGGTAAAGTGTAGTAGAATGAAATAAGAGTCAGTGTATTAGCTGCAGATGTCAGAGGTATTGAGCAATGTTACACACTCTGCCCAACAACAACAACAACAACAACAACTGCTGAATCAAAACAAACAGTAAGAGGAAATAGGAAAATGTCACTGCGACCCTAAAACCAAAACACACTGGGGTTTATCTGAGTTACTTTATACACTTAACCTATAAATATATGTTATAATAAAAAAGTACAACATTTGCCTACAAAATGTTGGAGTAGAAATCATTGGGATTTGAGCCTTTGCAGACCATTAACTTGCACAAAAACCTATAGCACACACACAGGGAAACCCCAAAAGCAGAATAGGCCCATTTCAGTCACTAAGTTCTTTAAATTGCTAAATGTTTAGCCATAGTCGTGTACTTATTTGTCTTTATTGTGATATTCTATTATAACCTGTGCTTTCTCTATATTTAATACGTTAGATCAGTGGTTCTCAACCTTTTTACACCAAGTACCACCTGAGAAAATAGTTGGCTCTCCAAGTACCACCATATGACCAATGTTAAAATACAGTCTATAAACAGTTCATGCAGGACTCGGAGGCAAATGTATTCATAATAACATTATTTATTGTCAGCCGCAGCTACATGTACAAAGGGCAGTCTCTCTCTCACTCATCACTCACTCACTCATGACAAGTGAGAATATAAAGAACAAAATGATAACTTATTCTCACACAACAAATGACAACTGTACATACATGTCATTTCCTGTACCAAAGTTTGAATGTAGGCCTCCTGCAACAACCTACATTGTAACAGAAAATGTCCTATTGGGAATTCAGTTCCACAATAATAATGAAAGCCTCCAGGAGCAGATGAGCCTAAGGGCTAATAGCTCATCTTCAGTCTGCTGATGTTTGCTATTGCCATTTCTGTGGTGGCAAAGTAAAAAAGAAAAGAAAAAAAGATAACAATTAAGGACAAGTGTGTGCATTTTCAGCTTTTGACCTCGGTCACAGCCTTCTCTCCATTCTTTGAGCAAATGCCTTCTTCCTGAGTCACTTCTCTCCTCCATCACAGCGTTGTGACTGTGCATATCACTTTTGCGTTGCTGGCGGAGCCTGCGTTTGTACTCGGTTGATGACGGTCCTCCTCCTCATTCACTTGTTCACTTTCGCTGGTAATATTCTCCTCTGTACCTCTCTCACAGCATCATTCAGCTTTCTTCTTTCTTTAGCTTGCTTGCAACGTTCGCTAATCGTTCGCGGGTAGTATGGTCGTTATTAGCAACGCCAGAAATACATAAAAAAAATACTTTGTTTCTAAATCTAAAAACAACAATAGCCTATTAAACTTATTTAAACCACAGTTTCAATTATCTCAATCTTATTTTCATTCGTTGTAGTATTTTGATAGTATGATTTATTTTTTAATTAATATTTTTTAATCAAGCCTCAAACTGATGGCACTTGTCCCTATAGCCTGTTTTAAATTGAAGTTGTCTGAGGTCCTTACCACCAGCTGCTCTTGCAGTAATAAGTAGTGCACCTTTCTTACTGTCCCAAATGTGCACAATGTAGTGACTGCTTTTCGTCTTTTTGTTTACTTAGTTGTGTTTTCTGTATTTTATATGTCTGTGTTATGTGTAAGAACGTATAACGTTGCTGCCTTCTTGGCCAGTCAGCATTGTCAATGAGATGTTGTCTTAATGTTTTCATCTGGTTAAATAAAATTAATTTTTTTTTAATTAAAAAAAAAAAAAAAAAAATTTTTTTTGTTATATGTCAGATTCCTCCGCGTACCACTAGCGGGAGCTGGCGTACCACCGGTGGTACGCATACCACAGGTTGAGAACCACTGCGTTAGCTTATTCTTTGTTGTTGCATGCCTTCTTTTACCTGCCATGCCACTTCTTCCTGTCCCAAAGTATTTCTTTTCTCTCCAAGGAATTGGAGATAGAAAATAACTCTTAGTGTGCTTCGTAGTGCCTTTATACCAGTCATGCACGCTGCTTTTCTCTGTCATAATCCATCATTTCACACATTTGCAAGGTTTGATTGATGACTCTTGATGACTTCGTATGGTATCTTGTGTTATAACTTTTACATTTGGAGATCCACATTCTAAATAACCATCAAAACCAGTCAGTCCAAATGTTTATTCTCACATTGACAGCTTCACTCTCCAGGATTCAAATGTGAAGCCATGAAAGAATGACTACCATTTTCAGGAGTGGATCTCCAATGCAGGGTTTCATAAAGTTACATTGTTAACTGCCTCTTATAGCTGAGCTTCATACCTTGTTTGCATATGGTGCGGTGCAACACGTTTTCAAGGTTTGATTTAGTGAGTGAAAAAGTATTATTGTATGGTATCTATGGAGGTGAAACCAGGACACACATGCTGCCCCCACAACACGGGTTCTGGGCTCTTCGGCTCTGTTGTCAATGTCAATATTAGTTTTATCTCTAACCTTTTGGACCATGGACACACTGGGACTTTAGGGAGTAAACAGCAGACCTGTTACTGGAAATGTCTGTTAATATTTAAGGCCGCTGACCCCGCTGGACACATCACTCTCTTTCTTGCACGATATCACTTTTTGTGTGTCTTTAAACTTGTTATATAATATAATAGCTTGACATATATTGGAACGAAACATGTATATGTTTTATGGTTTAGTCTGTTTTTGATATAGCAGCATTTCTATTCCACAATGTATTTATTTTCTCAAAGAATAAGAACATCTTTTTAAGTGTGCTTCATAATACCTTCATTCCAGTCATGCACGCTGCTTTTCTCTCTCAAAGTCCATCATTTAACACATTTTCAAGCTTTGATTGATGATGACTTTTAAATCTTGCTTTAATGTGGAAAATACAAACTCAGCCATTCTAAAGTTTATCGAAGGGTCCAACCTCCTTCCTGGAATTGGGCTCTGGAGTTTTGTAATGCGGGGACTTTAGAGAAGAGTCAGCAAATACGCCTCACTTTGCAGAGGCCTGATTGGTTGTTGATGTGGTCCTCCTGGTTATTTGTGACTGAGCATACTGGATTTAATCCTAGGTTACGTTAAGTAACCCAAAGATTGATGTGTTTTCCAAAGATAAGACTCTCTGCTTTGAAGAATGACTTTCAGTAATTAATACAATTCAGTAAAATATTCAGTAACTTGTTTTAAATTCTTGAAATAACATCAATTCTTTAGATAAATTCAGAATCCATAACAACTTGACCCCGGGTAAGTGTATATAGTAGAAACAGATCGATGGGTGGTTCATATTTACTTTTAGCTCTGAACTTCTGGACCTCTGGCATCAGGAAAGGATGAGCAGGTTCATGGTTATATCTGAGGCAGCTGACCCTGGACTTTTATTTCTATCTATTCTGAATTGAAGACGTTGCCTTACTGCTTTGCTGTCAAAATCTCCATCAATGCCTGTTATCCTTTCATATGCTATTTTAACAATGTCTTTAGTGACTGCTTCACAGGCATCAATACGACGTCTTGTCTCATTGGATGGAGGTAGATGATCTCTTATTTCCATATACACTCTAGTAACATTTTCGTTTTCTTGCTCTTGTGTGTCTAGCTGCAATCTGGCTCTCAGTAATGTCTGACTTTAACTGATCTCTGGCACGACGTGCCTGAATCTTCCATTGTTCATAAATATGAATGAACCTTTTCTCCTTTTTGTGAGCTTCCTCTCTCTGAAATGCAAGCATCTTCTCCGTGGGGGTCTTTAGACAAGTAGAGCGGTGAAGTTCCTCCTCTAAAGGTACGGACACACCAACCCGATTATCGGCATCGATGGGTTGGTGGGCGTCAGGCCGACGATGAGCGTCGACACGCCCTACTCAGGTTGGTGTGTCCCGCACCGTCGGGTCTTTTCAGCCGACCCGACGCCTTTTCGGCCGAAAACCCGCCGATTCAACAGTCGACCAAAGGCAGTCGGCGAAAGAAATCACTCTGATTGGCTGTTCAGCTAGCGAATCAGTGCATGAGAAGCGAAACGGAAGTGAGGGACCCAAACAAACTATTAAGAAGGCAAATCTGAGATTTCATTTAACTCCAGCTCTCGACACAGGTTCGGGAAAGCCCCATGAGCTTCTCCTGTAGAGTGAAAATGGAACGCACATGCTATTTGTTGTTTGTTTATATCACGCAGTCTGTTCTTCTTCTCTCGGTTATCACGCGCAGTTTGTCTTCCGGTTGTTGCCTCTTTTGAATGACGAATACACACTACCGCCGCCTGCTGGTAAGGAGAGTTATTGCCACTCACGCATGCGCAGTTCGTACGTGCTACTTGGCCGTCGGCTGAAGTCTTCGCGGTGTGTTCCAGTGCGACACATGGCCAAAACGCAGAGACGCGAGGCGACGCAACAGTCGGGGTCCGTCTGTGTCAGTTCTTTGTTGTCAGATTGGTGTGTCCGGGCCTTAACACAATAATTAGCGCCATCTCACAGATAAAACATCTCCATTCCTTGCATTTGTAAACGTTACATTTCTAATAAAAACTAAATAATGCAATTACAGCTCCTATACTGACAATAAATCATGACACCTTTTAACCCCTTTGAAATGAACATAACCAGAATTAGCATTAATGAATTTGTAGCATGTTATTTTCACATCACATGCAGTTTTCACCCATATAAACTAGCTAAATAGTGCACTAAAACACGTTTCAGAAAACGTGTGAGGCGAGATATAAACAGTAACAGAATCTTGATTTGTGTTTGACTGCATATCTACCAGTTAAAATACGTGTCAGCCTTGGTGGAGGAAAAGGACACCACATGATGGCTGTATGTTCAGAAACTTTCTAAACCAGAAACAGTATAACAGTATATATAATTTGTAACATTGTAAACATGTTTTTAATAAGCATTTAAACATGTTCAATTCATTTCAGAAAAGCTCCTATAACATGAATGGCATGGTGGTTTTAGTTGGCTACCATTAGCTAACATGAAGATCAGCCTGCCAGGAGTTTTAGCTATACTGACCTTATAAACAGTAAAGTTACCTGCCAAAATGTCATTTGGTGTAAGTACGGCTGACAATGCAAATACTCAGAGAAGCTGAGTAACCTACCAAGACACACTTCCAGAGAAACGTCTTCCACAGATTAAGTTCATGATAATGTTTATTTATGTTAAAACTCCTTTAGAGTGTTATTTTAATGATTCTGTTTTACTGCAATGGTTTACTTTGAAGGGTTGTTCTACAGTTTATTATGTTGGACTCATTTAAAATAAAGGTTTGGTTCTTTCAAGTAGTTGCTGTCCAATAATTCAGTGCTATGTTTAGAGTTTCTAAAGGTTTTCTCTTTGTTAATAGTACATTATAATACCAATACCTTGTTAGTTCATATCAAATGGTTATATTGTAATGATGTATCCACAGCACACAGACCATGAGCTTCAATACAGCTCCATATTGGTTACTTCAAAGCTATCCCTGATACAAATGGATGGAATAAACTTTAATATTATATATCTATTAGAAATATATAATATAGAATAGAAATGTATTCAAAGTGAACTGCATAACACAAGTGTTATTAGTCAATTAACGCATACTTTGTAGTCTTTAATGAAATACTACTGTATATAAATACTTTTAAATGCTCCAGAAGGGAGATAGGGAGCCAGGGAATCGTCTCCTCTGTCTCCTTTTCCTCTCTTTCTCCCTCTTTTTTCTCCCTTTTTCTTCCTCCCCTTCTTCTCCTTTCTTCCCCTCCCTAGTTTTAAACAGTTATTCATTTCATTTGTTTAGCTCTTAACCTGTTAACTATATGATCAGTGTTTTGTAGCTTTAAGGGGCTTTTACAGAAAGGTCAGGCTTATGAACACGTTCCCCTTTTGCTTTAAAAGCAGATGTTGGTTTATCTCCAAATGTAATTTAAATACGTGTTTGTAAGACTCCTGCTAATGACTCAATTCAATCATTCCTCTTCAAATAGCATGACTTTGCGTGATGGGACCCTCAGAAATACCATCAGAAATACCATCAGATATACGATCAGATATTCTTCCAGAGAAGCTGCACCTCTTCCTGTACGCAGATATAAAGAAACTACAGCATATGAGACGTTCAGAGAGACGGAAGAGAGACGCTCTACCTAAACTATTACCCAACATAATAAAGTACCGGACAATTGTTATTTGTTCTTACTCAGAACTGGGTTTTGTTGGTCGCGTGCCAAACACGCCCACCAGCAAGCTTCAACGCGACGCTGCCGTGTGGATGTATCGTTACGCAGCGTCCACACGGTTGAAGCTTGCTGGTGGGCGTGTCTGAAGCTCGACCAACAACCAATCACATGAATCTCCCGCCCCGGACACACAAGCACGCGGTCTGATTGGCTAGAGCTTGTACTGGCATATGATTTGATTGGCTGACGCTTTCGTCGAAGCTTGAAAAGTTGAACTTTTCTCCACTTTTGAAGCGAGCAGCGGAGGCAAAGCGACGCAACGGAACCACAATGCAGTTCGGCAAAGCGTGACGTCACCCTATTCAAGGTGAATGGGAAGCTGTGTTGAAGCTTCAACGCACGCTGCCGTGTGGACAGGCCGTCAGTATATGCATGTCTGAAGGTAAATGTCTGTTTGAGTGTGTGTGTGTGTGTGTGTGTGTGGGTGTGTCTGTATGTGTGTGTGTTTGTGTGTCTGTGTGTGTGTGTGTCTGTGTGTCTGTGTGTGTGTGTGTTTGTGTGTTTCGGAAGGTATATGTCTGTTTGTGTGTGTGTCTGTGTATGTGTGTGTGTGAGAGCATGTGTGTGTGTTTGTCTGTGTGTGTGTGTGTGTGTGTGTGTAGATGTGTTTGTGTGTGTATATGTGTGCGTATCTGTGTGTGTGTGTTTTCACTAGTGTATATGTGTGTTTGAGTATGTTTTGAGTGTGCACATGTATATGTGTGTGTGAGCATGTGTGTATGTGTGTCTGTATGTGTGTGTGTGTGTCTGTATATGTGTATGTGTGTGTGTGTGTGTGTTTGTGTGTGTGTGTGCAGGGCCATCCCTGGCCAATTTGGGGCCCCAAGCGACATTGTGAGATGACCACTGATCTATACAGAGGCATGAAAACAAGTTTTAAGTGTGATCATGTTTCTCTGTGAAGAAACATATTTCCTGAATGAACTAGTGCTTGAGCTCTAAATGAAGTTGTGGGGGAAACTTCTGTAGCAATTGGAACTCAGGACTCAAAGAGACACGGTGGAGAGCTTGAGCTTTGATGGCAAACACTGACGGTTTATTTGGAGCTTCGGCCGGAGAATTCACAAAACATGTCACGGGCCACAAGTTGACCACACGGATGAGATGCCACAATCAATTCTGAAGACCCCTCCTGTAGCTCCAGGTTTTAACTAGTTCAGAGTGTAATAATCAACATTCTTCAATAGATAGACTAAACAGCTGAGGACACTGAATCACATTTGTTGTCGCTTATGGCTCGGGGTCATCTACACCCCAAGAAGGATGTGTTCCAGGTGTCCTATAACAATAACTATCTCTGACCGAGAGTTGCCCGGTCACAAACTGGTAACATCAACAAAATGCTAGGGCAGCCCCTCCTTATGGGAGATAACAGTTGGTCAGCTGCGTCAGAGGGCGAAGGAGGACATGCAGGGCAAATTATTCCCCAACAGAAGTGACTTGTGTTCTCTATATATAACATGTTTATCTCAGATATAGTAAATGGTTCAAATGACTCCAGAGTGAGATCACTGAAGTGTTTCTGAGGTGATAGAAAACTGTACAAATCAAAATGATTTCTCCTCAGGACTCCAGGCTGAAGGAGAACAACAGGTAAGCTGCCAGTGTTATCTCTCAGTCTGGCAGTCGCTAAAGGTGGAGATCACTTTATTGACTTTTCACAGTGCCAGGTATCTGGTTCCATTATACACCACACAATATTACTACATCCAGCTTTCAATGTCATTTACATTCATGCACACAATGTACACCATATCTAGTTTTTATTACTGCACATATTGTATATTTCATTCCAATTCTATTTCAATGTGAACACTGCTATATTATACTACATTTCTTTATATTTTAATGTTATTATAGTTTTCTTAAATTGTTCTCTATCTGTGTTTTTAATTTTAGTTTTACTTTTATGTCTGCACCACAACACCAAGTCAAACTCCTCGTACGTGTCAACCCACCTGGTGATAAACCTGGTTCTGGTTCAGATCTCTTTCCACCACTGGTTCATAAAGACCTCCAGTTTGACCAGAATAATGATGTACTCATTTCTCTGGTGCTTTTCAGCTGTGTAACTCCATCCTTCCATCACTATCATTCATTGTTTGGATCATCATTTAGGGGTTCATGATACAACATATTTATTTTAGTAATAATTATTAAATATTACATCTGCTGCAAGCAACTAAAGTACATGACTCTGTTGTTTCTGTTCAGAGCCTTTCAGACTGGTGGGAGGAGAGAGTCGCTGTGCAGGAGACCTGGAGGTGAATCATCAAGGAGAATGGAGACCATTGGGGTTGACTGACTCTCGCAGGACCCTGAAGGGAGCAGGTGTTGCCTGCAGAGAGCTGGACTGTGGCTCTGCTGTTTCTGTAAGATGGACAGAGGAGTCCTCAGAGAGACCTGTGTGGGGGATCAGCTTTGACTGTCTTCTGTCTATATCTGATCTGAGGAAGTGTACAGGATCATCATATTCCTCTTCCTTCATCATGAATCTCACTTGCTCAGGTAAGCCATCAGTGACACCACCAATGACATCATCTATCACATCTTCTAAAAAGGGTCCAGTAGTTCCCAGTGAATATGGAAACACTGTTTGTCTCCAAACGGCCCTCCCTGATGTGTGTATATGAAACATGTCTGCTGCTCCAGGAGTCCCCGGGGCCAACCAGTCTGAAAGGACTCCTCCTTCAGCTCCACCTCTCTCTGAGCCACTGGTTTCCACCAGCAGGTTCTTTGGTTTCCACCATAACAGCACCAAGACCTCCTGAACACAGCTTTGATCAGCTCAGCCGGGCTCTTCAGTATCTCCACACCACATGGTGTCCTTCACCCTGGGGGGCTCCTTGCATGGAGACAGTCCAGCCCCTATCACTTTCACTTTTAAAACATTTTCTTAACAGAGTCTCTGGTTTTCAGAAGTTCTCAGAAAAGAAAGTCTTTGTGTGGAGAGCTAAGATGTTAACAGATGGATGCTAATTGTTAAGGTACATTCACACCGGACGCAATGTGAGTCTTGGAGCGTCGCGATTACATGTAAAGTCAGGGCTGCCCCTGGCCAACTTGTGGCCCCACGCGACATCGTGTGATGAGGCTGTGTCGCGAGCATCTTGCTCTCAGTTTCTCTCTCTCGCTCTCTAACTCACGCGAGAACAGCATAACGAGACGTGAGCTTGGACTTCCAAAATAAAAGACTCTTAATATTGCACACATGAAATATTGCAACAAATTATTATTATTATTATTAGACTTAGAAAATACCTATTGCAGGTAAGTGATGAACATGTAAAAGCTACACTTACATGTGCAATTCATGAGAGTTCAATTTGTTCATCTTCTGAGTCAAATTCGCTTGACTCTGTCTCGCGTTGCCCAATCAGCAGTGAGGATCTCAATCTGACGTGACTGACGTTGAATCAGGAAACCAGAACATCAGCCGTTAGCTGTTAGCCGTTAGCTGTTAGCTTTTAGCCGTTGCGATATTAATCACGGAGGAACGAAGCCGGGAGGAAGCCCCGCCCCCGTCGAAGCAGCCAATGAGAAGAGGAGAAAGGAATCGCATATACTCCCCCTGCACGGGGATTTTCGTCCTCTCTTCTCTGTACACGGGCCTGTGTAAACCTTCTCCTGCCTGTTTGATCCAAATCCACGATACTCATTAAAATACCCTTTTGAACTTTCAGAGAATCTATTAGTCATTAGTTTTAACTCTCTCCTGGCTGCGAATCAAAGAATACTTCTTCAAAACCACAGACTGTCTGTGGCATGGAGACCACAGTCGCTGCTTTATTTCTGTCTGTGTGACGTTGTTGTGAGTTTGGACGGAGCAGCTACATGTTAGCTTAGCCTGATCTCCATGCAGAAAACATTTTAAAGTGTTTCCTCAGTGTCTGCTCACTTGTCAAAGCATGAAGACATCTTGGCAGGTCCGGTGTGAACGTAGCATTAGAGGGTGTTAGATGTAGATGTGAGGGTAACTGCAGTCTGTGCTGATATCAAGAAGTGTTCTGTTGTTCATCATGAACTCATGTTGGAACTGAGTCCAGTTTGAATCTGAAATATTGATTCATCTCTCTCTTTCTCTCTGTGTTCTCTTCTCTGCAGACTCTGTCAGGCTGCTGGGGGGGACTGGTCAGTGCTCAGGCAGACTGGAGGTGAACTCTAACCCGTCCTGGTCCTCAGTGTGTGAGGCTGACTTTGACCAGCAGGATGCTCAGGTGGTCTGCAGGCAGCTGGGCTGTGGGGCTCCTTCAGTCCTCCAGGGGGCGCTCTATGGAGAAGGGGAGGCTCCAATGTGGACCAAAGAGTTCCAGTGTGGAGGCCATGAGTCTGCTCTCCTGGACTGTAGCTCAGCCTCAGAGAGAAACACCTGCTCACCTGGCACAGCTGTTAGCCTCACCTGCTCAGGTAGAGAGAAGCTGTGATTGGTTCATTCTGTTCTCATCAAACTCACTTTATTCTTTCTCTGATCACTCTCTTGTTTCTGTTCAGAGCCGGTCAGACTGGTGGGAGGAGAGAGTCGCTGTGCAGGATACCTGGAGGTGAAACATCAGGGAGAATGGAGACCAGTGGAGGTCTTTCCCTGGACCCTGACGGTAGCAGCAATCGCCTGCAGAGAGCTCGACTGTGGCTCTGCTGTTTCTGTGGGAGTGAGAAAGGCGTCCTCAAAGAGACCTGTGTGGGTGATCTATCCTCTCTGTCTTCAGTCTGGATCTGCTCTGAGGGAGTGTGCATATTCAAAATCCTCTCCCTACACCCTGACTCTCACCTGCTCAGGTTAGCCCATCAGTGACATCAAGTCATCTGTCTCTTTGTTTGTCAGAGGCCATTTTTCTAAAGGGAAGGTGAATGTGTCCTCTCTCTCCCTCCCTCTCTCTCTCCCTCTCTCTCCCCCTCTCTCTCTCTCCCCCTCTCTCTCTCTCCCCCTCTGTCTCTCTCTCTCCCTCTCTCTCTCTCCCCCCCCTCTCTCTCTCTCTCTCTCTCCCCCTCTCTCTCTCTCCCTCTCTCTCTCTCTCTCTCCCCCTCTCTCTCTCTCTCTCTCCCCTCCCTCTCTCTCTCTCTCCCCCCCCCTCTCTCTCTCTCTCTCTCCCTCTCCCCCTCTCTCTCTCTCCCCCCTCTCTCTCTCCTCTCTCTCTCTCTCTCTCTCTCTCTCTCTCTCTCTCTCTCCCTCTCTCTCTCTCAAAATTCAATTCAATTCAATAGCTTTATTAGCATGACCATATTTACATACAGTATTGCCAAAGCTCTGTATAGTTGTAACATCTATACAAAAATACACACAAATAAATAAATGAACAGTTATCAACAAACTGCTAAGAACATGTTTTTTTTTTTTTTACAAGGAATACAGATTCATTTCATTCATATAATACATTAATACAAAATAGAATATGATATGATGATACATAAGATATATAAGATGTGAGACCTGGTGTATCTGCTCATTGTGGTTCCCTCAGACTGTGGCAGGCAGAGACAAACTGTCCCTCAGACTGTGGCAGGCAGAGACAAACTGTCCTGCAACAATGCAGCTCTCTTTATATTCCCCGAGAAGTATTTTTAGTTTTTCCATTTTCATTTTTAAATATTTGAGGATGCTTATGGTTGAGTTTTGGGAAGAATTGTTTCCGTATAGGTTCAAAAGTTGGGCATTGTGTGAGGAAGTGCTGCTCTGTCTCCACAGCAGTTCCTCCACACTGTTGGCATGATCGCTCCTCTTTTGGCAGCCATGTTTTCTTGTACCTGCCTGTTTCTATGGCCAGGCTGTGACTCTCTCTCTCTCTCTCTCTCTCTCTCTCTGTACCTGTTTCTATGGCCAGGCTGTGACTCTCTCTCTCTCTCTCTCTCTCTCTCTCTCTCTCTCTCTCTCTCTCTCTCTCTCTCTCTCTGTACCTGCCTGTTTCTATGGCCAGGCTGTGAGCACTCAGTCTGTACTTTGTCAACAACTTCCTGTGTTTAACATCAGTCACTGTGGTCAGTTAGGCTGTAGGTGTACTGTCTTTTTAGGGCCAGATAGCATTGCATTTTACTTTGTGTTTGGGATTTAGTGTTCCAATAAGTGAGGTAGTTTTGTTTGTGTTTTGTTATAATTTGGTTGACTCTAATAGATGTGGGCTCAGACTGGTCCTGATCACAGTTTGAACCGGTTTGTGAACAGAGGTCAGGACCAGCTGAGAGAGGGGACTCTTTCCCTTGATCATCTCTTGATGCTGCAGGGCTTTTTGGTGGTAGGAGTGGGGGTCACTTTCTTTTTAGATGTAGCCAATATTTAATTGATCGTTTCTGGATTTGTATTAATAATGGAAATGTGCCTATTTCCGCTCTGCAGGCGTTGTTAGTTGTTCTCCTGTGAACCTGTAGGATGCGTTTGCAAAACTCATTGTGAGCATTTTCTATTGGATGATTTTCCCATTTGTCAAATGTTTGGTTTGTTTGTGGGCCCCACACTTCGCTTCCATAGAGTACGATGGGTTGTATTACTGATTGAAGTAATTTAAGCCAAATTAAAATGTGAATTTGAATGTGGATTTGTCTTTTTATTGCAAAAAACGCCCTGCATGCTTTCTCTCTCAGTTCCTTGACAGCTTGATTAAAGCTTCCAGTGGAACTTATTTTCAGGCCTAAATAATTATATTCTGAGCAATTTTCTATTGTATGTGTCCCAATTGTAAAGTCAATATTGTTTGCCTGACATCTGGATCTTTTTTGAAATATCATTGTTTTTGTCTTTTTTATGTTGATTTCCATGGCCCAGGTCTGACAGTAACCTTCGAGTATATTTAAACTCTGTTGAAGTCCTTCTTTTGTCGGGCTTAACAGGATTAAATCATCTGCATACAGCAGGAATTTGATCTCTTTTGTGAAGTGTGAGCCCAGGTGCTGTGGACTGTTCTAAGATAGTGGCCAGTTCGTTAATATAAATGTTGAACAGGGCCGGTGATAAACAGCATCCTTGTCTTACTCCCCGTTCTTGAGAAATGAAGGTTGTTCTTTTGTGTCTGATCTTGATGCTGCACATGTTGTTTGTGTACATAGATTTTATTAGGTCAAATGTTTTTCCCCCTATACCGCTCTGAAGGAGTTTGTTGAATAGACCAACATGCCAAATCGAGTCAAATGCTTTTTGGAAATCGATGAAACAGGCGAATATTTTGCTTTTATTTTGATTAACATATTTGTCAATTAGGGTGTGTAGGGTGTAAATGTGGTCTGATGTGCGGTGATTTGGTAAGAATCCAATTTGGCTTTTGCTCAGGACATTGTGTTTCGTAAGGAAGTCTATAAGCCGGGAATTTATAATACTACAAAAGACCTTCCCCAGGTTACTGTTCACACAAATGCCTCTGTAATTATTAGGGTCAGATTTATCGCTGTTTTTAAAAATGGGTGTTATGAGACCACGATTCCAGCTGTCAGGAAAGTAACCTACAATCAGGATCAAATTGAAAAGTTTGAGTATAGCCAATCTGATCTTTTTACTTGTGTGTTTTAGCATCTCGTTCAATATGCCGTCAAGCTAGAGCCATATGAAATCCGCATTCACGGAATCGCGGACGGAATCAACTGTAAAACGTGGAATATTGCAGAATTTGCCATAATTTGGACTGAAATTCCGTTTTCGGGAGAACGATGGAACGTTTGGTGCAAAGCAAACATGACCGGGACGCTAAAGCGTGTTACAACGCACACGTCACTTCCACACTGCTTCACAACAACACAGCAATGTCCAAGCGTGTAGCTGCTTCGGTATTAACATCATCTAAAAAGCTACGAAATTCCACACTAAACCCTCAATTCAGAGCACAGCAGTATCCGAATGATTTTTATGCCTCCGGCGATAAGTTGTTTTGTAAATATTGTCAACATACCGTGGATTGGACCCGCAAAAATACGTGCGATGATCATTTAGTCTCGAAAAGCCATGTCAGAAACAAGGGAAAACCGGTGCTTCCCAAAACACACCAGCACTTCAAACAACAATTACAGCAAGTACCTCGTCACCTTGAAGCTTATAAGCACTTTAAAATTGAACTGCAGCACTTAAACATTAAAAAAGACTGTTATATCTTATTTAATTGTGGACATTTATTCATTCCCACTTATTAGACACTATTTCTGATGGTAAAATGAGTGTAAAAAGCAAAATACAGAATTCTGAAATATTAAAACGGAAAAAACGGAATTTGGGAAAAAATAAAATGGAATTTGGAAAATAATAAAACGGATTTCATATGGCTCTACGTCAAGCCCAATTGCTTTTTTTGGTTTTAGGTTAATCAACTTTTTTTCCAGTTCCTGTTCAGTAATTAGAAAGTCCAAAGGGTTCTGGGAGTCCTTGATGACCAATTCTAAGTTGTTGAACTTTTCAATTATTTGTGTTTGTTCTGAGTCAGAATTGATAGGAATGTTACCATACAGATGTTTGAAGTGATCGGTCCAGATGTCTCCATTCTGTATAACTGGGTCATCGTGGTTACTTTTATTTAGATTTTTCCAATTTTCCCAGAATCTGTTTGTGTTTAAAGACTCCTCGATTATTGTTAGTTGTTTTTGTGTGTACTGAGCCTTCTTGATTTTGAGTGTACATTTGTATTGTTTGAGCATGTCGCAGTAAAGGAGGCGTACGTCTGCGTTGCTAGGATCTCTATGTTTTTGGTTCGATATTTTCCTAAGTTCTTTCCTTTTTTGTTGGCATTCTTCATCAAACCAGTTGATTTCTTTTTGTTTTGGGGGCTTGTTGCTGCATTTCTTCAGTTGGGATGTATGAGCTGTTCTCATGAAAATGTGGTTAATTTTTCTAACTGCCAGGTCTATGCCTTCTTTATTGTGGTCATGTGTGGTGTCCAGAGAGTTGTCTAAGAGTCTTTGAATTTGTTAGTTTCCGATAGCTTTCTGGAACTCTTGTGCCCTGTCTGGAGCCCATTTGTATTTTCTTTTAATGTTAAACAGATTATTGGGCTCAGATTGTGGACTGTTAGTTTATGTTATTTTTATGAACACAGTAATTTGGCTGTGATCCGATAGAGGAGTTAGAGGTTTGACTATAAATGAACTGAGAGAGAGCGGGTCCAAATCTGTTATCATGTAATCTACGGTACTCGTGCCAAGAGATGAGTAGAAGGTGGGTCTTCCCAAAGAGTCACCTCTAAACCTACCGTTAACAATGTACAGACTGAGGCTTTGACAGAGTTGGAGCAGCTCTCTCCCATTCTTGTTTATCTGAGGGTCAGAATTATGGCGAGGAAGATTTGTGGTGTTGCGGGGAAAGTTTTGTCCAAATATATGTTTGTTACCACTCTCTGAGTATGAGTCTGGATGGGTTCCAGTACGTGCGTTGAGGTCTCCACAGATCAACACTTTTCCTTGGGCCTGAAATCTGCAGATTTGGGTGTGGAGGTGTGGGAATATTTCCTCGCTGTAGTAAGGAGAGTCACTCGGAGGAACATATATTGTACATAAAAACAAATCATTTTCTGTACATGTGATGCTTTTGGATAGTTTAATCCAGATGTGGGAGGGCTCGGATTTTATTATTGTTATATATTTTGAGAGTTCGAATTTGTGCCAAATTACAATGCCTCCTGAATCTCTCCCTTTTTTAATTGCTGGGTTTTTGATCAAGGGCAGAAGAATTTGTTTGTAATTTGGGGGACAGTGGATGTTGGAATCAGATCTACACCAGGTCTCTTGGAGAATAATAATGTCTACATTTTGTGTGTTTTCTTTAAATTCATCTGTTCTATATTTCTGTCCAAACAGAGAAGAATGTATACCTTGGGTGTTCCACATAGAGATGGAGAATGGTGTCATTGAAGTGGTCATTGTGAATAATACAAATACATTTAAAAAATGAAATAAACAGGTGTGTGTGTGTGTGTGTGTGTGTGTGTGTGTGTGTGTGTGTGTGTGTGTGTGTGTGTGTGTGTGTGTGTGTGTGTGTGTGTGTGTGTGTGTGTGTGTGTGTGTGTGTGTGTGTGTGTGTGTGTGTGTGTGTGTGTGTGTGTGTGTGTGTGTGTGTGTGTGTGTGTGTGTGTGTGTGTGTACACTTTACTTTACTTCTTCCTTCTCTCTGTCTGTACCTGTGTACTCTCATGTTCCGAATAACCCAGCTTCCCCAAATTTCTTTTTGGTGTCTATCTACGCCGGGACCCTGAGTCGTGGCTGATCCTGTTGCTGTGGTCCTGGATCATAAGTCCTGGATGGATATCCTCGGGGATTCATCTTCTTATTATAGACACATGCATTTCCAAACATTTGGACTACCTATGTTGTAAATGTATTATCTTCTCAATTTACACACGGCATCTATTGCACGTCTTTCCGTCCTGGGAGAGGGATCCCTCCTCTGTTGCTCTCCCTGAGGTTTCTCCCATTTTTTTCCCCTTTAAACTGTGGGGTTTTTCCTTTTTCTGGAAGTTTTTCCTTGTACGATGTGAGGGTCTAAGGACAGAGGGTGTCGTATTGTCTACTGATATTCTGTACAAACTGTGAAGTCCACTGAGACAAATGTAACATTTGTGATATTGGGCTATATAAATAAACATTGATTGATTGATTGATTGTGTGTGTGTTTTAAGTTAAGTCTTATACGACCTGACTCATCAGTTTGGTGCATATAAGGCTAAGGAGGTGTGTGATCTCTCCCAGGTCGGCTTCGTTTCTGCCGATGTTTGGTGGGGTCTTCAGTGCAGTGGCGTAGCTTTTCTGAGCTGGTTGCTGAAACGGGGGGCAGGGCTGATATCCTGGTATGGGTCTTGGGTTTATTGGAGTGGTGCTGGCCTGTCTTGCTTGTATGGCTCTGGTTCTGGGTGGGTGGCTCTGAAGGTGAGGTAATAATGGTGGAGGGGGGTAGGGGCCTGATCCAAGGGGATATCTGCGATATTCTCTTGCAGGTGGTGATAGGGGTGGTCCAGTTATATGCTGGCTAGATCGTCCGCGGCTAACGGAGGCTCTGCCCTGGCTTCGTCCTAAGGCCACATCTTTAAGTGTCTTAGCAAAGACTTTTACAATGTCCTTACCGAGGTGAACGTGGTCATGGAGGCTGTGAATGCTGAGGGTGGGGTGATGTGCCAGGTGGACATTGGGCATTACAGCACATCCTCTGGAGATCTCCGAATTGATCCTATGGATAGTGAGAGGGTGGAAATCTCTTCTGGGCAGGATTGTGGAGACAGTTATTTTAGAGTTTGGGAAACTCTGCGTAGCCTTTAGCGCCACTCTCGTCACAGATTCAGCTACTCTCTCTTGCTCTATACGAAGGTTGTTAGTTCCTGTGTGCACAATTATGTGGCTTGGTTCTCCCAGTTTGGCCTTTGTGAGAACATCAAGTGCATTATCTGTTCTTGGGCACCATATTTTTTTAACTTTTTGTCCGGGAAAGAGTTGTTCTTCATCTAAGAATTTTCCATTTGAGTCAATAAGAATTATTACTTCAGCATCAGTCGCTTCTGTGTCGGTTGTTATTTTGATTGTGGAAGGAGGAATATTGTCTAGCTGGTAGATGGTTGTGGCTCATGCTGGGGCGCTGGGCCATTGGTGAATGGTTTCAATGTGGGGTTTGGTGAGGTTTTACTGGATGATGGTTGTGGGCTAGGCTGGAGCAGAAGGCTGCTGGTTGAAGGCCTTGGCTCAGTGAGTTGTGTGTTACTCGTGGCAGGTTGGGGTCGCTGCAGTGCTGTGGCTGTGAGGTTCTGGAGCTGCTCTTTCAGGCCCAGGATGGTTTGATGTTTGAGGTGCAACTCCTCTTTTACTGCTGTTATTTCTTTCTTTAGAATGTCCCCGTCCTCCTGTAGGACAGTCACTTCTCCTCTTAGTTGTTGTATGGACGTTTTTAATTCTTTCTTTAACTGGCAGAGTTCATCCTTAATCTGCTGACATGATTCACTGGATGGTGAGTGTGAAAGGTTTTCTCTCATCTCCACTATCTTTACCTCCTGTAGAGATAGGCCAGGGGTCACCAACCTTTTTTAAGATGAGGGCTACTTTCAAAAAATAAAACAAGTTGCGGGCTAATTTTACTCCTCCTTTTTTTTGCAGTGTATATATTTAGCACATTTTAACATTATTATATGCTGACCTTTAACCTTTGTGTGCTGTTTGGGTCTGTGGGACCCGTTTTCAGTGTTTACTAAAAGAACATGTATGCAATTTAATTATTTTAACCTGCTTTATTTGGGTGTGGACCTCACCTCCTCCAGGGGGGTCCGGGGGCATGCACCATGTTAAATGCATCAATGTGGTGCACTTTGAGCACAAAATGAATTTATGGATACAGCTCTCAACACTCAGATGAAAGGGAGCTGTATACTTTTCAATGATCCAAACATCTTTAGAATATGATCACAACCAATAACAAATCATTTAAACTTGTTTATTCTTATCTTATGTTACCTAGTTAGCATTCTTTCTTTTTATTTATGCATATTTTACTAATCACTCCCCTTTTAAACTGTTTTTTACTGTCCTATAGTACACATTGGAATGATTTCTTACTTTATCTATATTAAATAGATAAAGGTGTGCTCTCCCTAGCTCTCTCTCTCTCTCTCTCTCTCTCTCTCTCTCCCTCCTTAGCTCTCTCTCTGTCTCGCTCGCTCACAGAGTCTGTGTGCTCCTCCGTGGCGATGACGGAAAAAATAATAATACACATATTTGTAAAGTGGGGGGACACAAACGGGATTTCGAAAAGTGGGGGGGAGATGTCCCCCCGGTCTCCAGTGGAAATTACGCCATGCGTGTGTGTGCGTCAAGTGCAATAAATATATATGCAAGTTGCAACACACAGAGTAAAACTCTGCCCCTCATGTGCAGTATAGGCTGGCATGACTAGGCTGTTCAATGGGGCTGATGTGTTGTGTAGATTCTGCCAGAAGGAAAATCACGGTCACACTCCTTATGAAGCGGTGAGGTGCCACATTGCATTTCTTCCCGACTGCAACGCTGGTCCCGCAAATCAAGCAAGAACGTGATTGGTCGATATTCATTGTGGGGTGGGGGGAGGAGGGGTGTTAGATAGATATAGAGTTGTAGTAAGTAGATAGAGTTCGTTATGATTTAGGTTTCGTTTATGCATAGGGTTGATTCTTTTAATTACATTTCCTTTTTTGTTTTGTGTATTTTATACATTTTGGATTTGCTTGGCGAGCTATTTTTAGAACATGCCCGGCGGGCGACTCACGTTGCCCCTGCGGGCGACTAAGTGCCCGCGGGCACCATGTTGGCTACCCCTGAGATAGACTCTCTCTGAGAAGGGTCATTGTTCCCTGTAGCTTGTCTTCAGGCTGCAGCTCCTGCTCCTCTCTGAGAAGGGTCACTGTTCCCTGCAGCTTGTCTTCAGGCTGCAGCAGTCTATCTGAGACCTGGGTAACGCTGCTAGCTTTCTCTTTGTTTTGTGTCTTTGTTAGTGCCTTAATAATAAGGACATTTTCTTGGACTAAGGTCAGACTGGCCTGGCTCCCTTGGAACATGTTTGTTCCATTATGGTAAATGTTTACGGTCATCATAGTGTTGTCACTGTCATCATCATCTCCAATGAGAACCTGTCTGCCACTACATATTCCTCTCTTTTTGTGGTCTTTATAGTGGGAACAAATTGCTTTATGCCAAGATTCAGTGTTGTCGGTATACAGCAGGAGGTTACAGATTACTATCTTGTCTCCTTGGTGGCTGTAGTCGGCTGTTAATGTCTCTGGGTTATCTCTTAGAAGTTTAAGTTTGAAAGCTTTCTTTGCTTGTGCACTTTTTACCTCCTTTGGGTATTCAAGTGCAAGGGGGAGGGGCTTCCCGACTGTTGCATCAGCCATGGTGCTCTTCTTTGTTGTTGCTTAGCACGCTAGTTAGCAGATAGCAAATTTTGGCGCAATTCCTTTGTATCGGTTAGTATAAATGTCCCTCTTCCATCAGATAAGAGGCACATATTATTTTCAATCTTCTGTCTTTTGATGAATACTCTGTAGTTCTTATTTTAATTTTTCAAGTAGTTGTTGGCTGCCTACCTGCCTGGTTTACTGTGTTAGCTTGTCCTAGCTTGATCTAGCTTGTCGCTTATTCTTCTTTGTTTTCTTGTAGGTTGTTTTCAAAACTCTTGTTTTCGTTGGTTATCCTCTGTGATGTATTTTCCTTGAATTTATTATTTCATATTTGTGGGTTTATCTCATTTTAAAACTGCTTATTTTTGTATATCTCCCCCCTCTCTCTCTCTCTCTCTCTCTCTCTCTCTCTCTCTCTCTCTCTCTCTCTCTCTCTCTCTCTCTCTCTCTCTCTCTCTCTCTCTCTCTCATGAATGTCAGGTGAACAATATTGCCAAAGCGTCAGGGATAATACAATTCAATAGTGATATGATAATAAAAAAAAATGCCATTCATTAAACAATTTACAACAATATATTATTACAAAACCTCAAGTATGAAATGTGGAATGTGTGTGTGTGTGTCTCATTCACTGTCCCTCAGCTTGTGGCATGTGTATACATATTGGGCAGCAAGATCTGCCTTGTCTCCTTCTCCTAGGAGTATTCTCAGTCTTGAGAGGTCATTAACCTCTCTCTCTCTCTCTCTCTCTCTCTCTCAGTCTTGGGAGGTCATTAACCTCCTTGAAACCTGGGATGACAGAGTTCAACTTGTTACAGTAAATGCTTATTACTTCTTTGAATGTTTGGCACTTTAGGAGGAAGTGCATCTCTGTCTCAGTCTCACCTGTCGTACAGTGACCACATATTCTGGTTTCTTTTGGTTGCCAGGATCTTTTGTGTCTTCCTGTTGCCAGTTTGTGGTCACTGAGCCTGTGCTTGGTTAGGATCTGTCTCTGCTTTCTATCTCTGACAGTAGAGAGATATTCTGCCAGCTCATAATCTCTGTTTAGACCCAGGTAACATTCTAATCTACTTTGGCTTTTAGTTTCTTCTTTCCAATGTTGTAAATAGTTGTCTTTACATTGTGTTATAATGCGTTTGACTGTGATTGGTGTTTGGAGAGCAGTGTTGTTGAGAGACTGGTCAGAGTGGCTCTGAGTCTGAGTCTGGCAGTTAGCCTCAGCACCAACTGACATAGGGGACTCTTTTCTGGGGTTAGCTCTTGGCTGGGCCAGTGGCAGTACATGTGGGTGCACTCTAGGGATAACCTGTTGTCTCTAGCTAGGCTGGACCGTGTGTATGTTTTTAACCATCACATTAATGTGAGCAGAAGCTGCTCCATCAGTCCAGTGGGAATCTCTGACCATTCCCTCGTACAAGTCTCAGTTTTTATTTATCATGTTAAGTGTAATAGTGCGTATTGGCACTTTAATGCTTCTCTGTTGGCTGAAAACCATTTAAAATTTTTTTTTTTTTTTAATTTTTTTTGGGAAAACTACCGTTTATCTAAGAGTGAGTACAATTCTCTTCAGCAGTGGTGGGATGTAGGTAAAGTAAAAATCAAGCAGCTTTGCCTACAGTACACTCTCAATGTCACAAAGGACATGGCTAGATCTCTGAGAGCTCTGGAGAGAGAAGTGGTGGAGCTGCAGAGATTTGCAGACTCCACAGGAGAGCGAGAACATGTTGAAGTTTTCAAAAGTAAAAACTCAGCTCTGTCTGACCTGCTGGGGTTTTCTGCTCAGGGTGCTCTAGTCAGCTCCCGGTTTCAGAACATCGTGGAAATGGATACTCCCTCTCACTTTTTCTTTGGTCTCGAGCGTAAGAATGGTCAGAGGAGGCTGATGCACTCCCTGCGATCCAATGCTGGGCAGCTGCTTCAGGAGTCCGCCGACATTCGTCAGTGTGCTGTGGAGTTCTACAAAGAGCTCTACAAAACAGAGTTCCAGGCCGAGCCAGAGGTGGCGCAGTCGTTCTATGAGGGCCTTCCTAAGGTCGCTGAGGAGGACCAT
This sequence comes from Dissostichus eleginoides, assembly GCA_031216635.1. Taxonomy (NCBI): domain Eukaryota; kingdom Metazoa; phylum Chordata; class Actinopteri; order Perciformes; family Nototheniidae; genus Dissostichus; species Dissostichus eleginoides. The sequence continues at coordinate 13,303,584 of CM062265.1, forward strand.
GCAGAGCTGGAGGCAGAGCTCTCTGCCCAGGAGCTGCAGGAGGCCCTGCAGAGCATGCAGAGTGGGAAGGCTCCTGGCATAGACGGCCTGCCTGCAGACTTCTATAAGGCTCTCTGGCCGGTTATAGGTGACGACCTGCTGAGTGTGCTCAGAGACAGTCTAAGTAACGGGAGGTTGCCTTTGAGTTGCAGGAGAGCTGTGCTCACTCTCCTCCCTAAGTAAGGAGACCTGCAGGAGATTAAGAACTGGCGTCCTGTGTCTCTACTCTGTACCGACTACAAACTGCTTTCCAAAGTGTTAGCAACGAGGCTGAGAAAAGTGATGGAGCATGTCATTCATGTAGACCAGACATACTGTGTACCCAGCAGGTTGATAACTGACAACGTGACTCTAATTCCAGATGTTATATTTCTCACAGGCTCCGCCCTCTACTGGACTCTATGGGTACTCCCCCATATCCTATAATGCACGCATTCCTTCACTGAGACTTCCATAGACGTAGCCGGCCCCTGGGCGGGCCTACCTGAATGCGCGCACACCTGACGCATAAGAGGCGGCCTCACCCGCTCACTGCTATCCCTTTCTCTTCAGCTAAGCAGCATACGAGAAGTAACTGAGTGAAGAGAGACGGATAGTAGAAATGACAAAGAAGATTTTCTTTAAAACACGACAGTATGGACTCACCTGCGGAGCGCCCGTGTCCTTCGCGTCCGGGTCTATCGGGAGTGACGATCCCCATACTCGGTGTATCGAGTGTCTGGGGTCTGGCCACGCGGAGGCTAACCTGCCGCCATCAGCAGTCTGCAGCGCCTGCCGGTTGTTGACTCGATCCAGCCGCCTGCACAGAGTGGCGGTGTTCGAGGGGTGCTACGTTTCGCCGGTGGAGGACCCAGAGCTCGACGTGGTGGAGATGGAGGATCTCGGGCAGGGAGTGCCTTTCGTCTTCGCCATCCCAGCAGCCCGGACGGGTCCGGGCATCGGAGAGGGGGACGGGATTTCCGCTGACCGCCAGGAAGGCCATCAGCAGAGGTCGGCTCGTCAGGACTTCTCGGCGGTGATGACTATGGCGGCGGAGCATGCAGGCTTGCCGCTTCCCCCACCAATACCTCCGAGGCCGGTGAGCCGCCTGCGTCAGGGCTTCTACGGCCCGGGCCGTCCAGCACAGCCAGCCTTCGTTTCGCCCCCCCTACCGGACATCTGGCGGTGTGTGGAGTCCAGGTCAGTCTGGTCCACGGTATGGCTACCGCAGCCGGTCGGGTGATGACCCTGACCACCGTGGCGTCGCGTCACGTGTGGTTATGTTTGACCACCCTGGCTAAAAAGGACCGAGATGATCTCCTTGGGGCCCCCGTTGCCACGGGAGGGCTCTTTGGATCGATAGCCTCGGTCACTCAGCGCTTCAACCGCCTGGAGGTGGAAAAGGCTCAGCTCAGCCGCATGTTGCCGCTGGCTCACCCTCAGGCCCCTCCGCAAGGGGGAGTGCGTCCGGCGGTGGTAAGGCTGAGAGAGGCGTCGGGTGAAAGTCCCGAGAGCGCCCTCTGCCTCCGCGGTCCTTCCTGAGGTGCCGGGTCAGTACCGACCCCCGCAGGGACAGGCCGACAGAATCCGTCGGGCTCCTCCTCCGGTCCGCACTCCGGTGCAACCGCAGCGGAGGGGTACCGGGTGGGGAGCTCCGTCCTCCAGGAGTTGACTGGACGCGGGAGGAAGCGTCATGGCAGGGAGAGGGGAATTCTCCGGCCAGGACGCGAGGGCAAATCCTGTTGTAAAGTCATCCTTTGACAATAAAAGAGTTAAATTGTATTCCAGTTTGAGTGTCTCTGCTTTCCACACACCCACACAGCCACGTAATGTCAGTACAGTTTCCCCACTCGCTGCCCAGGTTGTACCTCCAGTAAAGGAGGCAGCTAGTGCGCATGCGCGGGTGAGAGTGATAAACCGCGCTATGCGGGTACAGGTACCTTATGGCAGGCGTAGCAGGGTTAGGAAACAATTAATGCCTAGTGTGAAGACTCCACTTGATGTTTTTCATTGTTCGGGTGAAAACATCATGGCGGAGCGCGCGCTCCCGAGGGAGTGCGCCATGCTGCGTTCATAGACCTCAGTAGAGAGTCGGCCCTTTCAGGGTCGACCCCCCATGGGCAAATTTTCCCTTCACGGGAACATTTGCGGCGGGACGGGTCACCAGGGAATATCACAGCTTTATTGCTGGGGCCCCACAATTGATGGCACATCCCCTGACGCAATGTTACGGGGAGTGGAAACGCAGCTGCATGTTAACGGAGTGGATGGACAGGACGCTGAAACGGGGTTATTCACTCCAGTTTTCCAGCACCCATTCTCAGCCAGTCAGAGCTGGAAACAGCAGCTCAGCCAGTCAGAGCTGGATACAGCAGCTCAGCCAGTCAGAGCTGGATACAGCAGCTCAGCCAGTCAGAGCTGGATACAGCAGCTCAGCCAGTCAGAGCTGGATACAGCAGCTCAGCCAGTCAGAGCTGGAAACAGCAGCTCAGCCAGTCAGAGCTGGAAACAGCAGCTCAGCCAGTCAGAGCTGGAAACAGCAGCTCAGCCAATCAGAGCTGGAAACAGCAGCTCAGCCAATCAGAGCTGGATACAGCAGCTCAGCCAGTCAGAGCTGGAAACAGCAGCTCAGCCAGTCAGAGCTGGATACAGCAGCTCAGCCAATCAGAGCTGGAAACAGCAGCTCAGCCAGTCAGAGCTGGATACAGCAGCTCAGCCAGTCAGAGCTGGATACAGCAGCTCAGCCAGTCAGAGCTGGCACTGATCGCTGCTCACTGCAACGGACTGAAGTCTGCAAATGACAATGACTCTTTTCCAGAGATGCAATGTTTTCCTGATCTCAGTTGTGATGGTTTTTTGTTAAAGTTGGACAATGTCACTGATTTTAAGTTTAGCACCATGTCCAACAAAACCTTTTATTTGGTGACAAAGGTGGTGAATCAGAGCAGACTCCAGGAACGAGTGGACACCCGGTGGAGAGCCCGGCCTGAGGGAGGCTCAGAGGCCTGAGTGGAGAGCGCTCTAGAAGCCTCCGCTGACTAAGAGGGGTGGGGACCTCCAGTGGAGCAGCGCAGCTGCGGTAGCTGTTAATGCGTTCGTTTTCTGACGCCTGTCCTTTTTGTGTACAGAGGGAAACCATTTTTCATTGTTTTACAGAATGTGGTCGACTCCTTTGTCTTTTTCAGTTACTCACTCAGATGTTGATTTTGTTTAATGTGGTTTTCTCTAGGTCAATGTTCATTTTGGGTACAGCCAGAAGCAAAAGTGCAAAAGTCAGCTTTTGAATTTTTTGTTGGGGCAGGCTAAGATGGCCATCTACCTCAGCAGAAGGGATAAAGTGGAGAAATCAATGGATACCGATGCAGTTTTGATTTTCAAGCGGATGGTAAAAGCAAGACTGAAAACGGACTACAGTTACTTTTGCTTCACCAAAAATGTGGGCGAATTTGAGGGCATGTGGTGCCTTAAAAATGCTTTGTGTTCTGTGGAGAATGATGATCTTATTTTCAGTCGTTTTCTGAGCTGACAATGTGTGTCATTGTGTCTGCTGGTTATTTGCTTTGTGAATAAAAGTGGTTTAAAAAATCAAATCTCTCTCTCTCTCTCTCCCTCTACAATTAATTCATTAAACAATTTACAACAATATATTGTGAACTCTCTTCTTTCTCTGATGACTCTCCTGTTTCTGTTCAGAGTCTGTCAGGCTGGTGGGAGGATCCAGACGCTGTGAGGGAGACCTGGAGCTGAACCATCAGGGAGAATGGAGAACAGTGGGTCCTCTTGATGAGCACTGGACCCTGAAGGAAGCAGCAGTAGCCTGCAGAGATCTCGACTGTGGCTCTGCTGTTTCTGTAGGAGTGAGAAAGGCGTCCTCAAGGAGATCTTTGTGGGGGATCAATACGCGCTGTCTTCAGTCTGGATCTGCTCTGAGGGAGTGTGCACGATCAGTTTCCTCTTCCAACACCCTGACTCTCACCTGCTCAGGTTAGCCCATCAGTGACATCAAGTCATCTGTCTCTTTGTTTGTCAGAGGCCATTTTTCTAAAGTGAAGGTCTCTCTCTCTCTCTCTCTCTCTCTCTCTCTCTCTCTCTCTCTCTCTCTCTCTCTCTCTCTCTCTCTCTCTCTCTCTCTCTCTCTCTCTCTCTCTCTCTCTCTCTCTATTCAATTCAAAGGAGCTTTATTGGCATGAAAGTTAAACGAAACAATTTTGCCAAAGCATCATAATACAAAATAATTAACAAATATTTACATATTATTGATATATATATTTACAGTGATACAATTACACTTCAACACACAGGTGTATGTGTGTGTGTGTGTGTCTCATTCACTGTCCCTCAGCTTGTGGCATGTGTATACATATTGGGCAGCAAGATGTGCCTTGTCTCCTTCTCCTAGGAGTATTCTCAGTCATTAACCTCTCTCTCTCTCTCTCTCTCTCTCTCTCTTCTCTCTCTCTCTCTCTCTCTCTCTCAGTCTTGAGAGGTCATTAACCTCCTTGAAACCTGGGATGACAGAGTTCAACTTGTTACAGTAAATGCTCCTTACTTCGTTGAATGTTTGGCACTTTAGGAGGAAGTGCATCTCTGTCTCAGTCTCACCTGTCGTACAGTGACCACATATTCTGGTTTCTTTTGGTTGCCAGGATCTTTTGTGTCTTCCTGTTGCCAGTTTGTGGTCACTGAGCCTGTACTTGGTTAGGATCTGTCTCTGCTTTCTATCTCTGACAGTAGAGAGATATTCTGCCAGCTCATAATCTCTGTTTAGAGCCAGGTAACATTCTAATCTACTTTGGCTTTTAGTTTCTTCTTTCCAATGTTGTAAATAGTTGTCTTTACATTGTGTTATAATGCGTTTGACTGTGATTGGTGTTTGGAGAGCAGTGTTGTTGAGAGACTGGTCAGAGTGGCTCTGAGAGAGGGCAGTTAGCCTCAGCACCCACTGACATAGGGGACTCTTTCCTGGGTTTAGCTCTTGGCTTTGGAGGGCTTTGGAGTGGAGGGTGTCTCGGGGCTGGATCTAAGGTGGTTAAAGAATGTTAGTGCTCTCTTTTGAGTGTTAATTATCAGTGGGTATCAGCCTAATTCTGCTCTACATGCATTTGTTGGTGTTTTTCTCTGTACACGTCAAATGTATCTGCAGAATTCTGCATGTAAAGACTCTGTTGGATGTTTGTCCCAGCGGGTATAGCTCTGGTGACTGAGTGGACCCCATACTTCACTACCGTACAGCGCAATGGGCTGGATCACACTATCAAAGATCTGAAGCCAGATTTTAATTGGAATTTGGACATTATAAAATGTTCTCTTAATTGCATTTAGAGCTCTTCTGGCTTTTTTTTTAGTGCAAGCTAATTAATTAGCATAGCCTCTCTTAGGGTTGCAATTTAAGTCCGACTTTATTGAATGTATATATAAATGAAGTTGCTGTTCAGTTGGATCAATGTGCCGCTCCTGGCCTCTCCCTCCTAGATAGAGAGGTGAAGTGTCTGCTTTATGCTGATGACCTTGTTCTGCTGTCTCCTACTGAACAAGGACTACAACAACAGCTGGACATAGTAGACCAGTACTGTAAGAACTGGGCCCTGGCAGTCAATATGAAGAAAACTAATGTCATAGTTTTCCAAAAACGCCCCAGATGTCGCCGGGTGTGGGGATACTCACAAGCACCTGGTTGGGTGCTTCGTTGTTGGTGTTTACCCCAGTGGACGAGAGGGTCGCCTCCCTACGCCTGCGGGTTATGGGGGGGAAAACTCTGACTGTTGTTTGTGCTTATGCACCAAACAGCAGTTCAGAGTATACAGCCTTCTTGGAGACCCTGGAAAGAGTCCTGTATGGGGCTCCTGAAGGGGACTCTTTAATCTTGCTGGGAGACTTCAACGCACATGTGGGCAATGATGGAGACACTTGGAGGGGCGTGATTGGGAGGAACGGCCCCCCTGATCTGAACCGGAGTGGTGGTTTGTTACTGGACTTCTGTGCTAGTCATGGATTGGCCATAACAAACACCATGTTCGAACATAAGGATGCTCATAAGTGTACGTGGTACCAGAGCACCCTAGGCAGAAGGTCCATGATCGATTTCGTTATCGTATCATCGGACCTGAGGCCGTATGTTTTGGACACTCGGGTAAAGAGAGGGGCGGAGTTTTCAACTGATCACCATCTGGTGGTGAGTTGGGTCGAGTGGCGGGGGAAGCCTCTGGACAGACCTGGTAAGCCCAAACGTGTAGTTCGGGTGAACTGGGAACGTCTGGAGGAGGCCCAAGTTCAGGAGGCCTTCAACACACCTCCGGCGGAGCTTTTCGGGCATTCCTGTGGAGGTTGGGGACATTGAACCAGAGTGGGCGGTGTTCAAAGCCTCTATTGCCGAAGCCGCGGCGGGGAGCTGTGGTCTCAAGGTCTTAGGTGCCTCAAGGGGCGGTAACCCTCGAACCTCCTGGTGGACACCGGTGGTCAGGGAAGCCGTCCGACTGAAGAAGGAGGCCTTCAGGGATTTGTTATCCCGGGGGACTCCCGAGGCAGTTGCAAGGTACCGAGGCCCGAAGGGCAGCAGCCTCAGCCGTGGCCGAGGCAAAGCAGCGGGTGTGGGAGAAGTTCGGAGAAGACATGGAAAAGGACTTTCGGGCGGCACCAAAGTTGTTCTGGAAAACTGTCCGACACCTCAGGAGGGGGAAGCAGGGAACCATCCAAGCTGTGTACAGTAAGGATGGGACGTTGTTGACCTCAACTGATGGAGTGTTAGGGCATTGGAAGGAACACTTTGAGGAACTCCTGAACCCGACAACTCCGCCCTCTATGTTAGAGGCAGAGCTGGAGTATGACGGGGGATCAACACCAATCTCCCGGGGGGAGGTCACTGAGGTCGTCAAACAACTCCACAGTGGCAAAGCCCCGGTGGTGGATGAGATCCGCCAAGAAATGCTTAAGGCTCTGGGTGTTGAGGGACTGTCATGGTTGACACGTCTCATCAACGTAGCATGGAAGTCGGAAACAGTACCGAAGGAGTGGCAGACCGGGGTGGTGGTTCCCCTTTTCAAAAAGGGGGATCAGAGGGTGTGTGCCAATTACAGAGGCATCACACTACTCAGCCTCCCCGGGAAAGTTTACTCTAAGGTACTCGAAAGGAGGGTCAGGCCAATTGTCGAACCTCAGATTGAGGAGGAACAATGCGGATTCCGTCCTGGTCGTGGAACGACGGATCAGCTCTTTACTCTCGCAAGGATCCTGGAGGGGGCCTGGGAGTATGCTTATCCGGTCTACATGTGTTTTATAGACTTGGAGAAGTCGTATGACCGAGTTCCCAGGGAGTTACTGTGGGAGGTGCTGCAGGAGTATGGGGTGAGGGGGTCTCTACTCAGGGCCATCCAATCTCTGTACTCCCAAAGCGAGAGCTGTGTCCGGGTCCTCGGCAGTAAGTCGGACCCATTTCCGGTGAGGGTTGGCCTCCGCCAGGGCTGCGCTTTGTCACCATCCTGTTTGTAATATACATGGATAGGATTTCGAGGCGTAGTCGTGGGGGGGGGGCTGCAGTTCGGTGGACTAAGGATTGCACCACTGCTTTTTGCAGAAGATGTGGTTCTAATGGCTTCATCGGTCTGCGACCTTCAGCACTCACTGGATCGGTTCGCAACCGAGTGTGAAGCGGCTGGGATGAGGATCAGCACCTCCAAATCTGAGGCCATGGTTCTCAGCAGGAAACCGATGGACTGTCCACTCCAAGTAGGGAATGAGTCCTTACCCCAAGTGAAGGAGTTCAAGTATCTCGGGGTCTTGTTCTCGAGTGAGGGAACAATGGAGCGTGAGATGGGCCGGAGACCCGGAGAGCAGCGGGAGCGGTACTGCAGTCGCTTTACCGCACCGTTGTGACGAAAAGAGAGCTGAGCCAGAAGGCAAAGCTCTCTGTCTACCGGGCCATTTTCCTTCCTACCCTCACCTATGGTCATGAAGGATGGGTCATGACCGAAAGAACGAGATCGCGGATACAAGCGGCCGAGATGGGTTTTCTCCGCAGGGTGGCTGGCGTCTCCCTTAGGGATAAGGTGAGAAGTTCAGTCATCCGGGAGGGACTCGGAGATGAACCGCTCCTCCTTTGCGTCGAAAGGAGCCAGTTGAGGTGGTTCGGGCACCTAGTAAGGATGCCACCTGGGCGCCTCCCAGGCACGTCCAGTTGGGAAGAGACCAAGGGGTAGATCTAGGACCAGGTGGATGGATTATATCTCTTCGCTGGCCTGGGAGCGCCTTGGGATCCCCCAGTCAGAGCTGGTTGATGTGGCCAGGAAAAGGAGAGTTTGGGGCTCTCTGCTGGAACTGCTACCCCCGCGACCCGACCACGGATAAGCGGGAGAAGATGGATGGATGGATGGATGGCCCCAGATGTCAGGAGAACAAATACCAGTTTACCATAAATAATCATATCATTGAACATAGTATGAGTTATACCTTGGTTTAACCATAACAGCATCAGGAAGATTCAACATGGCAGTGAATGCACTAAAAGAAAAAGCCAGAAGAGCTCTAAATGCAATTAAGAGAACATTTTTATCATTTCCAAATTCCACGTGTTCAGAGAAAAAAACCAACAAATGCATGTAGAGCAGAATTAGGCAGATACCCTCTGATAATTAACACTCAAAAGAGAGCACTAACATTCTTTAACCACCTTAGATCCAGCCCCCGAGACACCCTCCACTCCAAAGCCCTCCAAAGCCAAGAGCTAAACCCAGAGAAGAGTCCCCTATGTCAGTTGGTGCTGAGGCTAACTGCCCCCTCTCAGAGCCACTCTGACCAGTCTCTCAACAACACTGCTCTCCAAACACCAATCACAGTCAAACACATTATAACACAATGTAAAGACAACTATTTACAACATTGGAAAGAAGAAACTAAAAGCCAAAGTAGATTAGAATGTTACCTGGGTCTAAACAGAGATTATGAGCTGGCAGAATATCTCTCTACTGTCAGAGATAGAAAGCAGAGACTGATCCTAACCAAGCACAGGCTCAGTGACCACAAACTGGCAACAGGAAGACACAAAAGATCCTGGCAACCAAAAGAAACCAGAATATGTGCTCACTGTACGACAGGTGAGACTGAGACAGAGATGCACTTCCTCCTAAAGTGCCAAACATTCAACGAAGTAAGGACCATTTACTGTAACAAGTTGAACTCTGTAATCCAAGGTTTCAAGGAGGTTAATGACCTCTCAAGACTGAGAATACTCCTTGGAGAAGGAGACAAGGCACACCTTGCTGCCCAATATGTATACACATGCCACAAGCTGAGGGACAGTGAATGAGGCTGAGGCCCCACGAGGACGCATACGGTAGTTTCCGTTACCGTTTTGTGTCATATAGACCGTTCGGCCACACTAGGACGACAGAATACGGCAGTAAACGACTACGGTAACGATAACGGGTCCCGAGGTGGATAGAACGGCATACGCAACGCTCTGGGGGGTCAAACGGCTCTGTGTAATCGCCTCTATACGATCATTTTCTGATAACGATGAAATAGCTCCGCCTCCCTTTCCCCACGTCTCCTGCTGGTGCTGGGCTGTCAGAAGAGGGGGAGGAAAAGAGAGGCTCAGCTTTTTATTCTTATATTATTATATCGAGTCATTATTCATTTGTTTTAAAGCTCAATAAATAAGAAAGAAGACCTTTGACCGGCACTTTTCTAATTTTGTCCGGAAGATTTAAACTTTAACGGACATGTTGACCGGCGAAAAAAAATGTTAATGGAAACTCTGCGCACGGTCCCCTCGTCCCTTGGAAGAGGCGGAGAGGTGGGTGTTTTTCATCTGCTGGTGGACTACCGGAGAGTAGGAGCAAACGCTTGCCTCGGGGAGGGAGAAAAAGAGCCAGAACGTCCACAGCGGAGAATAAACAGAAGGGCAACCATGGCAACCATGCGCGGGAAGTCTTCTTCGCTGCGTGTGGACGGAAGCCTTTTTTGCGATTGCGTTTGCTTATGTGTTTTACCGTATGCGTCCTCGTGGGGCCGGCGCCTAATGAGACACACACACACACACGTGTTGAAGTGTAATTGTATCACTGTATGTATATATATATATATATATCAATAATATGTAAACATTTGAAATGTATGTTAATGTTGTTAATTATTTTTGATGCTTTGGCAAAATTGTTTCGTTCAACTTTCATGCCAATAAAGCTCCTTTGAATTGAATTGAGAGAGGAGAGAGGGGAGAGAGAGAGAGGGAGAGAGAGAGGAGAGAGAGAGAGGAGAGAGAGAGGATAGGAGAGAGAGGAGAGAAGAGAGAGAGTGGGAGAGAGATAAAGAGAGAGAAGAGAGAGAGAGAGTGGGAGAGAGATAGAGAGAGAGAGAGGAGAGAGAGAGAGAGAGGAGAGAGTGGAGAGAGAGAGAGGAGAGAGAGAGGGAGAGAGAGAGGAGAGAGAGAGAGGAGAGAGAGGATAGGAGAGAGAGGAGAGAACAGAGAGAGTGGGAGATAGATAGAGAGAGAGAGTGGGAGAGAGATAGAGAGAGAGAGAGAGAGGAGAGAGAGAGAGGAGAGAGTGGGAGAGAGAGAGAGAGAGAGGAGAGAGGAGAGAGAGGAGAGAGAGAGGAGAGAGAGAGAGGGAGAGAGTGGGAGAGAGAGGAGAGAGAGGGGGAGAGAGAGGAGAGAGGAAATTCAGTTACATTTTAGTTTTAAATCTGATCAATAGTTTGCATAATTAGAAAATAAATAAAATAAACTTTTGCATTTTCAGAGATGCTGCAAAGAGCAGACATAAAAAAGATAATAATTAATCCGTTCTTTCACTGAACACACACACACACACACACACACACACACACACACACACGCACACACATTAACACACACACACACACAGACACATTAACACACACACACACGCACACACAGACACATTAACACAAACACACACAGACACATTAACACACACACACACACACACACAGACACATTAACACACACACACACACACACATTAACACACACACACACAGACACATTAACACACACACACACACAGACACATTAACACACACACACAAACAGACACATTAACACACACACGCACGCATGGCTGTCTATAGTAAACATGTCCGTGCAATTGTTAATGTTTTTATCTGTGTATTTTTTGCTTGTGGAGCCGAAAAAAACGTGCCGCGCCACACTAATTGCGCCGCATAAGCGCATATAGGTGCGCCCCATTTGAGGCTCCCTCCACAAGGTGAGGCCCCACGCAGTCTGCGTGATCGGCCTGTAGGGAGGGACGGCCCTGTACTCAACACACATACATGCAGAGATGCACACACACACACACACATATACTCAACACACATACATGCAGAGATGCACACACACACATGCACACACATATACTCAACAAACGTACATGCAGAAATGCACACACGCACATGCACACACATATACTCAACACACATACATGCAGAGACGCACACACACACACATGCATACATGCACACACATTTACTCAACACCAGTGTTGGGTGTAACGCGTTAACGGAGTTACAGTAATGTATTACTTTTTGCTGTAACGAAGTAATGTAATGCATTACTAATGAAATTTGGGTAATATACTATCCGTTACAATTCTCAGTAACGCAGTTACAACACATTTTAACCCAAAATGAAATGGTGTTTTGTTTTTTAAGAATTCACCAACATCGCAAGACATTCCGACAACAGAGAAAAACTGTGCGGGTAGATTAGTTATTCTGGTGTTTACGTAATCAGTCATTATGGGGAAAAGAACCCCCAACAGGCTGATCTTGATGAGCCTGAAGGGTGTTCTTTTCCCCATAATGACCAAGTCGCTGCACATTATCCCGCTTATTACACGGCGGCCAGATACTAAACAAACTAAGGAATCGACTCCAAATATTAATTGAAATGATTTCATTGACTTAAAATGATCGTATTTCTTCCCGCTAAGAAAAAAAATCCGTTCGACGGCGCACCAACGGCTGGAACTGCGACAACAACAACTTTACGGCAGCACTGTCCAAATCTGTTTACAGTTTCTGATCCACTAACAAGTCCTTAAACACTGCAGAGCCCATACCGTGTTCCTGTTAGTGTTTACTTCTTGTCTGTCTTCTTCTGTTCATTTATCTGCTGTCCAGCGCTCCGTCTTTTAACCTATTTTCCTTTCTCTTTCTTGATCCTCCTTAGCAACGGCAACACAGCGGTCTGTAGCCTACTACTGTATTAACGTGTCACATGTTTCGAAATGTTCAGAATCGAGTATTCAACTAAGCCGTGTAATACAAGTTGTTATAGCCTTAAGGGCCTACACAGTTGCTGCACTAAACTACATTTTAGCCTTAAAAATACCTAGCCATTAATTTGCGGTTATTTTGGTGAAAGTAACGCAAAAGTAATATAAAAGTAGTGTAACTCATTACATTTCAGAGACAGTAATATTATATTGTAACTTATTGCTTAAAAAAGACAGTATTATGTAATGTATTACATTTTGGAACTAACTTCATTATATTTGTAATGTTATTATACTTTTCTTAAATAGTTCTCTATCTGTGTTTTTAATTTTAGTTTTACTTTTATGTCTGCACCACAACACCAAGTCAAACTCCTCGTACGTGTCAACCCACCTGGTGATAAACCTGGTTCTGGTTCAGATCTCTTTCCACCACTGGTTCATAAAGACCTCCAGTTTGACCAGAATAATGATGTACTCATTTCTCTGGTGCTTTTCAGCTGTGTAACTCCATCCTTCCATCACTATCATTCATTGTTTGGATCATCATTTAGGGGTTCATGATACAACATATTTATTTTAGTAATAATTATTAAATATTACATCTGCTGCAAGCAACTAAAGTACATGACTCTGTTGTTTCTGTTCAGAGCCTTTCAGACTGGTGGGAGGAGAGAGTCGCTGTGCAGGAGACCTGGAGGTGAAACATCAGGGAGATTGGAGACCAATGTGGTTCATATACTCTCTCAGGAACCTGAAGGGAGCAGGTGTTCTCTGCAGAGAGCTCGACTGTGGCTTTGCTGTTTCTGTAGGAACGAGACATGATTCCTCAAGGAGACCTGTGTGGGAGATCAGCTCTGACTGTTTTCTGTCTGGATCTGCTCTGAGTGAGTGTGCAGGATCATCATATTCCTCTTCCTGGACCATGACTCTCACTTGCTCAGGTAAGCCATCAGTGACCACCACCATCTTCTAAAAAGGGTCCAGTAGTTCCCAGTGAATATGGAAACACTGTTTGTCTCCAAACGGCCCTCCCTGATGTGTGTATATGAAACATGTCTGCTGCTCCAGGAGTCCCCGGGGCCAACCAGTCTGAAAGGACTCCTCCTTCAGCTCCACCTCTCTCTGAGCCACTGGTTTCCACCAGCAGGTTCTTTGGTTTCCACCATAACAGCACCAAGACCTCCTGAACAAAGCTTTGATCAGCTCAGCCGGGCTCTTCAGTATCTCCACACCACATGGTGTCCTTCACCCTGGGGGGCTCCTTGCATGGAGACAGTCCAGCCCCTATCACTTTCACTTTTAAAACATTTTCTTAACAGAGTCTCTGGTTTTCAGAAGTTCTCAGAAAAGAAAGTCTTTGTGTGGAGAGCTAAGATGTTAACAGATGGATGATAATTGTTAAGGTACATTCACACCGGACGCAATGTGAGTCTTGGAGCGTCGCGATTACATGTAAAGTCAGGGCTGCCCCTGGCCAACTTGTGGCCCCACGCAACATTGTGTGATGGGGCTGTGTCGTGAGCATCTTGCTCTCAGTTTCTCTCTCTCGCTCTCTAACTCACCCGAGAACAGCATAACGAGACGTGAGCTTGGACTTCAAAATAAAAGACTCTAAATATTGCACACATGAAATATTGTAACAAATTATTATTATTATTAGACTTAGAAAATACATATTGCAGGTAAGTGATGAACATGTAAAAGCTACACTTACATGTGCAATTCATGAGAGTTCAATTTGTTCATCTTCTGAGTCAAATTCGCCTGACGCTGTCTCGCGTTGGCCAATCAGCAGTGAGGATCTCAGTCTGACGTGACTGTCGTTGAATAAGGAAACCAGAACATCAGCCGTTAGCTGTTGGCTATTAGCTGTTGGCTGTTAGCTTTTAGCCGTTAGCTGTTAGCCGTTAGCTGTTAGCACATAGAGCTCACAGCTCCTCATATCTGTTCAGCAGTGGCGAGCCGTCAGGGCCCTCTAGGCCCTCTCTGAGGGCCTAAGATATTCTAAAAAATAATATTTGAAAACATAAAAAAAAAAACTTTTTTTAAATATTTATTTTTTAATATTTAAAAATATATATTTTTCATTAGTTTTACCAAAATAACTGGATTTAATTGTATTTAAAATAACATTTCCAAAGAAATAAATCCTTCGAATCTGCCTGTTCAGTTTCTGTTGGAATGTGAAGGGTTAAATGCCGTCTCTGCGAGTTATGTGAAGACGGGAGAGCTTGTTGGTCCCTCTGTACTTTCACAGAGGAAAAGCTATAGTGACTGAACGAGAGAGTAATGTCAAATGACAGTACAATTGACCAATCATATCTTCCCTCTAAATGGGTGGGCTTTATTTTCGCGGACTTTATGACAAGTTCCGCCCGCTGTGAAGTCTATGCAAGTGGTGCAGTGACGCGTCCTAAAACCCGGAAGTAAGCTGCTGGTTTCCTCGACAACAAAGCAATGGGATTTCTCCATAGGGTTTTGCAAAATAGCTCGAAATAAGGTCTGTGGAAAACGAACCTTTTAGATAAATGCACGTTTTGTTCAGCCTGATAATATCCACATGTCTACCCTACTTTTATAATTTTCGAATCATAAATCTAATCGATAGATTAAGATTTATGTTCGATAGATTTATGATTAGCATAAGTTCGTTCATGATGGCTCACGTCAGTGATAGTGATGACATCGTTCAGAGGGCCTAGGTATAGAAGTCACGGCTCGCCACTGCTGTTCAGAAACTGGAGAAAGTTATAAATATAGAAACTGTAAGAAATTAAATCAATCTGATACGTGAATATTAAATAAATGCACCTTTTATTTGGAAAAGCTTTATTTTGAAGGAGAACCCGGATGTTTACATTTACGTCATTTCCGGCTTCACGTTTCCTATGTTTACAGCCGTCAGAATGTATTAAATAAAAAGTCATGAATGAGAATATTAGGAGGAAAGGCTTGTGGAGTTATACCTCAAACACACAAAGTCTAAATCCTCTTATTTGTTGCGATATTAATCACGGAGGAACGAAGCCGGGAGGAAGCCCCGCCCCCGTCAATGCAGCCAATGAGAAGAGGAGAAAGGAATCGCATATACTCTCCCTGCACGGGGATTTTTCGTCCTCTCTTTTCTGTACACGGGCCTGTGTAAACCTTCTCCTGCCTGTTTGATCCAAATCCACGATACTCATTAAAATACCCTTTTGAACTTTCAGAGAATCCATTAGTCATTAGTTTTAACTCTCTCCTGGCTGCGAATCAAAGAATACTTCTTCAAAACCACAGACTGTCTGTGGCATGGAGACCACAGTCGCTGCTTTATTTCTGTCTGTGTGACGTTGTTGTGAGTTTGGACAGAGCAGCTACATGTTAGCTTAGCCTGATCTCCATGCAGAAAACATTTTAAAGTGTTTCCTCAGTGCCTGCACACTTGTCAAAGCATGAAGACATCTTGGGAGGTCCGGTGTGAACGCAGCATTAGAGGGTGTTAGATGTAGATGTGGTAAGGGTAACTGCAGTCTGTGCTGATATCAAGAAGTGTTCTGTTGTTCATCATGAACTCATGTTGGAACTGAGTCCAGTTTGAATCTGAAATATTGTTTCATCTCTCTCTTTCTCTCTGTGTTCTCTTCTCTGCAGACTCTGTCAGGCTGCTGGGGGGGACTGGTCGGTGCTCAGGCAGACTGGAGGTGAACTCTGACCCGTCTAACCCGTCCTGGTCCTCAGTGTGTGAGGCTGACTTTGACCAGCAGGATGCTCAGGTGGTCTGCAGGCAGCTCGGCTGTGGGGCTCCTTCAGTCCTCCAGGGGGCGCTCTATGGAGAAGGGGAGGCTCCAATGTGGACCAAAGAGTTCCAGTGTGGAGGCCATGAGTCTGCTCTCCTGGACTGTAGCTCAGCCTCAGAGAGAAACACCTGCTCACCTGGCAGAGCTGTTAGCCTCACCTGCTCAGGTAGAGAGGAGCTGTGATTGGTTCATTCTGTTCTCATCAAACTCACTTTATTCTTTCTCTGATCACTCTCTTGTTTCTGTTCAGAGCCGGTCAGACTGGTGGGAGGAGAGAGTCGCTGTGAAGGAGCTCTGGAGGTGAAACATCAGGGAGAATGGAGACCAGTGAGTCTCCCCTGGACCCTGAAGGAGGCAGCAGTCGCCTGCAGAGAGCTCGAATGTGGCTCTGCTGTTTCTGTGGGAGAGAGAAAGGAGTCCTTATGGAGAGATGTGTGGGGGATCAGATCTGCCTGTCTTAAGTCTGGATCTCTGAGGGAGTGTGCACAATCAGATTCCTCTCGCTCCATCGTGAATCTCACCTGCTCAGGTTAGCCCATCAGAAATAATTAACATACATTTCAAATGGTTACATATTATTGATATATATAGTGATACAATTACACTTCAACACACGTGTGAGTGTGTGTTTCTTTGGGTGCGTAATTTTGTGTGTGTTTCTTTGGTGTGTGTGTGTGTGTGTGTCTCATTCACTGTCCCTCAGCTTGTGGCATGTGTATACATATTGGGCAACAAGGTGTGCCTTGTCTCCTTCTCCAAGGAGTACTCTCAATCGTGTAAAGAACTTTGTTCTAATGTCTTGGTATGTTTGACAGTGCAGCAGGAAGTGTTGCTCTGTCTCACCTGTCTCTCTGTATGTCTCCACCTGTATCTGTGGACAGAGCTGACACAGCCCTAGGCAGCCAGGTCTGCCTGTGTCGGCCAGTCTCTACGGCCAGGCTGTGGTCACTGAGTCTTTACATTTTTAATGTCTTCCTCAGTTTGGGATCAGTCACGGCGGTCAGATAGTTTGCCACCGTGTACTGTCTGTTTAGAGCCAAATAGCATTGAAGTTTGTTTTGAGTGTTCGTGGTAGATGTCCAATAGTTGATGTAATTTTCTTTTTCTTTAGCTATGATTTGGTTGGGCCAGATTGTGTGAGGTTTAGGGATGGGTATCGTTAGGATTTTATCGATACCGATACCGCTTATCGATACCGGTATTTTTCTATACCGCTTATCGATACCGGTATTTTTCTATACTCTTATCGATACCGTTCAATAATTTGGTGCTCAAAATTATAGACATGATTACAAGATGTGAAGATTAAACAACAGTCATTTTATTGTAATTTATTTTTATTTATTATTATGTGTCTCTGGAAGGGGGGAGGTAATTAGGGGCAGTTCATAAATCCATGTAAACATGACAATTATTCAGTTAAAACGAGACGCTGCGTGCGCACCTCCTAAACCGGAAGCTCCGGTCGGCTAACCATTATAATCCGTTTATTATTTATAATTGTAATGATGGATTTTCAGTAATCATTTTAAAGTTACACAGAGACATTGGATTAACCGTTTTTATGCCCTTGAACCAGAGATGGAGTACTCGAGTCCTGGACTCGGACTTGAGTGCCGATTTTCGGGACTCGTGACTTGACTCGGACTCGCGCACTGATTGACGCGACTCGGACTCGTGAATTCTCGCGCACGATGACTTGGACTCGTGAATTTTTCCCCCACGATGACTCGGACTCGACTTGTACATTGACGCTCCGACTTGGACTCGAGCAAGTTTTCTCTGGAGTCTGATGTCCTCTATCCTGGCGTGTGCACCTGGGAGGCGAGTTCACGTACTGGGCCCCGCTATTCCAGTCTAGAGATGTCCAGAGACACACCCCTCATCCTGCTGTGTGCTTTCACACATTCTGCTTCCACATTGGAAAAGAGCAGCGCAAAATGCTCGTTATATGGAAAAAAGGGTTCATAACACAATCCTCTAAGGATCGAGTTCAGACATATAGGCTGTCTTGAACACTATCATCCGAGTAATGTGATCTAATCAATAAATAAAGATTCAGCCGATTTGCATGCTAAGTAGCCATGTGCTTTCTGGGGCTTAATCTTTATTGATAGAATTTAAACATTCACTATAATAATTGTAGCGTCCCCGGCTGAACGATGGTCAGACGCTCTAACTGATGGTATTTGTTTAGTGCACACCCTTGCTTTTATACAATCATTACCAACCTAAGAGCTTGTGCCCTTATCAGCCAGGTGCTAAAAACCCAAAGTAACTATTTAGTATATGTTAATTTTTTCGTCATCTATCCGTCATTATACATGTGTGTTTACACTGCTCCGTTGTCCATTGACTTCCGGTAAAAGTTCCTTCAAAAATAAGAGTCCCGATCTTATTACTATCAAAATAAAAGTGCAAAACGAAAACTTTACCATAAGAAAATATTGGCATACAAATATAATCACTTCTCTAAAAAGGTAACTCATTTTAAATATAGTTACACATATTAAAGGTCATTTACAATAATAATAATAATTAAAGCTGCTGCTGCTGCTGCTGGCCACCCCCAGCCACCCCCCAGCTCCGCCACTGTGTGGAGTGCAACAGCCACAAACCTAAAGGATCACCACAAGTAGACCATTACAAAGTTGCTGCCATTCACTAATAGCAACACTATGATCCAACACGAGAGAACTGCCACTACCACAACACAAAAATGGACACCATGTTATCTTCCAACCACATGCACAAGTTACTGTGATGGATGCAGGAAACCAGCAACACAAGCTCACTTCACGAACCGGTATGAGCACACTAAACTACTAAACAAGCTCAGTTGACGAACCGGTATGAGCACACTAAACTACTAAACAAGCTCACTTGACGAACCGGTATGAGCACACTAAACTACTAAACAAGCTCACTTGACGAACCGGTATGAGCACACTAAACTACTAAACAAGCTCACTTGACGAACCGGTATGAGCACACTAAACTACTAAACAAGCTCACTTGACGAACCGGTATGAGCACACTAAACTACTACTACTAATTTGCTACAATTAAATACATGACAGCAACAACACACAAGTGACCACCAACAAGTGGACTGCAACAACCACAACACACATGGTCAACTGTAGTAAACTACACACAAATGTTGCCTACTTACACCTAAGCAGCAACCCGAAATTGACCCAACTAATGTGGACCGCAGATACCACCACCTAAAAAGTCACATACCACAAGTTACTGAACGTGCATTTATTATAGCTCCACAGAGTGACAAATGAAAAGTAGAGTCAAAAGTTGCATTGCAAAAACTGGGAAAACAAGCAGTAGTGAGGCACCCCAACCCTGAGCTGTTGATGGAGATGGCTAACTAACCTAGCTAGTCTTCAGTGGCTTGCCGAGCTCGAGGCGACTTTAAACGCTGAACTCAGTGCATCACCGAAGACCATAGATATAGCCTTTAGCAATACACTGAAGCATACCCCCACTCAGGATTACCACCAAAAATAAGAAAGGCAAAACAAAAAAGTGGCAAGATCTTCAAACCTGCCCGGTGACTAACTAGTCAGGGTGCTCAACACTGAAATCTGAAAAAGCCGGTGAAACAATTAAATGCCCAACTAAACAAAACAGCAACAACCACACATTAACTCAAACTAAATCTCTCCACAAAGGAAACGGCCACTAGATACAGACAAACGCTTACAAATTGACCTCACCTCATGGACATTCAATCCCGGACGAGCCCCCATTTGTTACGCCCCACCTTTATGGCCCTATGGGCTAACAAAATTCCACCACTGACCCAAATAGAACACGAACGACACCTTTAAAATCATCGAATCCATAGGATTTATTATAAACAACACATCAAATGTTTCTCCTAGGATGAGAGGCAGAAACACAGCAGTCCCCACACCAGAGGCCTCTCTCTTCTGCTGCTGCACTGGAGCTTTTAAGCACTTCCTTCCCCAGGGGGCTCAACATCGTGCCCAGCGGACTGCAAGAGGAGCACGTTCCCCGGCCTGGTAAAACCGGGGTTGGGAGAGATGGACGGGATATTTCGGTCCCATGGGGACTTCCCCCAGTGCTGCTCCAAATTAAAAGGGATAGGACAGCCAAAAGCAGTGACATAATTAAAATCCCACGAAACGTGGAGAACCCAACCAAAACAGCAGACTCTTAAGCTCCACGCCACAAGACAAGTTAGTGCAGAACGAAATCAGGGTCAATCCCATATAAATCCGTTCCGGGAATTTTCAACCACCCGATCAGCTGGGGACGATGCGTGTCGTGACGTCACATGTAAACAGGAAGCCCGACCCGATGCATCGCTGGTTTAAAAGTTTAAAAACTGGATCAGTAGGGATCGTAACACAGTCAGATACAGATCAGTGCACAATTTTTGCACTTGGACTCGGACTCGACTCCGACTCTCCCTAGGTGACTCGGACTTGGACTCGAAAAGTGGGGACTCGAGAGTGACTTGGACTCGTGAATTGGTGATTTGACTACAACACTGCCTTGAACACAACTTTTGATCACAAAACAGCAAATGTAAGACATAATTATCATCATGGCTACGTAAAGTGAAGTTGTTTTCTTGCTCTTTCCTGGCTGCTAGCTCACTGAGTTTTGGTCGTACAGTGATGAGACTTATACCAATGGAATCTGTGGAATCTCAGCTTTCATGTGATATGTCGTTTGTGCAGATACAATGACGTAGAAAAGATCGCTTTTGCCAGTTATGTGCTAAAGCTAAAACAGTTGTGTGATTACTTAAAAAACAATGATTTATTTGAAGATTTTCAGTCTGGCTTTAGAACACATCATAGCACAGAGACAGCTCTGGTTAAAGTCACAAATGACATTCTAATAGCCTCAGACAAAGGACTTGTCTCTATTCTTGTTTTGCTCGATCTCAGTGCTGCATTTGATACTATCGACCATGATATCCTATTGCAAAGACTGGAGCATTTAGTTGGCATAAAGGGAACTGCTTTAGGCTGGTTTAGGTCCTATCTATCTGAACGCTCTCAGTTTGTGTGTGTCAACGATGACTCTTCCATGCAAACCAAAGTTAGCCATGGAGTGCCACAGGGCTCAGTGCTTGGACCTATTTTGTTCACATTATATATGCTTCCGCTAGGCAATATTATAAGGAATCATTCTGTAAATTTCCACTGTTATGCGGATGATACTCAACTATATTTATCCATCAAACCTGATGAAACCAATCATCTAAATAAAATTCAAGACTGCCTCAAGGACTTAAAAACGTGGATGACTTTAAACTTTTTGATGTTAAACACGGCTAAAACTGAAGTTATTGTACTCGGCCCAAAGAATCTACGAAACAAGTTATCTAACGATATACTAACTATGGATGCCATTAATTTGGCCTCCAGTGAGACTGTAAGGAACCTTGGTGTTATATTTGATCAGGATTTATCTTTTAACGCCCACATAAAATCAATTTCAAGGACCGCCTTCTTTCATCTACGTAACATTGCAAAAATCAGGCATATCTTGCCTCAAAACGATGCAGAGAAACTAATCCATGCATTTGTTACTTCAAGGCTGGATTATTGTAACTCTTTATTATCAGGGTGTACCAAGAAGTCAGTTAAGTCGCTTCAGCTGATTCAAAATGCTGCAGCACGCGGCACGCGTACTGTTCGGGCGGCAGACAGCCTATCCGTTTTTAAGAGTGCGCTTAAGACCTTCCTTTTTGATAAAGCTTATAGTTAGGGCTGATTAGATTCAGCCCCTAGTTTTGCTGCTATAGGCTTAGATTGCCGGGGGACACCTTACTTCTTCCTTCTCTCTGTCTGAACCTGTGTACTCTCATGTTCCGAATAACCCAGCTTCCCCAAAATTTCTTTTTGGTGTCTATCTACGCCGGGATCCTGAGTCGTGGCTGATCCTGTTGCTGTGGTCCTGAGTCCTGCATCGCTAGCCCTGGATCTTGAGTCGTGGCTGTGCCTGTTGCTGTGGTGCTGGATCATGAGCCCTGGATGGATATCCTTGTGGATTCATCTTCTTATTATAGACACATGCATTTCCAAACATTTGGACTACCTATGTTGTAAATGTATTATCTTTTCAATTTACACACGGCATCTATTGGACGTCTGTCCGTCCTGGGAGTGGGATCCCTCCTCTGTTGCTCTCCCTGAGGTTTCTCCCATTTTCCCCTTTAAACTGTGGGTTTTCTCTGGAAGTCCACTGAGACAAATGTAACATTTGTGATATTGGGCTATATAAATAAACATTGATTGATTGATTGATTGATTGATTGACCAGCTGGTTTAAGCCTTGTCCTGTTAGAGGAGGTGAGCCTCAGGACCAGCTGGTTGAGGCCTTGTCCTGTTATGGCTCATTTCCACCGCAGGCCTTGTTAGGCCCGGCTCACTTTAATGCTGTGCTTCCATTACAGTTTAGGAACAGGGGTAGTATCTATAGTAACGCAGTGTAGGCGGAGCCGTGACGTCATCTTCAGAAAAACAACATCAGCCGTTAGCTGTTAGCACTCAAGCTCACAGCTCCTCATATCTGTTCAGAAACTAGACAAAAGTACAAACCACAGACTGTCTGTGTCATGGCCAATACAGTCGCTGCTTTATTTATGTCTGTATAGGCCGTTTTTGTGAGTGTGGACGGTCGGAGCATATAGTGCGTTAGCTTAGCCGATCTCCATTCAGACAACACGCATTTTAAAAGGTTTTTCGCCTGCCGTCTGTCTGCAGACTTGTCAAAGCATTAATTCATGGTTTTTACTAACCGGTATCAGTATGTTGTTACTTCGGCATCATTTTGAAACGTGTATTACAATTAAATCACGGTCAAATATGTTCATCTTGTTGTAGTTGTAGCCCCCCTTGCCAGCGATTCTCTCACTAGTTTAGCATATTCAGCCCGGTTGTTGGCCCGCTTGTTGGCCCCGATAGAACCACGATTTTGTCGGGCCAGAAAAAAGGTGAAAAAGTAGCCCCGGGCCGGAACTAGGCCTAGTGGAAACGCAACCAAAAACGGGCCCGGCACGACACGGCACGCTTAAACCACGCTCCGCGCCATGGTGGAAATGCGCCATTAGAGGAGGTGACCCTCAGGACCAGCTGGTTGAAGCCTTGTCCTGTTAGAGGAGGTGCGCCTCAGGACCAGCTGGTTGAGGCCTTGTCCTGTTGGAGGGCGTGAGCCTCAGGACCAGCTGGTTGAGGGGACTCCTCTCTATGTTCTCCTCTTGGCAATGGAGGGCTTTGTAATGGTAGGAGTTGGGATCACTGGTTTTTAGGTGGTTGTAGAATTTGACTGCTCTTTTTTGTATCCTAATTAAAAGGGGGAATTGGCCTAGCTCAGCTCGGCATCCATTGTTGGGGTGTTCCTGTGGATTCTCAGAATGCTCTTGCATATCTCCGCATGTAGGGTTTCTATTGGGTGTTTGTCCCATTTATCAAAGTCTTGATTCCAAGAGGACCCCACACTTAGTTTTGATAGCATAGAAAGCCTTTCTTCCTTTGTCTCTGAGATCATTAATGGCCATATTGAAATTTCCTGTCGAAGTCATTTGTAGTCCCAAATATGTGTAGCTGTGTGTTCTATGTCAGTGGAGCCCAGTAAGAAGCGGTGTTGGTTTCCCTGACCCCTGGGTCCTTTCTGGAAGACCATAATCCTGGTCTTTTCCAGATGAACTGTCAGGGCCCAGGTATGACAGAAGGTTTGCAGATGATCCACATCACACTCTACATGCTCCCCCTTGGCTCTATCATCAGCCGACATGGAGTATCATTCCATTGTTACGCTGATGACACCCAACTGTACCTCAGGATCAACCCTACCTCCTCTGCAGCCCTGCCTTCACCCACACTTACTGCCTGCCTGGAGGAGATACAGGCGTGGATGAAGCAAAACTTCCTGAAACTGAACAGCTCCAAGACCGAAGCCATCATAGTTGGCACCCCTCACCAGGTTCGGTCATCCACCATCACCTTCTCCGGCCAGGACATTACTCTCTCCTCAACAGTCACCAACCTGGGTGTGAAAATGGATGCCCATCTGACCTTTGAGGCCCATATTAAACAGCTGTGCAAGAACTCCTTCTATCACCTCAGAAATATCGCCAAACTCCGCCCCACACTCACTCTGTCTGACGCCGAAAAGCTAGTCCACGCCTTTGTCTCCTCCAGGCTGGACTATTGCAATGCACTCCTCATCGGGATCCCTAAAAAAAGCATCCAGAAGCTCCAGTACATTCAGAACAGCGCTGCTAGGATCCTGATGAGGGTGCGCAAATACGATCATATCACCCCCATCCTTAAAACACTACACTGGCTCCCCGCAGAACTGAGGATTGAATACAAGGTCTCCCTCCTCACCCACCAGTGTATCCATGGAACTGCCACCCCCTACCTCAAGGAACTCCTCACCCCTCATACTTCCTTGCGGACCTCCCGCTCCAGCAAAACCAACCTCCTCAAACCCCCCAGGACCAAGCTCCGTACTATGGGAGACCGGGCTTTCTGCTCGGCTGCTCCCAGACTGTGGAATGCTCTCCCCAAGCACATGAGAGCACCACAGACCGTGGAGGCTTTTAAAAAAGGCCTCAAAACCCATCTGTTCAATAGAGCCTTTCCCTAGACCTTTTATCTTATTTATCACTACCCTTTTATTTTTATTTGTTTTAAATAATTTGTATTGCTTTGCATTTTACTGTTTTGTTTTTACTGCTTTTTATTACTCTACCGTGTTGTGTACTGTTTTTATTTTGTTCCATGCTAAATGCTTGTAGCACTTCGGGATCTGGACTCAGATATGAAGTGCGTTATAAATTAAACCCATTATTATTATTATCCATTTGCTGTTGTAATGCCTCCTTAGATGGAGCTAGCAATATTAGATCATCTGCAAACAGGAGGCATTTAATCTGTGTGTCAGAGAGGGTGAGTCCAGGGATATCGGATTGTTCTAATGATTTAGCCAATTGATCAATTTAAATGTTAAATAGGGTGGGGCTGAGACTGCAGCCCTGTTTCACCCCTCTACTTTGGGGGAAGAAATCTGTTTCCATATTGACCATTTTCACAGCACATTTATTATTTGTATGCATTGTTTTAATTATATCATGTTTCCCCCCTACACCGTTTTCAATCAGCTTCAGGAACAGACCGTTATGCCAAATTGAGTGGAATGCTTTTTTGAAATCTACAAAACAAGAGAAAATCTTCTTATTTTGGTGGACATGTTTATGAATGAGGGTGTGGAGGGTATATACATGGTCTGTAGTCCGATGTTGTGGTGTAAATCCAATCTGACTCTTGCTCAGGACATTATGTTCACTGAGGAAGTCTTGCAGTCGGCTGTTTAGGATGCTGCAGAATAACTTCCCCAGGTTGCTGCTGACACATATGCCTCGGTAATTGTTTGGGTCAAATTTATTTCCATTTTTAAATATTGGGTGATTAATTCCTTTGTTCCAGATGTCCGGGAAATGTCCAATGCTCAGAACGAGGTTGAATAGTTTCAACATGGCAGTGTTGAACTTATGGCTGCTAAATTTCAGCATTTCATTTAAAATGCCATCAGGACCACTGGCCTTCCTTGGTTGTAGGGCCTGGATTTTAGCCAGGATCTCTTCTTCAGTAATGTTATAGTCTAAAGCAGGGGTCGGCAACCTTTTTGATAAGAAGTGCCATTTAAAAAAAAAAAATTGTGATCAGGGTGCCGCTCAATGGGGGGGTGAAGAGCTCGACGCTCGTGAACTGTCAACAGAAAGGCGGGGGGGAGCAGTGTGTGGAATGAGGGATCGATGAGAGATGAGCAGATCGCCACTGGGCTTTCAACTAAAGACACAGGCACGCAAAAACTGCGGCATTTGTACAGCTCCTTATGGGTACTACTGCAATTTGTGAAGTGCAGGCGCGCTCCGGCAGCACTACACCCCTGATCGCTTCACCACGGAGGAAAGCAGCAGCAAGTCGACTGGAGTTAAAGAGAGCGGGGCTGCGTTGCGTGCATGGCTTCCTTCTGCAGGTACTATACAGGTTTTCAAAGTGTGTTTTCCAAATGTCCCCATTTTGAATAGCCAACTCTTCCTTGTGTGGTTTGCTGAAAGAGTGCCATTTCTTCCAGAAATGATTTGAGTCAATGGACTCTTCAATGATTTCAAGTTGGTGCTGCGCATTTTGCTCCCTTTTAGTTCTGAGTGTTCTTCTGCATAGTTTCAGTGTTTCCCAATATTGGAGGCGGAGCTCAGGATTGTCAGGTTGTCTGTGTTTTTGATTTGATAAACTTCTGAGGGTTTTTCTCAGATGTCTGCAGTCTGTATCAAACCACTTTTCATTGGCTGACTTTTTAGATTTGTGATATTGAGGTTTTTTCAGATTGGATAAATCTGCCACATTGTCAAAGATGCTGTTAATATCCCATACAGCCTGATTCAGGCCATCACTACTGTGGGGATATGGGGTGGATAGAAAATGGTCTAATTGGGATTGAATTGTTTGATGTCTGATTGCTTTCTGGTAGTCGTCCTTGCTATTGTTTGTCCATCTATAAGGTTGTTTTGTATAGTTCAGTTTACTGGGTTCTGCTGCGTGAGGGTCTGTTACTGTCTTTTTAATGTAGAGTGTCATTTTACTATGATCAGATAAGGGTGTTAGGGGGCTGACTGTGAATGCCCTCAGACAGAAGGGGTCGAGGTCTGTGATGCTATAATCTACTGAGCTATTGCCAAGAGGAGAGCTGTGTGTGTAGTGACCAAAGGAGTCCCCTCGAAGCCGACCGTTAACAATGTACAGACCCTGCGCTCGGCACAGCTGCAGTAGTTGCTGCACGCTTTTGTTGACAGTTTTGTCAAAGTTGTTCCTGTGGGGATGTGAAAGGAGGGGAATGCTGATTTGGCCAGGTATATGTTTGTCTCCCTGTGGGTTAATAGAATCTGGTTCTATACCTGTGCTGGCATTAAGGTCCCCACAGATCAGTACACTTCCCTGGGCCTGGTACTGATTGATCTCATCTTCAAGAATGGAGAAACTATTTTCACTACACTGTAAAAAAAAACCGTTGTTTTTACGGTAAAAACCTGGCAGCTTTGTTGCCAGAATAATGATGTAAAAAATACGGTAAACTGTAAACAACTTTACAGAACAACGTGTATATTTTACAGTTTAAAACAGTTGTAATTTACATTTTAAATCTGTAATTTCAACAGCCCTTTTCTGCTGAATTAGCATGATCACGTTGCTATTAAACTGATTATTTCAGTAAGATTTACATGCAGTTGTTGTCTATTGTACATTGAATCCCATTCAATTTTACAGAAAAATACCAAACAAATAACACTGTTTAACTGTAAAAGCATCAGTGTAATGCTGTAATTTAATTTAATTTTCCCGCAAATTGTAATCAAAAGTTGTGTATAATTTAGTGTATTTTGCCGTAGCAATGACGAGTTTTACGGTGAAAGCAACATCTAACTACTGCAATTAAAATTTTCTGTAAAATTTATTTATTACAATTAAAATGCAGAAAAAACTGTTCTATGAATATCAATCTCAAATATATAGTATAAAAGCGCCTGTAAGGATTATTGCTCAGTGGAAAAAAAATGTTTTTCCTATACATTAGTCAGATTGAAAGATTTCATTTAAACGACACTGCCTTCGTATATATATGTTTGACTATTACCAGAAATGTGAAGAATGTAATCCAGGGTACACAGATTAAGCATTTAAAATTAAAAATGCAAAGCTAGATAAACCTCAAGAGCCACTGTATTAAAAATTGAAAAAAATTCCAACAAGAACTTGCCTTTCCAAGAATTTATTATATATATATATATATATATATATATATATAATAGCAGTGATCAAAAACATCTGTCATTTCTCAACATACATATTGGTAAAACATACAAACTAAGGCTGCACAATAAACAAACTTCAAGCTGAACAAAGTTGAGAGGTTACTTACAAATGATTTATGGGAAATAATGTTTATAAAACAAAAAACAAAAAACAAAACCACCCAGTGGAGTGTAAACACGTCAACATTTTTACACTCAACAGTGATGTCCTGAGCTTTTACATCCACATAAACCAACCGAAGATTGTTTAAGCAACTTCACTTTGTAACAGCAAACCCCAAGAGTGGCTACAATGACCTTAAAAGAATAGTTAGACATTTTGAGAGTTACATATTGCATTTTTTTAAATTAGTTAAAGGAACAATTTAATTAGAAAAAAGGCACTTCAAATTTTAACTATGATTTAAACAATCAAACAAACTGTAACTTGGGCACATCGCCACATGCCATTGATCTTACTGTCCATATTCAGACATCACGCCACTCATGGTCCGAAAGTTCCTGTATCAAGGTGAGGACTCTCGGGTTCACCTGAAGACGGGATGTGCGTGTCTTCTCCACTTTGGTGCCCTTCTCTGGGTTGATGGACAAAAAACACCTTAAAATAGAAATACAAACAAACAACAGAATTAATAATGAAATAGCTTGCCTAACAACAAAAAAATTCACATCAATCTTATTATTTTGAAGCCAAAATGACAATTATCTTAACCCCCAATTCACTGAAGCAGCTGCTTTAGATTTGTTGCAGTTTAATAAAATAAATTGTTGGATAAAACCAATCCCAAAAAAACACATACCTCTGGACAAACTCCAGGGTGGATGCCAGCTCTGACGGGTAGGCGATGTTGAAGCATAATAGCTCCAAACATCATGGACAGGGCAGAACCAAGAGGGGATGTTGTCCTTACTATGTTTCGATCCACACTCAGCATGTATCGCTTTGAAGAATAGCATGATCGTCCTAAAAAGAAGAAAAACACAATTCAAACTAAATTAAAAAAGACTTGTCTTCCGAAACATTTCACAAAACAATTTTAGCACATATGTTATTATATTTTAAGGTCTGTTAAATGCTCTCACCATCAATACAAAAATGTATGTATGTGTATTTGCAGGTTAAGGGAGATAAAGGGGATAGTTTAGGGGAAGTTCGTATTGTTTGAAGGGGGGTGTAGGAGCTACAGTTTGGAGAAACAGAGAGGAGAACCAGCAGACAGCTAAGCATGCACGCTGTGGACATAGTTAAGCCGCCAAAAAAACTAAAACAATATTACTCTTAGTGTATGCTATAAAAGAATATTTTCAAAGCTCTACCTGCTGTCAGACAGCTATACAGTCTGTTTCTGATAGCAGCAGGGTACATTTGTGACAATATTCTAAATATAGCGTACATGTAAACTGAATTTTTAGGTGGCTAAAATACGTTTCGCTGCTGCACCCATCCACACTTTACATACGTACCCGTACTCCTGCCTGTTCCTCCAAAGACATGCAAGTAATACACTGACTATGGATAAGTATCCATAAGCTCCAAACTAGCCCTTTACGAGCTTACAGTAACAAAAAACATTGTGCAACATAAATGTCTCAAATTAGACAGAAAAGAGAGAAGAAGTAGCAGAAAGAACAGAAAAAAGTAGTGAAGGTTTTACTTACCACACACAACAATGGTGGGAGTCAACTGAACTTGTCCATCTGTACTTCCCCTGCCAGGCATGTGTCCTCCACATAACAGAACATTGTGTCTTCCTTCTCATCAAAGTAGGACAGTAGAAGCAGCACCATGTCTTTGACGTCTTCAGAACAACCACTTAGCTCTCCTCTCATCACTTTGAACTTGGTTAAAGCCTGTAGCAACCTTTTGCTCTTGTACACAGCAACCGATTCATGTAGTTCAGGAGTCGTTTCCCTTCAGATCAAATTCCGTGTGAAAGTTTCTTGAAGCTCACTTCCTGGAGTTCCTTGAAGTGGACTGCCATGCCAAGGTCGTCGAACCAAAACGGCCACTCTTGCAGGAGGGATTTTATATTTGTCCCCTGGTTGACTGTTTACGCTGCGTGTAGAACGTTGACTTCATTAGAAGTTTGACCTCCTCTGGATTTACATCAGTTTGCTTAGACATCACCCTCAGTTTTTCCTTTTTCTCCTGCTGGCTCTCTTCGGTCTCTCCAAGGGGCAGGAATTTTAAATCCCATTTAATGCACCCATAAGTGTCCTGGATTGCTGCTCTCTGTTCTGGAGGGACTTCATCTGTGTCTGACTCGTCGGTGCCATTCTTTCGTTTTCTTATTTTTGGGGTCGTGGATCGCTTCACATTCTCTATCCTATTTTGCAATGCTTGACCAGAGAGTGATACCCTGGCCCGATCACGTCTCCCTCTATTATGTCTTGAAGAGACGTAGGATACTTTGCCACTATCTTTTTTGCAACTTCAATAGTGTGTATTTTACTTAAGCAAGTACTTTTTCGCTTCATTTCACACACCAGAATCCGTACCATCTCTCTTCTCATTTGTGGACTAGGTCGTTTTCCTCTCTCCAGTGTCTGCATCAGTTCCTCTGGGAACTTATCCCACGGTATCACAAAGCTATCCATCCAGTCTATATCAGGCCTTTTGCAGCTGTCGGAAGAGGTTGAGGATGAACTTCTGGGTGAATAGGACATCAAGGATGCAGAAGGTCCTGGCGAGCCACCAACAGATGAGCTGCTGGATTCAGGAGTCTGGCCTGCAAAACACACACATATTAACAAAAAGAGTTATGAGGAACACAGTTTTAATGTTTCTATATTTCTGATGTATCTTTTATGCAGGCCACTTTGGGCACTGGTTGCATCCTGTACTAAAATAGTCACAAGTATACATACATCTCAGCTTCCAAGCAGCAAGGACTTTTCTGGCTTGAATTGGCCTCAAAGCTGACAGCAAATCTGCTTCATTAACAAACTGGAAATCCTCATAGGTCTCACCCCAAGGGATTGTAAAGTCTCTTCCAGAATATCTTTTGTCATCTCTGGAAGGTCAGGCAAGACCTCAGTGATGGCACTGCGTATAAATGTTTGCTCCATGTCTGTCATCTCTGGAATCATGGAAGAACGACACTTTTCGGTTTTCAAAATTACAAATGAAAGACAAAGATAATTAGACATTTAGTCAAGTAATACTGTACATACATTATATACAGATAAGAGGAACCTCTAATTTGAGTATAGGGTGTGATTGAGGATGTATACTTTTTATTTCTGTACATTGCAGAACAAAAACTGCTGTCACTTTAATATTTTTCAAATAGTATTTTATCATTTTCCCCAAGCATACATGTGCATTGTTAGAATGGTTTCAACAACACAGTAGCCAATATCGTGTTTATTTTGACAACACACTGTGTTTCAGCGGGATGACTTGGTGCCCGTTAACAATGTATGATGGTAACGGATACAAATCTACCAAGTCGTTAATGTTAACACATTGCAACCTTGCATTCTGTTTTGTCACAGAGTACAGGTGGTATTCAGAATGATAGTCAGTTTTATGTATATCCATCACAAAATACACAGCTGAATCATTTTGAATTAAAATAATATGCAGTTCTCCGAACTCCATGGACTCGTCATTTTTGGACACAAGGAAAAGCCCTTTTTTATATGATGTACCTTTATACTGTATGTCTGTGGAAACACTAGTATTGTTTTCTGAAAAGCCAAACTCTCTCACTGCATGTTTGATTGAATTAACACAGGTCGTCCCTCCACTATATGATCTTTTAAGTGGGATATAAGTTCTTTCACTGTTTGAAATTGGCGCTGTTGGGTTTAAGCACCCTTCAGTTGTTGAAGGTTCGAGCCCGCTCCGCGCTGTTCGTTTGATGAGTGGTCTGCTGTAAAAAGGAACGGCTCAGACAGAGATATGAGATTAAACAATAAGCTGATTTAATGGTAGAAACAACAGTACAATATAACGAAGTACTTATATAACGAAGTACTCCGGGCCTCAGCTCTTCCACCGTGCGATGTACGTATCAGACAGTCAGACAGAACAGAGGCCGCGAGTGTACAGAATTCACAATATTTTCCCACAAACGGAGAGGAGTTGTGTGGGAGGAGTTGTGTCGGTTGCTCCTCCCTAGGTGTTCATCCATTGGTGGACTCACTCCTGCGAGCCCTAGGCAGTGAATCAGAGTGAGTCAGCCATTGACGAGGTCTAAACAGCGAATCAGAGTGAGTCAGCCATAGTGTGGGAACTTTGGATCTCCTGCGCCGCCGATCAGTCCCAGGTCATCTTTTATGGCAGCCATAAAATAAACAATTCTGGGTCGCACGGGGGTGAGGTACCAATCCTTATCTTCGTTTATCCTCAGCACCTGGCCGTACCACTCCGCATCCCAATCTTTCTCTCAGAACAATCTCTGCATAGACTCAATGGTGTCAGTTTTATTACCTTTCTCCTACAACCCCCCCATGCTCCTATCCGGCCATTAAAACCCGGGGGGGCGACTGGATCCTCTACATTCCTAAGTCAACGCACACACAATTGACCACAGCAAACAAAGGAAAATAAGAACACTTGGTCTAGTTTCATAAGTATACATTTTACACAGACAAAGTTATAATTATTAAAACAGGTTATATAGGATATACAGGTTACTTTAATCCCCCTTTTGATCTCACCTCCAGAGATCAATTCACACAAGCATTCAAAACATAACCACTGTCATTCTTTTCTACTGCGTCTGTCCCACAATGAGCGGATACAAGGCACACAACAACCACATGTTACTAAAATGGCAATACAAGTAGCTATTGAAATCAAAAGAGACATTATTAAACCTTTCCATTGACCAAACATGTTTGTAAACCATTCCTCCAAGGGGTTGTGTATCCCTGATTGTTCATGCATAGTTATGGATAGTGTGCGAAAGCCTTCTAAAGCCTTTGTGACGGAACCGTCCGGAGCCGTATTGTTTGGAATGAAAGTACAACACATATCACCAAACATTGAACACACACCTCCTTTCTCAGCTAACAGCATGTCAAGGGCCATTCTATTCTGTTTCAGCCATAAGGGAAGTCGGCCCCAGCTGTTCAGCGAGTCCTTCTACAGGTCCCTAGTGAGATTAGCTAAACGGAGCACATTGTAATGTACATAGTTGATCCTGTCTACATTATTCCATCACTACCTGCTTGGAAAGTGAAGGTTTGTTTAGGAGACATTTTGGTAACAACTACCTCATGTTTGGCCCGTTTGACCCTAGTTACGGACTCCTCTGGCGGGGGAATGGAGTCTGGGTGGTCAATGGAATCATTAAAACAAAAATAAAGGCAAGGGTGAACACACATTATTTCTGTTATTAATAATAGGAGATTTACTAGGACACAAGGAATTAACACCCAATCAAATAATAAGGCAATTCGCTAATGGGCCATATAACTAAGAATGGTGTTCAAGATACAAACAGTGTCCCAAGTAAAACCACGATTCCCACTAGCAGAGTACACCAACAAACAATAAGGAAGTGTAATCCACAGTCTGTCATTGTTGAGTACCTTTAATCAGTGGTCCGTGTTATTGTAATTAGGTTGAACACAATGCTAAAATCTCCTAAGGAGATTTTTTAAAACTAGGGTGTAAAATAGTACCCTGTAATGGTAAATACTGTGCTCCCAGAACCTGTTAAATAGAAGGTCTGGTGAGTGGGGAGACTTCACTGCCCTTTAACTATAGGGCTAACCTCTCGTTATATATAACCTACTACTCTTATTAGAAAGAGGCCCTATAGGTGGGCATAAAAATGCTGCTACTTATTGGAAAGTGCCCCTAAAGGTGGGAGTAAAAAAGTCGGGTCCTATATGGAGTCGTGTGTTTCAGAGTAGACTCGTGTCCGCCTCCTCGCCGGCCGTAATCTCCTTTCCAAGATCGCCTGTTGTTACCTCTGTGTCTTTGTCCTTGTCATCTGTTGTATGGGTCGTTGCTTCTGCTGGGCTGTCGTCGTCAGATGTGTCGTTCTCTCGTCCTGCTGCAGCGATGTCAGTTCTGATGTCGTCTAACGTCCTTGCTGGAGGTTTTCCAACGGCGCACTGGCTCCAATGATACCACGTTTCCCCCTTTCCTTCGAGGCGAACTGCATGTGATGTCCTCTGAGTCACTCTGTGCGGGCCGGTGAACCTTGGGTTGAGCCACTTCGGACGGATGACCTTCAGCCAGATGAATTCTGCGGTGTTAGCCTCGTGCTTCTCCGGTCCCCCTTTGGCGTCAGCCACCTGGGTGGAGAAATCTCATACCAAGCCCTTAAGTTGCTGGTATATGGTTTTGAGCTATTTCTCTACTTCTTTCCCTACTGCTAATGCTCCAGGACCCGGAAACTGATGGCCGTGGGTCAGCTCAAATGGGGAGAAACCTGTCCCTCAGTTAATGTGTTCATAAACAAAGTCCGACACCGGCTATATCAACCTGTTTCAGAGGAAGGTGGAGTCCCCTGTGCCGTCTTGACTTGCCGTGTCTTCTCTGTCAGAGGCAGAGGTTTCATCCTTTTTTTTTTTTAGTCCTAAAAAATTTGACGCGTTTTGCAACAAAGTCAAGTATTTCTTCATCTGTAGGTGTATGTGTTGATACAGGTGTTCTTTAATGTCATGAGGGGAACTGGGTGAGGGGGGGTTAGAGGTGGAGGGAAGCGTATAGGGAGGGGGTCGGGTCTTAAAGGGGTTGTATAAATCTGGATAGAGGAGGGGACCGCCCTCTGGGATGTCTGGGAGGGGCCCACCATATGGCTTCTCCTTCCTGACTGGCTCTATCACTTCTGTGGGAGGGGCTGGTGCAGGACTGGGTGGGGCTGCTATGGCGGGCAGATTTTTGGCGGGAGTTTTGCTCAGAGAGCAGGTTACTGCCACTCCATTCATAACTAAGGCTGCGTTATGGCCTATTCTCCTTAGCTTGTCAACTAGCTCCCTTTCTTTGTTAAGTTTAGAAGCCCTGATAAAACCTGCCTTCTGCTTGTTGAGAGTTTCTAATTTCTGAACCAACTGTCGCTCGTATGTATTGAGTGCTGTGGCTAGGAGACTTATTGCCTCGTCACCCTCTACTCTATTCTCTGCGATCATCTGATCGTGTAAGAAACGGAGATCGCTGCTCGCCTTTTTATGATCTCCGGGCTTAAGTCCGCTAAGTATCAATCTCTCTGCTTGTCC
Source organism: Dissostichus eleginoides (assembly GCA_031216635.1). NCBI lineage: Eukaryota > Metazoa > Chordata > Actinopteri > Perciformes > Nototheniidae > Dissostichus > Dissostichus eleginoides. The sequence continues at coordinate 13,338,677 of CM062265.1, forward strand.
CCACTGTTCCCTTAAACTCCCCGGAACAGGGACTCCTAATTCTCTCTCTTCACGTTCAAATTCTCCTTCCATTTTGACTTCGTTCGTATCTGCTTCTCCTAAAGGTTTTAGTTTTTTATAAAAAATACCAGATATCTCTGCGTACTATAATTTACTAATTATTGTAGTTTTATTCCCACAGGTATACAGTCTGATAGTTTTCGGTGCGAGGTGTATTTCAACCCGTTGCGGAGACTCACAAGAGCGCTTCTCCTAAAGGTTTTAGTTTCTTATAAAAAACACCAGATATCTCTGCGTACTATAATTTACTAATTATTGTAGTTTTATTCCCACAGGTATACAGTCTGATAGTTTTCGGTGCGAGGTGTATTATTGGCGGCGCGTAAGGCTCAGGTTTGGGAAGGCTAAATAACTTGTTTTACCTGACGCTGCCTGCCTCCGGCGTCTATAGAAAGAGATCAACTCAGTGAAAGCTGCGCCTGATCAGAGCTCAGCGTGCGGAGTTTAAATCTATCAAGTCATATTACAGGATAAAGGAAATACAGTTTAAACTGCCGTATGAAGAGAAGACGCCGACGTGTCGCACTTATCATTCATATCACATCATCGATCATATAATATCATAATATATCATATATTTCCTTGTCTAAGTCAGCTTCTCGAGCCGTATCTGACCGTGCAACACTTACATTGTCACATACTGTATGCAGAAGTATTATTTTAAGCAACACATTAGGTTGACGAAACACTCAACTCAAATGTAATTAAAGTCAGATCCACTCGTGTCTTAGATGGGCAACAGTGATAACATAAAACTGTTGTACGCTTTCAAACACTCGGTAGTTTATTTATTTTTTAACCAGTTGCTCTATATTCACCTTGCAGGTGCAACTATGTGGCTTGTATCCTTTATTATATGTTTAAGTCATGGATGTTTAAAGTTCATATTTGTCTAATATTATTTACTTTTCATTAATGAAGTATGACGCTGCGCTGTTAGTACACTTGTCCCTTTCACGTGAACGCGCTCTCAGCTGGAGAGAGAAACCCTGGCTCGATTTACCGAGTTGATAACCAGCGTCGTAGGACCGCTTAGCCGTTACGTTAAGCCCGCGCTGATTGGTCCAAATTGACCAATCCACGGACTTCCTCACACACACACACACTCAGTGCAGGCAGCTCTGCTGATTTCTCCTCCCTGGCTGCAGGCTGATAACAGCCAGTTGGCATCAAGGCGAAATTCTCTCTGCAGACCCATTCTCACAGCGCCTATCAACCTTTTTCTTACTCAATCTCGTTACACAGTTAATCACACTCAAAATAAATATACCTAACGTAACCCCAGATCCGTCTAAGGATTGCCTGTGTACTTAGTCGATGAGCCCCAACCCCAGAATTCGTCTAAGAATTACTGTGTGTGTCACCTTATTTCTCAGAGTATTTCAGCTGGACTTCCTTTAATTTTAAAACCACTGAAATCTCGGACGACATTGCAGCTGGACTTCCTTTAAATTTATAACCACTGCAATCTCGTTACACAGTTAATCACACTCAAAATAAATAATCCTAATGTAACCCCAGATCCGTCTAAGGATTGCCTGTGTACATTAGTCGATGAGCCCCAACCCCAGAATTCGTCTAAGAATTACTGTGTGTGTCACCTTATTTCTCAGAGTATTTCAGCTGGACTTCCTTTAAATTTAAAACCACTGAAATCTCGGACGACGATTGCAGCTGGACTTCCTTTAAATTTATAACCACTGCAATCTCGTTACACAGTTAATATATTCCCCGTACAGTCTAGTTGACTTTTATAGTGCGATGTATATTTCAACAGATGGAGAGACTTCCAGAAGCGCTTCTACACCCCCTTTCGGCGATGTGGCTTTTGGCAAGGAGTCGAAACCCAGTCTACAGAATCTCTTTATCGTCACGTTTAGTCTTCTAGATTAACCCCACAGCAAGAGTTTGCGAGATCCGGTCATTTCAAATTGATTTTGAAAGTTGCGTTTCTCCTCTTGAAATACCCCACATATAACACAACTGCAGCTCCTCTTTGAGACTGGAAAGTGTTATTCTGTAGTACTGTTCTTTCTACCGTAAGACTAAAACACTGAAAATGCCGCTGACAACTCTAAAATTTTGTAGTATAGCCAATCACAGATTTTGATAATAACAGGTATCTGCTCACCTTTCTGTTGTGGGGCCCTGGTTTAGTTGTCAGAGGTATTCGAGGTGTCATCCCTGGACCGTTCGTCCGCTGGCTGCCGGTGTGCCTTCTATGAGACCCTACTCATCACGTCGGTCGGTCACCAAATTGTTGGGTTTAAGCACCCTTCAGTTGTTGAAGGTTCGAGCCCGCTCCGCGCTGTTCGTTTGATGAGTGGTCTGCTGTAAAAAGGAACGGCTCAGACAGAGATATGAGATTAAACAATAAGCTGATTTAATGGTAGAAACAACAGTACAATATAACGAAGTACTTATATAACGAAGTACTTCGGGCCTCAGCTCTTCCACCGTGCGATGTACGTATCAGACAGTCAGACAGAACAGAGGCCGCGAGTGTACAGAATTCACAATATTTATTCCCACAAACGGAGAGGAGTTGTGTGGGAGGAGTTGTGTCGGTTGCTCCTCCCTAGGTGTTCATCCATTGGTGGACTCACTCCTGGGCGAGCCCTAGGCAGTGAATCAGAGTGAGTCAGCCATTGACGAGGTCTAAACAGCGAATCAGAGTGAGTCAGCCATAAGTGTGGGAACTTTGGATCTCCTGCGCCGCCGATCAGTCCCAGGTCATCTTTTATGGCAGCCATAAAATAAACAATTCTGGGTCGCACGGGGGTGAGGTACCAATCCTTATCTTCGTTTATCCTCAGCACCTGGCCGTACCACTCCGCATCCCAATCTTTCTCTCAGAACAATCTCTGCATAGACTCAATGGTGTCAGTTTTATTACCTTTCTCCTACAACCCCCCCATGCTCCTATCCGGGCCATTAAAACCCCGGGGGGGGCCGACTGGATCCTCTACATTCCTAAGTCAACGCACACACAATTGACCACAGCAAACAAAGGAAAATAAGAACACTTGGTCTAGTTTCATAAGTATACATTTTACACAGACAAAGTTATAATTATTAAAACAGGTTATATAGGATATACAGGTTACTTTAGCGCGCACATAACGAAATTGCACATTTCAAATCTGTAACAATGGCTCTAGCAGTGGTTGCAGGCACATTGTGAATCCGATAAAAGTGAGCTTTAAAAGATGCGTAAGTACAAAATGTTCGCTTGCAGTTCGTGCCAACACATTTGAAAAAACACTGGGGTTCGTTCCTATGCACTCTAGAATGCAGCACATAACCCTTCAAAGTCTGTAGCGTTTTGCTGCAAAAACGGCAGGTAATCATTTTAGGGGTTCCTATGCAATGCAGAACATAACCCTCAACGGTTAGCTTACCAGTGCTACAGATGTGATCCTCGCTCATGTGCACACAGCTCCACGTGGTCCGTGGCAGGCAGACTTGAACGACTTGGCCGCGCACTTAGCCGTAACCGTTAACCTGCAAAAACGGCAGGTAATCATTTTTAGCACGCTAACACGACTGCCCGTTAACTTTGAACCCGCTCAGATGTAGCTTCAAACCCCCGCTTCACAACAGCATGAATTAAACGAAAATAAAGAGTTCAGCTTTAGCATGATACTTCAATAACGTTACCAGACTATTTAAATTAACTCCCGGTCAGTAGACGTTATAACTATGACTGCAAAATGCACTCAATCACAAACAGAAGCTAGTATTGTCCTGACAACACACCGTTGTTTGCTTGCAGTTCGCGCCAACACATTTGAAAAACACTGGGGTTCCTATGCAATGCAGAACATAAGCCTCAGCGTTTTGCTGCAAAAATGCACTCAATCACAAACAGAGTTTTATTGTCCTGACAACACACCGTGTTATAATTGAAGTTTGAAGAAAATAAACGGTTAGCTTACCAGTGCTACAGATGTGATCCTCCGCTCATGTGCACACAGCTCCGTGGTCCGTGGCAGGCATACTTGAGACCGACTTGGCCGCGCATTTAGCCGTAACCGTTAACCTGCAAAAAGTGGCTGCTCCCGCGATAATTAAATAGTCCAATGAAATAACAGAAACAAACTCTACTGCTCAGTAGGCGTGTCTCAGTTCAGCGGCCGTTTCCTTCGGAGGCTGCCTTCGTTGACCGCCGAGAGAAGGCTGTCCCAATTTAAAAAAAAGACAAGACACAAAAAGTGGCGCGTTCGATTACTGTTGGAATGCGCCCACGGCTGTCTGCCATGGGCTGCATTCCACTCCAAATAGCCGGTCGGCCCATGGGTCGGCCCCAGAATCCAAACGTCAGGTGTTTTATGGATTCTCATTTAATTTCCAAGAATATCTCAGTACTGGGTTATTTCCAATTTCAAAATAAACATATGTATTAAACAAATAGAAATAAGAAGTAAGTATATTATATTATTCAAGAATGAAAAAAATATATAAAAAACATGATTTTAACACTGTCATGTTGTAATTTTAACTGTATTGTATTGTTTTATGTATTACAGTTTTTCTGTGTTCAAACCACAGTAATCTGTAAATTATACAATGAAATATAATTATTTAAACATATTCTTAATGTGAATTTAACAGTTTTGTTTGTTTCAGTACTTTACAAAATATTACTGTAAATTAAACACTGCTTCATTGTTTCTCTATTTACAGTTTTTTGATGTCGTGATTTTACAGCTTTTCCCTGTTAATTTCACGGACTTTTTTTACAGTGTATAATAAGGGGATTCTGATGGGGGGATATATGCTGTACACATCAGTGTGCAAAAAAGCACACGTCCCACCGTCCGGGACGTGTTATTTACAATATCGGACAAGTAGATCTTTCAATTGACTTGTCCGGCGGACAAGTGACGTTTTTCGCCCTCATTTATTGACAAATTATTGAGAGAGAGAGAGAGAGAGAGAGAGAGAGAAGAGAGAGAGAGAGAGAGAGAGAGAGAGAGGAGAGAGAGAGAGAGAAGAGAGAAGAGAGAGAGAGAGAGAGAAGAGAGAGAGAGAGAGAGAGAGAGAGAGAGAGAGAGAGAAAGAGAGAGAAAGAGAGAGAGAGAGAGTGGGGGAGATTATATGGCTTCTACTGTCTCCTCCCCGCACACATCAGCCCAAGTCATAAAGCCATTTAAGTCATTAAACTGTCTTAAGTTCAGTTTAATTTTATTAATACAAAAAATAGGTCATAGAAAATGTTTAATTGTGTATTTCAGCAGAGCAGGGGGTCACGGTGCTGCTGGACCTGAAGGTGCTGACCTGGTGTCAGTGGGACATCATCTGGGCTGGTTTAGGGGAAGAAGGAGAATATAAACTGTTATGATCACAGCTATTAAGATTAGAATACTAATATTGTTAAGAATCAATCTATACAACATGCTTTTGTTCATTTAAAAAACATATTGTTTTATTAGTACAGAAAAATTAAGACATTTTAAATATGAAATAATATGATTAAATTACATCAGCTATATATAATTTACTTGTTAACTTACTAATGTAACATTACTGGGGGCTAAAGGAACAGCTTCATCTTATTTACCTGGCCATGGTCCTCTTTATTTCATCGCTGTCGGTGATCTCCAAAAAATGTAAAAGTAAAGTTGCTGGATCCTTTTCAGCTGAGTTAGCTTGTAAACTAATTTGCTAGCAGGCTGCTGGAGTAGCGCAACCAAACAGCGCGTATCACGTGACGTAAATACGAAGCCCTCCGTAGGCTAGACCGTCTCATTTCGTAGGCCGCTCGGTCCAGCCTACCCGGTCTACGTGGGCTGGGTCCTCCGTGGACCGCGTAGGCTGCGTACTCCGAAGGGTGCACCCCTGCCCCCGCCCCCCCGGGGCGGGGCGGGGCGGGGCGGGAAGTGTAGCACAGTGGCAGGGTTGGGAAGCAAAACTCGGTTCCGAGTGTGGAACAAATAACAATTGTCCGGTACCGGGATTAATAAGAGTTGTGAGGACGGGGCGGAGGCCGAGCCCCGCGGACCGCAGCTCTCTCTCTCTCCATGCTCCGTATCAGCTGATCGCTGCTTGGTGCAGCTCAGCGTCTCTCTCAGCGGCCGTGTCTCAATTCAGGGGCTGCACCCTTCGGAGTACGCAGCCTACGCGGTCCACGGAGGACCCAGCCCACGTAGACCGGGTAGGCTGGACCGAGCGGCCTACGAAATGAGACGGTCTAGCCTACGGAGGGCTTCGTATTTACGTCACGTGATACGCGCTGTTTGGTTGCGCTACTCCAGCAGCCTGCTAGCAAATTAGTTTACAAGCTAACTCAGCTGAAAAGGATCCAGCAACTTTACTTTTACATTTTTTGGAGATCACCGACAGCGATGAAATAAAGAGGACCATGGCCAGGTAAATAAGATGAAGCTGTTCCTTTAGCCCCCAGTAATGTTACATTAATAAGTTAACAAGTAAATTATATATAGCTGATGTAATTTAATCATATTATTTCATATTTAAAATGTCTTAATTTTTCTGTACTAATAAAACAATATGTTTTTTAAATGAACAAAAGCATGTTGTATAGATTGATTCTTAACAATATTAGTATTCTAATCTTAATAGCTGTGATCATAACAGTTTATATTCTCCTTCTTCCCCTAAACCAGCCCAGATGATGTCCCACTGACACCAGGTCAGCACCTTCAGGTCCAGCAGCACCGTGACCCCCTGCTCTGCTGAAATACACAATTAAACATTTTCTATGACCTATTTTTTGTATTAATAAAATTAAACTGAACTTAAGACAGTTTAATGACTTAAATGGCTTTATGACTTGGGCTGATGTGTGCGGGGAGGAGACAGTAGAAGCCATATAATCTCCCCCACTCTCTCTCTCTCTCTTTCTCTCTCTCTCTCTCTCTCTCTCTCTCTCTCTCTCTCTCTCTCTCTCTCTCTCTCTCTCCTCTCTCTCTCTCTTTCTACACACAGCGGATCCGCTGCCCGTTTAACAGCCTCATCTTTGTCAAACTTTCTTATGTTCTTTCTCTAACACGTAATGAAGGTTATTAAGCGTTTTAGCTCCTATGTTGTTAATATTGACCACCATCTCCTTTATGAAGTAAAGCAGCCTGTCCTCGCGCTGTCCTCACATCCCCGGACCCCCAGACTCGGAGGAGCACAGGGATGTCAGTATTGTTTATGAAGCAGGGTAAAGAAAGTACATTATTGAAATGAAAATACGTTTTTTTTTTGTCTACTGTATGCAAGCAAGAAAACAAACAATGACTACTGATTGTCTACTGTGGTACCTGACCTATCAGGTGGGAGCAGAGCAGGCTGAGCATCTGCTGGATGTCTCTCAGCTCGTCGTGTGGGGGGGTGTCTCTCTCTCACCTGTCTCCACCTGTCTCTCTCTCACCTGTCTCCACCTGTCTCTATGGACAGAGGAGACCACAGTCGCTGCTTTATTTCTGTCTATGTGACGTTGTTGTGAGTTTGGACGGAGCAGCTACATGTTAGCTTAGCCTGATCTCCATGCAGAAAACCTTTTAAAGTGTTTCCTCAGTGTCTGCACTCTTGTCAAAGCATGAAGACATCTTGGCAGGTCCGGTGTGAATGCAGCATTAGAGGGTGTTAGATGTAGGTGTGAGGGTAACCGCAATCTGTGCTGATATCAATAAGTGTTCTGTTGTTCATCATGAACTCATGTTGGAACTGAGTCCAGTTTGAATCTGAAATATTGTTTCATCTCTCTCTTTCTCTCTAAGTTCTCTTCTCTGCAGACTCTGTCAGGCTGCTGGGGGGGGCTGATCTGTGCTCAGGCAGACTGGAGGTGAAGTCTAACCAGTCTGACCCGTTTAACCCGTCCTGGTCCTCAGTGTGTGAGGCTGACTTTGACCAGCAGGATGCTCAGGTGGTTTGCAGGCAGCTTGGCTGTGGGGTTCCTTCAGTCCTCCAGGGGGCGCTCTATGGAGAAGGGGAGGCTCCAATGTGGACCAAAGAGTTCCAGTGTGGAGGCCATGAGTCTGCTCTCCTGGACTGTAGCTCAGCCTCAGAGAGAAACACCTGCTCACCTGGCAGAGCTGTTAGCCTCACCTGCTCAGGTAGAGAGGAGCTGTGATTGGTTCATTCTGTTCTCATCAAACTCACTTTATTCTTTCTCTGATCACTCTCTTGTTTCTGTTCAGAGCCTGGAGTCAGACTGGTGGGAGGAGAGAGTCGCTGTGAAGGAGGTCTGGAGGTGAAACATGAGGGAGAATGGAAACCAGCTGTGGGCTATCCCTGGACCCTGAATGCAGCAGATGTTCTCTGCAGAGATCTCGACTGTGGCTCTGTTGTTTCTGTAGGAAAGAAAAAGGAGTCCTCAAAGAGATCTGTGTTGTGGATCAGAACTCACTGTCTTCAGTCTGGATCTCTGATGGAGTGTGCACCATTATCTTTATCTCACTTCACCCTGACTCTCACCTGCTCAGGTAAGCCCATCAGTGACATCAAGTCATCTGTCTCTTTGTTTGTCAGAGGCCATTTTTCTAAAGGGAAGGTGAATGTGTCCTCTCTCTCTCTCTCTCCCCCCTCTCTCTCTCCTCTCTCTCATTCTCCTCTCTCTCACCCTCTCTCCATATCTCTCTCCCTCTCTCCCCCCCTCTCTCTCCCTCTCCTCTCTCTCCCCCTCTGTCTCTCTCTCTCCCTCACTCTCTCTCCCTCTCACCCCAATAACCAGGAACAAGACTTGCATATCTTTTGCGACGCTTCTGCGAAGGCATACGCAGTTGCTTACATCTTCACCGACTATATCAGTGAATGCCACACAAGCTTTGTCATGGCCAGATCAAGAGTCGCCCCCAAAAAGCAACAGTCCATGCCACACCTGGAGCTATGTGGGGCCCTTGCTGGAGCACAGCTAGCTCAACTACTTCAAAGGGAGTTGACCCTTAATCTTCGACAGCTTACTTTGTGGACTGATTCAACCACAGTTCTTGAGTGGCTTCAGTCCGAATCATGTCGCTTCAAGGTCTTTGTAGGAACCAGAGTGTCAGAAATTCAAGACCTCAATGATCCCAAATGTTGGCATTATGTTAATTCAGCCAACAACCCCGCTGATGATCTGACCAGAGGCAAAACTCTGGCCGAACTATCAAAGCCCAGTCGGTGGAGCAATGGCCCACCTTTCCTGCTTCAGCCGGTGAAACCTGATTGCTCAGCCAAGCAGGACCCAACAGAGATCCGAAATCCCACATTCGGTGGTCTGACTGCCATACAGCAGACTAATGAACATGCTTCAGCTCAGAACACTTCTTGGAAGTATCTGGTAGCTGCATCATACAAAACCCTGGTTGAGCTAAACCATACCTCATTAGTACCAACGTACAGTGCTGCCGAGATCAGCCTTTTCAGTCAAAGCCAGGCTGAAAGTTTCCCCACTGAACTATCAGCTCTACAAGCCGATAAGTCTGTTCCCACCAACAGTAAATTAAAAGCTCTTGCCACTGAACTGGACAAACTAACTGGACTGATACGTGTGGGTGGACGGCTTAGAAACATACCCGCAGCTCATGGAGACTCGATCCACCCTATTGTCTTAGATCCTTCCAAAAGTGTCCTCCCAAAATACCACCAGCATGTGAGCTTCCTGACGAGGGAGAATAATACTAAATACTAATAATACTAAATACTCTCTACCACGTCTACAGCAACGTGAGAGGAGCCTACAAGGCTGTGCCCGGGCCACACTTCGGACAGTCCGACCACATTTCAGCGTTCCTCTATCCAGCGTATAGACAAGCCTCAAGCAAGCCCCCCCCAGTGAGTAAAACTGTTAAAGTGTGGACTGAAGAAACTGAACTGGTGCGTCAGGACAGCTTTGAGGGTACAAACTGGGATGTGTTTAAAAATGCTGCTCTGAGGGATGACTCTACTTTGGACTTAGAGGAATACGCTTCTAGTGTAACTGGCTACATCAGCACATGTGTAGAAAACATTGTGCCCACAAAACGCTGCAGGACATATCCTAATCAGAAACCCTGGGTTAACTGTGAAGTTCGGTCCATGCTACATGCTCGCTCCACTGCATTTGCCCCAGGCAACGCTGAGGACTACAAGAAGGCCAGATATGACCTGCGTAGATCCATCAGAGAGGCCAAGAGGCAGTAAAGCTGGAGGGATTCTACTCCACCGCAGATTCCCGACGCATGTGGCAAAGCCTGCAACACATCACAGACTACCAGCAGAGAAGTGGGGGGGTCACAACCAGCCTACCCACACTGCCAGATGAGTTAAATGAGTTCTATGCCCGCTTTGAGGCCCTCAACACCAACCAACAGAGAGGGATTGTGACCACAGAGCGCACACAGGACTCACCACTCACTGTGACATCAGCAGAGGTTCTGAGGAGAACAAACCCACTGAAGGCACCCGGCCCAGACAACATCTCCGGGCGTGCCCTCAGGGCCTGCTCATCAGAGCTGGCTGATATGCTTGCTGACATTTTTAACCTGTCACTAGCACAAGCTTTTGTGCCCACCTGCTGCTTCAAGACAACCACCATAGTGCCCCTCCGAAAGAAAAACACTGTGACCTGCCTGAATGACTATCGTCCTGTTGCACTTACCCCAATAGTGATGAAGTTTGTTTGTTTGAAGATAGTCATGACCCACATCAGGAAGAACATTCCAGACACTTTGGACCCTCTGCAGTTTGCGTACCGTCAGAACCGGTCTACTGACGACGCAATCAAAACCGTCATCCACACCACCCTCACACACTTAGAGGGCAAGGATACATATGCAAGACTCCTCTTCATTGACTACAGCTCAGCCTTTAACACGGTCATCCCACACAAACTCTCTGCTAAGCTCCTCACTCTCGGACTGACACCTGCTCTCTGTAACTGGGTGCTGAACTTTCTGTCAGACAGACCCCAGTCAGTCAGAGTTGGCAACCGCACGTCAGGCACTAAAACTGTAAGCACAGGGACCCCCCCAGGGCTGCGTGCTGAGTCCCCTGCTGTACACCCTCTTAACACACGACTGTGTGGCCTCCTAGAGCAACACCTGTATCGTCAAGTTCGCAGATGATACGACTGTCATTGGACTGATCACCGGTGGGGCTGAGGCAGCGTACAGAAGAGAGGTGGCGGACCTGGTGACCTGGTGTCAGCACAATAATCTCTCCCTGAATGCAGACAAGACCAAGGAGATGATTATTGATCCTCGGAGGAAGAGGGTGCAGCACACACCACTGTACATAGGTGAGACAGAGGTGGACAGGGTGAACACCTTTAAATTCCTCGGAACCCACATCAGCAAGGATCTCACCTGGTCTCACAATGCACAACAGAACATTAAAAAAATCCCAGCAGCGACTGTACTTCCTAAGGAGGCTGACAAAATTTGGCATGCCGTCCAAAATACTCAGCAACTTCTACAGATGTACAGTTGAGAGCGTCCTTACCAGCTCCATTACAGTCTGGAATGGAAACTGCACTGCTCAGGACAGGAAGGCACTCCAGCGTGTGATAAAAACTGCACAGTACATCTCAGGAGCAGGCTTCCCCTCACTTCAGGACATTTACACCACCAGGGTCACCAGGAGAGCACACAACATCATCAGGGACAGTACACACCCCCAGCACAGACTCTCCTGCCATCAGGCAGGCGCTACAGGAGTCTGAAATCCAGGACCACGAGACCGACAAACAGTTTCTACCCACAGGCCATCAGGCTGATGAACATGCTACCCCCCCCCACAAACACACACACACTGATTGAACTGTGAGTGCTACACAGACACACTGACACTCACCATTTGCACTACCTACTTTAACAATGCATAGTGCACTTGTTGTCCGCCGTGCAATATTTTATACACTGTGAACCATGTGCAATACAACTATTTATATACTATTTAAATATCTTTTAAACTGCTGCTACTTATGTGCCCTTTTATGCTGCTGTTGCCGTGTGCCAAACTTATTTGTTTTTTTTCTAAGTATTTATTTATTTTTATATTCCTGTATTTTACTTGCGTAGGGTGGACTAGCAAAGTAAGATTTTCATTGTACGGTGTAACTGTCTGTTTACTGTGCATATGACAATAAATATCTTGAATCTTGAATCTTCCCATCAAATCACTAAACTACTAATCAAAGACTTTGATGAGCGTCTCTTCCATCCTGGCTCTGAGAGAGTGTTTTCTGAAATGCGCAGACATTATTGGGTCCTTCGGGGAAGACAAGCTGTTAAGAGCCATCAGTCTACTTGTCTGGAATGTCACAAGTGGCGAGCAAGGCCAAAAGTCCCTCTTATGGCCAACCTACCGCCTGCCCGCCTTCGTCTCTTGAGCCCCCCTTTCTATTCTTTGGGGGTTGATTGTTTTGGCCCTTTCTATGTCAAAGTTGGGAGGCGCAAAGAGAACCGGTGGGGTGTTATGTTCAAATGCCTAACCACTAGAGCAGTGCACCTTGATCTTCTCGCTGATTTAGATTCGGATGCCTTCTTGCTTTCCCTCAGAAGATTCATTGCCCATCGAGGCAAGCCAAAGGAAATTCTCTCAGATAGAGGTACTAACTTCCGTGGGGCTGCGAGGGAGCTACAAGAGACGTTTGAAGCTCTAGAACAGGGGTGCCCAACCAGTCGATCGCGATCGACCGGTCGATCGCGATCGACTGGTTGGGCACCCCTGTTCTAGAGCTTCAAACGTGGGGAGATTCCCAGTCGATCGCGAGATGTGTCTAAAAATAGAACAACAATATTCTGTTTTATCGTTAATGTCCTATGACATAATCTTCCTTTGCCAGAATAATGCACTTGAACGCATCAAAGCTTTGTGATTGGCGTGATCCCATGTGTCAGGGCGTGGCTGGTGGGCAGTGGGCACTAGTTTGCTTTGCTGACGTTGTCCTTGGCAAATTGTGACAAGCCGCACACACACAAGACCACAATTATGGCAGAAGCATAAAAGCCCAAAATATATAATTTTCACTCCGAGTGGGAGGATGATTATTTTTTAATCTATTCCAATTCAAAGTCCATCTGTCTCATCTGCAATGCGAGCGTGGCTTTATTGAAGAAGGGTAATTTAGGAGCGGCATTTCAAAACAGTGCACAAACGCTACGAGACGGAATTCCCTCCTAATTCTGCCCTACGCTCCCAAAAGGTGAGGGACCTGAAAGGACAGCTAAATGCACAGCAGTCCATTTTCACCAGGCCCAACAACAAGAGCAGGGCTGCTACCATAGCATCTTATTGTGTCAGTCACGTTCTTGCGAAACACATGAAGTCTTTCAAAGACGGCAAAATTGTGAAAGAAGCATTCCTGGAGGCTGCCGACGTGCTTTTTGGGGACAGTAAAAATAACTAGCATTTCAACAGGTTTTTGATATAATAAAAACTCAAGTTAGATCCCGTTATTAATCAGCTGTAAGTTTTAGTTTGTTTGAACTTATTCATCATAATTATTGTACAAAATGGTATAAGAATGCAAACATTAAGATCTGTTCTGTTTAAATTGATTATAGTCTATTATCAATTCAGGTTAAGAAACTAGTGTTGCTTGCATCCTATTTTAAAGGCATTTCTTTTTATACTCTACTAAAATGCAAAAAAAAAAGGGTTTGATTCTATTAATTTTGTCTTTTTTATTGCACTTTGGCAGCAGATTCCTGTGTAGCTTCAGATCAGTGTTAATTTTGGCAGCTGTTTTTGATTTAGTCTTAGTCATTTCTATCCTTCATAGTTTTAGTCTAGTTTTAGTCGACGAAAACTCAAAACGTTTTAGTCTAGTTTTAGTCGATGAAAAATTACATTTTAGTCAAAATGTTTTCTCTCTTTAAACCTATTCAGTTAGGCAAATACAGGTTTCTGAAATCGGAATCAATGGGACAGTACAAATGTTGAGGTACTTGTACTTTACTGGAGTATTTAAATGTTTTGCTACTGTGTACTTCTACTCCACTACAGTTCAGAGCTACATGGTGTACTTTTACTCCACTACATGTATTTAATACATTTAGTTACTTTACAGATCTGGATGAATGATGTGAAATATAATCAAGTGTTAAATCAGACTTTAGTTCCACCTGGAGTAAATTCACAAGCTACCCTGCAGTATACAAAGTCATTCAAACTAGCTGCACCTTTACCAGCTTTGAGAACACTTTAATGATCAATCATTATAAAACATATCAGATATATTATTCTGAAATGGACCAATCTGCACAAGGACTACTTTTAATGTCACTACTTTAACTATATTTTGATGATCATACTTTTATTTGAGGAACTCTTCTGAGTAGGCCTACTTCTCCCACCTCTGCGCACCTGATCTGATAACGTTACTCGTAATTGGGGCAACAGAGCTACAAGTTAAGGAAGTCGAAAATTGTGCATTTCTCCGACTGAATATGACGCCTTTTGGCCGGCTGTTTGGACAGACTACTCTACTCGTGTCAACGCGCTAACGCGAAAACACTAATGGCAAACGAGCTTTGTCCACATCGAGCCTTGTAGAGTGTCTCTATACTTTTGAACGCTCCGTCCCCGGCAGATCTCTGTGTGCCGCTGCAGCGTGTGTTAGGCCCCGCCCCCCGCACACAGACAGACACAGGGAGATCGCTCTTCTGGAGTGAAGAGAGCGGAAATAATGATATTGCAAGTTAGAAACGTAAGATGCATTTTGACAGACAAGACGGACAATTGGGGGAAAATACCCTGCATTTTGAATGTCCGATAGTCCACCATTAACACCTTAGTCCCGTCTCGTCTCGTCAACGAAAACTAAATATACATTTCGTCAAAGTTTTCGTTATCAAGAATCTATTTTTAGCTCGTCATCGTCTCGTCTTAGTCATGTAAAAAAGGTCGTTGACGAACATTATACGTCATAGTTTTCGTTGACGAAATTAACACTGCTTCAGATCTGAGTTGTCTTATTAGTAAGCCTAATTTATACTTTTGTAGCAACACTATTTTTATATAATGGTAAAGAAAGGGTTCAGTGTCTTTTCTTTTTTTCCTGTGTCATATGTGGCAGCACTGTTCAATGTTTCTTGAAAACATTACCCACTGTAGTATGTGACGTGTGAATAAACTCCAACTCTGTATCAACAACACTGTTGTGTAACTTCAGTTAAATACTTGTATGTGTGTAGATTAGAAAGAGGTAAGATAAAGGATCTGCAGTATTTTATGAAGTATTAATCGTACAAAGCGGTCAGTTTTATAAAAGTAGAAGTGTGTATTTACCTGGTAGTAGGCTGTCAGTAATGGCTACGCCTCTCTATTTGGACTGGTAGATCTCGGCAGACTGGCAACTTTAAAAGTAGCTCTCGGTTCAAAAAAGGTTGGGCACCCCTGCTCTAGAACCAGAGCTGCAAGAGAAACTCTGTCAATACCAACTCACCTTCAAATTCAACCCTCCTAATTCCCCCCACTTTGGAGGTGTGTGGGAAAGGGAGATCAGAAGAATAGTTCTTGCCACTGTACTGGTTGAGGTTGAAGGTATGCTCAACTTGAAACCACTTGGTTACACTTCATCTGATGTATCTAACTTGGACCCCATCACTCGGAAAATGCTGCTGATGGGGCGGCGTGAAGCTTCCCTACCGCAAGTTGCTTATGCACCAGAGTCAATGGGGCGGCGTAGGTGGCGCCAGAGCCAAATACTGGCAGATCAATTCTGATCAATGTTCCTTATTTCGTTGAATGTTTGGCACTTTAGGAGGAAGTGCATCTCTGTCTCAGTCTCACCTGTCGTACAGTGACCACATATTCTGGTTTCTTTTGGTTGCCAGGATCTTTTGTGTCTTCCTGTTGCAAGTTTGTGGTCACTGAGCCTGTGCTTGGTTAGGATCTGTCTCTGCTTTCTATCTCTGACAGTAGAGAGATATTCTGCCAGCTCATAATCTCTGTTTAGAGCCAGGTAACATTCTAATCTACTTTGGCTTTTAGTTTCTTCTTTACAATGTTGTAAAAAGTCGTCTTTACATTGTGTTATAATGCGTTTGACTGTGATTGGTGTTTGGAGAGCAGTGTTGTTGAGAGACTGGTCAGAGTGGCTCTGAGAGGGGGCAGTTAGCCTCAGCACCAACTGACATAAGGGACTCTTTTCTGGGTTTAGCTCTTGGCTTTGGAGGGCTTTGGAGTGGAGGGTGTCTCGGGGGCTGGATCTAAGGTGGTTAAAGATTGTTAGTGCTCTCTTTTGAGTGTTAATTATCAGTGGGTATCCGCCTAATTCTGCTCTACATGCATTTGTTGGTGTTTTTCTCTGAACACGTCAAATGTATCTGCCGAATTCTGCATGTAAAGACTCTGTTGGATGTTTGTCCCAGCGGGTATAGCTCTGGTGACTGAATGGACCCTACTTCACTACTGTACAGCGCTATGGGCTGGATCACACTATCAAATATTTTAAGCCAGATTTTAATTGGAATTTGGAAATGATCAAATGTTCTCTTAATTGCATTTAGAGCTCTTCTGGCTTTTTCTTTTAGTGCATTCACTGCCATGTTGAAACGTTCTGATGCTGTTATGGCTAAACCAAGGTAGGTATAACTCATACTATGTTCAATGATATGATTATTTATGGTAAACTGGTATTTGTTCTCCTGACATCTGGGGCGTTTTTGGAAAACCATGACATTAGTTTTCTTCATATTGACTGCCAGGGCCCAGTTCTTACAGTACTGGTCTACTATGTCCAGCTGTTGTTGTAGTCCTTGTTCAGTAGGAGACAGCAGAACAAGGTCATCAGCATAAAGCAGACACTTCACCTCCCTATCTAGGAGGGAGAGGCCAGGATCAGCACATTGATCCAACTGAACAGCAACTTCATTTATATATACATTCAATAAAGTGGGACTTAAATTGCAACCCTGACGAACACCTCTTCTCTGGGTGAAGAATTCAGTTTGTTTGTCTCCAATTTTAACAGCACACTTATTTTCTAAATACATTGATCTAACCAGATCATACATGTTGCCCCCTATACCACAATGTAGAAGTCTATAATAGAGCCCTTCATGCCAAATAGAGTCAAACGCTTTCTTGAAATCGAAGAAACAAGTAAATATCTTACCATTTTGTGTTTGGTGTACATGTTTGTTAATTAAAGTGTGAAGGGTATACATGGTCGGTGGTGCATTGTTTTGGAAGGAAGCCAATTTGATTTTGACTCAAGATGGATTGTTGGTTAAGGAAATCTTGTATTCTTTTATTTAGAATACTAAAGAATAATGTTCCCAGACAGCTGCTGACACAGATGCCACGGTAGTTCTTAGGGTCTGATTTGTCTCCACTCTTATGAATGGGGGAAATGAGCCCTTTGCACCAGATGAAAACATCCTGACTGCAATATGATATTGAACAGCTTTAACACTGTACCCTGCATCTCTGGGGTGCTGCATCTGAGCATTTCCTTTTGAATGTTGTCTGGGCCACAAGCTTTCCTTGGCCGGAGAGATTGTGTCTGTGTGGTCAACTCTTCCCAAGTCATTGGGAAATCAAGGGGGTTTTGGTGGTCTTTAATAGTTTCTTCTAATGTTTGGAGTTTCTCTTTTGTAATACATTGATCTGAATTCATTAGATTTATTGGTATGTCTTTGTACAAACTTTCTAAATTTTCTCTCCAGATGTCACCATTTTGGATGGGTAATGCTTGTGGTTGTTTTGTGTTGAAGTTGTTCCACAGATCCCAGAATTGATTTTGATCAATGGCGTTCTCAATATCTTCAAGTTTCATGTGGGTATCATTTTGTTTTTTGTTCCTTATTGTACATTTATATTTGTTTAAAACGTCATTGTATCTAATGCGTAAGGCTGGATTGTTTGGTTGCCGATGTTTTTCATTTGCTATTTTTCTCAGGTCTTTTCTGATGGTCTTGCATTCCTGGTCAAACCATTTGTCAGCGTTTTGCCTTTTAACAGGCTTCTGCTTTTGTTTTATAAGGTCAGCTTTAATAGCTGCCTTATGAAATATCATATTGATATAATCAATGGCCATGTTTACACCATCTTTGGTAGGAACATATTGATTTTGGTCAAATAGTGACATGTCATTCATCAGATCAGGTGAGTTCAAGGCCATGGTGAATTTGTCTCCACTTTCTGGGGCCCATCTGTAAGTAGGATTTAATTTATACAGCTTACTGGGTTCCCTTGTTGTGTCACTCATTTGACCTGAGAGTTTAAAGAACACATTGATTTGGTTGTGGTCTGTTGGACGTGATCGTTGTTCTCGAGTCCAGGAGGAAGTTAAAAGAGACAATGTAGTCTCGAAAAGGTTCAAATGGGTACTTTAATGAAGTAACGTGGTTTTGAAACAAACAGAGCAAATCAGGAACACAGCGCCATGTTTGTGAGGGGAAGCAGAGAGAGAGAGCAAATCTCCTTCACATCCGCCTATATCTGATCCCTGGCTCCTCCTCTCAATGGCGGCTCTGACGAAAGGGGGTCCTCCCTCCACATGTTCTTCTGTGTCCGATATCGCGTAAATCAGAGGATTTAGACGTTGTTTGTTCATTGTATAACTCCACACGCCTTTTCTCCTCATACACTCATTCAAGACTTTTCATTTAATGCATTTTAACGGCTGTAATCGTTGTTAACGTAAAACCGGAAGTGACGTCTTTGTTGACAACGTGGACGCCTTTCAATAAAGCTTTTCAAAATAAACTGTACATTCATTTAGCAACAACGTTAGCCACAAGCCAATGCTAACCAGAAATGAAATATTTTCAGAATAAAACAGTTTTAAGCTTACAGTATTTTAAACTAAATTACGTCATTAAACATTGATTTTAATTTCTTACAGGTCTGAAAAGGGGGAATGCTGTCTGACAGTGAATGCACTGATAGTGGAGGGGTCCATGTCAGTGATTGCATAGTCTACTACACTAGACCCTAGAGCTGAGGAGTAAGTGAATCTCCCTAAAGAGTCCCCTCTGAACCTCCCATTCACTATCTACAGGCCTAAGGCCCGACAGAGATGCACTCTCTTTGCCATTCTGATTTATTTCAGAGTCAAGGCTGTTCCGATTGCTGACGGTTGGTGTGGTAAACAGGGGGGGCTCACCAAATACATGGTGGCTGCCCTGTGGGTCTATGACATCAGGTTCAATTCCTGTTCGTCCGTTCAGTTCTCCAGTTAGAAGCACATTTCCCTGGGCCTGTAAATAGGCGATTTCTGAATGGAGAGTTTCAAAAATGTCTTCTTCAAAATAAGGAGAATCTACTGGGGGTATATAAATAGCACATACATACCGATTCCTGTCACTTATGCCCAGGGTTTGATCTAACCTTAACCAGATGTTTGATTTACCTTGTTTTACTACTGAGATCTGACGGCAAAGATCTCCTTTATACCACACCAAGATCCCCCCCGATGTTCTGCCCTTGCGTATGTTTTTTGATTTTATAGAGGGCACCATGGCTTCATTATAACCTGGAGGACGGTGAGTGAGCAGATCATTTTTACACCATGTTTCTGTTAATATAATTAGATCAACATCTTTGATAGATTCTAAGAACTCTGGATTTTCACTCTTAACCTCAATGGTTGAGGAGTGGAGTCCCTGAATATTCCAACAGCTTATATGAAATGAACGCATCTCCTTTTCAGAAACAAACAATCAAAATGAACCTGTATAGTGAGACACATATAAGAAAAAACAGTGTACTATTTTCACTAATATTACTATTGTACTGATCAGGGGCGTCGCCTGGGGTGGGCATCCGGGGCTTTAGCCCCGGATGTTTTTTCTTTAGCCCCGGACAAATTCTCCCTCAATAATATAATACATCATGGGCGTCGCAGCCATTATATGAGGGTGGGACAAGTCTCCCCCACCTTTTAAAATGATTAGTTTAGACCCCCCCACTTTTACTATGCGGAAAGTCCGTGAATCGGTCTATCCACTCGCCACTCTCTGTAGAGCGCTGTGTCAGTGCTTCATTATCAAATCCATTCCACTTGCTTATTGAGAGAATGCCCAAATCAATGAAATTCCGTACCATGTTTTCACTGCTACTTTGTACCAAGGCAGATTCTCAGAGCCGTACTACACATGAGCCGCACACATGCTGCGTTTTTTGTGTAGCTGTGTCTTTAGTTGTAAAATTATGCGCGCCACAGTTCTCATTCATAACACTCCGTTCGATGTCTCACTATGGGATGCGCCTCGTATGCATCAGAAGCATCAATCTCATTACGCCAATCCTGATTGGCTGGTGATCTTGACGACTACGTCAGGGAATCCACCCACCCTTTAAGTAGCTTGCGCTACGTCGCAGCGTCATTCAAACACCTCTTCTCGCTTCGGAGCACGTCTCAAATAAAGAATATCAGTAGCCAGGCTAGCTTAACTGTCCACAGACTGAACCACAAAGCTAACCTTCGGTCGCCGGACGCTTGCCGGCTACTTTTGCTTCGCACGGGATTTTTCACATTAACACACCAGTTAATACAGAAATCTGCCCTGCCGTTTTTTTCCACAAATAACGGTAAGGTTTTGATTTTTTCCCGCAAACAGTAACATACCTGTTGCTAGTTTGTCCCTCCACGCCGACACCCCGGCTAACGAGGATGGACCCTTCTCTCCCTCACACCAGAGGAGACGGAGGTTTCGGAGGCTCGGCTCTGCGGCTGCGGGCTCGAAATTTCGGGCACGGACTCACACCAGGTCTGCTCGTCCTGCCTCGGGCTATCGACGCCCCCGGTGGGTGCGGGCACTGTGCCCTTTTCACCACCAAGAGCCTCCGCCGACGGCTAGCGCGCCAAGCTAGCCGGTCGGGACAAGACCCCTTCATGCCTGTCGATTTGCCGACCGGCGATCGAGGCATGGTGGCGACCGCCACGGGTGTTGAGCCCCGCGCTGTGTCAAGCTGGGGCTCAACGGCGGCGTCAGCCGCGGGAAGGGAGCCCTGCGCTGTGACAAGCTGGGGCTCCCAACTGGACCTTACCGTGGTCCCACCCGCAGAGGATGTCCTGGAGCTGGACTACGTGGAGGAGGATGAAGAGGATACCTCTGAGTTCCTCTTATCCGACTCGGACGAGGACGAAGATGACATCTTAGTCTCGTCTGCTCAGGCTGCCAAGCCGGAGGCGGTGTCCACTCCCCCAGGCGAAAGCGCGCCATCTCTGCCCCGCCTCAGCATGGACTTGCAGGCCGTGTGTCAACGCGCTGCGTCCAGACTGGACATCCCTTGGCCTGAAGTAGCCAAGGAGACCTCCAGGTCTAGCTATGAGGGAAAGAACTTGCCCCAAGACTTGCCCAAGCCGCGAGGCTGAGAGGCAACTTCTCCCGGTGTTTCCAGAGCTGCTGGACGAGGTGTCTGTCTCGTGGAGAGACCGCCCTCTCAGCAGCAAGGCCCCAATCCCGGGAGCCTCCTCTCTGGACTTTGAGGGCATGGAGAAACTCGGCTTGCTCCGCATGCCTCCTATGGAGCCGCTTGTGGCAGCCCACCTCCAACCGCGGCTGTCTGCGGCTCCTAGCAGGAACCCCACACTGCCGACGAAAGCGGACCGGTTCCAGTCAGCAATGACCGAACGGGCTTACAAAGCGGCAGCTTTGTCCGTCAGGGCGCTCAATGTCTCCTCGATGCTAACCGCTTACCAGGCGGAGCTCTGTGTAGACATGACAGATAAACCTGAACCGGCCGTGTGGGACGAGATCACAGCGATCACGGACATTTGGCTCCGTGTGCAACGCTGTGCAGTCCAGGCCACGGGCAAATCGCTGGGGATGATGGTGGTACAGGAGAGAGCCAGGTGGCTTAACCTGACGAACCTTCAAGGTCCCGAGACGGCAAAAGCCACAGCCCGCCCCGGGTCTCCCGCCCAGGCACGAGGCACGGACGAGCTGGCCAAGAAAGTCCCCGGTCCCGGCAGCAGCCGCACAGGCGCACCCGGCCCAGACCTTCAGCCATCAGGCGAGAAAGAAGAAGAGGGCAGCCTGACAGCCTTCCCTCCTCTCCTCGGGGAAAGGGATGGAGGTTCCCTGTTTTTCAGCCCTGGACCGTGTTCCGCACGTGTTCAAAGCCCATGTGTTTCCGGGGTGCAACCACACCCCTGTCTTCCCGCCGCCTCGAGTGATGACGGAACGTCATCCTCCAGTTCGCGCCATGAGGGAGACAGACTTCACAACAAAGGCAGCAGTTCCTGGCACTTGTTCAAGTCGCACAAACACACACCTTGGGTTTCAAATAAAATATTTTCCACTGTCGCTTCCAGGCTTAAAGCCAAGGGCGCAGTCAAAAATAATAAAAAGAAAAACAATGATAACAATAAACAGTCAGGTGACTGCTCCGCTTCTGAGAGTGGCTGTCGCCTCTCTCGGAAAGCGGACGGTGACCGGGTCTGTGAACGCACCGCGCATGCGCAGTGTCGACCGAGGTTGTCAGCCTGGGATGCCACCGTGTTCAGACACTAGAGGGCCCCATAACACAACCAATAAAGACACAGAGTGCAAACGACAGAGAAATGATTACGTCTCCACTCGCTTTGAGGAGCGAAAGGTGGAAGATGCTCACATGCTCTGCTTGGGTTTTCAAGACGATATCACGGGGCTACAGACTCCAATTCGCTGTCACCCCCCCTCACTTCTCGGGCATTGTGCAATCACAAGCCCGGGGAGCGTCGGCTCACATTCTAGAGCAGGAGATTCTCTCGCTACTAGAAAAGAAAGCCATATCCATTGTACCCTCCGGACAGAGTCAGAGCGGCTTCTATTCCAAATACTTCCTCGTTCCCAAACGGGGAGGGAATGGAATTCGCCCTATCCTGGATTTATGGGCTCTGAACAAGTATCTCAGAAAATACAAATTCCGGATGCTCACTCACACATCCCTGCTGCGTCTCGTGCGTCAGGACGATTGGTTCACATCAATCGACCTGAAAGGTCGATTGACAGGAAATATCTGAGGTTCGCTTTTCAGGGTGTCTGTTACGAGTACAGAGTGCTTCCCTTCGGTCTGTCTCTCAGTCCACGGGTGTTTGTACGATGTACGGAGGCAGCAATAGCCCCGTTAAGACAACAGGGCATTCGCCTGGCAACCTATTTAGACGACTGGCTCCTTCTTGCACAGTCGGAGCAGGAGGCTATTACGCAGACGAATACCCTCGTGAAACACCTGCTCGACCTGGGTTTTTGTAATAAACACAGAAAAGAGCATGTTGTCCCCAGCCCAGACTGTGCTCTTCCTGGGCTTACGTCTGAATTCGGTGCCCTTTACAGCCCGCCTGTCAGCGGAGAGAGTGAAAGCCTTCAGGGCTTGCCTCGCTCATTTCCAGCCACGCAAATATGTTCTCTTCAGATCATGTCTGCGGTTACTGGGGCTCATGGCGTCAGCCATCCTGGTGGTACGACTGGGCCGCTTACACATGAGGGAATTTCAGCGCTGGGTAGCTGCCCTCAGACTGGACCCCGTGCGTCATGGCGCGCGGAGAGTGATGGTCACTGTGGAATGCGTAACGGCACTGCGCCACTGGCTGCACCCGACTTTTCTAGTACGGGGCGTGCCTATGGGTGCTGTCCTATCGCGGAAAGTGGTCACCACGGACGCATGTCTGACGGGCTGGGGGGGTATATACGAAGGTCGACCTGTGAGGGGTCTCTGGAGCAGAGACCTCCAACGGTCACACATAAATTATCAGGAGCTCTTAGCGGTGTTTCTCACCCTAAGACGCTTTCTGCCTTTTCTCAGGGGACATCATGCGTTCTCTCCAGTTACACATGCTGGCACGCAAACTGATCTTATGGAGCTGCGGGCGTCTCCTCTCTCTGAGAGCGACGCACGTACCGGGAGTGATGAACCTCGGGGCAGATCTGCTGTCCAGGGGTGCACCACTATATGCAGACTGGACTCTACATCCAACGATTGTGAGTCAGCTGTGGGTGCGTTACGGCCGGGCCGCGGTAGATCTGTTCGCATCAAAAGAAAAAGCTCAATGTCAGCTGTTCTTTTCAATGCGCGATCTAAACGCACCGTTAGGCGTGGACGCGCTCGCACACGTTTGGCCCCCGGTCCTTCTGTACGCGTTACCACCCCTGGCTCTAATACCTCCAACTCTGGCCAGAGTGAGAGAACATCGCCACACACTGATCCTGATAGCTCCACACTGGCCTGCAATGTACTGGCTGGCGGAGATATATCAGCTGCTGTGCGGGCAGCCATGGCAGCTCCCGTTACGCAGGGACATACTATCTCAGGCGGGGGGGAGGATTTTTCACCCACACCCAGAGCGCCTGGCACTATGGGCCTGGCCCGTGAGTGGTATAATTTGAGAACAGTGGGGCTCCCTCAGAAGGTGATAAACACTATTCAGAGTGCAAGGGCTTCCTCCACCAGGTCTCTCTATGACTGTAAGTGGAGGGTGTTTGAGGAGTGGTGCCTTCAAAAGGGACACATCTCTTTTCAATGCCTTGTCGGTGTGATTCTATCATTTCTACAGGACCTGATTGATAAACACAGAGCTTTCTCCACGATTAAAGTATACCTGGCTGCTATTGCCGCATGCCATATGGGCTTTGAGGGAAAGACGGCTAGCCAACATCCCTTGGTCTGCCGTTTTATGAAAGGGGCTCGCAGGCTCCTCCCCGTTTCCAGGTCACTGGTGCTCCTGTGGGACTTGACAGTGGTTTTAGATGGGCTCGCTCGACCTCCATTTGAACCCCTGGAAGACGCTGACATGAAACACCTGTCACTGAAGACAGTGTTGTTACTGGCTCTGGCATCTGCCAAACGAGTCAGTGACATTCACGTGCTCTCTGTGCATCCTTCATGTACTCAGTTTGCCCCGGGGCAAACGAGAGTGTTGCTGAAGCCCAACCCGGCCTTTGTGCCCAAGGTGGTTGGCTCATGCACCCCCATTGACCTTGAGGCATTTCCTTCACCGCTATGTTCCTCTGAAGAACAGCGGCCGAATTTGCTGTGCCCAGTTCGTGGTTTGCGCACTTATATGGACAGGTCAAAAGAGTTTCGATGCAATGACCAACTCTTTGTATCCTGGGCTAACCCTCATAAGGGCAAGCCCGTTACCAGGCAACGGCTCTCCCACTGGATTGTGGAGGCGATAGCTCTGGCTTATACGAGTCAGGGTTTGCAGGCACCAACGGGCCTGCGCGCTCATTCTACTCGTGGACTGGCTACATCCTGGGCTTTGTTCAAGGGTGTTTCCATTCAGGACATTTGTGCAGCAGCGAGCTGGTCCTCACCGCTCACTTTTGTCCGCTTTTACAGACTAGATGTCTCTGCTCCAAGTGTGGCCCGTGCAGTGCTGGGCCCCATGTTGGGACAGGGTTCTACCTGTTAAGTACTGTTTTGTGTTGGTGATTTTCGAGATAAGCATGTCTAGCAATACGGGAGTCTCAATATCCCATAGTGAGACATCGAACGGAGTGTTATGAATGAGAACTATAGGTTACTAACGTAACCCCAGTTCTCAGAGTAACATGAAGTGAGATGTCTCACCAGACGGCCCTTCTTGCTGAGGCGAAGCGAGAAGAGGTGCTTATTTTGAATGACGCTGCGACGTAGCGCAAGCTACTTAAAGGGTGGGTGGATTCCCTGACGTAATCGTCAAGATCACCAGCCAATCAGGATTGGCGTAATGAGATTGATGCTTCTGATGCATACGCGTTGAGGCGCATCCCATAGTGAGACATCTCACTTCATGTTACTCTGAGAACTGGGGTTACGTTAGTAACCTATAGTTTCCACTCTGCGAGGCTCCGGCGCTAACAGTTCACGAGCGTGCTCCACTAGTACCCGGACATAAGGTGCTGTTATTAAAGAGGTGGAGGGAGAGTCCTCTCCTGTCAGACTGAGAGGCTGATAACTACAGCTCAGTGAGGTAAAGCACTCTCTGAGGTTTTAGATAGTTCACTTTAGTCTAAGTAGTGGGTCTCAAACGGTTTGGTAATCATTTATGTAAATAAGTATTTCCAAGGCACACCCTTATATGATCATTATAGTTATACAAAACAAGAGAATAACAGGTATGAAATCATTCATGTGGCATGTGGCGCAGTGGATAGAGCCTTGGTGTTGGGATCAGGGGGTCACAGGTTCAAAACCCACTGCAGACAGCATGTCGTTGTGTCCCTGGGCAAGACACTTCACCCCAAAATGCTCCTGTGGGAATTGTCCACAGTATTGAATCAGTAAGTCGCTTTGGATAAAAGCATCTAACAAGTAACATGTAATGTAATTCCAACTCATACTATAGGACAGTAACACAAAAATACAGGTTAAAAGGGGAGTGATTTGTAAAATATCCATAAAGAAAAAGAAATCTGCTTACAGTTCTGTTTCATATGGGTGTTGAGAGATGTATCCATAGATATCTTAATGTTGCTCTCAAAGTGCAGCAGATTGATGCTTTTAATTTCAACATTTAAAAAAAAATCTTCCCGGGGGAGCATGCCCCCGGACCCCCTAGAGGAGGTGAGTTCCACCACCCGCTCACACACCCTGTCAAATTGTCCCACCCACATTGAGGATGCTTCCTACGCCCATGTAATACATTAACCATACTTTACCTAGAGGACGGCAGGAGTGTAATTTCCCGTGTTCAGTGAATACAACAGAGACAAGACACCACCAGACCAATCAGAGAGTTGCATGGAAATAAACGTGTTTTATTGGCTGAAAGGGACGTACCTCTCCTCTGTGACAATGTTTAAAGTTTAAACTGTCAGCCGCGGATGAGTTTCTAAAGATGGACATAAGACATTTTTTTCATTAAAAAGACGACAATTCTCAAGTGGTGGCTCACACAACAACCCCAGAGCCACCACTTGAGCCAGGTAAACAAGGTATGTAAATGTCAGTAAACTTCCAAGTTATGCGAACATGTAAGCAAAGCATACATTATCTACGATGACGTTACTTTGAATCGCGGGGGTAAGCTAAACCGTTAGCAAGTAGCTATAGCTAGCCAGAGATATTAAATAAACACTTTGTCATACAATCTAAATGTAATGTTTTTTAGCGCTACCTGGTGATTTCAAAGAAAGCTCTCTGGGAAATGTTGACTTACTGTTCGACATGAAGCTAGAAGCTACCTTACAGTGCACAGTTGATCCTGAGTCCTGTCAGTTAAAGTGTTTCATAGTTAGCTTAGCTAAGCATCAACCTAGCACTGAAATATATGGATGTTATGTGACAGTATTTCTGAGAAAAAGTCAGCTGAAATGGTGGCATAGTTGCCACTGCTTTACGTGTCGACAGCATGTTTGAACGTATTTGCAGCAGTAAATGTGGCTGTTCTGTGAGACTGACCGTTGAGCGGCCCGACCAAGCAAGGAGGCAGAGAGAGAGAGAGAGTTCAAATATAACCCGGTGTGGGCATTTATTTCTCATTGTGGTACATGACACAGCCTCAATATTGCTGTCCACATGAGCACAGTCAGCAGCCACAAGGATCTCACACACACTACCTGTTCACTGACAGGGAAAACAGAGCCTAAATACACACACACTAATCAGGCCAATAAGACACAGGTGAGGCGGGAGGAGACAACACAGGGCACCAGGTGAACACAATCACCAGCCACAGACAGAACGGGAGGGGGAACACTTTCAAACTAAACCACATGTGCAATATTACAAGGCCGAAGCCGTCAATCCACAGTGACAAAGTTACCTTCGTCACAGCTTCATAAGGAGTGTGACCGTGATTTTCCTTCTGGCAGATTCTACACAACACATCAGCCCCATTGAACAGCCTAGTCGTGCCAGCCTATACAGCACATGAGGGCCAGAGTTTTACTGTGTGTGTGTGTTGCAACTTGCATATATATTTATTACACTTGACGCACAAACACGCATGGCGTAATTTCCATTAAAGTGTTCCCCCACTTTACAAATATGTTTATTATTATTTTTTAACGCAAGCCGTCATCGCCACGGAGGAGCACACAGCCTCTGTGAGCGAGCGAGACAGAGAGAGAGAGAGAGAGAGAGAGAGAGAGAGAGCTAGGGAGGGAGAGAGAGAGAGAGAGAGCTAGGGAGGGAGGGAGAGAGAGAGGGAGAGAGAGAGCGAGAGAGAGAGAGCTAGGGAGGGAGAGAGAGAGAGAGCATTCCAATGTGTACTATAGGACAGTAAACAGTTTAAAAGGGGAGTGATTAGTAAAATAAGCATAAATGAAAAGATAGAATGCTAACTAGGTAACATAAGATAAAAATAAACAAGTTTAAATGATTTGTTATTGGTTGTGATGATATTCTAAAGATGTTTGGATCATTGAAAAGTATACAGCTCCCTTTCATCTGAGTGTTGAGAGCTGTATACATCTATTCATTTTGTCCTCAAAGTGCACCAGATTGATGCATTTAACATGGTGCATGCCCCCGGACCCCCCTAGATGAGGTGAGGTCCACCCGCAAATAAAGCAGGTTAAAATAATTAAATTCCATACATGTTATTTTACTAAACACTGCAAACGGGTCCCACAGACCCAAACAGCACACAAAGGTTAAAGGTCAGCATATAATAATGTTACAATGTGCTAAATATATACACTGCAAAAAAAAGGAGGAGTAAAAGTAGCTCACGAGTTGTTTTATTTTTTGAAAGTGGCCCTCATCCTAAAAAAGGTTGGTGACCCCTGCTTTAAAGCCACCCAGGTCCACGGGGACATCACAGAGCAGCTACATGCTGCAAATGTCAGTGAGATTCAGGATCGTAGGGAGTATCTGAAACGCGTAGCAGCAGTGACAGCGTTTCTTGGGAAGCAAGGGATTGCTTTTAGAGGGCACAACGAAGCAGGAGAGACTGAGAGTGATAACAAGGGTCATTTTATGGAATGCATGAAGCTTCTTGAAAACTTTGATCCTTTTCTGCAAACATATAAGCCACCTTCATGTGTGACCTATCTCTCACCCTCATCACAGAATGATATGATTGAAAG
Source organism: Dissostichus eleginoides (assembly GCA_031216635.1). Taxonomy (NCBI): domain Eukaryota; kingdom Metazoa; phylum Chordata; class Actinopteri; order Perciformes; family Nototheniidae; genus Dissostichus; species Dissostichus eleginoides. The sequence goes on from CM062265.1 coordinate 13,367,605, forward strand.
CACCGCTGACGTTATAATGGCAAGGATAATCTCTGAGATTAAAGAGGCAAAAATGTACTCAGTAATGGTGGATGAAGCAAGGGATAATCACACAGAGCAGCTTGCATTGTGTGTGCAATATGTAAGTCCACAAGGCTCAGTGAAAGAAAGGTTCCTTGGACTTTCTCAGCTTGCAGCATTTGATGCTAAAACCATTACTGACACATTAGAGCAGCTACTTGACAAACATGGAATAGGACATCTTAAATGTGTTGCTCAAAGTTATGATGGTGCTGCTGTTATGAGTGGAAAAGTGAGAGGTGTACAAGCTAGATTTAGAGAGAAGCATCCAGAGGCACTGTATGCCTAACAAAGCTAATGCAGGCACACGTTTGTTTGTGACACCAGATGGCGTAATTCTCCGATTTAACAAGGATTTTATACCAACCTTTATAACTCTGTGTTACACCTATATGCCGTGAGCTGATTATCGAGCCTTCATTGTAACAGATCTGGTAGGCCACATTATTCTTTACTTTCTACGCCTTTATATGTAGAAGATATTGCTTTTTTCTCCGTCATGTTGTTTCCATAGCAACAACAACTTCCTGTCAACAGCCTAAACTCGCCTTCAAAATAAAAGCACAGGAGGTTCAAGGGTTCAAGGTTCTTTATTGTCAAACTAACATGGCTACAGAGTAATTATGTCGTTGAAAATCTTAAGTCACAGGCTTCTCCAACAATGCAACACAATAATACAGATAAGCAGACAATATTAAAGCAATATTAAAGTATATTATATTAAAAGTAATACAAAAAAAAAAATAGTTCTAAATAAAGTGAGAAAAAAAAAGTGGAATAGTGCAATACGAGTCTATATACAGGTTATTGGAATGATATATTAGATAATAGATAAATAATTACTAAGTAGCAGATGAATGTTATAAAATTGTTTCAGCAGTTCAGTTGTTTAACAGTCTTATTGCCTGCGGGATGAAGCTGTCACTGAATCTGGTTGTTCTTGTCAGGAAGCTGCGGTAACGTCTGCCAGACGGCAGCAGACTGAACAGTTTGTGGCTGGGGTGATGGGGGTCTTTTATAATCCTGAGGGATTTCTTCCTGAGCTGCTGGGAGTAAAGGTCCTCCATGGATGGCAGCTCCGTCCTGGTGATGTTCTCTGCAGTTTTCACCACCCTCTGTAAGGCCTTACGATTTAGGGCGGTGCAGCTGCCGTACCAGGCCGTGATGCAGCCAGTCAGGATACTCTCTATGGTCCACCTGTAGAAGTTACAGAGTATCCTGGAATCCATTTTGAACCTCCTCAGCCTGCGGAGGAAGAAGAGCCGCTGTCGAGCTTTCTTGGTGATGGTGGTGGTGTGAAGAGTCCATGTCAGGTCCTCAGTGATGTGGACCCCAAGGAACCTGAAGCTGCTGACTCTCTCCACCGTAGTCCCATTGATGGCAATGGGGGCGTGTCCCTCTCCCTGCTGCTTCCTGTAATCCACAATCAGCTCCTTTGTTTTGCTGACGTTGAGATGGAGGTTGTTATCCTGGCACCAAGATGTCAGTTTTCCGACCTCCTCTCTGTACGCCGTCTCGTCGCCGTCTTTGATCTGACCGATGACGGTCGTGTCGTCAGCAAACTTCACGATGGTGTTGGAGCTGTGTGTGGCCACGCAGTCGTGAGTGAACAGAGAATAGAGGAGAGGGCTGAGCACGCAGCCTTGAGGGGCACCGGTGTTGAGGATCAGGGTGGAGGATGTGATGTTTCCCACCCGCACTGCCTGGGGTCTGCCCGTCAGGAAGTTCAGGATCCAGTCACAGAGGGCGCTGTTGAGCCTGAGGTCTCTGAGCTTGATGGCCAGCTTGGAGGGCCCAATGGTATTGAATGCTGAACTGTAATCAATGAACAGCATTCTCACATATGTGTTCCTGTTCCTCTGGTCCAGGTGTGAGAGGGCAGTGTGGATGGTGAGGGCTATGGCGTCGTCTGTGGACCTGTTTGCTCTGTAGGCAAACTGCAGGGGGTCCAGAGATACAGGGAGGGAGGAGGTGATGAAGGTTTTGACTAACCGCTCAAAGCACTTCATAATGATGGAGGTGAGTGCTACTGGGCGGTAGTCGTTGAGGCTGGTGATTATTGTTTTTTTGGGGACAGGAACGATGGTGGAGTGTTTGAAGCATGTGGGGACTACAGACTGCAGCAGGGACCTGTTAAAGATGTCTGTGAACACCTCTGCCAGCTGAACTGCACACACCCTGAGAACACGGCCAGGGATGCCATCAGGTCCAGGAGCCTTGTGTAGGTGAACCCTTTTAAAGGATTTGCACACATCTGCCCTGTTTAAAACAAAAGGGCAGGGCTCCTGGTCCTTCTGTGCCTCCACAGCCCGGCTGCTCTCAAAACGTGCAAAAAAGCTATTCAGCTCATCTAGGAGACATGCGCAAAGAGACACTCCCGCAGCACCCCCCGCTGCTCCTTTGTAGTCTGTCATTGTTCTTAGTCCCGCCCACATGTTCCGGGTGTTACAGCCTCTGAAGTCAGACTCCACTTTCTCTTTGTACTGTCTCTTTGCATTGCTGATTGCTCTCCGGAGATCATATTTGGATTTCCTGTACTCCTCCAGATCTCCAGCTCTGTGCGCGCTTTCAGCTTGGTACGAACCTCGCCGTTTATCCAGGGCTTTTGATTTGGGAATGTTCGTACAGGATCCTTCGGTACCACGTCATCGATGCATTTTCCAATGTAGCAGATGACGGTGTCCGTGTGTGTGTTGATGTTTTTGTCCTCAAACACACTCCACTCCGTAGATTCGAAGCAGTGCTGCAGAGCAGAGTCTGAGTCCTCACTCCATCGCTGTACAATCCTTGTTTCCGGTCTGTGCCGTTTAAGTTTCTGCTTGTAATCAGGCAGCAGCAGCAGTGAGATGTGGTCTGATTTGCCGAAGGGAGGGCGAGGGAGAGCCCTATATCCATATTTGAAAGGGGAATAAACATGGTCCAGTATATTTCCCCCGCGCGTCGGGCAGCTGATGTGTTGATAATACTTCGGCAGGACCTTCTTCATGTTAGCGGTGTTAAAATCCCCGGCCACAACGAACCCCGCCTCTGGCCGTGAAGTCTCGGTCTTGTCGATAATCCCAAACAGCTGATCGAGTGCCGTGTTATTGTCTGCTTGCGGCGGAATATACACTGCTGTAATCACAACAGATGTGAATTCTCTCGGCAGATGAAAAGCCCGACACGTGATCATAAGGTGCTCTAAAGGAGCGGAACAGTCAGAAGAAATAACCTTCACATCTGTGCACCAGTTGTTATTAATCATGACACACACACCGCCTCCCTTACTTTTCCCCGAGTTAGCAGTCCGGTCTTGGCGAAAGATAGTGAAGCCGACTGGAACAATGGCGGAGTCCGGGATCGCAGGGTTGAGCCAGGTCTCATGTCCCGTGGAAAAGCAATCCGACTTCTGAGTTCATCTAGTTTATTTTCAATGGATTGAACATTAGCCAGAAGAATACTCGGAAGAGGGGGACGGTTTTCTTGTTTCCTGAATCTGACCAGAAGCCCGGCCCGGCACCCTCGCTTTGTTTCCTTCTGCGTCTCTCAGGTACAGCAGCAGGTAGCCATGGCGAATCTCCATTGTTCGTCAGAGGGTTATTGTCCGAGAAGTTTCAGAAGTGAATAAGTTCCTCTCTCCTATATTGTATAGCAGAGTTGGTGCGGTCGGCTTGCATGTTGCGAACCATGTTAAAAGTAAAACGGCAAAAAGTAAATAAACACGCACAAAATACGAAAAAGGGCAAAGTTGGAGAGGAGCCAAAAGACGATGCGGCCATCTTCACCGGCGCATCACACACAGGTTAACCTGAATTACATTTAAGACATACAACTGCAACGAAAGTAACAAAAAACAATGTAATATCCTTTTCAGTTTCATAGAACACAAATTGGGTACTGTCGATTGTTATTTTTTAATATTCTTTGCGGAATTTGGCCGTGTGTGCAGCCAATGCGTGACGTCATTGGTAAGCGTAACGAACCCCGAACAGATTCTGGTACCTACACCGCCACTGTGGGCTAAGCCCCGAATGTTTCCAGGTCCAGGCGACGCCCCTGGTACTGATTACTACTATAACATATAAATGTAATGTCTTAGCTGGACAGAAGTCGGGCGCACAGGGTGTGCAGCAACATCCCCTTCTAATCTTTCCATTCTCTCTCTCTCTCACTCTCCTCATCTCCCTCTCTCCTCTCACTCTCTCCTCCTCTCACCCTCTCCTCATCTCACTCTCTCCTCCTCTCTCTCTGAGTGAGTGTGTGAGGAACGGTCGGAGGAGCGTGGTGTGAGTGAGTTACTAACTTTTTCACACGTTTTCCTATTAATATATGTATTGTTTTATGTTGTAAGTTGTGTGTATTGTGTACATGTTTTAAGCGTTTTATTGTTGGTGTTTTCTCGTGGTTTGGGTGTGTGTGGTGTGTGTGTTTGTGTGTGTGTGTGTGGTGTGTGTGTGTGGTGTGTGCTGTATGTGTGTGTGTGTGTGTGTGGTTTTTGTGTGTGTGTGTGATGCAGTTGCGGCATGGACTGTGCCTGGCTGAGCCGCAAACATGGTTTTAAAATGTCTCCGATGACACCTTGCTCGGTGGAGGAGTGCAGCCTGGGTGTGGGGGCCATAGTGGGGCACAGCAGCATCAGACCTGCGGCTTGGCTGTGGGGGCCATAGTGGGGAACATCAGCATCAGACCTGCGGCCTGGCTGTGGGGGCCATAGTGGGGCACAGCAGCATCAGACCTGCGGCCTGGCTGTGGGGGCCATAGTGGGGCACAGCAGCATCAGACCTGCGGCCTGGCTGTGGGGGCCATAGTGGGGCACAGCAGCATCAGATCTGCAGCCTGGCTGTGGGGGCCATAGTGGGGCACAGCAGCATCAGATCTGCAGCCTGGCTGTGGGGGCCATAGTGGGGCACAGCAGCATCAGATCTGCAGCCTGGCTGTGGGGGCCATAGTGGGGCACAGCAGCATCAGATCTGCAGCCTGGCTGTGGGGGCCATAGTGGGGAACAGCAGCATCAGACCTGCAGCCTGGCTGTGGGGGCCATAGTGGGGCACAGCAGCATCAGACCTGCAGCCTGGCTGTGGGGGCCATAGTGGGGCACAGCAGCATCAGACCTGCAGCCTGGCTGTAGGGGCCATAGTGGGGCACAGCAGCATCAGATCTGCGGCCTGGCTGTGGGGGCCATAGTGGGGCACAGCAGTATCAGACCTGCGGCTCGGATGAACGGCGGGGTGGTGATATTTGTGGACACAGATGAGAAAGAGAACCAGGTAGTGGAGACCGGGATCGTTGTTAACAAAACTTTCATTTCCGTGTCTCCACTAACCACCCCTGCTACAAGGGTTACGATCTCCAATATCCCGCCGTTCATACGAGATGACTTCCTGGTGAGAGAGCTGTCCAGGCACGGGAAGATAGTGTCCTCCATCAGGAAGCTGTCCTCGGGCTGCAGATCTCCACTGCTGACACACGTTGTGTCTCACAGGAGAAGTGTCCTCATGATTCTCAATAAGAGAGACGAGGAACTCAATCTGGTGCTAAGTCTGAAGATGGATGATTTTAATTATGTTTTGTTTGTAAACTCGGGGACTGCCAAGTGTTTCGGATGCAGGGAGGAGGGGCACTTGGTCAGAGCGTGTCCGGAAAAAAAACAAAAACAGGGGGAGGGGAAAAAAAATAAAGAACAGGAGAAAACTCCAGAAAAGACTCCTGCTGAGACAACAGTAGCAGAGAACCCCACTGAGGGGCCCCCAAAGCCTCCGAAGCAGGATGAGGGTTCCTCAAAGATCCCAAAGCAGGCTCTCTCTCACCTGTCTGTCTCCACCTGTCTCTCTCTCACCTGTCTTTCTCCACCTGTCTCTCTCTCACCTGTCTGTCTCTCACCTGTCTGTCTCCACCTGTCTCTGTCTCACCTGTCTCTCTCTCACCTGTCTCTATCTCACCTGTCTCTCTCTCACCTGTCTCTGTGGACAGAGCTGACACAGCCTGTCTTCTCTCTTGATCTCTGTGTTCTCTTCTCTGCAGACTCTGTCAGGCTGCTGGGGGGGGATGGTCTGTGCTCAGGCAGACTGGAGGTGAAGTCTAACCAGTCTGACCCGTTTAACCCGTCCTGGTCCTCAGTGTGTGAGGCTGACTTTGACCAGCAGGATGCTCAGGTGGTCTGCAGGCAGCTGGGCTGTGGGGCTCCTTCAGTCCTCCAGGGGGCGCTCTATGGAGAAGGGGAGGCTCCAATGTGGACCAAAGAGTTCCAGTGTGGAGGCCATGAGTCTGCTCTCCTGGACTGTAGCCCAGCCTCAGAGAGAAACACCTGCTCACCTGGCAGAGCTGTTAGCCTCACCTGCTCAGGTAGAGAGGAGCTGTGATTGGTTCATTCTGTTCTCATCAAACTCACTTTATTCTTTCTCTGATCACTCTCTTGTTTCTGTTCAGAGCCGGGTGTCAGACTGGAGGGAGGAGAGAGTCGCTGTGAAGGAGCTCTGGAGGTGAAACATGAGGGAGAATGGAGACCAGTGGAAGTCTCTCCCTGGACCCTGAAGGAGGCAGCAGTCGCCTGCAGAGAGCTCGAATGTGGCTCTGCTGTTTCTGTGAGACAGAGGGAGGAGTTCTCAGAGAAACCTTTGTGGTCCTCATACAGACCTGTGTGGGGGATCAGATCTGCCTGTCTTCAGTTTGGATCTCTGAGGGAGTGTGCACAATCAAGTTCCTCTCCCTACACCCCGACTCTCACCTGCTCAGGTTAGCCCATCAGTGACATCAAGTCATCTGTCTCTTTGTTTGTCAGAGGCCATTTTTCTAAAGGGGAGGTGAATGTGTTCGTTCTCTCAATTAAATTCAATTAAATATGCTTTATTGGCATGAATGTCAGGTGAACAATATTGCCAAAGCGTCAAGGATAATACAATTCAATAGTGATATGATAAAATACAAATACAATTCATTCATTAAACAATTTACAACAATGTATTATTACAAAACCGCAAGTATCAAATGTAGAAAAGACACATGAAGTAGAGGAGTAATCAGAGTGAGCTGTGAGGAGATGACCAGCTGTTATGTGTTGTTGCTGTCTCTTAGGCTGTGACATGCGCTCACATATTTCGCTGCTTCTATGCTGCTGGCACTATTTTCTCCAAGTACATGTTGCATTTTATTCTGGTCAGACAGTGATTCAAAATCTTGGAGTTTACATGTTATCTTTGTAAAGAACTTTGTTCTAATGTCTTGGTATGTTTGACAGTGCAGCAGAAAGTGTTGTTCTGTCTCCACCTGTCTCTGTGGACAGAGCTGACACAGCCTCTCTTCTCTGGGCAGCCAGGTCTGCCTGTGTCGGCCAGTCTCTACGGCCAGGCTGTGGTCACTGAGTCTGTACATTGTTAATGTCTTCCTCAGTTTGGGATCAGTCACGGCGGTCAGATAGTTTGCCACCGTGTACTGTCTGTTTAGAGCCAAATAGCATTGAAGTTTGTTTTGGGTTTTCGTGGTACATGTCCAATAGTTGATGTCATTTTCTTTTTCTTTAGCTATGATTTGGTTGGGCCAGATTGTGTGAGAGCTGTCCTGAGGCCTTGTCCTGTTAGAGGAGGTGAGCCTCAGGACCAGCTGATTGAGGCGACTCCTCTCTATGTTCTCCTCTTGGCAATGGAGGGCTTTGTAATGGTAGGACTTGGGATCACTGGTTTTTAGGTGGTTGTAGAATTGACTGCTGTTTTTGTATACTAATTAAAAGGGGGAATTGGCCTAGCTCAGCTCGGCATCCATTGTTGGGGGTGTTCCTGTGGACTCTCAGGATGCTCTTGCATATCTCCGCATGTAGGGTTTCTATTGGGTGTTTGATTTCCAAGAGGACCCCACACTTCGCTACCATACAGTACGATTGGTTCTATTATTGTATTGAATATTTTGAGCCAGATTCTAACAGGTATATCTATATTTGAAGACTTTTTGATAGCATAGAAAGCCTTTCTTCCTTTGTCTCTGAGATCATTAATGGCCAGATTGAAATTTCCTGTCGAAGTAATTTTTAGTCCCAAATATGTGTAGCTGTGTGTGTGTTCTATGTCAGTGGAGCCCAGGAAGAAGCGGTGTGGGTTTCCCTGACCCCTGGGTTTGTTTCTGGAAGACCATAATCCTGGTCTTTTCCAGATTAACTGTCAGGGCCCAGGTCTGACAGAAGCTTTGCAGATGATCCATTTGCTGTTGTAATGCCTCCTTAGATGGAGCTAGCAATATTAGATCATCTGCAAACAGGAGGCATTTAATCTGTGTGTCAGAGAGGGTGAGTCCAGGGATATCAGATTGTTCTAATGATTTGCGAATTGATCAATATAAATGTTAAATAGGGTGGGGCTGAGACTGCAGCCCTGTTTCACCCCTCTACTTTGGGGGAAGAAATCTGTTTCCATATTGCCAATTTTCACAGCACATTTATTATTTGTATACATTGTTTTAATGATATCATATGTTTTCCCCCCCACACCGTTTTCAATCAACTTCAGGAACAGACCGTTATGCCAAATTGAGTCGAATGCTTTTTTGAAATCTACAAAACAAGAGAAAATCTTCTTATTTTGGTGGACATGTTTATGAATGAGGGTGTGGAGGGTATATACATGGTCTGTAGTCCGATGGTGGGTGTAAATCCAATCTGACTCTTGCTCAGGACATTATGTTCACTGAGGAAGTCTTGCAGTCGGCTGTTTAGGATGCTGCAGAATAACTTCCCCAGGTTGCTGCTGACACATATGCCTCGGTAATTTGGGTCAAATTTATTTCCATTTTTAAATATTGGTGTGATGATTCCTTTGCTCCAGATGTCAGGGAAATGTCCAATGCTCAGAACGAGGTTGAATAGTTTCAACATGGCAGTGTTGAACTTATGGCTGCTAAATTTCAGCATTTCATTTAAAATGCCATCAGGACCGCTGGCCTTCCTTGGTTGTAGGGTCTGGATTTTAGCCAGGATCTCTTCTATAGTAATGTTATAGTCTAAAGGGTTCTGGTTGTCTTTAACGACTGATTCTAGAATTGTAGTTTGTTGAGGAGATCATTTTGGGCCGAATTCAGTGTAATGGTACTATACAGGTTTTCAAAGTGTGTTTTCCAAATGTCCCCATTTTGAATAGCCAGTTCTTCCTTGTGTGGTTTGCTGAAAGAGTGCCATTTCTTCCAGAAAGTATTTGAGTCAATGGACTCTTCAATGATTTCAAGTTGGTGCTGCGCATGTTGCTCCCTTTTAGTTCTGAGTGTTCTTCTGTATAGTTTCAGTGTTTCCCAATATTGGAGGCGGAGCTCAGGATTGTCAGGTTGTCTGTGTTTTTGATTTGATAAACTTCTGAGGGTTTTTCTCAGATGTCTGCAGTCTGTATCAAACCACTTTTCATTGGCTGACTTTTTTGATTTATGATATTGTGGTTTTTTCAGATTGGATAAATCTGCCACATTGTCAAAGATGCTGTTAATATCCCATACAGCCTGATTCAGGCCATCATTACTGTGGGGATATAGGGTGGATAGAAAATGGTCTAATTGGGATTGAATTGTTTGATGTCTGATTGCTTTCTGGTAGTCGTCCTTGCTATTGTTTGTCCATCTATAAGGTTGTTTTGTATAGTTCAGTTTACTGGGTTCTGCTGCGTGAGGGTCTGTTACTGTCTTTTTAATGTAGAGTGTAATTTTACTATGATCAGATAAGGGTGTTAGGGGGCTGACTGTGAATGCCCTCAGACAGAAGGGGTCGAGGTCTGTGATGCTATAATCTACTGAGCTATTGCCAAGAGGAGAGCTGTGTGTGTAGTGACCAAAGGAGTCCCCTCGAAGCCGACCGTTAACAATGTACAGACCCTGCGTTCGGCACAGCTGCAGTAGTTGCTGCCCGCTTTTGTTGACAGTTTTGTCAAAGTTGTTCCTGTGGGGATGTGAAGGGAGGGGAATGCTGATTTGGCCAGGTATATGTTTGTCTCCCTGTGGGCTAATAGAATCTGGTTCTATACCTGTCCTGGCATTAAGGTCCCCACAAATCAGGACACTTCCCTGGGCCTGGTACTGATTGATCTCATCTTCAAGAATGGAGAAACTATTTTCACTATAATAAGGGGATTCTGATGGGGGGATATATGCTGTACACATGAATATGTCTTTATCCATGGCGACCACCTCTCTTTTTATTTTGAGCCAAATTGAAAATTCGCCTTTTTTGATTAGTTCTATTGAGTGTACAAGTTTAGCCTTGTACCAAATCAGCATTCCTCCTGAATCCCTGCCCTGGGTTACTCCTTTGAGTTTGGTGGATGGGAACACTATCTCTCTATAGCCTAAGGGACAACCAGTGGACATGTCTCCTCTACACCAGGTCTCCTGTAAAACAATCACATCTGCATCTCCTAACTCTTTGGTGAAGTCTGGGGTCCTGCTCTTAAGGCCAAAAGCAGAGGACCTCAGACCCTGGACATTCCAACATGAAATAATAAATGATTTAGATTGCATTTAACTTAAAACAGAGAAAGATTCAGAGCATTCAACATTAAAATGAGATAAACTCCCAAATCCCTGGTTGTCAATAAATAGGTTAATTTAAGAACACATTAGATATATGGGATTTCAATATACGATAGATTTAACAATTTACATAACAGTTTTTTTTTTTTTTTTTTGTCTACTGTATGCAAGCAAGAAACAAACAATGAGTACTGATTGTCTACTGTGGTACCTGACCTATCAGGTGGGAGCAGAGCAGGCTGAGCATCTGCTGGATGTCTCTCAGCTCGTCGTGTGGGGGGGTGTGGGTGGGTTCAGGGACATGGGTGGTGGTGGTAAGGGTTGGGCCTGCTGTTCTCTTCACTGCCTGAGCATAACTCAGTGGGTCAGGGTGTAGCTCCCGTCGCTGTGGTTGGGGTGGGACCCCTGGGGACAGGAGTGGTTCTGGCCTTGCTTGAGGGTAATCATAGCTGCCCTGGTGGGATCTTAGTGGGGCATGGTGTGGAAGAAGATGAGGATGATCTTGTCTCCATGGGTGTTGTCTGGTGGTGGTCCAGTGGGGTGCCTTTCTGGTCTAAGGGGGTTTTGGGCCGGGCTGCTCCTTCTGCGGGGTGTGGATTGGTCTCTGTTGAGAGCGACGTCTTTCAGTGTCCGGGCGAAGATGGGGACTGTGTTTTTATACAGATGGACGTGGTCGTATAGACAGTTGATATCCAGAGTGGGGTGATGGGCCAGGTGGACGTTGGGCCTCAGGATACAGTCTCTGGACATGTTGCTGTTGATCCTGTGGATGGTGTCGGGGTGGAGGTCTTTCCTTGGTAGCAGGGTTGACATGACCACTCTGCTGTTGGGGAAGGTGGTGGAGGCTTTCTCTATCACTCCTCTGAGTGACTCTGACACTCTCTCCTGCTGGCTCCTCAGGTCGTTGGAGCCAGTGTGGATGATGATGTGGCTTGGGGATCCCAGCTGCTGCTCTGACAGCAGGTCCATGGCATGTTGGGTGTTTGGACACCAGATTTTAGCCACTGTGTGGGTGGGGAAAAGTTTATTTTCATCAATGAATTTGCCATTGGAGTCGATGAGGATAACGATGTCTGGCTTCCCTCTCTGCTGTGCTGGTCTGGAAGGATGAGGGGTGGTGTTAGTCTGTGGGCTAGGGGTGGTGTTCATCTGTGTGATGGGGGGAGATCTGGGAGTTGGGTTAGCATGTGGGCTAGAGATGGAGCTGGGAGTAGAGGGTGGCTGCTGAGTTGGAGGGTTCTGGCTGCTCTCAATGGGGGTCACAGGGTTCTGGTTGTGGTCTGGGTGTGAGTCCAGCTGCTCTTTAACTCTCTCTCTCTCCTGAAGCTCCTCAGACAGAGCAGTCAGTTCTCTCCTGTAGCTCCGTCTCTCCTCTCTCAGCTCCCTCACCTCCTCTGTCAGAGCGGTCAGCCGTGCCATGTGACTCTCTCTTTCCTGCTGCAGCTCTTGCACCTCAGTCCTCACGGTGGACAGCTCTCTCCTGTTGCTGTCTCTGTCCTGCCTCAGCTTGGTGAGCTCTGTGCTGATGGCAGACGAGTCTTGCTGGACCCTGGTGTCCTGGGCTGGCTGTTGGCTGATCAGCTCTCGCAACTGTACGAGCTCTCTCTCCAACTCTGTGAATTTAACCTTCAGGTCAGTGATGGCGCGGTCCAGCTGGGGGTCTTGGGCTGGTTCTGGGCCGGTGGGCTCCTTCTCTTCAGGGTCAGCAGCGGGGCAGCCAGAAGTGGGGGTGGTGTCTGTCTCTGGCAGGGTGTGGTTGTTGTCAGTGGGAGCAGATTTCTCCTGTTGGGCCCGTTCCTTTATAAGGAGAAAGTCCAGCTCAAATTGTGTGAGGTTCCCCTGCACCATGACAGTTCCGTTCTTATATATGTTGACTATTGTCATGACAGTGTCTGGGTCTTCTACCTCTTTAATTTTGATTTTCCAGCCATTGCAGATCCCCTCTTTCTTCACAGAAGGGTAGTGGGCACTTATGGCGGCGTGCCATGCTAATGGCTGGTCTGTGAGGAAGATCAGATTGCTGACTTCTCCACTCTTGTACAGGTCAGCAAAGAGCGTCTCTGGTCTATCCTTCAACAGTTTTAATTTGTATGCCTTCCTGGCACTGTCATTTTTGACCTCTTGTGGGTATACAAGAGGAACAGCCTCTGTACAGGCTGTGGTTGAAGCCATGGGGCTCTGCTGCTGCTGAACTGCTGCTGTTGTTGCTCCTGAATTCCTCTTCTTAGCTTGGTGTTAGTTAGCTAGCAGGACAGTTAGGCTAACCGTCAGTTTGGCAGTTGGTTGGCAGTTGGTTAGCTTCTCTGCTGGGTTCTTCAGTTGAACAGTGTTGGTTAGCTAGCAGGACAGTTAGGCAAACTGTCAGTTTGGCAGTTGGTTAGCAGTTGGTTAGCAGTTGGTTGGCAGTTGGTTAGCTTCCCTGCTGGGTTCTTCAGTTGAACCGTATTTTCCCAAGTTTCTTGCCGTATCTCTTTCTTTTTTTGTTTCCAGGTAGGTCAATCCGTTCAACAAGTGTTTCTTCTTATAATTTTGTCAGAAAAGTTTAAGTTTATCTCATTTTAAAAACAGAAAAGTTGAAATCTTCAGGAGCTCATGATGATGCTGCTGTTCTCATCAAAGTTCTCTCTCTCTCTCTAGTCACTAGATATACACAGCAGCCTGTGAGCAGTATTAACAGTATTAACAGTGGGTATGAATACACTAGATTCTAGTGTATTCATACCCACTGTTAATACTGTATTCATACCCCTCACTGTTCATACTGTTCATACTGCTCACAGGCTACTGTGTATATCTAGTGTATTCATACACACTGTTCATACTGTTCATGCTGCTCACAGGCTGCTGTGTATATCTAGTGACTAGATATACACAGCAGCCTGTGAGCAGTATGAACAGTGTGTATGAATATGCTAAGATATATAAAGTATGAAAACGGTAAGCAGTGCAAGTATAGTATAAAATATAGAGATATTAATTTCATGATGATAAACATTGTGGAACAATGATGAAAAATGTGAATGGAAGTGGCGACGTAAAACTGACACAAAACAACAAAAAACTTTAGCGGAGCCAATCGGAGAGTTTCATCACCAGCACGGGGTAAAACCCACCAATGAGCGCTCAGCTCGATATACCAGCGAGTCGTTTCCCATCAAGCATTTCGCTTCCGCAGCCCGTGGAGAGAAACTGCGCCGCCTCGCTCTCAAAGCTGCCGGCGTCTTTGTCCCGCGAGATTTCAACGTCTCATGTAGTCGAGCCTCCAGAGCAAGTCGGACAAAATGACTAACCATCATGCAACGCACTAGCAAGACGGCGATCGCAATTGCGCAGGTCTCGCTCATCTCAAACAAGCCTTCTCTCTCTCTCTACAGACCTGCTGCTTCAGCCCAACATCTCTGTGTCCTCCTCCATGTACGGGGTCTCCGGGGCCCAACAGCAGGGGTTCCAGGTGTTCAGAGGCTCCACCTTCAGCATCAGCTGCTCCATCCAGCCTCAGTACCCAGGAGGCTCCTTCCTGCTCAGCTCCTCCACTCACAACTACACCCAGCCAGCTGTCAATCACAGCGCCCACTTCCTGTTCCCGGCTGCAGAGCCCGCCCACCAGGGAAACTACAGCTGTGTTTACCACCTGTTGGTTCGCTCTCATAGCTTCTCCTCTGAGAGCCGTCTGCTGTCTGTCACTGTCTCAGGTAAGCTCAGTGTTCACCTGTCTGTCTCTCACCTGTCTGTCTGTCACCTGCCTGTCTCTCACCTGTCTCTCTCTCACCTGTCTGTCTCTCACCTGTCTGTCTCTCACCTGTCTGTCTCTCACCTGTCTCTCTCTCACCTGTCTGTCTCTCACCTGTCTGTCTGTCACTGTCTGTCACTGTCTCAGGTAAGCTCAGTGTCCACCTGTCTGTCTGTCACCTGTCTGTCTGTCACTGTCTCAGGTAAGCTCAGTGTTCACCTGTCTGTCTGTCACCTGTCTGTCTCTCACCTGTCTGTCTTCACCTGTCTGTCTGTCACTGTCTGTCACTGTCTCAGGTAAGCTCAGTGTCCACCTGTCTGTCTGTCACCTGTCTGTCTGTCACTGTCTCAGGTAAGCTCAGTGTTCACCTGTCTGTCTGTCACCTGTCTGTCTCTCACCTGTCTGTCTGTCATGTCTCTGCAGGCCAACAGGGGGCAGCGCAGACAGGAGGACATGGAGCTGTAGGAAGTTAACCTGGCTGTCATGTCTCTGCAGGCCACCAGGGGGCAGCGCAGACAGGAGGACATGGAGCTGCAGGAAGTTAACCTGGCTGTTCTTGCAGAGGAAGAGTAGCAGCTCCTCCCGACCATCCATGCTCCCGACACACACATATGATATCTAGCATATCCCATGATATATAATACATGATAATTCAGCCCCTGCTCAGAGTACAGATGTCCTGATAGCAGAATTTCAGAGCTTCATACCTGAACAATTCAGATTTTTTCTAAAAATTTCTACTTTTTCTCAAAAATTCAGAATTTTTCTCAAAAATTCAGAATTTTTCTAAACATTTCTACTTTTTCTCAAAATCAGACTTTTTCTCAAAATTCTGACTTTTTCTCAAAATTCTGATTTTTTTTATTTGATGTTGCTTTATTATGTGAGAGTTTTTCACATGTTGTGATTATTTCAGGAGGAATTAGCATTTTAGAGTTTTTGCTTCATTGTGTGTTTCTGCTTGTTTTTAGGAGGATTTGAGTTTTGTAATGAAAGAATCCTTATTTCTGTTTCATTTAGGAATTCATCTGAATTCATGAGAAACGATTTTGATTTGATTTCAGAAAAAAAATGTTCAATTTTGTTCTTGACAAATTTACTGAATTCTGAGATGATATTTTCTTATTTTTAGATTTTAATTTAAACATTTGTCTGAATTGATAAGAAAGTGTAATTTGAGAGGAAGGATCTGATATATATGAAGAGGTAAATCAGGTTAAATATAATGAGGGAACATGGAGAAAGACGTATAATGATGAGAACATGTGAATAAATGAAGCCCTGCACACAGTCCTGAGATCAGATATTAACAGAGATCACAGAGATTATCTTCTATGTTCAATCAAATAAACGGTGACACTCTCTGCATGTTTCACTTTCTTTTGCTCAGCGTTTCCTTCAGAGGACATCAGGTCTTCAGAGTAGAGACACTACATACTGATATACACCTGAACATCAGCAGGAGAGGACTCTTTAAAGTAGAGACACTACATACTGATATACACCTGAACATCAGCAGGAGAGGACTCTT
The DNA here is from genome assembly GCA_031216635.1 of Dissostichus eleginoides. Classification (NCBI taxonomy): domain Eukaryota; kingdom Metazoa; phylum Chordata; class Actinopteri; order Perciformes; family Nototheniidae; genus Dissostichus; species Dissostichus eleginoides. The sequence goes on from CM062265.1 coordinate 13,383,396, forward strand.
TAAAGTAGAGACACTACATACTGATATACACCTGAACATCAGCAGGAGAGGACTCTTTGCTCTCGCCCTCACGCTGTGAAAGCTAAAGCTAATGGTCGTGCTTCACCCAGGGCTGTTCTTACTCTACACCTCAAACACCTGAACCAATCAGAGCGCAGCGAACGATTAGCAGCCCTGTGACCCGATCCATCCTCAGGAAGTAGACCCTGTTACTAAAGAAACCAGGAATTATCTGAAAGATCTGCTGAATACCAGTTAGTAATTCAAAAAGAGGACATTTTTTATTTGCATTTTAAGAAATTATTCACAAAAAATAAACACATCCAGATTCATAAGTTAACTACTTAACAGTAGACAAATCCAAAATGAAATAATAATAATAATACAAATAGATATACTTTATTAATCCCAAATTGGGAGATTATTTTTGTTACAGTGTGCGCAACATTAAAATACAGATCCTTAAAAGCGGAAAAGAGTTAACAATGAAAATGAAAAATAGTATAAATAAAATAATGGATATGCTATAAATGCTCAGGTATACATTAATTGTCAATTCTTACTCATGTTCCTTATAACTCTTCATTACATTGTTATATATTTTGTTCCCATCTCTCCTCAAAGATTTAAAATCTGGTTTCTCATAGTTGTTTTCTCCTTTCCATAGATTTAATTGACCAGGTTCTTCTCTAGTTCATAAAGTTATTATCTTTTAACCAAGTCCTTGTAAGTTGTCTGATGATCTCTATTCTTATCCCAAGAAAAAGGAAGGAATATTTTTTTCTGAATCCCCGGTAAAAGGGTAAATGGGTTTTTGTTGAGAGAAATATCAAAGATATTGGACATTTCTCTTAAAACTGTTTCCCAGAAGTCTCCCAAAACATTACAGACCCAAAATATCTAAGCATGGTTTCTGCTCACCACATTCTCTCCAGCATTTTGAAGTGAGGTTTCGTTTGTTTTTACTTTGACTTTGGGGTGTCTTCAAGTAATGGCCCTCACACACCAAACTGACACCAAAGAACATGTCCCGACTGTTGTGTCGCCTCACGTCTCCTGCGTCTTGACCAACAGTCGCTCTGGAACACACTGCAAAGACTTCAGCCGACGGCCAAGTAGCACGTACGAACTGCGCATGCGTGAGTGGCAATAACTCTCCTTACCAGCAGGCAGCGGTAGTGTGTATTCGTCATTCAAAAGAGGCAACAACCGGAAGACAGACTGCGTGATATATACAAACAACAAATAGCGTGCGTTCCATTTTCACTATCGTCCATCACAGACTGTTTCACATAACGACTTATAATCGAAAACATGTTTAGTGCGGTACTGGCGGTATCAGCCGTCTGTGTGTGCCTAATCGTTTGTTTGCGTACCTCACTTCCGTTTCACTTCTCATGCACTGATTCGCTAAGCTGAACTGTGTGTGTGTGTGTGTGTGTGTGTGTGTGTGTGTGTGTGTGTGTGTGTGTGTGTGTGTGTGTGTGTGTGTGTGTGTGTGTGTGTGTGTGTGTGTGTGTGTGTGTGTGTGTGTGTGTGTGTGTGTGTGTGTGTGTGAGATTTCTTTTGCCGACAGCCTTTTGCCAACAGCCTCCCGATTCAACATGTTCAATCGGGAGCGGAAGGTGTCGGCACGGCCGAAAAGACACGACGGTGCTGGACACACCAATCTGAGTAGGGCGACAGGACGCTCATCGACGGCCAGACATCTATCGACGGCTGAAATCGGCATTGTTTGTCCGGGCATTTACAAAGACATTTTTAATGCACTCTCACATCCGTACCGTGGACCGAAGAAGTGTTATGAGAAGAACTCAGATCCTTTACTTACTAAAGGTTCAAATACTACGGTCTTAAAGTACTCCACTACAGGTAAAAGTCCTGATTTCAAAATTATCAAGTCAAAGTAGGAAAGTAACACATACAATTTTTTAAAAAGAGGACAATGAGAAGGGGAGGGTTTCAATGTATACTGTTCCTTATTGCAAATGTTTACTACTCCCTGTAACCGCAAGTCTATTTCATTGTAACTCGTGAGATGTTCTCAACTGTCTTCTAAATAAAGAATTGTAAAACAAAAAGCATTCAAATATACTTTAAGTACAAATGGCACATTTAGGAATAATAAAGTACTGAAGTTATATCAACAAATGTTCTGTGGACCCTAGAAAAAGGCAAAAAAGCCCCTTTAAGGAATTTAGTGGGAAACTATTTAACATTTTGAGATTTCTGCAAGATTAACATTATTCAGCAAAGGAATAGAGAGCAGTTCTGCTCAGAAACTCTCTTGTTGTCAATATATATTCCTGAACGCTTACATATTTTGAAACCCCTCAGTCTGTAGTTTGTGGTCGTAAAATGTCACAAAGCTGTGATAATGTTATCTTTCTCACAGGGTAATTTTATACAGAGCGGTCCAAAATAAATGAGCGACATTTCACATGAATACTATTTGGGCACCAGCCCCCTGAAGTCTTTTAACAGAGGGGGGTCCTCAAAAGGTGAACTAATACCACCATTTTTGAAAAATTAATACTCGCCCACCGAGCACTTGTTTTGAAATAACGTCGGGGTCAGGTTGATTTGGGTCTGTATATGTCATTATTGTGTTCTGACTGTCTTCAAATTCAATCTCCTCTCCTTCCGTTTCTCCTTCCTTTTTCAAAAAATTCTGACTTTTTCAAAAAGTTCTGACTTTTTCTCAAAATGTCAACATTTTGATATTTTTTCTGAAGAATCTCAAAATGTCAATATTCAGACTCTCTCTTAAAACCAGTTAAGCCCCACAACATCTTGCAAGAAACAGCGTCTTTGGGCTTCTTAACATTTAACAAACTATGAATGTGTCATATCCACTTAACGGGAAGAAACTCAGCTAACTGACGATATGAACAATTTTTTGCAAAACGAAACACAAGTCTAACGCTGAGCCTCTGAATTAGCCCTGACCGAAAAAATGCTAACGCACTCAGCACAGAACTCACGGTAGAAATACTTTATTACTTATCTATAAGCTAGCAAACTGGGATTCCACAGATTCTAGAGGTCTAAGTATCATCACTGAGCGATCAAAACTCGCGGCAGGGGAATCAAACCCAGACATCACACAACGTAGCTTTACTGAGCCAAAACGGCAAATATTCTCTTACCTTTGCTGTTTTTCTGATCAAAAGTTGTGTTCAATGGCATTACAATGATAAAAACGCTGTTGAAGGTTAATCCATAGGTTAATCCAATTGAACAATTAAGTGAGGAATACAACCCAGCTTTCGGTTTTGGGCGTGCTGGCATGCCAATGGAAATGTTTAGATGGATTTTAGGAACTTCCCCTCGATTATATTGGCTCTAACGGTTCAAAAGTGGTGTCAATCATCAAAATCGACCGAGGGGCGCCAGAGATATGGAAAATCCACCCAAATGACCCCAGAAGTGTTTTTTTTTTCTAAATCTCTCTAAAAAGGTAAAATGTCACTTGTTTTGCATCAATCTTGAAACAGGGTACTTATTATATGTTATAGTTTGGATTCCTACAGCTTTTAGTCTACTATCCCATCATTCAAGGGTGGTTTTCACTATAAGTAATGTTTTTTTTTTGGACGGACACTATAATTTACATTTTTTTACTATGTTCAATCTGAATTTACTTTAAAATAAAAAACATCTACATCCAACTCACAGGTGTATCCTTGCTTTGAGAAAAAAGATTAGTAATTTTCCCCTTTTAGAAGTGAAGATATGATCATTTGTTCTGGGAATGTCATTTTCGAGCCTGAGACCTGAAAAACAGGCTTGGGGCTCAACTGGTTAAGAATGGTTCAGTTTCTAAATGAATGTTGTCGCCCCCTGCTGGTCACTCAGTTGGCTGCACACGGTCCTGAGTTCATATCAGGTGCTAGATATGACTGCAGGCGGTTATGACAGCAGTATGTATCCTTTTAAATTAGTGTCAGTTAAAATGACACACAGTACTTTCAAAATAAAAAAGCCTAAGTAATTGTTTGACATATTACGTAAATGACATATTTACAATTAGTGGCCTTAGAATATGCTTCTGGCTGAGGTTAAAATGTGACTTTCACTCTTTTCCAGTAGTTCAAAAAAATTGATATTGAGCAGCCCGTCTCGTCAGCATCAACTTGACTGTAAATTGAGTTTTTAATGTAAATGAATTGTAATATTGTAATTGTACTGACACGTGCTGGTATTTATATTGTATTGGTCTGTATCTGATCCGTCTGTATAATTGATAGTGTAATAGAGATGATGTCATATTTTATGTCTGCTAATGGAAATGAGCTAATAGCTAAATCTGGCATAAATAATCTCTTCTCTAATAGAGATGAACATATTTGTATGCCTGGTCCTTGTTTGATAAAGATATAAACAATAATTGACGGTGTATTGTGCTTATCAAGTATTAGCTACATGAGAACTACAGAGGTGTCTATTTTCTCAAACATCTTTGTTTATCTGGTAACATAGAAAACATCGGCAAAGTTCAAACTGTACATTTGACAGACAATCCCTGTTTGTGCGGACACCAAGGCAACAGGTCAAATGTCTTCTGGTGACACTTCAGTCCAAATAAAACATTATTTGTGATATTATAAATTACAACTGTTCTTTCCTTTATGACATACAGCAATGTCAGTGAAGCGATTTCATGCAGTTGTACTACCGAAAAAGAAAAGATCACTATAACAAACATGCCAGTTATTTTCATATTTTTGGACCTTATGTAGACTATCTGTGGCATGACATTCAGGCAATAAGAAAGTTGAATGAAAATAAGACAAGATAAAGTATACCTTTATTGGTGCCCGTAGAGAAATTCAGGTGTTAAAGCTGCCACAGATTAAGAGATAAACAAAGGACAGTACAGATAAGAATTCAAACAAGTTCAATAAGAACATAAGAGTAAACATTAAGTGATATATATTATGAATAAGAATAACAAGTCATAATATTCATGAACAAAATTAATTAAAAGGCAAGGGCGGACAGCCCGGTGGCAAAGCAGAAGGGCGGTGGGGAAATTCAGGGGGCCGGAGACAGGGGCGAAGGCCGCTGCGGGGAATCTCAGGGGGCCGAAGACAGGGTCTAAGGCCTCAACGGGGTAACTCAGGGGGCCGGGCACGAGGGCGAAGGCAGCGGCCGGGAAAGTCAGGAGGTCGGGCTCGAGGGCGAAAGCCTTGGCGGCGAAACTCAGGGGGACGGAGACGAGGGAGAAAGGCCGCGGCTGGGGAACTCAGGAACCCCATCGCAGCAGGTGTCGGCGGGACCCCCAACAGGACACGGGGAGCCGGAGTGGGCCGGAACGCCGACAGGACCCAAGGGGCCGGAATGTCGGAACTGATGCCGGAACGGGAGCCGGAACAGGCAAGGGGGAACAAAAGAGAAACAAACAAACAAATCGGGGCCAGAGGAGGGCATAACAGGGAAATCCAAAACACCAGGAACATTGAACTGATTTTAAGGTTTGCGCTTTACTTGGGTTGTGTTGAAGTTGTATATGTTCATGCTGAAGTCATTCAACAGAACACGGGCCCCTGACATGCGCGTGAGGCTTTTCTGAAGTTGTCTTCTCTTTGTTTCCATTGAAAAGTCCTCTTGAAGCAAGCACTCAGTTTTCTCCTTGTCCTGAAGCATCTGCAGCATCTCCCTGTGCAGCTGGAGGGCAGACTCCTGCATCACATGGTAGCGGATCACCAGCGGGATCTGGTCAGCCAAACGCTGGCCAGCAATCTTTAGTTTGGAGAAGAAATAAGTAGATATAACACGAGGTTTAAAAGCCACCTTCAAAACAATTAACAAATAAGTGTGCATTTAATTGTGGGGTATAGATTCAAATGCATGCTGTTTTTCTTTTCCATCTTTATATAGTAGGTGCAATATTTGATGGTTTACATTTGCGAGGCAGAACAATAACAAGTACTGCATGTAGATAACACCAGTGGTGAAAAGTAACTAAGTACTTTTAGACATATTTGTACTCTACTTAATGCTACCTTATATTCTACGCTGCTACATTTCAGAGGCAAATATTGAGCTTTTTACTCCAATACATGTATTTTAACACTCGTATACACTCATATATCAAAACACATTATATGCTGATATGGTATAATGCAGTACTGTACTACTAATCTACACAGTATTACACATATCTGAATTACTCCACATTGACCAACTACAATACTATATTGCTCTCACATGTATAAAAACAGGATAATATAGTAAACAAAATAATATAATACTGTCGAAAAGAACCTGCAACAAGAACTTTTGATTTTGATACTTGAAGTACTTAGCTGATAAAACTTCTTTATATTACTCTGAAATGGGACATTGTGCAGTATGAGTACTTTTACTTTTTGCACTTTAAGTATATTTTGATACTAATGTTTTTTTACTTTTACTTAAGTAAAGGATCTGAGTACTTCTCAACACTGGATATCACTTACTTGGTAATAGGATTTAAGGTGTTTGAGCATCTCTTTAAGGGTGGCTCCACTGTTGCTGCTGTTCAAAATAATGTGTGCACCAACGGATGCCACAGTAGGCAGTCCTTCTTCCCTCTTCCTCTTCCCTAACTTCTTGCCGTATGTGCTGTCCTGGGTGTAAACAATCATCTCCATCTTAAACTGAGTCCTCAGCATGGACTCTGCAGCAGCCTCCTTCTCCTTTGTGATGGCTTCGATCTTCATCTGAAGGACATAAACATTTGTCAGTAAACATTCAACAATACAGTACAGTAGCAAATGTTGCAATTAATTTGATACCTGGGCTGTTCTGATGAGGTTGGGAAGTCCAACGAGGCTGCTCTGCGCCAACTCTAACAGCTCCTTCTTCACAATTTCTGATTTAAAAAAAAAAATCCAGACAATACAAGATCAATTTAAAATAACTCAAAGGTCTCACATTTTCAGATGGTCTGCAATAATTGTAGTATCATGATAAGACATGCCTGTTACTCCCTTGAGTTTCAGTAAAGCAGGCCCTTCCAGCTGTTTGATCTGCTCTTTGACCATGCCCTCAAACGTCTTGTAGCTGATGAAGCCCGGCAGCTCTCTTCCACGGTACTTTCGTTCATACTGATTCACCTCCTTCTCAATGTTCCAGTGGACTGCAATATAGATGAATATGTGAAAGAAAATGTAGACATAATTACACTTCCAAAGTCTATTCATAAAGTGAGAAGGAGATGGCAATGTTTCATTATCTTGCTTAATGATTTACTTAATATATTAATTAACAGCTTTGTAGAATCAGGAACAGGTTTATTGCCATGCAGGTTTACATAAGGAATGTGCTTTGGTGTATAATGCTGCATATAAACCGAGTCAGAGGAAGTAAGTTGTAAAAAAGGAGCAAATATAGAACCATTTGTTAAAGCTATTTTGAAAATATTATAAAAGTAAAAATAAATCTTTAACTTTAAATTATTAAAACGTTTACAATATGGAGTATGGGAACATTACAAGTGTAATACTGACCAACTCGATAAGGCACTTACAGTTTACTCCAGAGTCCTCTATGACATCTTTCCATGCAGCAAACTCTTTCCTGAGAATGGAAAAGATGTTTGGCCTGCCTCCAAATTCTAGTTCCTCCCCTGTAGCGAGACTGGTGGCATCCTTGTAAATGCTGTCACTCTCTGAAATATGACAAGTTTAGATATAAAAGAAGGCTAGTTATTAAGCTTTATTAACTATATCTAGAATGTGAGTCGGAAAACTGTCAGCTGGTAAACTCACATCAATGAGATAACCAATCCTCTCCGTTGCGTCTGGTGGGGGTCCATGGCCACATTTGTCCAGATTTGCCTGAGTAGTCTTTAGTTTCTTCTCTATCTGTTCTTCCAGTCGAGGCAGAGATCTCTACAAATCACACATGGTTAAGACCAGTAACATCTGAAAAGGGCTAAGCAATCTGTAGTTAACCATAACGGTGAGGCACAACAAACTAGTTACCTTGATATGATGCACCAGCTCAAGAGTGAGTTTCTCCGCCAGTTTAGGAACAGTGGCATGGCCTTCATCGTAGAGAGTCCTACAGCAAAAGTTAAACCCTTCTTATTAGACAACCAGTTAAACTGCGAATCATTGTTATTACTACCTAAAAAAGAATTAGCTTACTTGAAATAGGCATGTTCGCTGAAGAAGGCTTCCTCTCTTTCTAGTGCTTCAGTAAGAGACACTTTGTCTTTGATCTCCTTCTGACCCCGGCACTTGACGATCATGTAGCCTTTCTTCAGGGGGAAAACCTCATTATGGACAATTTGAACCACTGAATCCTCTGTGCCTTTGTCCACCAGGTCAGGCTTGGTCATGATCCCTAAAAGAGAAAGAGAGGGAGAGTCCACTTAGACCTACAAAAGTACATGAAGGTTTTGAGTGAAAAAGAGTACAACTTGGTTTAGTCAATAAACCTCACCCTCATTGGTCAATTAAGGTTGGTTCAAACTCATTACTCGACAAACTGTGGCACTTACTGCGTGTTATGTCTGCAATGTACAGTATTACCTGATCCAATGATACGTTGCAATCTGATTTTCTTTCCACAAATGTACAACTTTAATCTGTTTGCTCTGAATATAAGACCACTAACACAGCTCCATTATACATACAGTATATATTTATTTTAACCTACAATAACATACACATTCGTTCAAAATAATCCAAATCATTCTTAATAATCCAAGCTATTTATTACCCAGAGTCCTCTCTCCTTCCGGATCCACCTCCTGGGCCATCTTCAAAGCTTCTGTGGTTGCGATGTCCACATTGCAGGGGACAACCACCAAGCTGATGGTTTCTTGTTTTGTGATGAACTTCTGGATCAGGCTCTTTATCTGAAAGTATGAATTCATATCATATGAAGTATAATCGTTTAAATCGGTGAGGACCATCCCAAAGACAGCTCAAGAGCGGCTTTTCTTCCTCCAAATGTTGTGGAGGTTAAACATGGACTGCAGGATACCCTGCAACTTCTACAGGCCATCAAGAGTATCCTGACCAGCTGCATCACATCCTGGTATGGCAGTTGCACCCCTTTAATTGTAAGACTTTACAGGTGAAAAGTGTACAGTACATAACCAGGAAGGAGCTGCCATTCGTGGAGGACCTCTATACCCAGCGGTGAAGGGGGAAAGCCCATTTTTATTGTCAAAAACTATGCTGTAGCTTTTGAATCCTTTGATTCAACTGATCCAGATAAATATCGTATTACCTACAGTAATGTCCCACTCCCCACCCAGCATTACTTCTTCGGCCAACTTGTATGGCTACAGGTTACATGCCTGCCAACCACTGTAGTATTACCTCATTGTGAAGAAGCAGTACCATTTTCATTTAAATGGACTGTACACATGTTTCTACCTTAACAGAAAAAGCTTATAGTAATATTTATATATTTAATGAGCCAATATTATAGTTTTTCACTATGTATGTGTTACAGGTAGGTTACAACTTGTTAAATCAATTGTATTTATATGTATTTCTACGATAGGACAGAATTCTAATGAAGCCAATTTGCCCAGATGTAAACAACATTGTGATGAGTGGTATTTGTAATTTGATTTGTCCACAACAAATAACATGGGAGAAAATGCTTCCACTTCTGGGGTCTTCTACCATGAACTGATGTGTTGGACAAGTAACCTGGTCAGTGTTTTTGGCACCAGAGCACTCTTGGAACACAAAAGTCATCTGAGGATTAATCTTTGAGGAGTTATAGTAGTTAGTAGTAGTTTTAGTAGTAGTTCATAGTTTTCTCTGGACCAAAGTATGGTCTAGCACAGTGGTTCTCAACTGGTGGGTCGCGACCCAAAAGTGGGTCGCGGACCCGTTTCGAGTGGGTCGCAGATGTGTGAATGAAGAAAAAGAAATTGAAAAAAATATATATTTTCTTTTTTTTTTTTTTTTGGGATAAAAAAGTCAAACTTTTATTTTGAAGGCCCGATTTTCTATCGCTGTGCATGCAGTAGGCGTTGGACTGGAAGTACCGGAGACAATAAACGGTTTTGAAAATTTCTGTCACGTAGTGATCATCTTCTCAATAAAACATCTTTGCTGATGTTTTTTCGAGTCTTCTGGCCAATCAGAATCAAGATTGTTGCCGGAAGTCCCCACGGAGAATAACTTTGCGGTAGAACTATTCTTTATACATCCATGGGTACAACTTCAGATAAAAATGAACACACAATGAAATATGACCCCCGGTTTGATGATTGACAGGTCACAGAACAATGGGAGCTATCTACCCTTACCCACAATTTAAAGTAATTCACACAGACTATCTCCTCGCTCTTCTCTCTGTGAGGAGCAGCAAGTTCAGCTGTCAGAACTAAGTGAAAAACAAACAATGGCATCAAATATTATTAATATGTCGGGTAGTAATAGATGTATTTATTTTCTTCTCAGAGTGTACCAGAATGCGTAGTTTATATGTTAGTATTTCTAAAAATCTCCTGGGGGAGAATCCCCCCAGACCCCCCTGCTGGGGTTGGGTTTTCAGCATGTGTGCCTTTTTATGTAATACAGTTCAGCTTTGTTCATCATCTCATTAAACCTTATTTAAAAGCATTCTTTAGTTCTGTGAAGGGATATGAGGGATATATGCACTTTACTTCACTTTAATTAATATTGTATGCTGAAAAGCGTATATATTACAGCACGATTTTTTGTTGAATAGATTTGAGTGGTTCAAAATTTCGGGTCGCGATCTATTGACTAAGGAAAAAGTGGGTCCCGAGGCCTGACCAGTTGAGAACCACTGGTCTAGCATACCTGATTTTCAATGTTTCCTTTTTGTCCGCTCACAGCCACCCTGGTGATGCCGGGCAGGTCAATGAGCGTCAGGTCGGGAACATCAGGAGAGGCGATCTCCAGACTGATGAGTTCATGACTGATCTCAGACCCGGGCCCGGCTATTTTATTTTGAGCTGGAGAGAGAAGACACAAAGTCATGGTTTGGGATTTTCATTTTCCATTTTATTTTGAAATGTTTTCCTCCTTGTGTCTTGTCTGGTCCTTCTTCCTGTGTTGCTTCCTGTCTCTGTGTTCCCTCCTACCTGATTACCTGATTGTGTTCACCTTGTGCCCCTGTGTTTTCTCCTCCCTCCTCACCTGTGTCTTGTTTGTGTGATTAGTCTTGTGTGCATTTAAGTTCTGTTTTTTCTGTCTGTCATTGTTAGATCCTTGTTTGTTTTTGACTGTGTTCACGGGGAAGAGCTCTGTATTTGTTCTTGTAGCCTTTAAATAAAAGGTATTTTCTGTTAAATCTGCGTTTGGGTCCTGCTTGCTTCGCTCAACCCTGACACACAATGTATAATCATATCTAGGGATGGATGTGATTATTAGTGAAAAGCAAATAACACTGCCTTCAATCTTCATCAATACTTATAGTGATATATAATAGTGACATTGATAGTAAAACCGTGTATACTGTACCTTCTCTAATCTTCTTCTCCACACCTGCAAGGTCTTTTAGCTCTTCCTCAAAGTCCTGGTAGCTTATCTTCCCGTACCAGCCCTCTCCTTCTTTCCTTCTCTTCATCTTCAGTTCGAGAGGACATCTTGTCACAATGCCTGAATTAACATAAAGTGAATACAGAGACAGGGAGAACAAGTTAAATCCAGGAGTTCTCGGGAAAATGATAAAAGAAGCCCACAGCAGAAATCCTTTCAAATACATAAATAGTTGGATCTCTAATAATTGAATCATGTCAAAAGGAACTCTTTGAATAAAAGGGAACTCAAGATTCATTCAACTCCACGCTTTCTCCCTTTCAGCTTGTATAACTTGTATATTATTAGTATCATTAAGTTCCCTGCAAATAACAATTTGCTATTAAGATATAATGTAGTAATAGTGAGACAGGATGATTTAGAGGTTGTGTGAGGAGAGTGAGGATGGTAGTCGGTTATTTGTTAGACTCTTTGTTTATTTAATTGTTTCATTTTTAATTTGGTGGATAGTTAGGCCTCATCGATGGGTAAATAGTTAAAGGTCACCTATTATGCAAATTCCACTTTTCCATGTCTTTTATACATAAACATGTGTCCCCTCTGTGTAAAGAGATTCTGAAAGTTTCAGGAAAAAATAATCGCTCCCTTTTTGTCCTGATCCATTTATATAAAAACCTGTCTGAAAATGAGCTGATCAGATTTTGGCCACTTTATGATATCATAACGATGTTTTGGCTTGTGTAAGTGTAACCATTAGCCAATAACCAACACCCGCCCACCTTATCACCTGAATCTCCTCCTAGAGCACCATTGTGTTCTTTTTAACCAAATATCTCTGAGGGGCGTGGGGAGTGGCTCCTTTTTTTCATCTAAAGTAAAAGACAGAGAATCAGCACTTTTGAAACAGGGCTGACAGAGGGGATTATGGGATTCTACAATGATCTGTTTGGTATTTCAAGCCAAACACTTCAGAGACATGTTTTGTATATATCTATTATATATAATAATTGTTATCACAATGCTTTTTGTTTTCAATGAATCATTGAATTGACCCACCGCTAATGTTAAGGTATGTGTTGTGGAATGAGTTATTTCTAGCTATTAAGTCAGAAGCAAAGTGTTTTTTATTTATTTAACTTACCACTCCCTCTTGGTAGAGCCACCCCTGACAGCGCCTCCAGCACGGAGCTCTTCCCCGAGCTTTGGTCTCCAATGACGGCGATAGCAGGCAGAGCCAAGTCCTTCTCTACACCCAGAGAGCGAAGAGAGTCGATGAGGTCGATGCAGGGACGCACCTTCTCCTCATACTGTTGGTTCAGGGTGTTCATAATGATGACTTTTTCTACCCTGTCAATAAAGTTATTGGTTGAATCTGCAGTAGCAGCAGGTCGGATGCTGAGATTTGAGTGTGTCGGATGCGAGCTGTAGGTAGCCTGTGCAATCTAAGGTAGGTTTCGTTTCTTTCCCTGAGTTTCATTTCTTCGCAAAGTCGTTTCGAGATTTGTATCAGCAGGGGCGGACTGGCCATCTGTGTGTTCTGGAGAATCACAGAACGGCCGTTCGTCAGCGGGCCGTTGACGACCGGCCGGCACCGCCCTTTAACTTTATTTATTTTTAGACGCTGACAGGAAACAGAGGTCCACAGTTTCCCCGCAGCGAGGCTCCCCCCGCCTCCCTGCTGTTGACAGTTCACGAGCATCTAGAGCTCACCCCTCCCATTCAGTTTCCTGAAGTCTATTATTTTTTTCAACCAAGTGACCGGAAGAACCTAAATACACGTCTCAGTAACTTGATTAACCCTTTAACTGCCAGACCAAGAAAAAAATCTATGGAAAAATTATTTGTTTGCATTTTTTTTATCAAATGGGCCACAAATAACCACAAACATTTTTTTTTTTTTTGACTGACCACACAGTTCTGTTTTTATGAGCCTCTACCAACTGGTCGAGCTTTTTATTTATTTATTTATTTTTTATTATTATTATACATTTTTGTACTCACCCATTGAGAATATCCAAGCATTCAAAGTGAAATTCAAGTGAACAAATATCGAGTTGAATTAATGTTGTATGTGTTTTTTATACTCTGAACGGAACACATTTCCGGTAAAAACTGGTTGAGGTGGTATGAAGATTTTCCCTGGGTGGAATACAGCGCAAGTAGGGACGCGCTTTTCTGTAAAATGTGCAGACATTTCCCCAGCCCAGGAGCTGGGGGTGCATTTACGAGGGATGGATATGTAGACTGGAATCACCTGCGTAACTCGTTGGAGAGACATACAAAAAGCGAGGACCACTGCAAGTCCATGAGCAGGTTTGAATGCTACAACCTATTGTTGCTGTTACCTAGTGCAATACAAGAGTTACATAACGATTGTAAATAACCCAATTTGTGTTCTGTGAAACTGAAAAGGATATTTACATTGTTTTTATTACTTTCGTTGCAGTTGTAAATATGTCTTAAATGTAATTTAGGGTAACTTCCTGTGTTATTTAGATGCTTTTATTTTGAAGGCGAGTTTACGCTGTTGACAGGAAGTTGTTGTTGCTATGGAAACAACGTGACGGAGAAAAGGAGCGGAGATTAATCTACATATAAAGACGGAGAAAGTAAAGGATAACGTTTATGTTTAAGTTTAGCACCCCCGAAGAGGCACACAGTTGGTATTAACTATAATATTAAACATGTAGGTTGTGTCCTAGCACGGTACCATGACTGTGTGGGCCGGCCGGCACTGGAGCACGGGACCATGGCTGCTGGGGCCAGCACTGAGGCTGGAACCATGGCTGCTGGGGCCAGAACTGGGGCCGGAACCATGGCTGCTGGGGCCAGAACTGGGGCTGGAACCATGGCTGTGTGGGCTGGTTCTGGAGCCGGGACCATGGCTGCTGGGCACGGAACCGGAACACGGAACCATGGCTGTGTGGGATGGTACTGGAGCACGGTACCATGGCTGTGTGGGCCGGCACTGGAGCACAGAACCATGGCTGCTGGGGCCTGTACTGGAGCCCAAAGCATGGCTTCTGGGGCTCGAGCTGCTAGCCTGGACTTGCGACTCCTCTTAGGAGCCTTTTGGAGGCTCCGTGGACCTCCAAAAGCCAGACGAGTACCCGCGAACGGCTCCTGGACAGGAGCAGGAAATGGGGAAGAAGCAGGGGTTGACTCCAGACGGAACACACCGAGACGTATGGTGTCAGGTTGGGAATTGGGAGGTAAGGGGCTAGCATGCCTGGGGCTAGCAGGCCGGCAAGCACATGTCGAGAGGAAGTCCAATATCCAGTCAGGTAAGAACTTCACTAAACATGGCTCCACTGTTGCCACCTGGTGAGCCTCTGCCAGAGCAGCCTCTTTCTGCTGAACACTGGACGCTCTCCTCCACCTGCCATAGCAGCAAGCCAATGAATAGGTAAAATGACGTAACTCCACCTCAAATGGATCATCAGCTGGGTCCATTTCTGGTTGGTTCATTCTGTCAGGGTTGAGTGAAGCAGGCAGGACCCAAATGCAGATTTCAAAGAAAAATCCTTTATTCCAAGGCAAAAACAGAACACTACCCCGTGACACAGTCAAAGACAAAAAATGAACCAACAATGACAGACAGAAAAAACAGAACTTAAATACACACAAGACTAATCACACAAACAAGACACAGGTGAGGAGGGAGTAATGATGTTACGTATTGCGCCGAGGCTTCGGAGCGTGTGTCGAGTAATCCCTGAAGCTTTTTGTGAAGCTTGTATCGAGGCTTGTATCGTTTTGGGCCAGTGACGTCATCGATGACAAACGAAGCCTCGCTGCCTGTCGATACCACGTGACTGCTTCAGGAAGCGATTCAGATCGGTTGAACCGTTGAACCACAACGCTCATATTACCCATGGATGTATAATAAGAACGATATTACCCTTCCTGTACCCGGGCCCGGTGACACGATGGAATTAAGACAGCTCAGACCCTCACTTATATAGAGGTCGGAACATGTCATAAGTATACATAAAATACAAGCATAAATAAATATAGGAATAAAAACATAAATAAATAAATGAATAAATACAGGAATAAATAGGTTGCAGTGTTTTCAAGTAGACTCAGTGTGTGTGCTGTGGCTCAGCTGGAAAGCAGTTGACTCACAACCGCAGGGTCCCCGGTTCAACGACTCGTCAATACGTCTTTTTTTTTATTTATAAAAGCTACAGCTAAATTAGATAATTCAGTTAATAAATGTAGTCTTTGATATGGTTTAGCCTTTCTCAGGCTACAACATGGTTAAGTTTACGAATATTATTAAGGAATACAAATCCCTCTTTGCAATGTTTACCAGCCTCCTTAGGCTTTTCAATCACAATCATTAAACTGGAATAAAAACAATATTAACATGAAAATATGATTTTATGTTTGTTGTTTAGAGTTATTCTAAGGCTTTACTCATTGGGAACTCGGTAGGAGAGAGAGCACACTGTTGAGATGTCAAATCTGCCTGTTTTACACACTTTGACCAACAGGGGGGTTTGTATTCAAATGAAGCCCATGATGAAGCCTCATGAGATGAACCCTTTTGCGAACCAATTGGCTGGAAAGCTTCAAAGCTTCATAAGGCTTCATCTCACCATCACTAGTAAAAAGGTCTAGGAACAAAAAGCGAGCTTTATTTTAAAAGCTGATGAACAAAAACATGGCATGAAACACACAGGTAGCACAAGGTAGCAACCACACAAAAACTGACCGTGACCAACATGGAGGGAGACAGGAAAGACAATGAACCGACAAGGCACACAGGGGGAAGACAAGACTAAATACAAAGAGGGGTAATCACAGGACAAGACACAGCTGGGTAAGGGAGGCAGAAACACAAGGGCAACAGGTGAACACAATCAGACAATCAGACAATCAGACACAGGACGAAAAACACAGGAAGGAAGACAAGACACAGGGAGAACAGAACAGCAAAATAAAACCCAAAACTTAACACACAAAACTCAAATCATGACACAGATTTGATAATGTGAATATGCCCGGGGGCCAATAGGCCCTTCTGACATTTGTTGAACATAAAAAGTGACATACAATTATACTGTTATATCAACATTTTCATTGTCACAATTATCTTTATTTTTTCAAATGGGAATATAACTAAATATAAACCACTAAGGCAGGCGTGAACAACTCTAAAAACACATTCCTGCCTTTCATTCATATCTGGAGAGTCAGATAACATTGAACAGACTATGTGGAATACCTTGAACTTTGAAGCGGGTTTGACCTATTTTTAATAGAGTTGGAATCAGTCAATCCATACACAGATTAAATAATTCGGGAAATATCTCCATCACCAAATACAATACAAAATAAATCACACATCAATTTCCATATTCATCAGATATATTTCAAGGTGAAAAACAAGACATGTTAGATCAGTGTGTCTGCAATGTGTATGGTGTAAAGAGTCAACATATACAGTTCATCCCACTTTAGCAAAGAGTCCAGTTGGTTCACAATTCACAGTGCTTTTGAAATTCTAACATTGTTGGTACTTTTGCACAGACCATTTCCTTTCTTTCACACTAGGTCTTTCAGATGATCCTGTAAATCACAGACTACAGGTTTCTGTCCTGCGACAATATTTGGAAGGAATGGCTTTTAGGGGTCCAAACATCAAATGTGCAAAAGATACCCAATCTTTCTTGGTTCTTTTGTGTCATTTGGAGTTTGAATTACACAAAGTCCCCAAAGATTAAACAAAATAAACCGTTTTATAAACAATTCAAGCTAAAACTTCATATCCAATCTTTATTCATTCATTCTGCTCTATATAGGGGCACATGACGTGTTTTCTGAGAAATGTTGTGTGTTGCTGCTGACAGACAGAAACGGTTACAAGTTGAACAAAAAGACCAGTTAACCACTGTTGCATATTAATTACTACCTCTTATTGTGTATTGATACAAGCAGTGAAAAGGCCCATATCTCTTGTACAAGTGATATTAGGTTAGGTTTTGTAACTTTTGTAAACGTTTGCCAGAGAGGAATCATAACAACATGAAGACTAATTTCCTTTGTCAGGGATACAAAAGATAAATCCCTGTAATTGCTCTGATGTAACTGGTTTCATGGAAACATGAATGGCTACAACTTCAGAATTTGGCATGTGCCCTGTAACAATAATATGAATAACTCACTATGCCTCTGGGACCAAACTTAACAATTAAATGCAGGATAACTGCCAAATGCTCTCAGCCTTAGGTGAAGATTAACAAAGGTTTTTTATTGTTACCTGTGAATACATAGTGCACGGGATATATGTGTGTGTGCAGAAAATAAAACAGTTCCATTAACACTGTATATTTATTTACCTCGTAGACATAGGTAATACAGATCTAAGCACAACAGCATACATTGAGAGACTTCCTTCTACCCGATGAAGAGTATTAACCAGTTAAACCTCACGGCCCCACAGGGGCAAAACGCAACATCTTGCAAGAAACAGCGTCTGAGGGCTTCTTAACATTTGACAAACTATGAATGTGTCATACTCACTTAACGGGAAGAAACTCAACTATCAGACAATATTAACAATTTTTTGCTAAACGAAACAAAAGGGTAATAACAAAGGCTCTGAATTAGCCCTCAGCGAAAAAATGCTAACGCACTTAGCACAGAACTCAAGGTAAAATACCCTTATTACTTATCGGATCTGCACAAACAAGATATCGATTAGCAAGCTGAGATTCCACAGATTCCAGACATATAAGTATCATCACTGAGCATGGGAAGCAAAACCAGACATCACACCACGTAGCTTTGAGGAGCAAACACCGCCAAGTTGTCTTACCTTTTGCTGTTTCTGATCAAAAGTTGTGTTCAATGGCATTAAAACGAGAAAAACGCTGCTGAAGGTTAATCCATAGGTTAATACAATGTGTCTGTGTCACTTTGAAATGATTACTGATAATCTATCATTCCATTTTTATGTCAATAACGGAGATTTCATATTAGCTGCTACGATAGCTATTAGATTTTATGACAGCTTCCGGTGCCGGGGCATTCTGGCTACACATCATTCATTCACCAATGGGTAATGTTTAGATGGATTTTAGGAACTTCCCCTCGATTATATTGGCTCTAACGGTTAAAAAGAGGTGTCAATCATCAAAATCGACCGAGTGGGGCCAGAGATATTGAAAATCCACCCAAATGACCCCAGAAGTGTTTTTTTTTTCTAAATCTCTCTAAAAAGGTCAAATGTCACTTATTTTGCATCAAACTTATTATATGTTATAGTTTGGATTCCTAAAGCTTTTATTCTCCGATCCCATCATTCAAGGGTGGTTTTCACTATAAGTAATGTTTTCTTTTTGGACGGACACTATAATTTAATTTTCTTTAGTATGTTCAATCTGAATTTACTTTAAAATAAAAAAATTCTATATTGATTCTGACTTTTCTACATCCAACTCACAGGTTTATCATTGCTTTGAGAAAAAAGATTATTAATTTACCCCTTTTAGAAGTGAAGATATAGTCAATTGTTCTGGGAATGTCATTTTCGAGCCTGAGGCCTGAAAAACAGGCTCGGGGCTCAACTGGTTAAGGGGCTGCTGTGGTTTAGAAGAACATGAGTCAATAGTACAGAGGTTTCTTTCTCTACAGTGTTCTTTGCCCTGTTTGTGAAGCAGGTATGCCTAAAAAATATCGTTATGGTTCAATATTTTGAATATCCCTCCCTCTTCCTATGCTTATTCTTTGGCTCCAATCAAATCATAAAAAATCAGGTCCTTCTGTATGTATTTTCCCAATCACTACCCCTTGAACTAGATAACAACAAAAAAATTGATGAGCTTGACATTTATCAAAATCCTTCACAACATCTAGGATTTTTACATTTAATGTAACAAGGTGCCTTTTACGTTATCAACAGGTGAGTCAACGGCAAGAAGCAAGGTTCTATCACAGTTACATTTTGTTTTTGTTTTGATGAATCAACCTTTGTATACATTACAATTGTATCAACATATGATAATACCGACTGATTCAGGGATTTACATGTCCATGTTTTCAATACCAACCCTATACCACTTATAAAACATTTACTGTAAATGAACTGTTCAATATGAGACAGGGCAGATATTTATGTTAACATGTATTTTATTCAGATACATTTGATGTAATTTGTGCAAACATTCATCAGTCAAGTTGGAAGGGAGGCTTTTACTTAATACATAGTTTCAACATAGTAGCAGTGTGACACAAGAGATTAATCTGTCTTGTTGAACATGCCTAACAACATTACATAGCACAATAAATAGCTACAGAATTAGATACAATTCATGAGTTTTCTGAAGAAGAAGAGGGACAGCTCTTCTTTTTTAATATGCTCTTCTGGAACTGGTTGTAGTGACTGAGGACTTTTGAACAGATTCACTGCCATAACCACTGCTGCTACTGAAGCCGCCACCGTAGCCGTAACCTGAGTTGGCACTGGACAATCCTGGAGTAGAAAAAAAGGTAATATATCAATATCAATATAGCAGTTGGTCTACTGGTTTAAGATAGATAGATAGATAGATAGATAGATTACCCCTTATGATCATGATGTATAAAGTATTGAACTTACCACCACCAGAGGACTGCTGCACATGGATGGTTGCAGTTGAGCCTCCGCTGAACAGTCTAATGTTGGAATAATGCAGAGTTACTCCTTAATTCAAAGTTAAAGCTAATGGTGAAGCTATAAAAGCATTTATTAAAGTTTATCGCACCTGTCCTCCTCTCCTTCAAGCAGTTTCCTGTAGGTGGCAATTTCGATGTCCAGGGCCAGCTTGACGTTCATCAGCTCCTGGTATTCACGCACCTGGCGGGCCATGTCCTGCTTGGCTCTGTGCAGAGCATCCTCCAGGTCTCTGATGCGGAGCTTGGCATCTTTCACTGCCAGCTCACCACGCTCCTCTGCCTCTGTGATCTGAGCCTCAAGGCCGGCCCTCTGTGGAAAATGTCACTGATTATTTAGTATCTGCAAGTCCCTCTTAAATTAATATAGTGCATATTAAAGTGTTCATATTAATGCTTCATCAATAAGAAGTTTTGGAAATATACCTGTCCCTTGACAGCCTCAATCTCATTCTGAAGACGGGAGATTATGCGGTTCAGCTCAGAAATCTCTGACTTTGTTGTGCGCAGGTCGTCACCATACTGTCCGGCAGAGGTCTGCATCTCCTCATACTGTTATGAAAAATACAACAAGGTGTGTCAAGAGAGGGATCTAAAGCAATGACGAGGTGTTGAAAGTAATTGTAGCAACAACATGAATTTAGCCTTTTTTTCTTCTCACCTTCTGTTTGTACCAACCCTCTGCTTCAGCCTTGCTGCGGTTGGCAATGTCCTCATACTGAGCACGCACTTCAGCCACAATAGAGTCCATGTCCAGGTTACGGCTGTTGTCCATCTCCACGATGACGGAGGTGTCCTTGATCTGGCTCTGCAGCTCACGAATCTCCTACAGAACAAATGGTTGTTGCACAATAATTAACTCTTTGTCCTTTTTAAATTTAAGATTGAGCAGATTTTCATCAGATTTAACTCAGAAAAGATTATAGTATTATAAATAATATGATATTATAAATACATACAGTCTCATAGACGGCACTGAGGAAGTTGATCTCATCCTGAAGAGCATCAGCCTTGGCATCCAGCTCCACCTTGTTCATGTAGGCACCATCAACATCCTAAAAAGAAAATAATGTAGAAACAGAAAGTGTTAGAACTTGCTACTTTGTTGTTAACACCAGGATTTCCAAAGAATGAATGTATCTTTGATGTATATGCACCTTCTTCAAGAGCACAAACTCGTTCTCTGCAGTTGCACGTTTGTTGATTTCATCTTCATACCTGTTGGAACATGGCGGGATTTTAGTACATCTGCTCGATTTTAAAACATCTGTTGACTTCATCAAATATCTGTAATAGTAAGTGACCATGTCATACAAGCACTCACTTATTCTTGAAGTCCTCAACGTGACCCTGCATGTTCCTCAGCTCTCCCTCCAGCTTGATCTTCTCATTGCCCAGTCCGCCAAGGTGTCTGTGCAGGTTGGAAATGTAAGCCTCGAACATTCTATCGATGTTGGAGGGTGATGTGGTCTGGTCCTGCAGGAAGCTCCATTTGGTCTCCAGCATTTTGTTCTGCTGCTCCAGGAACCTGACCTGTGGAGACAAAAAAAAGGTAAGATTGTCAGATGTTGTAAATGCGGTTAGACTGTTGATTTAATTGACTCTTTTATGCTACAATTCACTTCACATTTAGCTTTTGACAGCAGCTGGAAGTAATTTAGCCCCATGAGAGCATTGCAGGCCATAGGTAGTAAGATACTGAGGCCTACAGTACATTTCACATAACACAGTCACAAGCAGAGAGCACAGGAACCAACCTTGTCGATGAAGGAAGCAAAAGCGGTTGTTGAGGGTCTTGATCTGCTCCTTCTCGTGGCTGCGGACAGCTTGGATGGTGGGATCAATTGCAAGGTTCAGAGGGGTCAGCAGGCTCTTGTTGACCTGGACAGCAGTGATCAATGGAGCCATGTAGTTGCCTCCTGCTTGGCTAGAGCTAATGCCATAACTGCCAGAGCTACCGAAACCAAAACCTGCACCTGAACCAAAACCTGAACCTGAACTAAAACCAGCTCCAGCACCAGAACCAACCGCATAACCTGTTCTTTGTGCAGAGGAGCTGATTTGTGAAAGGAACTTTTCAAGCTACCAGTAGAAGAGCCAGAGACTGAGTATGATTTCCTGGACATCATGTTTGCAGTGGTGGAGGTTGGTAACGCTGACAAGAGGAGAACAGATGATGAGCAGTCTTCAAAGGGAGAGCCAAGTCCTTCTGAGTGTCTGACTGTGAGCTCTGCCGTCTTTTATGTCCATGCTCTGAGAGGGGGAGGATCCTTTCGGCCGTTTTAACCTGGACTCTCACTTTTGCTGTCCAACCTCCCCTCCAACTCAGCGTACACGCCAATCCTGTAAAACAGGTAGGGAGGAATTTTAGAAAGATAAGGTGTAACACCGCCCTGAGACAGGGTGTGTAAAGTAATGGCAAGTATTAAATCCCCCTTTTGGAAATAAAATATTACAACCAAAGCCAGTATCGATACATCTCAATAACCAAACTGTTGTGAACCCGCAGTGATGAACACTGGGAACGGAGACAAAAGTAGTGAAACGGGGGCCGAGGGAATCCAAGAAGCCAGGGCCAGGGAATAAGCCAGGAGTGAAACGGAGGGTGGATCGGGGGAGGCTGAGAGAGCAGGCTGAACCAGGGGAGCGGAGGAACACGGAGGAGCATGGCAGGTAAGGGAGGTGGTTGGGCGCGGCAGGCAGAGGAGCAGGTACGTTGATCTGGATAGGGATAGCACAAAGTTAGTATGGGCAAAAATATAATGGAAGAACAAAATGTAAGCTATAAGCTACGTTTAGCCGAGACGTTTTACCACTGGTGGTTTGACGTCTGGTCTAATCACCTCACACAAACAGATGGCCCATTTAGGTCAGTCAAATTGTTTCATAGTAGACTGTAAACCATGTTTGTACACAATATTTCAGTGTTTAAAATTCACTGAGTCTATATATAGTATATCTATATAACATTTAAATTAAATTCTCCTTTAGTACGTTCAAGTCATTCTGTGTCAGTTTTTGGTTTTCAATATACCTAACAACAAGAAAAAACAAGGCATTATAACAAAGAAAAATAATATAACATACAACATATACATATTTGTGTATATTAAATGTTATCCAGTTCAATAATACCCCCTAAATCAGGCATGTGTCTGGCCCGTGTTCAGATTTAATACGGCCAGCAGCTTCAGTCTTATAATGTATTATTTATGGCCCGCTAGAAGTGTCAGAATACATTTTTTAAAATGTAATTAATCCTTTCACTGCATGGAGGCAGCACCCACTCTTAGGGGCCTTAAACATGCCGCAATTAGCCTTTTCTGTTAAAGACGGTGTATTATTGTTTTGGGTCGATCCGCGGTAAAACCCAGAGCAGACTTTTTTAGTTGCCTTTGGTTTGTGGTCGTATGAACTGGATGGAACTTATGTTGGGGTTGGAACCAACTGGACTCTTTGCTAAAGTGGACGAACTGTATATATTGACTCTTACACATACACATTGCAGACACACTGATCTAACATGTCTTGTTTTTCACCTTGAAATATATCTGATGAATATGGAAATTGATGTGTGATTTATTTTGTATTGTATTTGGTGATGGAGATATTTCCCGAATTATTTAATCTGTGTATGGATTGACTGATTCCAACTCTATTAAAAATAGGTCAAACCCGCTTCAAAGTTCAAGGTATTCCACATAGTCTGTTCAATGTTATCTGACTCTCCAGATATGAATGAAAGGCAGAAATGTGTTTTTAGAGTTGTTCACGCATGCCTTAGTGGTTTATATTTAGTTATATTCCCATTTGAAAAATAAAGATAATTGTGACAATGAAAATGTTGATATAACAGTATAATTGTATGTCACTTTTTATGTTTAACAAATGTCAGAAGGGCCTATTGGCCCCCGGGCATATTTACATTATCAAATCTGGCCCTCTTTGAAAAAAGTTTGGACATCCCTGATTTAAACGGAGGGGGGTTGACCAGAGCCTGCCAGCCTAGCAATCCCATAACAGACATTAACAATATGTTACCCAAGTAGACCCACACCTGCGTCTTTTATTGAGTTTATAAATGTTTTATTCGTAATTCTTTCTTATTTTTTTCAATATTATAATTTAAATATAGTATTATTATTTCTTTTTTTTTTACTGTCAACAATAAATTGTTTACGTCCCTCTGAGGTGTGGGGGGAGGGGTGTCTACCTAAGTCAGGCCAGCCTGTCAGGCATTCGCCCCTCAACGAAGGAGGGCGGTCCCTCGGAGAAAAAAAAGTTTCTTCCGACAAGAAAACTGGGTGGGACTTTCGGCAACAGTTCTAAATTGGTTTGATTCCTACTTAAAGGACAGAAAAAACGTTGTCTCTATAGGCAACTACACATCAGCGTTGACACATATTACATGCGGGGTTCCTCAAGGCTCCATCTTAGGACCTCTGCTTTTTAATATCTACATGCTACCACTGGCTCAAATAATGAAAAACAACGACCTAAGTTATCATATCTATGCAGATGACACCCAAATTTATATACAAATTTCGCCAGGAGAATGTATTCTCCGATTACAACACTGAGTAAGTGCATTGAGCGCGTCAATGACTGGATGAGTAGGAACTTTCTCCAATTGAACAAAAAGAAAACTGAGATTATTGTTTTTGGAGCAAAGGAGGAACGATTAAAAGTCATCGCAGAGCTTCAGTCGGCAGACTTCAAAACAACGAATAAAGCTAGAAATCTAGGTGTAGTGATGGACTCAGACCTGAATTTTAACAGTCACATTAACAGCTATTAAGTCTGCATACTATCACCTTAAGAACATATCTAGGATTAAAAGACTAATGTCACAACAGGATTCAGAAAAGCTTTTTCATGCTTTTATCTTCAGCAGACTCGACTACTGCAATAGTGTATTCACAGGGCTGACAAAAAAATCCATTAGAAAGCTGCAGCTGATTCAGAACGCTGCTGCTCTAGTCCTCACTAACACTAAAAGAGTGGATGGATCGCATCAGTCCAGTTCTGAAGTCTTTACACTGGCTTCCAGTCTGCCAAAGAATTGATTTTAAAGTACTATTGCTGGTTTTTAAAGCACTGAATGGTTTAGGACCAAATTATATTAACGATCTCGTGCAGAAGTATGAACCATCCAGGAGTCTCAGGTCTTCTGGGACGGGTCTGCTCTCTGTTACAAGAGTCAGAACTAAACATGGAGAAGCAGCGTTTAGTTTGTATGCCCCGTTCATCTGGAACAAACTCCCAGAATCCTGCAGGTCAGCTGCAACTGTTAATACTTTTAAATCAAGACTAAAAATGTCTCTTTTTGACGCTGCATTTGAGTGAGTTGTTCATATTCACACTGCAGTATGGCTTTTATTCATGTTTTTGATACCTGTTGTGTTTATTTTATTATCTTTGCTTTTTAAATGCCTGTTTAAAAAAAAATGCCAAATCCATAATGTGCATCTACTGTATTTATTCTTAAATGTCTTTTATTTTGTAAAGCACTTTGGGTTGCAGTGTGCTGAAAGGTGCAATATAAATAAAATTGCCTTGCTTTCTAACTTTACTGAACTTCAGTTTTTACTTTTTATTTCTTTCACTTCTATTACCACAGCCTCTTTATTTCCATAAAATATGCAATGGAGTTTGCCATTTTGCCTCTTACATGTTGGGGATTTGAACCGTTGACCCCCACATTGGTAGGTATCCTTTTACTCTGTGCGCCAAATACATTTCATCAAACTTTTACCACCTTTTCAGCAAACATGACAATACACGAAGAGGGAAAAGATTTCTAAATTAAAGAAACTATAAACTCAAAAACTAAAAACATGACAGATACAATAGTTTGTTAACCTTCTGATTCATCAGGAGGCCATGGCTTATATTGACATGATCACATAAAGGGTTTTTACAATAACGCAGACTTCTTTTTTAACTGCTGCAGGATTTATTTAGCTAATTTGCAATATTATGCATCTTATACTAGCTGTATGGCTCAAAGTTTATTTAGGTAAAAAGTGATCATATTTCATAGAGAAAAGGTTTCCTAATTTCCCTCTAATGGCTGCTCTGCCTTTACTATCTGTGTTTTAAGGCACTCCCCCATGGTTTCATAAAATTGAAAAATATGTCATTTTAATACTAGTGATCAGTAATGATCACTTATAACAATAGTAGTTTGGCTTAAAGCAAGCAAGGTTTAAACCTAAATATCTACACAGGATTTCAGGACCACTGGCATTTGTAATGCTTATGAGACCATAGGGTTAGAGGGAGTGGTGCTCTATGTGACTTGTTTTTTGTTAGTAAAGAAGCTAGACTGGTTATCTATTCTTGTTCAACTTGTATATGGATTACTTGTTTGGACCGGTAAGTATTGGTAGAGCTGGTTTTGTTTTTTGTAATCTCACGATTAATCATTCTTCACCTATGTGTAGGATGGGGTGTCCAAACTTTTTTCAAAGAGGTCCAGATTTGATAATGTGAATATGCCCGGGGGCCAATAGGCCCTTCTGACATTTGTTGAACATAAAAAGTGACATACAATTATACTGTTATATCAACATTTTCATCGTCACAATTATCTTTATTTTTCAAATGGGAATATAACTAAATATAAACCACTAAGGCATGCGTGAACAACTCTAAAAACACATTCCTGCCTTTCATTCATATCTGGAGAGTCAGATAACATTGAACAGACTATGTGGAATACCTTGAACTTTGAAGCGGGTTTGACCTATTTTTAATAGAGTTGGAATCAGTCAATCCATACACAGATTAAATAATTCGGGAAATATCTCCATCACCAAATACAATACAAAATAAATCACACATCAATTTCCATATTCGTCAGATATATTTCATGGTGAAAAACAAGACATGTTAGATCAGTGTGTCTGCAATGTGTATGGTGTAAAGAGTCAATATATACAGTTCGTTCCACTTTAGCAAAGAGTCCAGTTGGTTCCAACCCCAACATAAGTTCCATCCAGTTCATACGACCACAAACCAAAGGCAACTAAAAAAGTCTGCTCTGGGTTTTACCACGGATCGACCCAAAACAATAATACACCGTCTTTAACAGAAAAGGCTAATTGCGCCATTTGTAAGGCCCCTAAGAGTGGGTGCTGCCTCCATGCAGTGAAAGGATGAATTACATTTTAAAGATTTATTCTGTTTGACAGTTCTAGCCATAAATAATATATTATAAGACCAAAGCTGCGGGCCGTATTAAATCTGAACACGGGCCGTGATTTGCACACGGGCCGGACTTTGGACATGCCTGATTTAGGGGTTTTATTGACCTCAATAACATTTAATATACACAAATATGTATATGTTGTATGTTATATTATTTTTCTTTGTTATAATGCCTTGTTTTTTCTTGTTGTTAGGTATATTGAAAACCAAAAACTG
Organism: Dissostichus eleginoides; assembly: GCA_031216635.1. Taxonomy (NCBI): domain Eukaryota; kingdom Metazoa; phylum Chordata; class Actinopteri; order Perciformes; family Nototheniidae; genus Dissostichus; species Dissostichus eleginoides. The sequence goes on from CM062265.1 coordinate 13,410,956, forward strand.
ACACAGAATGACTTGAACGTACTAAAGGAGAATTTAATTTAAATATTATATAGATATACTATATATATACTCAGTGAATTTTAAACACTGAAATATTGTGTACAAACATGGTTTACAGTCTACTATGAAACAATTTGACTGACCTAAATGGGCCATCTGTTTGTGTGAGGTGGTTAGACCAGACGTCAAACCACCAGTGGTAAAACGTCTCGGCTAAACGTAGCTTATAGCTTACCTTTTGTTCTTCCATTATATTTTTGCCCATACTAACTTTGTGCTATCCCTATCCAGATCAACGTACCTGCTCCTCTGCCTGCCGCGCCCAACCACCTCCCTTACCTGCCGTGCTCCTCCGTGTTCCTCCGCTCCCCTTTCAGCCTGCTCTCTCAGCCTCCCCCGATCCACCCTCCGTTTCACTCCTGGCTTATTCCCTGGCCCTGGCTTCTTGGATTCCCTCGGCCCCCGTTTCACTAGATTCCCCGCCCTCCCCCTCCCAGCTATGTCCCCTGCTAGGGCCCACAACCCAAAGACCCTGCCTGATTTGAAATAAAAAATTGTTTGAACTTAACTTTTTTGTCCGTTCCCAGTGTTCAGCACTGCAGGTTCACAACAGTTTGGTTATTGAGATGTATCGATACTGGCTTTGGTTGTAATATTTTATTTCCAAAAGGGGGATTTAATACTTGTCATTACTTTACATACCCTGTCTCAGGGCAGTGTTACACCTTATCTTTCTAAAATTCCTCCCTACCTGTTTTACAGGATTGGCGTGTACGCTGAGTTGGAGGGGAGGTTGGACAGCAAAGTGAGAGTCCAGGTTAAAACGGCCGAAAGGATCCTCCCCCTCTCAGAGCATGGACATAAAAGACGGCAGAGCTCACAGTCAGACACTCAGAAGGACTTGGCTCTTCCTTTGAAGACTGCTCATCATCTGTTCTCCTCTTGTCAGAGTTACCAACCTCCACCACTGCAAACATGATGTCCAGGAAATCATACTCAGTCTCTGGCTCTTCTACTGGTAGCTTGAAAAGTTCCTTTTCACAAATCAGCCACTCTGCACAAAGAACAGGTTATGCGGTTGGTTCTGGTGCTGGAGCTGGTTTTAGTTCAGGTTCAGGTGCAGGTTTTGGTTTAGGTAACTCTGGCAGTTATGGCATTAGCTCTAGCCAAGCAGGAGGCAACTACATGGCTCCATTGATCACTGCTGTCCAGGTCAACAAGAGCCTGCTGACCCCTCTGAACCTTGCAATTGACCCCACCATCCAAGCTGTCCGCACCCACGAGAAGGAGCAGATCAAGACCCTCAACAACCGCTTTGCTTCCTTCATCGACAAGGTTGGTTCCTGTGCTCTCTGCTTGTGACTGTGTTATGTGAAATGTACTGTAGGCCTGAGTATCTTACTACCAATGGCCTGCAATGCTCTCATGGGGCTAAATTACTTCCAGCTGCTGTCAAAAGCTAAATGTGAAGTGAATTGTAGCATAAAAGAGTCAATTAAATCAACAGTCTAACCGCATTTACAACATCTGACAATCTTACCTTTTTTTTGTCTCCACAGGTCAGGTTCCTGGAGCAGCAGAACAAAATGCTGGAGACCAAATGGAGCTTCCTGCAGGACCAGACCACATCACCCTCCAACATCGATAGAATGTTCGAGGCTTACATTTCCAACCTGCGCAGACACCTTGGCGGACTGGGCAATGAGAAGGTCAAGCTGGAGGGAGAGCTGAGGAACATGCAGGGTCACGTTGAGGACTTCAAGAATAAGTGAGTGCTTGTATGACATGGTCACTTACTATAACAGATATTTGATGAAGTCAACAGATGTTTTAAAATCGAGCAGATGTACTAAAATCCCGCCATGTTCCAACAGGTATGAAGATGAAATCAACAAACGTGCAACTGCAGAGAACGAGTTTGTGCTCTTGAAGAAGGTGCATATACATCAAAGATACATTCATTCTTTGGAAATCCTGGTGTTAACAACAAAGTAGCAAGTTCTAACACTTTCTGTTTCTACATTATTTTCTTTTTAGGATGTTGATGGTGCCTACATGAACAAGGTGGAGCTGGATGCCAAGGCTGATGCTCTTCAGGATGAGATCAACTTCCTCAGTGCCGTCTATGAGACTGTATGTATTTATAATATCATATTCTTTATAATACTATAATCTTTTCTGAGTTAAATCTGATGAAAATCTGCTCAATCTTAAATTTAAAAAGGACAAAGAGTTAACTATTGTGCAACAACCATTGTTTCTGTAGGAGATTCGTGAGCTGCAGAGCCAGATCAAGGACACCTCCGTCATCGTGGAGATGGACAACAGCCGTAACCTGGACATGGACTCTATTGTGGCTGAAGTGCGTGCTCAGTATGAGGACATTGCCAACCGCAGCAAGGCTGAAGCAGAGGGTTGGTACAAACAGAAGGTGAGAAGAAAAAAAGGCTAAGTTCATGTTGTTGCTACAATTACTTTCAACACCTCGTCATTGCTTTAGATCCCTCTCTTGACACACCTTGTTGTATTTTTCATAACAGTATGAGGAGATGCAGACCTCTGCCGGACAGTATGGTGACGACCTGCGCACAACAAAGTCAGAGATTTCTGAGCTGAATCGCATGATCTCCCGTCTTCAGAATGAGATTGAGGCTGTCAAGGGACAGGTATATTTAAAAAACCTCTTATTGATGAAGAATTAATATGAACACTTTAATATGCACTATATTAATTTAAGAGGGACTTGCAGATACTAAATAATCAGTGACATTTTCCACAGAGGGCCGGTCTTGAGGCTCAGATCACAGAGGCAGAGGAGCGTGGTGAGCTGGCAGTGAAAGATGCCAAGCTCCGTATCAGAGACCTGGAGGATGCTCTGCAGAGAGCCAAGCAGGACATGGCCCGCCAGGTGCGTGAATACCAGGAGCTGATGAACGTCAAGCTGGCCCTGGACATCGAAATTGCCACCTACAGGAAACTGCTTGAAGGAGAGGAGGACAGGTGGGATAAACTTTAATAAATGCTTTTATAGCCTCACCATTAGCTTTAACTTTGAATTAAGGACTAACTCTGCATTATTCCAACATTAGACTGTTCAGCGGAGGCTCAACTGCAACCATCCATGTGCAGCAGTCCTCTGGTGGTGGTAAGTTCAATACTTTATACATCATGATCATAAGGGGTATTCTTTCTATCTATCTATATATCTATATCTATCTATCTATCTGTCTATCTATCTTAAACCAGTAGACCACACTGCTATATTGATATTGATATATTACCTTTTTTTCTACTCCAGGATTGTCCAGTGCCAACTCAGGTTACGGCTACGGTGGCGGCTTCAGTAGCAGCAGTGGTTATGGCAGTGAATCTGTTCAAAAGTCCTCAGTCACTACAACCAGTTCCAGAAGAGCATATTAAAAAAGAAGAGCTGTCCCTCTTCTTCTTCAGAAAACTCATGAATTGTATCTCATTCTGTAGCTATTTATGATGCTATGTAATGTTGTTAGGCATGTTCAACAAGACAGATTAATCTCTTGTGTCACACTGCTACTATGTTGAAACTATGTATTAAGTAAAAGCCTCCCTTCCAACTTGACTGATGAATGTTTGCACAAATTACATCAAATGTATCTGAATAAAATACATGTTAACATAAATATCTGCCCTGTCTCATATTGAACAGTTCATTTACAGTAAATGTTTTATAAGTGGTATAGGGTTGGTATTGAAAACATGGACATGTAAATCCCTGAATCAGTCGGTATTATCATATGTTGATACAATTGTAATGTATACAAAGGTGGATTCATCAAAACAAAAACAAAATGTAACCGTGATAGAACCTTGCTTCTTGCCGTTGACTCACTGTTGATAACGTAAAAGGCCACCTTGTTACATTAAATGTAAAAATCTAGATGTTGTGAAGGATTTTGATAAACGTCAAGCTTATCACATTTTTTTTTGTTATCTAGTTCAAGGGGTAGTGATTGGGAAAATACATACAGAAGGACCTGATTTTTTATGATTTGATTGGAGCCAAAGAATAAGCATAGGAAGAGGGAGGGATATTCAAAATATTGAACCATAACGATATTTTTTAGGCATACCTGCTTCACAAACAGGGCAAAGAACACTGTAGAGAAAGAAACCTCTGTACTATTGACTCATATTCTTCTAAACCACAGCAGCCCCTTAATACTCTTCATCGGGTAGAAGGAAGTCTCTCAATGTATGCTGTTGTGCTTAGATCTGTATTACCTATGTCTACGAGGTAAATAAATATACAGTGTTAATGGAACTGTTTTATTTTCTGCACACACACATCTATCCCGTGCACTATGTATTCACAGGTAACAATAAAAAACCTTTGTTAATCTTCACCTAAGGCTGAGAGCATTTGGCAGTTATCCTGCATTTAATTGTTAAGTTTGGTCCCAGAGGCATAGTGAGTTATTCATATTATTGTTACAGGGCACATGCCAAATTCTGAAGTTGTAGCCATTCATGTTTCCATGAAACCAGTTACATCAGAGCAATTACAGGGATTTATCTTTTGTATCCCTGACAAAGGAAATTAGTCTTCATCTTGTTACGATTCCTCTCTGGCAAACGTTTACAAAAGTTACAAAACCTAACCTAATATCACTTGTACAAGAGATGTGGGCCTTTTAACTGCTTGTATCAATACACAATAAGAGGTAGTAATTAATATGCATCAGTGGTTAACTGGTCTTTTTGTTCAACTTGTAACCGTTTCTCTCTGTCAGCAGCAACACACAACATTTCTCAGAAAACACGTCATGTGCCCCTATATAGAGCAGAATGAATAAAGATTGGATATGAAGTTTTAGCTTGAATTGTTTATAAAACGGTTTATTTTGTTTAATCTTCGGGGACTTTGTGTAATTCAAACTCCAAATGACACAAAAGAACCAAGAAAGATTGGGTATCTTTTGCACATTTGATGTTTGGACCCCTAAAAGCCATTCCTTCCAAATATTGTAGCAGGACAGAAACCTGTAGTCCATGGGTCGTCAATAGGCGGCCCGCCAGCAATAATATTCGGCCCGGAAAATATTTTGAGAATAAAAATAAAATATTTTTTGGAGATTTTTTTTTTTTTTTTACAATATCGGACCGACAGTCGCACAATGCTATAATGTCCGAATAGAGAATCTACCTACACCTGAAGAATGCTTATTGTACTTTTATCCATGTTGAGAGTGAATGACACACCGCACAATCTGGCAGTGGGGTGCACTGACGCTGATAGTGGATCAATAAGTAGGTGGACTGCACGTGGTGCTGAAATAGCCAACATGCGTTTTGTGGTTTGAAAAAAATAACACCAGCACATTAAATCATTCAAACGTAATGTTTACTTATATGTGAACAGTAACAAAGTTCAGTCAAAACATTGACAACAAAATCGGAGAAGCCGCTTGATCATGGAGGGCGAGGGGTGGTGGGCGCATAAGCTGCCACCCCAGTTGGCAGCTTTGTTTTGAAAGAAAAGTTTGTGGCTCATCGGACATTTATGAGAGAAAATCCCTAATGTCCGATTGCAAGTGAATGCAGCACAAGACGCGAGCCATCCCCCAGCCCTGGCGCGAGCACTAAAGCTTTGGATCTTAATACATCTGTGAGCAGGGGGGGACTGGCCATCTGTAGAATCACAGAACGGCACCGCAGGCTCGCCCCCCCTCATCAGGCAGGTATCCTCACCCCCGTAACGCTACTCCCAAAAAACCCGCTGCACTCAGCGACAACAGCTTTGCGAAATCCGTCCCCGCAACGGACATCCATTTAGCAAACGTTCCCAGGTCCAAAGCAACGAGCCCCCATATGTTACAACCCGGCTCCTGGGCTGTAACAAAAAGCAGGGAGGCGAGACGAGAGGTAAGAATATACCAATGTTTATTCTTAATAACAAACAACTCAACAGAAAACAGCAACAGGTCCCCGAGGCTGGCACGGAGAGAGTGCCCAGAGGAGTCCCAGCGACGTATCCGGCTTGGCTCCTTTTCTATATATTCCGCAGGTGTAGCTCATCAGGCAGGTATCCTCATCCGGCAGGTGCAGCTCATCAGGCACTGGAACCTGTAAACACCCACAAACACACTCTGCCCTCAATGGCACCCCACGTGGTGTGGTGTGGAGGGGTCGTCACATTATTAATATTGAAGTTAAAAGCATCAATCTGGTGCACTTTGAGAGCAAAATTAAGAGATATGGATACATCTCTCAACACCCATATGAAACAGAACTGTAAACAGATTTTCTTTTTCTTTATGGATATTTTACAAATCACTCCCCTGTGACTGTGTAATGTAAGGTAGCTTCTAGCTTCATGTCGAACACTGACAGTAAGTCAACATTTTCCAGAGGATTTTTTGAAATCACCAGGTAACGCTAAAAAACACAACATTTATATTGTATGACAAAGTGTTAATTGAATATCTCTGGCTAGCTATACTGTAGCTACTTGCTAACGGTTTCGCTTACCCGCGCGATTCAAAGTAACGTCAACAACGTAGCTGTAATTTATGCTTTGCTTACATGTTCGCATAACTTGGAAGTTTACTGACATTTACATACCTTGTTTACCTGGCGCAAGTGGTGGCTCTGGGGTTGTTGTGTGAGCCATCACTTGAGAATTGTCGTCTTTTTTAAGAAAAAATGTTCTTATGTCTATCTTCAAAAACTCCGAGTCCAATTGACAGTTTAAACATTGTCACAGGATAGGTACCTGTCAGCCAATAAGACACGTTTATTTCCATGCAACTCTCTGGTGAATGGTCTGGTGTCTTGCCTCTGTTGCATTCACTGAACACGGGAAATTACAATCCTGCCGTCCTCTCTAGTGTCATGATGAGGTTCAGGTAAAGCACGGAAGCAAGTCATGCTACATGGTATTTACAAATAAACACAAGATTGATGGCCAACAGCTAACACTATACGATCGTCCAATGACAAAGGTGAATGAGTTCAAATACCTAGGACTGTGGTTTGATAGCAAATACACATGGAAAATGCATATTAATTTATTGCGAGCTGTAGCTGAACTGGGGCGCAGACAAACAAGCATTAATAGACATTTACAGATCAATTATGAGGTCCACAATATACTATGGTTGTATAGTGCAGTGTTTCCACTACCATTGTCTTTGAGGGGCGCTGCGCCCCGCCAACGGAGCCCCGCGCCCCCCCGCGCCCCCCCGCGCCCCCCCGCGCCCCCCCTGAAATTCAAGGTGTTTAAAAAAAAAAAATTATAATCTTTTTTTTTTTATAATTTTTTTTTGTATCTATATATATTAGGGCTGTCAGTCGATTCAACTATTTAATAATGACCACATTTCCCCCATTTTGGCTTCGCTCCATTGGCTGCCAATACATTTTAGGATTCATTTCAAAATCCTTTTATTTACTTTTAAATCCCTAAATGGCATGACCCCATCTTTCTGAGCTGCTACACCCTTACACTAGGGCTGCTCAATTAATCGTATTTTAATCGCAATTACGATTTTAGCTTGCAACGATTATGAAAACAACATAATCGAAATAAAACGACTATTTTCTTTATTATCTTTTTAAAAAAAAAATGTTTTATTGGTTTTTCAGTTGAATTATATTTAAAGTTCAGGGTAATCAACTGTTAAAAACATACTGTTCAACAAAAAAATGTCAATAAATTGATGTTTTCAAAGTAAATTGATAATCGTTTTTAATAATCATGATATCAATTATTGACCCAAATAATCGAGATTAAGATTTTTGCCATAATCGAGCAGCCCTACCTTACACGCCCAACCGCCCTCTCAGGTCAGCTGATCAACTGCTCCTGAATGTGTCCAGAACCAAGTCAAAGCTCAGAGGGGGCCGTTGCTTCTCTGTAGCGGCTCCCACACTGTGGGACGATCTGCCCCTGCACATCAGACAGGCCGCCACACTGCCTGCTTTTAAATCGCTTCTTAAAACCCACCTCTTCTCCTTAGCGTATTAACATCTTTTAGAGCGTTGCTTTTATTGCTTTTAAATTGTCTATTGTTTTTACTTGTACTTGCTTTATGGTGTGTGAGCTGTGCTGTGTTATTTTTTGTATGTTTTGTTTTGTTTATTTGACTGTACAGCACTTTGGTCTGGAGGTTTAAAGTGCTCTATAAATAAAGCTGTATTGTATTGTATTGTGTACGTCCCATCAGAACTACACAAGAAAAATAAATACGAACAAAATCTGAATCCGCACAGCCAGACCAAAGGGGAAAGATTTACCTACAGAATACATTTATAAAGGGTTCAAAGGTAGGACAAAGATGTAAAGATTTAACCTCTTCTACACCGCCCCCCCGGTACCGGGCGGAAAAACGCGTCATCTGCATGAAACAGTGTCTGAGGGCATCTTAATATTTAATGAACTATGAATGTTTTATATCCATGTAACGGGAAGAAACTCAGCTAACAGATCTTTTTTTTTTTTTTTCAAAAAATCCCCACAATGCTAACGCTCAGCCTATGAATTAGCAATGAGCGAAAAATGCTAACGCATTACTGCACAGAAACTCATCCAAGATATCGAATATCGAATGACACAGAATCGATAGGTACATACATTATCACTCCATGATAAGAACTCACGGAGCTATTAACAAGAACGTACATCAAAACATGTGGCGCTAGGTAGCTTAAACGGCAAAATGGTTTACGTGTGTCGTTGTCTGGTCAAAAGTGGTCTACAATGGCATTAAAACGATAAAAACGCTGCTGAAGGTTAATCCATAGGTTAATCCAATGTCTGTGTCCCTTTGAAATGATTTCTGATAATCCATAAGCAATAAACCCTGCTTTTCCGTTTTCAGATGTCAGAGCGTGAGACAGCTTCACTCTCCTGCAAAACTCCATGCGCGAAACCCCCAACTTTTTTGTTTTAAGGTTAGTGTGTATGTGAAATCTCCCCTTCGATTCTATTGGCTCTAACGGTCAGACAGAGATGTCAATCACCAAAATCGACCAATGGGTTCCAGAGAAACGGTAAAAAAGGCGTTTTCCACCCAGATCACCTCAGAAGTGGAGTTTCTTTTGCTAAACCTCTCTCAAAAGGTCAAATGTCACTTGTTTTGCATCAATCTTGATACAGGGTACTTATTATATGTTGTACTTTTGATTCCTAAAGCTTTTAGTCTACCTTACCATCATCCAAGGGTAGTTTTCACTATAAGTAAAAAAAAATTTTGGACAGACACCATAATTTACAGTTTTTTACTATGTTCAATCTGAATTTACTTTAAAATAAAAATAAAAACATATTGATTCTGACTCTTCTACATCCAACTCACAGGTTTATCATTGCTTTGAGAAAACAGATGATTAATTTTCCCCTTTTAGAAGGGAAGATATGGTCATTTGTTCTGGGAATGTCATTTTCGAGCCTGAGACCTGGAAAACAGGCTCGGGGTCTAACAGGGAATGTCTTGGGCTGCATTTACAAATGTTTGACCTCAGGTGTGTTTCCATTGTCTATCAGTACAGCAATATAAGGTACGAGTGTAATGTCACAGTATATTAACCCACATAGTGAAAGGCAGTTGAGTGATAGGCTGTTTTGTGTTAGCGCTGCTGCTGTGTGCCCTCCAGCTGATGTTTTGTGGCTCTTGTCAAGTGTTCGAACACTCAGGCTCTTAAACAGGGAAAGATTTATAGTAATGTCAGCCATGCTCTCGCTGCTTTAGTCTGAATGGAAAAGGAGACTTCTAGGAATCCTCCACAAAAAGCCCTTTTCAAAGAAATCCAAGTTCAATGGAATTCATTTTTTTTATAGGAGGTTACATAGCAGACAGTGGTTCCAAACACTTTCCCTTATATCACCTTGAGTTCCTTTTCAGCTGATTATCTCTTGTGAAAGTTGTAATAGATATCAGTTTACCTTTTTCTATGACCTTTAATACAAGCCTCCATCTGTATTTTGTGTAACAGAATCTGAATGGCCTTCTTTTCTGACAAATTAATTGTTCTCTTCTCTCTGACGCTTGTCCAACTATCCATAAGCTCTTTGGTTGTTTTAACTGCATACTACAAGAAAAGGTGTTTTAGTGGAAAGGGAAGGTTTTTTAACGTGAATGTAGCTTGTGTCCAGGTCATTGCCTTGCCGTACTGTAAGAGTCTATGATTTACTGTAATAATCCTAACTACAAAAATTAACATTGTGTAACAACAATAAAGGAAAACTTGATATTTACAGTAGGTCAACACTCTATTTTATAAAGAAACATTTAAAAACATCCTAAAGTGACAACAACAGCACCCACCTTGCCTTTCCTATTCAATTTTAGTGATACTTCCTTTGCCATTGGTGACACTCACCACAGAGCATGTGTGAATAGGACTCCCTGTGTTTGCTTATTACATTACATTACATGTCACTTGTTAGACGCTTTTATCCAAAGCGACTTACATACTCAATACTGTGGGCAATCCCACAGCAGCAATTGGGGTGATGTCTGCCCAGGACACAACGACATGCTGACTGCAGTGGGGTTTGAACCTGTGACCCCCTGATCCGAACACCAACGCTCAACCCACTGCACCACACGCCTCCCCCTTATGTGTGCTTATGTGTCCTACAGTGATATTTTTCTGCACCACAGGCTCCGGCTCTGTCGAGTGATAGTGCTCCACAGACAGACGTGAGGAGACCGATTGCCAATGTCAGGGCTGCGACACCAAACTATTCAGCCGGTGGGAAATGATAGATTCCCGGGCTAATTTTAAACTCTGTGTACTGAATTCCTGTTACCAGAGGCAGTGATGGGTAACTGGGGCACAGCTGGAGGGTCTAGATAAAACCTACACTCACCTGTGTCTCCACTGCTTCCGTGCCCTTTCAACTTCCCCATGCTGCTAAATGTTAAATAATGACAGGGTGCTAAAGATTAATGGTGCTGAGTGCAGACTTGTTAAGGGTAAGGTGATGTAGCAGTTGGGCGGTTGTACAAATGTTATGTCCTAGACGGCTTCACTGAGCAACTTCACACTCAGTTAGGAAACTTGTTTAATTTTTTGCGGATGTTACTGCTGAAGGTTCCCAAAGAAAGCAAAGATACATCCTGCCATTTGTCCAACTGGTATACTTTTTAACCAAGCTACAGTCTCAGCTCTATTGAAATGTCAGACAATTGGTCCATGAGAGACTCATGAGTAATGGAGGTATGGTTTACAGATCAAGGTGGAAGAAAAAAACACCTAATCTTTTTTGCATTGAGAAGAAGGTATTGTACACATTTTGACTATCTAGTTTTCTGTTCACCATCATAGAAAATGCTGTTGTTTAGCTAACATGTCATACTGTCATACATCAGCTGTGCTTATAAATGTAACTATCAAAAACAACAACAAAAAAGAACAAAAGTCGCACACTAAAATATATTTGGAAGGAGGAACCCTAAACAAACAATCAACCCAAATTGAATAGATTTCATCAGAGGGTATTAACTCGGCCTCAACTTTTAAAACAAACTGATAAGATAGTTGAACTGTTGAATCTTCAAATTAAGTGAAAGGGACTCCTAACCATCATGTTTTAAGAGTCCGATGGTGCTAGAGTCCACCATTCCCTTTTACTAGCTGCAAAAATCATGCATACCCTACAATGTAATAATTCATCGCACACTGCTCTGAAAATAAAGACCTACTACCAAGAAAAGTTCATTTAATTGGATCACACACAAGCAAAGATGTTTGAGAGGGATAAAGCTGCCTCACAGCCGGCGCCACTGTGGTGGACTTCAGCCAAATGCATTTTAAAGTGCTGACACTGTATTTGGCTCAAGCTTGCACCCTTACATCTTATCTTTTTACTAATGAAGCTGCAGAGCATACCCCACAGATAGCTACAACTTCATTCTTGTGTAAAACAATAAACTTTGATTAATAATCTTCTTTCTTTTTTAGGAAGGTATCATCTTTGAGCCTTTAAAAAGTGTTTTTTTCATCATTGTAGTTTTGAGTACTATCAAGTATCTACCTAATACAAGTTTGCATTCAAAAGTTTTCAGATGCACTGTGTATTGATGTGTTGTGGCTTGGGACCCCTTGGAAAGTGGCTATCTGGACTCATTATCAGACCAATCAATTGTTTTAGAGATGTTGATTGGTGTCTTTGACTTTTTAGATTGCATGAAACCCCTATCGACACCTGGGGAGACAGTGGACAGGCCATGCATGAGAAAATGAGTCAACAGAAAACAAATGAGTTTTTAAACTATAATAATATCTTACTTTAGTTTAGCTTTGTTGTTGTTTCTCCTCTTGTTTTGGGTGACATTTACAGAACTCAGAGAAATTATGCCCTTTTTGTTGTGTTGTGTAAAAACCCATGAAAATAATATTTTAAAGTCTACCAGTGCTTGAAGCTATAAGCTTTATCTGTTAAACAAAAACAACAAAACATCCAGATATCTAAAGAGACAGACAGCTTGAAAATAAAAAAGTCAGAAATTCCAGATTTGATCAGGATTTGATTCTATAATATATTAATATAAAAAAAAGGCAAATACCCATCTATTTAGATTTTCAAGCAGGCTGATTTTAGGGGATCTGTAAAACACAAAATCTGGGGAAAAAAGTAATCCTCACACAATCTGCAATCGTCGTGTGACATTCTTCTGCAACACACAGATATGTCACTTGATACATTTGACAGCCTTGGCCTAAATTCAAGTGACGAATTCTCCTTCCAGGGATAATGAACCAAGAACAATACCCAACTACAAAACATGAACAATCTTCCAGTTTGCCTGCTAGCTGAACTGGAAGAAAACACAGAATCAAGGTCCAGGTGTAGTCTGTTGTGGTGATGGAGGATTTCTCTTCGCATGAGCTGATAATAACAGTACCAGTACCTCCTGTGTCTGATCATCAGAACCCTTTACTGCTCGCCTGACCGCCAACAGGAGACAAATGAGCGCTGACCTTATCATGTAATAGATATCCCGTAGTGGAAGAACGGGTAATTGTTCTGGGTTTTCATTTTGCCCTCTTTCCTGTAAATCTTTTTTCATAGCAACAGAGGAGAAAAATATGCCCCGGTCATCACTTTATACCCACACCAGTCAAAAACAAGGGAAATCTCACCAGGCTTCACTTTTTATTTGATGGAGACAGATTTGTTTCCTATAGATTGGACATACGGCATCTCCAAAAAGGCCTGGTGACATTTCCTCTGTGGATACTGTTATATTTATTGATGTGTTTATTTTTCTTTCAGTCAACAGAACCAAGACTGTCTTCCAATATTGAGATATATCATCAGTTGCTTCAGCCAGAGCCCCAAATTGATAAACAGTTTACAAGAGACAGCATCCCGTAGCGCAGGAGTGGGGAACCTTTTTCCTCTCAAGGGCCATTTCAATTTTTTCAACATCCTCCGAGGGCCGTACAAATTATTGACCTCTGCTTAAAAAAACTAAAATCACAGCCCATTCATTTCGCCTTTCTTTCATGCTGTGCAAAGAAAAAGCAACCTCTTAATCCAGATATCTTACCATGACTCGCGTATGCATGCACGTGCACGGTTGAAAGATATGGACACAAGATGTGTGCAAATGTATTTAGTATCCTATCCATGTGAACATGATTTAAGTGGGGGGTGGACCTAACCTCCTCTAGGGGGGTCCGGGGGCATGCTCCCCCGGGAATTTTTTTTTTAAATGTTGAAGTTAAAAGCATCAATCTGGTGCACTTTGAGAGCAACATTAGGAGATCTATGGATACATCTCTCAACACCCATATGAAACAGAACTGGAAGCAGATTTTCTTTTTCTTTATGGATATTTTACAAATAACTCCCCTTTCAAACTGTATTCTTGTTTATTAATAACAACTTTTTTTTACTGTCATATAGTATTTTATACCTGTTTACTTTATTGTCTTATTTTTTTATAACTATAATGATCATATAAAGATGTGCCTTTACCTCACTGGTTGTAGAAAAAGCTTCTTATATTCGTTAGCATAGCTAGCTAACCAGATGCTAATAACAACAAAGTTATTGACTGTATGATCAGTATGACAGATGAACAGATCGCCACTGGGCTTTCAACTAAAGACACAGCCACGCAAAAACTGCGGCATGTGTACGGCTCCTTATGGGTACTGCAATTTCTGAATTGCCGGAGCGGCGTTCTGGTGCTCTCCGTCAGCACTACACCCCTGTCAGACGAGACATATACCACGTGATGACACGTTAGGCTCGTGTTGTGTTCAAGGACCCTGACCTGGCCCGTAAAAACAGGCATTCGCTTGTTTAATTCTTTTGCGGTCTAGATTTCTTTAATTTTTTTCTTTTTTGCGAGTGTTTATAAATTACCTCGAGGGCCGTACCAAATGGTCTCGCGGTCCGTATACGGCCCGGAGGCCGGAGGTTCCCCCCCCCTGCCGTAGCGGTTCAGGGGAGCTCAGAGTAGATTAGTACTGTACATGTTTGTTATTGTCACCATGTTGATGAGCCTGCACTAAGATCTTATTTTAAACCTGAAACAAATTGTTTTCCTTTAAATCAAGCTGAGTTGTATATGGGCCCTAAACCTAACCAACCCTTAACCATTGCCGTGCCATATCAATAAACTGATTTGTTTTTCAGTTTTTGATGGAACGTACACATTACTAATATAGTTAATTATAGACTTTTTTTCTAAAACATAGTCTGCTCATTCGCACAGCAACAAATGCAGATTGTTTTATAATTTATTGCAGTGTCATATGGTTGCACAATAAGTGTGGCACTGTTTTCGGCATTCTGATACTGTACATGCACAGATACATGCACAGTAGGATTCATTTCACTGCAAAAAGCTAGCAAAACCTTACACTGTTAAAGGATAACAAATCACACTTTTCTTCACACAAAAATAAGCCGCTCTTTATTTGCAAGACTAATGGGAAGTGGATTTCAATCGGACCATCCAGGCTCATGACCCTGCTGGGGTCAAACCGAAAAAGCTTTACAGGAAGCACTGTCACTGTGCTCTCAGAGCAGCTTTTAAGATGTACTTCCCTGCCGTCTATAAAGAACATTCGGGTTTTAACAATCTAAATTGAAAACTGCTGGAGGGGAAAATGATAGTGTGTCGGAGGCAGGGAGGCTCCAGCGATGGAGGGGACTGTAAAGAGGCAGCGACAAGCCGATGTGTTGGCAGAAACGATTACCTTGGTTAGGAGAAAAACAGAGGGGAGGAGAGATTAACACAGCTTAGAACTTGGTTATTCATGCTGTTCCACTTTTTGAGATAAAGTAGGCATGGTTTCTCAAATAAATTCCAGAAACTTTTCTTCAAATATTCTTGGGATCCAAAACAATGAATGTAAACAACTGTATGAAGCACTTTGAATTTAATGCATCACAAAGGCTAAAAGGTTTTCAAATGTGGTTATTATGATAATAACCACATTTATTACAACACAAAATCGTCCGTTGACCCCTTTAATGCCGACAACCAAGCTTGGACCACATCCATCTATGAAATCGACCTTATTTAAATCTGAACTACCCACTTGTAAAGTTCTGTCTGGAAAATGTTTCCCTGGTGAGAAACACACCAAGACTTACAAGCTGAAAACAATACCAGCAACTAGCAGCTGGTAAAAAGCAGCAGCTCTTGCTGAGGATCACAAGGACACTCAGGTGATCTACACAGCCAGGAACACCACAGAGGACACTTAGTGGACAGGTGAGGTAAAACTATATAGAAAATAATGTCCAATCTACTATAAAACTAGTACATACATAATATACTATATGTGTTATTTTTCGAATATAAAACCACTACCAATTCAATATTAGCAAAATAGCTAAAACAACATTCAGTAGATTTCTTTTTTATGGGTTGGAGCTGCTTTACCGAGTTCCTCTTTTACAGAGGTGGGAAGTAACTAAGTACATTTACTCAAGTAATATAGTTAAGTACTATTTTGAGATACTTGTACTTTCCATTTTATGTTACATTGTACTACATTTATTTAATACCTGTAGTTACTTTACATATTTGGATTAATGATGTGAAATATAATCAAGGTTCAAGGTTCTTTATTTGTCATACGAACATAGCTACAGTGTAGTTATGTCGATGAAAATCTTAGGTCACAGGCTTCTCCAACAGTGCAACACAATAATACAGATAAACAGAAAAATATAGTGCAAGTAAATATTAAAAAGTAAATACAAAAAGAAAAATAGTTTTAAAAAAAGTGAAATAAGAGTCTATATGCAGAATCAGAATCAGAATCAGAAACAGGTTTATTGCCAGGTAGGTTCGCACATACTAGGAATTTGACTTGATGTCATGGTGCATACATAAAATATAAAAAACAAGGAATCTAATATAAAACACAAAATCTTTCTTTTACACCGTAATAAAAAACAGTTCAATAGCAATACAAATTAAATAAAGCAGTAATTTACATGTGAATAGAATGCTATGAATGAATTTTAGAATATAAACTATGAAATGTCAAATCGGAATATGTGCAGAAAGGAGTATGACATTGTGTGCATTAATGTAATGCATATAGTCTATGATGTGGCTGAGGTAAAGTGTCAGGGGGGGGCCGGGCCTTGTTTAAGAGGCCGGTAGCAGAGGGGAAGAAACTGTTCAGGTGGCGAGAGGTTCTGGTCCTGATGGAGCGCAGCCTCCTGCCAGAGGGGAGGGGGGTGAACAGTTCGTGTCCAGGGTGGGAGGGGTCGGCCACTATCTTCCCTGCCCGCCTCAGGGTCCTGGAGGCATGCAGGTCGTGGAGGGATGGCAGATTGCAGCCGATCACCTTCTCTGCAGAGCGGATGACACGCTGCAGCCTGCCCTTATCCTTGGCTGTGGCTGCGGCGTACCAGATGGTGATGGAGGAGGTGAGGATGGACTCAATGATGGAGGTGTAGAAGTTCACCATCATCGTCTTTGGCAGGTTGAATTTCTTCAGCTGCCTCAGGAAGAAGCTATGCAAGCTATTGGAATGATATATTAGATAAATAGATAAATTCAACACTTAAATCCGGATTTGGTTACACTTGGAGTAAATGTACAATCTACTCTGCATTATACAAAGTCATTAAAACTAGCTGCACCTTTACCAGCTTTGATAACACTTTAATGCATCAATAATTATAATCAAAACATATAATTATATTATTCTGAAATGGACCAATCTGCATAAGGAGTACTTTTACTTTTAGTACTTTAAATATATATTGATGCTAGTAACTTTTGTACTTTTACTTGAGTAACATTTGGCTGTGAGTAACTGCTCTGTAGGAACAGATAATGTGGTGTAATGTCAAAGAAATACGACCACACTGTTATGATTTAATCTAATTCAAGCTGGAATTGACCCTTTCTCTGTAACAAGCCCATAGCGTATGCAGTTAAAAGCTCATTGCTAGCTTCTCATCCTTTAACAAGCATATGCTCTAAAAGGAAACATGATAGATTTAAAGGTCATTTTGATGTACAGCCTTGCTGTCAACACAATGCCTTTGTACAAAATCTGCTCAGATCCACCAAGCTACAGGGAACTGCTGTGTCTAAGGGGACTGAATGCTGCTTTATGATCAGCTACAGATATAGAACATCATTTGTTCTCTCACAACCACAGAACATCAGTCATACAGACAGTCCCAGTCCACCAGGAGTTCACCAGCCTCTGGCCATCTTTCGTGGAGGTCTCTCACTCCACGGAAAGTGTAGAAGTAATTGTACTTTCTCACCACTTGTTCCGTGTGTGTGTGTATTTGTGTGTGTGTGTGTGTGTGTGTCACCAGTTGTGGTAGAAAATCGAAAACAGAAATTGATGTGCAGCAACAAAATTAACCTCAGCTGAGAGGTAGTAGCTGGATTTACCGTAACCGACACAATGTCTGGCTGGGAGAAAGGCACCTCAGAGCTGTTCTCCATCTCCCTATGCACTCTGATGGTATAGGATATTCCAGTCAGTAGTAGTCCACAACATGCTGGGATGTATTGACAAATTCAATATTTGATTGCCAGTTAACATTGTCAATAGATCAATCCTTTTATGTCTTCCTTGCTGCAGACTGATGAAGGACGTGTCTATTTCATGAGTCAATTCATTGTAATTAGCTCTCATGCCGATCTAACAGGCAGGAGAGGTTTTAGGAATCATTATTTAACTATAGCTCACATCCTCTCAAGCAAACTTGAAGTTAAGTCTGTGAAGAAACAAGGCTAAGATCAGGTTTTGGCTCGCTCAATATTAAAAATTAGGAATATGAGTGATATAATATTACTCTTTGAGTAGATGTCTATCAAAAGTATTGTTTGACCTCTATGATGGATCCAACAGTTGGCAAACTTGTTTTGTTCCAAATCACTGTCCCCGGTCTGACCTAATTATCCCAGCAAGCCAGTGTAAAGGTAATTTGTCCCTGCCTGATTTAGATTAACGCTGCTCTCTGTGCACAACAGCTGCACGCAGCAGACCATCGCTTTCCTGATTCCACTTCCTGCCACTTTGCATCTCAATGACAGCCGGAGAGCTCACTCAATATTAAACGATTGTTAAAGCTCCTAGGGACTCACCTCAGTGGCTTATTAGCAGGCGAGTGCCTAAAGCATACAGTATGTCTTATAAATAACCTTTAACTGAAAGAGACAACATTTTAATTGCTGGAGGATGGTCAGGTCTGTTCTTGAATTATGTAATGTGTGCAGTCATTAGCGTACTGCTGTGCATTGGTTGAAGCTTTTCTGGTGAATACTATATTGTATCACAATAAACAATTACTGGATTTATTGTTTTCTGCATCTTGTTGGTATCAATCTTAAAAGGGTGTTTCTCTTGAAAACAGGCACATAGCTATTGTTTCTTTTCCTTATTTGTAGTATTTACATCAGGGGTGTCAAACTAAATTTCATTGCGGGCCACATTAGCATTATGGTTGCACTCAAAGGGCCGGTTGTCACTTTAAGAATATAAAGATCTACATATATAAATATATAATATATATGAAATAATGTATTATATTACATTATTGGCTCTGCATTGGATTATTATCAGTTCTGG
Organism: Dissostichus eleginoides; assembly: GCA_031216635.1. Classification (NCBI taxonomy): domain Eukaryota; kingdom Metazoa; phylum Chordata; class Actinopteri; order Perciformes; family Nototheniidae; genus Dissostichus; species Dissostichus eleginoides. The sequence continues at coordinate 13,430,021 of CM062265.1, forward strand.
TAATAACTTCATAAATAATTACGCCTGAAAGCAGAAGTAGGGCAAATAATTAGAAGCAAATATTCAACAGTTACACCAATTGTTTTGTATAATACACTGTTTGCAAGCTCTTGTGGGCCACATAAAATGAGGTCACGGGCCGGATTTGGCCCGCGGACCTTGAGTTTGACACCCCTGATTTACATTGTACTCTTTTTTATACTTCCACCCTAGATTTGTTTAATAGCTATTTTTAGTATTATTTTGGTCATTTATAATATTAAAACGTAAATCAAATCATAAACCCATTATTTAGTATTATATAGCATTGCGTATTTAGCCCTACCTTTGCAGCTGCAACATTAAAGAGATGAACCATTAATGCATTAATGATTATTATTATTATTATACAGTCATTCAATATATATAAAGTTCTGAAACTTTGTATTACGTTTGTGAGATTTTAATGCCATACCACTGAGCTACAGATGACTTGCGTGTTTGTTAGACATTCATCAGTTAAAGAAAATAAACCAAAAAACGTTCATTTATTTAGACTGCTAAGGGTTTACATTTGTGAAAAATGACTAAACTACAATGTAACGATTTAGGGTTTAAATTGAGTCATTATCACACCATCTTTTCTTTAAATACACCATGATTAAAGTTGGGGAATTATATATCAAATCAATTTTAAATCAACACAAGCTAAATGTGTCTCATCGTCTGAAAGTTGGTCGGTGTAAAACCTTTGTCCTTGTGTTGCCACTTCCTTGGAGCATAAAGGATACCTTTTAAATTCCTCCTGACTGTACAATCCCATGATCCCCGTGATCCCTTCTTCCAGTGGTAATGGCTCTGTCTCCATTGGTGACACTGATTAACCCCGGGGTGTCTGGCTGTTCTCCGCCTGATGGGGCCGGACAGGCGATGGTTTGAGAACAGTGCCAGTTGAGGAGAGAGGCAGCCTGAGTGGACTGACAATACAATACAATACAGCTTTATTTATATAGCACTTTAAACCTCCAGACCAAAGTGCTGTACAGGCAAATAAACAAAACAAAACATACAAAAAGAACACAGCTCAGCTCACCATAAAACAAGTACAAGTAAAACAATAGACAATTTAAAAGCAATTAAAGCAACGCTCTAAAGGATGTTAATACGCTAAGGAGAAGAGGTGGGTTTTTTGTTTTGGGACTTGTTGAAATGTATGAGTTGTATCACATCTCATTGAGGCTACTTATGTGCTGATTGAAACAGAGATGTACCAGAATGCAGCTGAATGAGATTTAGTATTGGATTTTCATAGAGAAGTTGACCGGCCTGCCAATTAGGTGTAATTTGAATGATGCAACTTGAAATCGTTCCCTTTTCAGATGAAAACAGATCATCTGAAAGATGAGAGTCCTTGTGATATCTAGTTAAAGCCGCAAATCAACAATTACCTCATAATATCCAGGGACTTTTCACACGGAGAGAAAGCATGCACATGTTGAGAGGAAACTGCATTTTCAAAAAAGCACCCGTACGAACAAATGCCAAACTTCATTGCATCTCATCAAAAGGTGTTAGTCTGTGGAATGACTGTACTGATGCACTGAAATATTGTACAAGTCTATCTGAACTGAAAGTATTATTTAGGAGCCAAATCATTAATGGTTATGAGCAGGACCTGTAAAATCCCATTTGTTATTTCTTGTAATTGTAAAAGTAATTTCTTTCTGATTGTTTTGTAAAAAACTAAAAACAAACAAATTAACAAGACAAACATGTCGCTGATGACGATGACCTAATATTTTATTTAAAAGGAACATGTATGCTCGAGGGGGTAGGACCAGAAAAGTTTTTTTTAAACTTCTTCTTGCCCCTGTTGAACATGACACAGACTATTTGAGAATTATTATTGTTTTTTTTTGTATTATAATTTTTTTTGTACATTGTTATAATTATTATTATGAGCGAGAAGGGGAAGGAAAAAAGAAAAAAAAGAATATATATATATTATTATTGTTGTATGTTTTGTTTCTGACATGTTCAATAAATTGACTTAGTTGATGTTACTTCATTGAAATTGCTTCTTTAATTAACAACTGTATCAATCTTGATCATATCTGACTGCAATCATCAGATTGGGGCTTCAATTTGTCTCTAGCTCGTTAAGAATACATCAAACGATACACAGAGTGTAAAGCAATGCTAAGGCGGATACGCTCACAATGCAATGCTAATATGCCGTTTTAATGTTGTTTACCACCTTAGTTTGGCATGTTTGTATGTTAAATAACACTAAAGGCAAAGTACATTTGAGGTGATGGAAAAGTGAAATTGAACTTTTAAGCTGATGAATGCATAAATAATGATAGATTAAAAGTTTCAGATCCTTCTAACGCGACGTTCATGCTAGTTTCAAATTGCATCGCAATCCATACAACAGTTGTGAAAGCAGTTCAGTACCTCACAGTGGTGCCTAAATTCAGGTAATCCGCCATGTCTTTACATTTCCTTTCCATGCTTTTATGATAATCCATCCAATAGTTGGTGAAATATTTCAGAGTGGATTAAAGTGAGGTATTGAAAGACTGACAGGCGTGCTACTTTCGAAAAAGTAATAACGCTTTCCTTGCACAAAACATAAAGAGATGAGAAGAGTATTTAAGTTGTTGTCCCATATCCCCAACCCAACACTGCATAAATAAAAGCAGCCACTTTACCAGCAAAGGCAGAGGAGCTGTGAATAGACAGAAAAAACCAACAGATTTGTAGGTACTCTGTAGAGTGATGTAAGGAAAACAAACCACGGAAGAAATACCGTTACCATGTTTAACTTAAAGAGCATTCGAAAGGTCATTTCGTGAAAAAGTCTCAAACAATGAGACCATGCGAAGAATGAGTATTTTATTTGGATATAATGAAACGGACAGGAGAGCAGCATAAAGGAAATACGTTTCCCTTTATTTGACAGTTATACCTACAAGTTGAACCTGTTTTTTTAGTTAAAAGATGACGCTTGCCTCTTGTTAAATATATTTATGACATTTGTTTTTCTTTTAAACAATATGCAATCATTTTGTTTCTTTAAAGAAATGTTGTATATGGTTTCTCTCCAGTTTCGTTTTCGTAAGATGTGCTTATAATTTTATACTCAAGGTTTGCATTATTCAAAAAGGGTCACAGATGTTATGTTCATCTGGGTTTGCTCTAATGCATTTGGTCCTTTGCTGCAGTATTTTCTGAGACGCACTACAGAAATTATATGGTGGGGAATTGAGAGGTGGAAGGTGCTAGCGCTCCTTAATGCCCCGGAGAGCTGGCTGACTTCTTTTATCTCAAATAAGCAGATCAGAGAACTGCTGGTGGCGGATTGCTGACTGTGTGTTAGAGATGTTCAGCTCTGCTGGGTGTTCGCCCATGTTGGGGATTTGCACTTGCATACAAATAGGCCTGGATTTTTTTATACCAAGTTGTGAGCTTGAAAGTGTCAGAACTGAGCCTTTCAGATACACCGAGGGAAGACTTTAAGAGCATTAAGTAGACTAACATATTTTAATGTTGTATTCAGAATTCAATTTCTGTGTCTATCCACATTTCTCTTTTGTCAGCAACCTTGAAGCGTCTACTTTGACACAAAAAAAAAAGATAACCGTTGCCTATTCCTGCTAATCACTACTTTTATGAGTTTGACTGTGACTTCTTGTAGATGCTATGTGGAAAGTAAATCATTGCACCAATCATTTATGCTAATGTATTAATTATCTGCCAAACATATTTTATTTATAATGTTCCATAATTATTTCATGGGATGACAAGACATTGGTAAATGTTTTGGTGATAGGCACTGCTCTCTGCAGCAGTGTTTATTCTAACACTGCAGCAGAAAACCTCCGAGGGGGATGAATAATTTAATACCAAGACAAAAGAACAATAAATATCTAGTTGGCAGAAGCTGATTACAACTCAGATAACAGCTCCAGATAATTAGAAGTTAGAAAAAGTGACAATATTTTCAGAGGAGAATTATTAACTCATAGTATTTCTTTTGTAAATATATTTTTGATTAAAGTTACTACAGACAGCATTTCACCTTCTCCCCCTCTAGCGTTTCCAGGTGGTATATTAGTTGATGCTGCTCTCTTTTACTGTGAATGGAAAATATGACCTATAAGCAGATAGAATGACACAAAGTCAAATTGAGGCTAATAGGACACAGATGGTTGCGGAACATTCGACAGACATTATATGGTGCAATAAACATTTACTACATAATGATAAGTTGAAGCAAATGTTATGTGGGACTAAAACCCGGTATTACTCACATTTCAGTCCTTGAATGGCATCATCACTTCCTGTTGGCAGCTCTTGTTAACACACACACTCTGATAACAACAGCTGCCACAACGACTAAAGGTCAATCTGTGTTTGAAGTCTTTATGTGAGAGAAATCATCGGAGCCCGGGACGCAGTATTATCTGTTTGGTATGCAGACAGTCGCACTGTATTCCAATTGAGGCATCACACTGTGATCCTGAGCCCCTAATCCGTGTTGTTTATGGTCACGACTGTGCAGGAATGTGCTCCTCATAGCAAGCAAGTGATTAGTTTTTTCTTTAAACGTCTCAGAATTGTATTCTGTGTCACGGACAGACAAACTCTCCATTATAATTACATTCTGACTCATTCCTTTTCTCCCACTTCAAGAATTCTTGGTATGCTATCGCTACGTTGACACAGCCACTATTGTAGTGACCATGTGTCCATTTCATTTACTGCTCATCTATCCATTTATTTCCTGCTAAATTGCTTTTCAGGCGTTTTTTTCTCTGATGGCAGCAAAGCAAAATTGTGCAAATCCATTTTGTAAAGGGATCACAAACAGATGCTCTGTGTCCCCACAGGAGACTGTGTGTATCCTCCATAAACCTTGTGTCTATTGTCTGGATACAGAGGAAAATAAACGGTTTACAACGAGACACAGTAAGTAAGCCATATTTTAGACTTGGGATTGTCAAATGTGAGCAATTCAACAACAATGCATTATAAATAACATTGCAAATGAGATATTGTCATTTAGAGGAATTAACTAAATGATTAAGTACACTAAGGATGTGTTTAAATTACGAAGCACTGTGGAAGACAAATACAGTCTTAAGGTCAGTCATATCTTAAAAGTGCTTGCGTTATATATTTGAACTATAATAATATTAACTCAATTGTGGTGAGAGAAAAAAAAACAGGAAGACATCCTTTATTATGAGCAGACACATAAACACTACCATTTTACTATATACATAATTAGAGTTTTACTTTGAAAGCTGTAAAATATCGTTGTGAGGCTGAGGCACATCAGTCTTGTTATAGAGAGGAAATGTGGAGCCTTTCCAGTTTTATGAGCAAACCTGTGAAGTGTCACAGTGGCTGAAATCTGGCGAAGCTCAACCTTGCCTGCTGCGTGTTGCACCCCCGAGATTTATCAAACCTTATATTCTGTTCACAGACACAGAGCGGATCTGGGCTCTGCCTCATACGCTCTGTATTGTGTTATTGTTTCCAGTGCTCACGCAACAATACAGCAAATACAGCAAATACAGCAAATACAGGATGTTTTGGGGGTTAGTTAAGGTAGTCTTGTGGTTTAGTTACACCTGTGTTCTTTCTACTGCGCCCAGGTAAAAACAATGACAATATCAGTTTGAAACAAATTTGTTGAATTGTTTTATGATTGAGTTAATGACTAAATAATTTGCAACAATGTGAGTACATTGTGTTGCTTTGACAAAAGAGAAAAACAAAACAAAATTGTAATCAGAGACTAGTGGCATTTTGGGCAGGAAATAAATTGATATAATACAACTTTAGTCTATGGATACTTTCTTATTACTCACAGTTATCAAACACTAAAAAAATAGTGACACAAGTGCTTCACTTTACCTTATCTGATTATGCAGTCATCTTATACGCATTTTCATTTTGGAGTGTGTAGCAAAGGTTTTTTTTAAAAATACAAATGGCTAATATCCAACTCATCCATAATAAATGCCCATGTTACACTTGATTTGCATCTAAAGGTAACATTATTGTAAATAAATATTAAAGTAATAATTGTCCTAACACATTTTCGATCATTTCAGAAGTTGTAATTTTAATGAATAATGCAGCAACCACATGTTTTTGTTACATCTGCTTCACATGTCTCATTCTTTTCATGCTCCATCAATAATTGGACTGTCAATGAGTTGTTCCCCTTTCTGGAGTCGGGCTCCATTGACATTCTCCCAGCATCTCACCGTATACCAGAGACTCTGCAGCTTATACGCTTCAAACGAACACTTTCCTCAGTTGGGGATGCGTCCTACAATGAGCCTCCCAGTTTGATCAATTCCCTCTATTCTGTGCGTTTGTCAATGTTTTCCCTCCTCCACCATTTGTTACCATTGTCTCTGCATCTGCACTCCTCTCTCAACCTTCCTCTCCCCCCTCCAACACCTCATCAATCTCTATTCTGCAGCACTATCTCTAAATCGGCTACAGTGCTTCCCCGCTCTTCCTCTGGTCTATCTCCTCACTCTCACCTCAGTTCTCTGGTGTTCCCTTGAGGAAACCACTTAATGTGATGTTTTATTACAACATTTACCAGGCCCTAGCTTTCCCACAACAGCCTCACACCATCTTTCACGACAACATTCACCCAGGTAATGGCCCAAGCTTTATGTTTGTGTGGTGCCACCGTATAATGATCATAATCATTTCATATAGTGGCAACAGCTGTTTTGCTTCTGGTCTAGAAAGCTTTTATAAGTTAGCCGGTACAGATAAGCTACAAAGTATAAAAAAATTACTGTCTAGATCAGGGGTCTCCAACCTTTCTCCATCTGAGAGCTACTTTGAAAAAATGAAAGTGGCCAAGAGCTACTTGCATCACATCGCTTACATTTATTCACATAGCACTCATCAGTTTAATTAAGCTACTTTTGTACATGTGTGAAATTGCAATACCTAAAGCTTATCAAAAATCTTAACTTCACATCAAGGTCCAATTTCATGTAGATTTCATGACATTCATGTCAGAAAAAGCTGCTTCACAAAGGTCTGTAGAGCCAAATAAAGCAGACATTTTCAGTGCTGCTTGGTGAATGTTCTTATAGTTGTCTGGGTCTACAAGGCTCCAGAAATGTTGTGAGTTTTGCTGAGACTTAAGCTGAACATGATTTTGGAGATTTATAACCTCCATCTCCACAGGATTGACACTGAACAGTGCAGCCATCTTTTTCTTCTTCTTGACATTAAATTATAAACCATAATAAATCAATTGTATAGGTCTAGCCTCCCTATATCTGTGTGTGAAATTGTTCCATCCTCAAAAACAAAAAACGAATGCTTCTGTAGTCTAGCTGCAGCTTCTAGCAATGGTCTTCTGTTAAAAAAAGGAAACTGAATGTCCTGAATGTGGCATCACAAACATGACTTGAGTCTGAACACAGCAGACAACAGGAGTATAACAGCATTATAAAAACAAAAATAGTGCATGTGGGTGCACACTTACATTCTCTGTCTTACTGTTGCATAAATCCCATGAATGTATGAGATTAAGTTAGCTTCATCATATCTCAATCAGTGATTAAGTGAATAATAACGTTTCTATCAGGTTACTATCAGCCTGTCACTCTTATTAGTAGTTATTTTTCAGGAGGGGGCGGGGTTTGGAGGAACAGAGGAGACGGTGATCGCGGAAGCTTTTCCTCCTGCCTTCACAAACTTTACACACGTATTTATCAACTGAAAATAGCAAGAGGACATTCATACTCTGCAATCCAAGACTCGGTTAAATCCACCAAAAACCTGACATGACGATAACGAGTGTTTTTCAAAAACACAAATCCCTGCTGTGTGTCTCTGAGCCGCAGCGACGCGGACTGATTCAGAGCGGCTCATTCTGCTGTTGGTTCTGGACTGGTGTTGCTGGTGTTGGTGGATAAAGCAGACTGCTCCATGTGTGGTGTCGCTGTGCCGCTGTCACGTCTGTTCCTTGATCTCTGCGTCACGGACCAATTTTATATTCGTGACAGAAAAAATTCTAAAATAAAAAAACGTTATTGTCCAGCCGCGGCCGAAAAATCAAGAAGCAACGCTATAATGGATAATCGAGCGGCGAGCTACTGAAAAGCTGCCCGCGAGCTACCCGTAGCTCGCGATCGACGTGTTGGAGACCCCTGGTCTAGATCTATTGTTCGCTCATCTCCTCCCCTAGTTGTGCTCTCATGGCCCCCTAAATTCATCATACAAGCTTTTTTAACCACCAGGTTAGAAATCAATGATCTAGATACTTCAGCATTTACTGTTCATGGCACCTACTAATACCAGTATATGAAAAAGGTACCAAAGTACAATAAAAGTAACACTTTTATTTCAAAAGGTCTGCAAATTCCCTTAACGTCCTAGGATGTTTCTTTTAAAGAATGTAATTTGTTCTTTGATAATGTAGAGCCTATGTCTGACTGTCGGACTCACAACATTTACATATTCACAGCAGGTCAGCATGACAAATGTTCAGTTGGTTTGCATGTACAAATCAGCATTTCTGAAGAATATGGTTTCAAATAACATAAATTATTAATAAATATTCTCTTGTGCTCAATAGTTAAGCACCTCTTTTTAAAGGAGTAAAGGATCAAACAAACCTGAAACATTTTTTATTTTAATGAAAGGAATACCGAAGTCAAACATAAAAAGATTTGTTTTTGGCCCCTTAATAGTTATTTAGCCTTTTACTATTAACAGTAACATCAATATGTTCCCTGTGCTACTTGAACGAGACATTACCCTACAGTAGGTTTGTGTAGGTCTTCTCTGTGTCAGGGGGTGTGCCCTGCCCCTACTTTGCAATGGATTAGGAGCGTTGGCAGGTCATTACGTACCTGGAAGCTGAGGCTAATCAGAATGTCAGCAGAGCAGCAGGCGCTCTGAAATGATCGCCTCTTTTTTACCTTTCAACGCTCATCTGTACTAATGGTGTTGTCACAGCGCTGGCATTTTCATGGCCACCTATAGTACATTTGCAACGCAAATACTGCGAGAGGGTGACTATAATTCAGGGGTTAGAAGATTTTTGCATACAAAGTGCATACATTAGGCCCATGAGGACAGGACAAGCTGGAGAAAATCTTTCAAGCGAAAAGGATTTTTGCTCCAGCAGGAAAGCTGGATGTATATTGCTGAGCAGTAGCTTTATGATGGGATTATAATGTAAAGAATGTAACTCTTCTTTGCACCTCGTAAAACAGTTTACATGTGTATACACATCTCTACATACAGCATTTTATTAACATGTCAACATCAGTATAAAAACATATTAGCTGTATATCCTATAGATGCTACAGTATAAATGCAAATTATAACATTAATTCATTTAACAATGTTATATTATACAATTGTAAATCTATAGGGTTAGTCTCAGGTTTAGATCCTGCACGAGTTAATCCACACATATTTTCCTTAAAACAAAGTTTACATTATATAAAGACATCTAGATACGTTTTATTTTTTAAGTTCACCTAAGACAAGCCTTGATGCATTCATTCTCATTTGGGGTCACTCTGTGGAAACAAATTCTTTACCTGCAAATGAAAACAAAGAGAGACTGCTCGAAAAGCTCTTTGTTTTCAAGTTAAGACAAATCCCAACAAAACCTTTTCCTGTATGCATAATGAGTTTCACAGCCTGCTCTCTGTTCTCCTTCTGTCTATTCCCAGCGGTTCCACTTAGCACATATTGCACCATTTATTTTCATTATATTCTGACACTGTGACTACAGCCTAAAACAGCATTTAATCATCTCAGTGGTTTATTAGTTTGAGCACTCTGTGGTCCACAAAACGTTGGTTATTGTATTTCATTATCCACTTATTGCACCATAATATTGTACATTTTCATATTCGAAACATGGCATTTCATTTCATTTTAAAGCTTATATAATAAACATCTTCGGAATGTCAAAGGAATAATAACAGAGTCAAAGCTTTACTTAGAGACAGCTTTAATTGTTTTAAGCTGGAGTTTTGCTGCAGGCTGCCGCAAAGGTAAACAATGGACAAGGTATCTTTCTTAAAGGAATTGTTGTTTTGCTAAATATCAGTTCAGAGTTTATACATCTTTTCTTATGATCAGCATCTGCATGAAATAGGCTGAATGTCCAACAAATTGTGCATCTCACAATGAATAATTCATATCTCCCCAAGGCGAATATGTAATCCTGGATGTGTATGATTTCTCGCTCAGTATGAATGAAGCTTAAGCCTTTCCATCAATGCACTCTGCAGTCTGATGCTTTCATCCTGGAGAGCACAGCCAAATCCCAAAGAACCTCTGAAGGAGCAATTACAGGAGCACAGAAATGCCAACTGTCATGCTCCTCTCAGGGATGATGGCCAGATTACAATACAGATTAATTTCATTAAACTGACGCTTTTATCCAAAGCGACTTAAAATAAGTGCATTCGACCAAGAAGATACAAACTTGAAGAAAACAGAATCATATAAGTACATTAGGTTTCATAGAGCCAAATCATTTTAAGTGCTACTCAACTGGCAGATGTGGAAGAACTGCCCCATGTGTGCTAACTGTCTGCCAGCCTGACAAGATGAAACAACTGTGAGCTGGGTTTCCTCATTGTGGTGAGATATAACTGAAATCAGCTCTGCTGCCCAGATGTGAAGCCAACAATTTCCAAGCCCCATCACCAAAACAGTGATTGTACAAATATGTTTTAGTTTAGTTCTTTTTTTACTAAAATTAAAAGTATATGGGCAAAACAGTAAGAAATGGATTTAAGAGCGTGTTTGTCTGCTCTTATGTAATGTTAGCATGCTCGGCTAATTAGGTTACCAACTAAGACAAACATCCAAGTAGCATATCGTAAGCCAACAATATTGGTTTGTAGAGTGATAGATTATGCAAAAAAACTACAACCCTGATCTCTACAAGCTCAACCACTGTGTGTTTCCTTGCTGTGTGGAAACAGGTTTCAGATTTACTATTGAAACATGAACGTTGTAAGCAAGTGTGCCTCCAAGACTCCTTTAATGATATTGGCATTGGTTAAAGTTGATGGACAAAAAGAGAAGCCTTCTTATGTCTGCCTCTGTCTGAAATCAAACCCATGTTTTAAAAATGACTACGAATTGTAATGGTACATATCCCACAGTTGAAGGCATAGTACCAATAACTAAGGGGGATGAAGATTAGCAAATAGTTAATTGGTAAAACTGTGTTTGTTATTTACAGTAAATGAAGGTGAAGGTAAAGGGAACAGACACACTTAATTCCAGTCTATGAGACAGATGGGTAACATTAGGAACAAAACAGTTCAGACACTGAAGTTCTGAGTGGAAATCCATAACCATCAACATTCAGACCTGGAACAAAACAGCCTGGCTGTCAACATCCCCTGTTCTGCATTTTATCATCACTATAAAGTTGGAATTGTATTGTTTTTTTTACACCGTGGCACACTACACCAGAGCCCTTGTTGTTCATAAGACACATTCATTCGCCGGAGGGGCTGTTTGGAGCATATGCCAGTTTTTTGGGGGAGAGATTGGCACTGCTGCACATTAAAGTGTTATAAAAACCCATCTGTTAGAAGACTGAGGCTGCAGCCTGTCCACTATGGGACTGTCCTCTAAATGAGTGTGTGTGTGTGTGTGTGTGTGTGTGTGTGTGTGTTGTGTGTGTGTGTGTGTGTGTGTGTGTGTGTGTGTGTGTGTGTGTGTGTGTGTGTGTGTGTTTTGGTTTATGCACAAATGCGTGCTGTGGCTGACAATTTCAAAGAGTCCTTCTCCCTTTTTTAGGCTTTGAATGTGAATGTTATGTGTTTTAGTTGATACACATCGATAAGATATACATTTCACCTGATGCCAAAAATACAGGAGAATGTTTTCATAAAGATGTTGAAATGTTTTCATGTTAGAGCGAAAATGCAAGCTCCTGAACACACCGACATGTTCCACATCGTCCTCACACACTGTCAATCTTGTGTCCCCGATGCATTTCAGCAACTGTGATCGCTCAGTGTTGAACCTCTCATTTCCTTTTGAAGGCAATAGCTATGTATAATAGTGTTGTCATGACAACAGGGTATGGTGATGGAATTAAGTAACTGCACACACAAGCAAATGCAAAATTGATTGACTCTGCATAATGTGCCCTGAATCACGCGCTCTCTCTCTCTCTCTCTCTCTCTTTGGGAATGCTGATGAACACAGGATGAAACTCATCAGAGAACAAACAAGCTGCTGCATCCCTCACTCTCTGGAAATCCTATCATCTCGAAAATAAAGCAATGCATTTTTCAGCTGGCTTTATCCTTTTGTATGATATATACTTGTATGCTATGTTTTCTTTTGGGAGCTAGGATAGGGGTCTTAAAAGATGTGATACCTTTACTCGACAAAAGATGTTGCCACGTTACTCAAACTGATTTCTCTCAGTATTCTGACAGTATGGCCTGTCGGGGGTATATGTAAGTGGGAGGGAGATTATATGTGGCTGATCTGCAAAAGGATACATTCACATGATTAACACCATACTCTGAGATGTGGAGTGGGTTTCACTTTACTTTATATATAGAAAATGCATGGAGCTAGGAAGGCAGTTCAACATGTCAGTGTGGTATAAAATGTTATTAAAATTCTCACACTCAGCAGCAGGGTTTGCTTTACACCGCTTTAAGACTCATCATCCCTGAGGAAATGTTCATGTACAAGCATAATATTTGAAATCTATCGTTTATTTTTTCTTGAAATATGAAGGTACATGGTAAGTTCAAGAGACAACAGAGTTTCCAGAGTTGTTTCAAATAGGCATTCACTCCATCAAATATGTACAATGACAGAAAAATCTTAAACTTCAAGCCCACCAGAGCGAATACTAATAATCTCTCATAAGAAATGTCCTCTTGATAACTTCCTTTATTATGTTTTATCCAAAGAAACAGACCTAAAGAACATGCTAGTCTTGCAGGTTCCTATTTTACTTCCATGGTTAGAACAGACTGCAGGTATAAAGGCACTACACTGGCTTTGTGCGATTCAAATTCTCAGTTCAGTTTATGTGAAGTGTGAACTACTCTCTCTTGCTTTAACATCCCAAACAATAATAACTAAGCCATTTAAAAAACATTTTTATTGATACAGAATTCATAAAGACTGTCAATAAAGTAATATAGCAATGTGTCACACATTGCAATTCCCACAACCATTTATACTTGTTTTGATAGATTAAACAGACAATATGTGATATAACATAAGTATTGAGGTTTTGAGTTCCCGTTAGGACAGTTTTCTTATATTTGGGCAGAGCCAGGAGCCAGGAGCCAGGAGCCAGGAGCCAGGAGCCAGGAGCCAGGAGCCAGGAGCCAGGAGCCAGGAGCCAGGAGCCAGGAGCCAGGAGCCAGGAGCCAGGAGCCAGGAGCCAGGAGCCAGGAGCCAGAGCCAGGAGCCAGGAGCCAGGAGCCAGGAGCCAGGAGCCAGGAGCCAGGAGCCAGGAGCCAGGAGCCAGGAGCCAGGAGCCAGGAGCCAGGAGCCAGGAGCCAGGAGCCAGGAGCCAGGAGCCAGGAGCCAGGAGCCAGGAGCCAGGAGCCAGGAGCCAGGAGCCAGGAGCCAGGAGCCAGGAGCCAGGAGCCAGGAGCCAGGAGCCAGGAGCCAGGAGCCAGGAGCCAGGCTGGACAAATGTTGGCATATTTTTGAGCGACATTATTATCCTTAATAAATTATCTGCTAATCAATACCTTTTTAAAATTATTTGTAGCCAGAGGTTGTTTCGAGGTTATTCTGTTCAGATGATGACAATTTATCTTCAAGAGCCCAAATATGAGGATATTGTATCAATATGCAGTTTTTCAGTATTTATGACATGGGCTATAAGCATTTTCAGGTTGGTTTTGTTAGATGTTGAGTAAATACATTCCTAAGATCTACAAATGTTCCACATGTAGCTTTTGTGTGTGTGTGTGTTGTGTGTGTGTGTGTGTGTGTGTGTGTGTGTTTGTGTGTGTGTGTGTGCTTAAAAGCTTGGTCAATTTGCCGGCCTGGAAGTGGAAGTTGAAATAACCTGAGTCTGCCGTACTGATGACAATTGGGAAAAGATTAAAAAGCACTTGACTGCAATCTGCGCCTACTGTGGTGAAATGCCAACGGCTGCTGTGAGTAAGAGCACAGACGATTGCATCACCTCCTGTGCAGAGAGCTCACTGTAATGAGGCCGTATTAACACTGCACTGTTTAATGGTCAGAATGGATCTTCCTTGTCCAGCTCAAAAAAGACTAGCAGGCACTGTGAGTCCACAGTTGAGGCTTGTTTAGTAAGTGACCACAAAGCTATTGACTGCTGAGTCTTTAGCTCAGGGGTGTCCAAACTATGGCCCTGGGGCCAAATGTGGCCTGCGGACCATTTTGAATCGGCCCTCAGCAAATTCTAAAAGTATAATGACTTAAGTATAATAAACTTCTGCTCGTCTTATATTGTACTTCTTAAATATATATGTTTAAATATGTAACAAAGTATTCATGTGTTAATAAGCCCAATTTTCAAATAAATTCAGTTAATTAAAGTTGAAAACATGTTCTAACAAAATAAGTTTAGAAGAGAAAAAAACAATAACAAATTCACATAACCTTGAAATATACCCTTCATATTTCCTCTTATTAAGCAATCTGAAGCTTCTGATTTAAGGAATGAGTTGCTAACAAAATAAATGAAACCCTATGGAGAGCTGTGATAGAGGCTGTTTTTTCTTATTACATTTTCAAGTATCAAGCATCATTTACCTACATTGGATTGATTTTGCTAACTTATAACTGAACTTATGAGGCAAAATACCTCTAGTTAGTTGCCCAGCCCTTCATATATTTTTCTGTATGTGGCCCTCGGTGAAAAAAGTTTGGACTGCTTTAGCTTATAAAGAACATTAATCAAGTAGAAGTTGGTTCAACATTATGTTAGTATTTGACAAAAATTCTAGTTTACAAATACAAATGTCCCCTTCACATTTAGCACCATTGTATATCTATGTGAACACAACACACTCACCTTACCCGATGTTCCTTTATTTATTGCATGTTCCTGTCAGGCTACATTAGCCTCTGGAGAAGGCGGAAAGCGGAAAGGTGGTTAATGTGCCGCACCTGCTGCAGCCGGGATGCTGGTTGACATCTTCACCTCTCAGCGGCAGCCAGTTAAAGTTGTACCAGAAATGAACAGGAAAGATTTACTGGAGCAAGAACCTGTATCCAGTGAACCAGGAAATGATGGCGAGGTTTTTGCCATCATGCAATTTTTCCTGAACGGTCAGTGAGATGACAGGAAGAGACAGAGGAGAGAGGCTGGCCAACGATCTGCTTGACAGGAAAGTGATGAATTCCGTGGTGTGTGAAAATACTTTTCTCCTGTTGAGAACAAGTGTCATGGTGTAATGTTCATGAAGGGTATTGCGTAGGTAAATGACATTGAATCAGTTGGTGCTACAAAAGATGGGGTTGACAGTTTCCAGTCTAGTGGTTTTGCAGCTGTAAATGAGGGATCATTTTTAACCACTCATCAAGTTCTGTGTTGCATTTCATCTAAAGAAATCATCATAAAAATGTTTTTCACTGCTGAACATCCTGCAGTTTTAGAGCCCATGCTGTTATTGTTGCATTTTAAGTGCTGTACCACATGAGAGGGATTACAAGAATGCTTTATTTATATGTCATAAAAGATGAAAGCACATCTTTTTCAAGTTGTGATGCTGTGACATACTTTCGATGCACAACAATACTAAGGCTCTGACTTATGAGTAAGGTCTATTCACTCTGCTAAAGTCAGCTTTCTCCTCCACATGACCCCCAAGAGGGTCACTTTTCTCAGAATGTAAGCCCTGCACGTCTTCATAGGGTATGGCACAATTTTCCAGCATTTGACTCACAAAATAGCCTTTGGAGGTGATACCTACACCACTTACATGCTAAAAAGCTTGGCCATTTCAAGTAGAGTTATATGGAGAAGACGCCTAAGGATTTTGTAAAGAATTCCCGAAAAAGCAGAAATGATTGAGCCTGCAAGCAACGGCAGTCACATTTTAAGCCCTCACCTTGTGCTTTAAAGCTGTGGTTATATGGTATCCAGGGCTAGGAGCTTCTTTAAATATGTATGAAGCGCAGCCAGAGATCTCTGTGAACTTAAGACCCAACATATATATTGTTATGATTTGATTTGGCAAACAGAGCATTGGAAGACAGCGATTTGCCACACATACTGCAATGTTCTCAACCTTGTTGAAATATATATGTTTTAAAGTTAATTGTAATATAAAGGTTGATAGGCAGAAGTCAATTTCGTCAGTAGTCGTGAGTATTGTTTCAGGCCCAACAACATCAATTGTATCTACATTGAAGCTGCTGCGACAAATAACATTTTTCAAATTCCTCGAAGAAATTTCACCTGTTATTTCTGTACATCCTGTTATAACTTGAACAGCTGTGTCAATCTCATCAATCTCACCTGGTCTCATCTCTTTTCTGATGCTATTTTGAATACAAAAACATCTATTCACTTAGTTAGCCTAAAATGAACAGCCGTCTGTGGTGGAGCCAATATGTTTAACATGTTGGTACAGACCGTGGCCCTTTGCAAGCTACACTCTATAGCAACCAATACAAAGAAACAGTTTGGTAACCAAGTTGAGCTTTATAGCAATAAATTGAAAGTTTAAATGATTAAAATTGATCTTTTGGTTTGGCTTTACTTGATCAGTGTCAAGGTCATGATGAAAATGTGCCTGATGGCTATAAGGCTTAAACTGATCACAATATTTAAAACAGGGTATGTGACTTGAGCAAATACAATACATAAAGATATCTTGGGGAAAACAACGTTTTTTGTAGTAGGCTAGTTATTAGATTTTCAGGATGACAGACAAGTGATGTACCAGGAGAATATTAACTCTGAATCTGAAAATGAATTAAATATTCCTGCTATGCTACTGAAATTGTATCCCCTTCTGTATTATTTTATTTATATACTCATTGGGAATATACTGACAATGGCGATGCGGACCCCATGGGAATTTCTGCAGATTATATTTTTCGATAAATATGAATTCAAATGAATATGAATCTTATCTAAAGTCCCAACAGCATATTACTATTTCATTTATCGTTATGTTGAGAGAAACTATTGTTTGCAACCTTCTCTGCTGATTGTATCAATTTGCTCAGAGAGAAGAGTGTGCTCCTCTGTTCTGCTATCTTGAAGCAGCAGGTAAAAAAGGAGGCTGAATGTGTCAAAGAGACCTCAATAAATAATGGATGTCATGAAGCGTCTGTGGAAGCTGTCGGCTTTGAAATCCACTCCCTGGTTGAGTCACACTCCCAATTCGCTCTTTTCATTTTACATTAAACTGACCCTGTGCTGTATAACCATCATCTCCAACACACACATATTCATATACACCTCATCTCTGGCTGGGCCTGTCTGAGGCAGTTAGTGCTCGGGAGGTGCCGAGCTCAGAGCAACCAGGCAGGTGCTGTGTCCGTCTTAGGGGCTCACGTCTGCATACATCAACTTCAATTTAACCCTCAGTTCTCCAGGCAGGAGAGCCCGGTTGACACCCACAGGTCAGCAGACAGGCACACCAGCCGAGAACAAAAATAAAAAGCCTATTTTGGACCAGGCACGCAGTGAAAATGGTAGCGTTTCTCAAAGACCTCTAAGGTTAACTGGTTTTCGTTTGAAGCTGCAAATTGATTTCTGAGCTCTTCAAATGGTGCTATCTGTTCACGCTTATATGTGGAGGGAGCAGGCTTTTAGCTGTGGATATCCCAAATATCTAAAACGCAAACTAATCATGTTCCAGTATTGCTAACACTGACAGAAGACTGCAGGTGCCGCTGAATTATATACCTCATTAAAGTCAGAGCAAGAAAATGGATTTTATGGCCCCACATTATTCTAATAAAACTCATATAAACCTGGCTATAAATTGTTAAATTGTGCTCAAACTTTAATTAAATATTGTTTCCCATGAAGTCTGAAATGCATGCTGTGAGCTCCACATGTCAAGCTCTTGCACAGATGGATAAAAGTAAGCAGGATAACTGTCTCTTTTCCCTTTGATAATAATTCATTACACCCTCAAGCAAAAAACAAATGCCTAAGCAGGTGTGCATAGTAAATGTGTGATGATTATACGCAGGGGCGGTTCTAGGGGGGGGCAACAGGGGCCAGTGCCCCCGTAACACTGACCAGGGACCCCCCTGTGGCCCCCCTCCAAAAAAAGGGTTACAATATTACGATTTATTCAAACTAAATCAAATCAGAGACCCGGATGTACAGTGGAGATTAAACTGTTCATTACCTATAAAAAGCAAATACTGTTTATGTTGTTTAATTAAATTGTCACTTAAAGTGGACCTATCATGCTATATTGGAAAAATATATTGTAGGGCCATACCTATACAAAACATGTCTGTGAAGTTTTTTGCTTAAAATACCAAACAGATCACCCATTGTAGCCATCCCTCATACTGCTCATACCCCTCTTTTGCAGCCCTGTTAGAGAAACGCGGATCTTGGGTCCTTAGCTTGAAAAAAAAAAAAAGAGGAGGCGGAGCTAATGCCTGATCAGAATTATATCGGAGATAAAGTTAAATTCTGCTGTGATAAAACGCCATCCTGTTCTAAACCACATCAAGGATTGTTTCTGAAACAGTATGGAGCTCAAATGCTTTTTCTCTTGCGGGTTTATCACAAGGTGAGTTCTTTTTTATTTCCTGCTTTTTAAACACGTGCTCTACGCAGTACAGGTTAGCTCTGAGTGTTAGCGAGGCTTGCTAATGTAAACAACGACGAGATTATGTCCAAAACACGTCAGGCATTGTTTCTGATAGCAACTTTCTGTGGGTCCGCCGCCGATTTCACGTAATATCGGCAGCAAATCTGTATCCGCTCGTTGTACCCCAGTTTTTAAAAGATTTGGGTACGGACGAAAAGAGAAAGGGTTTTATTTTCTGACGCTGCGTGAGTTTCCCGACACACCGGGGTCACATATTTATGTATAAAACGACATAAAAAGTGCATTTTGCATGATAGGTCCCCTTTAAAGTTACTGAAACAAATATTCTAAATGAAAAAAACTACCGAAACAAAGGATTGTAACTTAAATTGACTAAAACAAATACCTTTACAAAAATAAATACTTATTACTGTATTTTATGTTTATTTTACACAATTACTTTATACTGTCTCTGTCTTTTTAACCCGCTTTTATTGTCCCCCTCTCATGAAATAACTGGCCCCAGCCTGGCCCCCCCAGTAAAATTGGTCTAGAACCGCCACTGATTATACGTCTCTGAATAAACCAAGTATTTATCATATCATCTGATCATATATTCCACCTAACATGCGTTTTACATTTGTTGTTACCAAAATGAATGTCGGTCAGGATATTAATCTTACATGTTATTATAGCCTACTTTATCCTTTAAGAACTACGATACATAAAAAAGCATTTATATGAAATAATTGTGTCCGATATTGTCAGGGACCAAGCAGTTAGGCAACAGGACACAACAGGTTTTTTATTTACCCAAAACTCCAAAGAAAACATTACAAACCAAGAATCTCTAATAACTAGGCCTATAAAGAGGTCAACAGAAAATACCTAAAATTAACATGACATCAACTTAACAGGTGATAACTCAACCAACTGACCTGCTACAATCTTCTTCTCCTTCTTGGAGTTTTACGGCAGTTGGCATCCAGCTTAATGGTGCATTACCGCCACCTTTCTGTTCCGGAGTGTGGAACAGACAATAAGAATTGGTTGGTTCACAATCTTAATCCCTTCACAATAATAATAAAATAAATAAATAACATCTCAAATCCTATTAAAAAAAGAAAACGTACTCCTTAAGATATATAAGCAAAACACGTCGGTTTGCTATCCTGGCTCCAAAATGGTGGAATGAGCTCCCCATTGAAATCAGGACAGCAGATAGCTTGCACATCTTCCGGCGCAGACTTAAAACTCATCTTTTCGACTCCAATTCGAGCGATAGACTTACTAACAAAGAATTGCTAACAAAGCACTTATATACTAATAAAGGACTGGCTTATCTAAAGCCAGTTGAGTAGCACTTGAAATGTGTTAGCTCTATGAAACCTGATGTACTTATATGATTCTGTTTTCTTCAAGTTGTATCTTGTTGGTCGAATGCACTTATTGTAAGTCGCTTTGGATAAAAGCGTCAGCTAAATGCAATGTAATGTAATGTAATATAACAGTTCCCTAACCTGACCTGCTACAATGACAAACCAAGGAACATGGCTTGGCCAAACCAAGTGGAAACCAAGGGGTAATTAAGATTAACAGAATACAAAAAGGACACAAATCACCCCCTTTGACACCGAAGCAGGTGGTTTGTCCCAATCTGTCCCAATTGGCTGCTTGCAGTATTTAGGAGTCCTCAGTGCTCAGCCACACCTTTTGCTGAACCAGGAAGTAACCTCCCCAAACGGCCATGGTAACTCAAAGACAAAGAAAGTAAAATGTTTGAAAATAAACTATACTGTGTCTGATTACAAGCAAATGAAGAGTTAACCATCTAAATCTAATGTGTGGTGTTAAAAAATGGCATGTTGTCCTGCATCTGAACTGAAGCATAACTACTGAAGGTGAGGGTGCAGTGTAATTGTTTTACCCTGTGTGGCTGTGGCCATCACAGATGTCTAACTATGGAGATGCAATTTTTGCTCACTGTGCTAAATGTATGGGTTTCTCAGGTTACCAAGGGACAAGGAAACAGCAGGGAAATGTCTCCCTTTCACTGTGTCTAAAATATGAGATTGTTGTCTTGTGTTTTCAACTATGTGAATCCCGTGGCTGTCAAACCGCTACAGGCAACTTGTCTTTCTCTGAGCCCAGGCCACGTTTCCATTGTCAGCAATACAGTTAAACATAGACCCATATCTATCCCCCTCTGTATCATGTGAAAGGAAATCTGAAAATACTAACACACACATAGGCTATGTCATATGATTGGGAGTAAATGTTGATGACTTCACAGTTCATTCATTCTCAGCGCTCAACAAGTCCACTGAGCCTCTCTGTCCCACTGTGCTCCCTAAATTCAAAGTTGTGAGCTGAGTGAGGTTCTGAAGTCACAGGCTCTGCTCACTTGTTTGTTTGTGAGATAAAGTATTTAAGTAAAAGTCAAATGTAAAAAATTACTGAAAAGAAAATTCAAGGAGCCAACATAGAAAAACCTTTTTTTGCCATAATGCTTTGCAGATTAAAAGAGTATACACTATGTGCATTTTAAGATGACATCCATGCTGTTTTCAACATCTTTCATTCTGCAAAAGCTAACCCCAATCAGGCCTATTCCTTTAGCATTCAACATTATACTGTATAGCCAAGTGGAAATGTGTCTTGCAGGTTAGTGAAACACAGAACACACATACTTCAATTTAAAACATAATAAAGTAAATGTATAGAGTACATTCGGTGTTTAAACGGTAACCCATCAGACAAGCTGTCATAAAATAATGTAGCTGAAGTAATAAGCTGAAGAATCATCATCATAAAAAAAATCTCCTGAGCCTTTTCTTGATAGCATTGAGGACATCTACAACACGGGAATTAATAAACAAAGATTGAAATGTAGTACAGACAATAAACTAAAACCAACAGTCACCCTGTGAGATCCCTCCGCCTAATTGACTCTCAGTGTGAGCCGCAGCACCTGTCTGCACGCTGCTTCTCCCTCCGCCTCCGCTGGCCGCATCATCTCCTCCCGCAGAGCTAACAGGAGCAGCAGCGTCTCTCCTCCAGCTCCAAGCTTTATGTCTGAGAGTTGCTCGTCGCCGGAGGGGAGATTTTACGGATGCTCTTCACCTAATGTGACACATTTCATACAAGTGCTCGAATCACCGATTGAAGCAATGAGAGTCTTTGGAGTGATAATAGGGATTTTACAGTACGTGGGACTTTATATTCAACTTAACGCAGCTCTTAATGTCGGACACGGAGAGGTGGCTAATCACATCTCTGGAAATGGTAAGTTTGTTCATGCCTCTGTTTGTTGGTGGTAGCTTGACTGCAAAATAAGCTTGTATTATTATAATATTCATGTTTTGAGCAGAAGCGAATGGGTGTGGTTCAGTGGAGGAGATAATTAAGTGCATTTAAGTTTAATGCCGTTTTCTTTTTTGTCAAGATAGATGTCTATTATTATTTCAGTTGTGCTCATGTCTGTGAGAATCTTAAAAAGGGAATCGCTATAGGTTTTAATTTAACTTATAAATATCCCACTTGTATCGTCTTTAAATTTGTCCACTTGAAAATTGTTTATTGGGTTAGTTATTTGAAGTGCATTCATCTAACTGAATATGACAGATAACTGCAGTAACTTATGGAGAGCCATATTCATTACTTTATATACATTTATGAATAATTTGTTTCAACACAACCTTTGTTGGAGAAGATCAGGTATACATTAGCTATAGAGTTTTTATTAACACTTTGTGCAAGATGTTGTTTTGGAATACAATCCCAAAAGTTGCAGACATAAATGTCTTTTTGATTTTTCTTTATATATTTCTCGGAAAATCTGATTGCAATAAAGTTAGATAACTAATGTCTGAATGTCAACAAGATATACTGGTCTCTTTGAAGTAGTGATTCAATATCAGTGGAAATAAATAACAGATCCAGATTGTAACATCTGTATACCATTTGCACTACCCACACATACTATTTTGATGTCTTTCATATGGCTCATGGTTTTACAGCAATGTACATTACAATAAAGGTTAATATTTTGTCTAATGCTAAATTATACAAAACTGTGTTCCAAGGCCCAGCAGTTGATATGGTGAAGCCTTTGAATTGTTCCACTAATTCATTTCAAGAATATTTTTTAACTCAACCACTTGGAGTTTGATGCCCCATCCTTCCATCTCTGAAAAAGGAGCATCGAGGGGTTGAATGCAACATAAGTCCTGGTCAAAAGCAGATTTTGAATATGCGAATGCATTAGCTTTAGACCAATAGACTAAGCAATTAGAACAACTATAATCTATTACTTCTATTTATTTTGGGCACTGTATGTGGAATACTACATCATAATCTTATATGAGTTAAAGAGTGTGTTTGTCATGCAGTATAAACCTCCACCAGCCACACAGTCACTCACGTTTGTCTCCTGTCCAAATCACCACAGTGTTTTTAGATAATATTTATCGTTCGAAACAAGGTTAAGATTGATGGACATACAAAGGAAATGCAAGGCCAAGGTTTTGAGCTTTCAATGTTCTTAAGACAAATTACCCGTAAGGTAGCCAAAGCAGAGAGAGGGTGTTTCTCAATGTTGAGTACGCTTGCTTGGTAGCACATGTCTTCCGAGTCACTTGCTTCAGAAGCGAGGCAAGAATACTTCCTGGCATTCGGAAAACGAGTGGAACAGGCTAGCAAGTGTGCAGGTGTGCGTCATATGAGAGGCCCCGCCCTACATTTCCCGCCACAGATTTCGGGAAATTGGTCCGTGCGCAAAGCATTGTGGGGATTTTAAGACCGCGGAGTCTACACATGTGCAGCCTCGAAATTTCTCCAAACGAAGTATGCCGAACTCGGTAGAATTCCAAGTATGCTGGACATTGGAACAGTACACTCGATTACGTAGTATGCTTGAAATAGTGGCTCTAGAGCAGCTTTGAGAAACACCCTGAGAAACACCCAGAGGATCTGTGCTGCACTCTGTACTTTTTGGAGGTGCGTGAAGGCTTGACATGCTTAGCATTGTCCTGTGGCACCTTATGTTATATTCACAACTTCTTATACTCATGGACTTGATTTCTACTGACCCTGATTGGTGTGCTATGTTTATGCAGATCTTGATTTCTGATCCGTCATGTCAAATTGCTTTTTATTTTGAGCAGTCAGTCACCACTGTAAATAAAAATAGTCCGTCAAACCAGCTGTAAGATAGTATTATAATATGCAATTATGAGTGCATAGTTTTATGTTGTAGGTGAAAGCATGTGTGTATTTCTGGTAAGATATAGCATTCAGACAGCTGCTAAAATAACGTATTTGCTGTTCCTTAAGTGCTTTTATTTTCAGACAGTGCTATTTTTGTTCAAGTGCTACCTTTTCTCAGAGTCAGCTCTTTTGAACACAATTGGCATTTTTACCTCCTAGCGATCCTACCTTTCTCCATCAGCTCCAGACATAGATTTACTGTTCTCTAATTAAATTGCGTGATAACCAATTCATCACAGTGTCTTCCCCTGAGCCCTCGCTGCTTAGCAAGTTAGCTTTTAGCTCGATCGCTAAGAGTGAAAGCAGCTGGCTCCAAATGGATTGAGTGTCTAGGACAGGTCGGAAAATCAATTAATAGCATTTCTCTCAAAGGGACTTGATTACAATTTGCCAAATCGTGTTCTTTCCCACTCTATGTGTCAGACTGGCTGGCCATAAAGAAGAAAATTCCTCAGGGTGTGATGCTTTAACAAAAAACAAAATGTACTCTGAAAAACAACCGTTCAAGTTTTTTTAAACTTGTTCCAGAAACTAAATAAAAGCCTTCTATTTTCACTTTTCACCAAAAGTAGCTCTAGCTCTAGCAGTGTTTGTGGTTAAGTAATCCTCAGGAGATTACTCTTTTTTTTTCTTTTTTCTTTCAATCTGACTTTTTGATCAATTGCCCAAGCAGAGGGGAGCCGAGCCGTCATGTAGAGCAGAGAGGCTGGATGCACCGTTCTGGAGAGTGCTTGTTAGATTCAGCCCTGAATCATTTGTTTCAGATAAGTGCATCTGGCTGGGGCTCGGTCAGCCCCTGCACCACAGATTCCACTTCAGCTCAAGTGTAGATTTAATCACCTGCTACGCAAAATAATAGGTTCTGTGTGAATTCAAATGACAGGGTTACTTGAATCTGTGTTTTTACGTCAATGAGGGCCATGTGTGTCAGAATATGACTCACCTACCTGAGGGTCGTGTCTCACCAGTGAGGACATAGGAGGCAGATAAGAATGAGCATTGTTTGTGTGAGTTATTGGTCATGTTGATGCCGTACAATACAAAGTGATAATGATCCTACACGTAGTTTCATCCTCATTCTGAACCCAGTGCGAGACAGCGTTGGTGCTATTTGGCAGTGTTCATCCTGTTAACCATCGTGAGCAGACCACTTTCACAGTGTGGGGGCGTGTACAAATTCATTAGGCTTCCAAAGTGTCTGGGATTCTCTGCCAGACCTCTGCTTGGTGTCCTCTTAATGAGGATAGCCAGCCCAGGCAGTTTGCATTGGCTTCCAATTTAATGGATCCCTGACTTTGCGGGGGGGCAACAGATTGTACAGTCACGCTGTCACGGCGGAGGGTGCTGGCGGAGGCTCGGTAGGAGAGAGCAGGAGAGGGAAAAGATGGCTGCAAGAACACTCATCTCGAGAGGATACTGGAGGCGTTTTACATTTTAACCTGTCACACTTTAAAGGGAAAGCTAAAAATGTGCCTTCTGCTTCTAGCTATTGCAACACAAATATTATAATATAATTGTAAATTATGGTAATTTTCAATTTTACACTGATTTATCATAATAAGTAGTCCGGACCAGTTCTCAAAGACGTCCTCATCGGTCATCACAGAAGAAAGCCGTGGCCCTGAGAAATGTAGTTTTGTGCGAGCTATTCTTTGGCTTAGATGTCAAGCTCTGCCTCAACTCCAATTAAACTTCATCAAGACCCTATTCAATTTGTGCCATGCAAAGTTCTTAAGCACTTGTGTCACTGCTGTACACCACTGCCGCGTCTCCTGAAAGCATATACGCCATCATATTGGCCACATACTCAAATCAAAGAAATGGTTGTCTTTCATCTCCGGAGAGTCCAGATGGAGTACAGTGTGCTCCGAGCCCCGGTGTTGTCAACAACACGTGCTGCTACCACACTCTGGGAGGAAATGCGAAAATAGCCTTTGAGTCTTGTGTCCCAGGGGCTATGAAAAATTCACTATATAGAGCACTGGCGGCAACAGGCAGACAGCTGCTTGCTTGATTACCGGCTCCATTCTTATTTAATTATTTTACCTTCCACCTTGAAGAGAGGCTGAAGGTCTCGCAGCAAGCGATTATTTCCCCAAGGAGGCTCCTGTCTGTTTGCATCGCCACTTCTGAACCAAAAACAGCATTATTGACTTTATGGTATATTCCCAGACTGCTTATTTTTGTTTGTCAGTGCTATCATGTTTATTTTTCCACATTATTAGTTATCGGTTGTCAATTGAACAACAGGCTATATTAACAATTTCCGGTATAACATTTAAGCCACCTTTGCTGTGAATGATTATTGATCTAACAAACATAAAATACCGTAATATAATTGACTTAATCTGCCTGTTCAAAAATATATTTTTAATAAAGATATTCTCACAACCAGTAGGCTACAAATGCTGAGATCTCTGAATAATTTGCCATAATCACAAACCTAACATAATTTCTTCCTCTAGTTGGTTACCTTCATGATTATAGAGCTCTGCAGCAGGTCTCTTTATTACAGGAGCTTCTTGTTGTTTCATCCCCAGTTCTCTTAGGGCTCCCTTGATTATTAAAGCCATGCATCAAGTCAGCGAAATACCTGTTCCTCCAAGGATTCTGTTCAAGGGCTATTTACATTTATCTTAGTGGAAGATTTTCTTATATGTTGGTTTTTATTCTGTTACTAATTTCTTCTGAATGAATCATTACTCATCTTCAATGCCCTACGGATGTGATTCACATAGAGGTATTGAGTTAATGACCATGATTTTAGTTGCCGTTATTATAAACTGGGAACTTCTCAGGGGAAACATTTTGCACTTAACCTAGAGAAATATATTCTGCAGTTCTTCAAACTACCAGGTTTCTTTGATTCGATTCCTCTATTTGTCTTCTCTACAGTACTTTTACATGAATGTGTGTTGCCATTTACAGATTCTCTGATTTCATGCATGGTGATACAGGCATAACTCACCAACTCTTCAAATTCTTATTTCCTGTCATGTTGCCTCTATAGACTGCCTCAGCATTCAAATATACTTTGCCCTGTGGAATCTATTCTGATTGTGTTTCATTCCCTTTCAGTGCCTCCACTGTCTTACTTGAGCAACAGACTCAAATTACTGTATCGCAGCAAACAGATGGATAGGGCATTTTATCAAGACCCCTGCTTGAGTACAAGGAGGAGTTTGAAATTCAAAGGATTTCATGTCAAATATTTATTTTTTGTTTTCCAGCTTGAACTTTTGAATAAAAAGGGACAACCCTAGGATCCAAATCTATATCCTTTCCCTCTGTGCCAACAATAACTACTAAAAACACATCAATGAGCCACATTTTTGCACTCGGTATCATTTCAGTACCAAGTATTCTGTTGCTATAGGCCCAGATACTAAACTAGCACATGTGTACACTCCTCAAGTATAGTCCTCAGTAAATGCACTTTTTGCTATTATAATGTTTGCTAAATTCTACCGTGCCTAGCTATAATAGGAAATGATTTTGCCCTTTTAAGAATTGACCAATCTTCCTTTGGTGTTTTCATTTTCAAAAAAGAGAAAGTACCGAACAACATAAGCCTTGTCCTTTAATGATTTGTCAAAGAAAAACAGAAGCTCACTGGTGACAGGCTTATCCCGTAAGCTTCTCTCTCTGGCTCTCTGGCTCACACACAAGCACAAACACATGGACCAGCAGAGATAATGGGTGTCACACTTGCTTCTCGTCCATGCTAATAAGCCCACTGTAATTTAGTCATCCTCAAACAGCTCAAGCTCCCTCCAAAGCAGAGAGTGAGACTGAAAGGAAGAGCGAGGATCGATGGATTGACCTCACACTGGCACTCAGGCTGGATTTATCCCTCTCATTTCGCCTTGGACTTGAAGTGAGAAAATATTTAAGCATGGTGTTCTTCGACTGAGGCAGAGTATATGTATTTATTTATATATTTATGTCCTTCACCGCATTGCTTTCTTTCTCCCCTTTACATTTTTAATGAGTCTTTGGTGAACAGCAAGCAGCCGCCTCTGAACTTCTACCAATGCTCTCTGAGCAATATAGTGAGAAATGCCATGGAGAACCATTTTAAAAATGCATGTACTGTACTTGCATCTTCAAACAAAGCTCCCCAGCCTAGTAGAACTCAGTTCTGACAGTACCGCCCTCATGAAATCTATACTTAGAAAAGGCCAAGCCAAGCAAACTCTTTCTGTTCTGCTATAGCATTATAAATAAGACATCCCAGAGTGCTTCAGATCTGCCTGGAAGTCGTTATTCACATCCAAAGTACACATGTTCATCTTTCTTCTCTGTGAAACAGACCATCAGCTTTTGTGTTGATTTAGCGTTCTACCAAGGTTATGTGATTGATTTCTGGTGATGCATGTGATTCAAGTCAGGAAATAGTTGGATGTCTGCAGAGTATGCTTGTCAGGGCCGACGCAGCATTGCACTCACAGAGACAGTCTGTTTGTCAACAAGTTGTGTTACACTGGCAGGATGAAGAGGGCGCCTGCATAGCAAACTGAAAGGCAATTTGAAAAATGTCAGATCAATAAAGCCAGGAGGAGGAGGAGGAGGAGGAGGAAGGACGGACGGACGGACAAGGGAGGCATGGTGAGGAATTAGTTTGGCACAGCATCATTTAGTGGTGCTAATGATTTTGGATGTATGCATAGAACCCTAGGAGTCTAATGGTCATAAGATTTTGGGATTTGTACATTTGAGTTATTAGGGAGCCCCCAATCAGTAGGTTAGTGGGGCAACAGTTCATGATTATAACCTTGTTGTGTTCCAAAAGCAGATTGATTTACAGAATTATCCCTCGTTTTTGTCAGTAACTGTCCCTCAGTCCCTCCTCTCCTGCAACCTTGCGTCCTCTGTCCGTTCACCCATCACCTCACTGCCCCCCCCCATCGGCCCACCTGTTTACACTTTCTCATCAGATCTGCATTACTTTTCCTAAGTCACCTGCCAGATTCACACTTTCATTTTATCAATTTATTTGTTATTTTGTATACATCTGTATACATTGTGAGACAAATGTAAAACATATTTGTAGTCATTTTGTGATACATACTATGCAACACCACTTTGCATAATTTTTAAGGTGAATATCAAAGGTGAACGACATTTGAGATTGAGTTTAAAACAAGTTCAATTTCACAACTTAAGGTAAGACATTTCCGAAAAGAAAATATCTTGATGATAAATTCAAAGCAGAGGTTGCTGAAATATTTTGTATATGCTTCGAAATACATACAGTACACATACTGTTTTTCTGTCCTCCTACATTTAACGAAAGAGTTCATAGTTTCAATCTATTTTTTGAATTGCTGTCCTTAGGATTTGTGGTTGGGAGAAATGAATGTAAGTGTGTAAGTGTGCACACCTGCCTAAAGTAAGTGTTTTATAAATAGATATTGATGATAATTGGAGAGGCTCCATTTCGCCTCACATCCATTACTTTCTTCTAGAGACACCCTTTTGCATTATGTCTTGCATAAAACATGCAACAGAAGCAACACCACTGGTTCATTTCTGACATTCCTTTCAAATCTGCACAGCTCGATTCATACACACACATAGACTGTATTCTAACTACAAGCCACGGGCATCACACACAGTGAGACACACACACACACACAGGGTATGTCTCCCAGGATGCTGAACACCTGCCAGAGCCAGTGGGCAAAGCTCCAGGAGATGTAGTGAGAGTTGGAAGCATCTCTTTATGCCACACACCAGAGAGCCAACAGACACAGATTGCCCATTCAGCAGGAGAGCCACAGAGAGGAGGAGAGGAGGAGAAAGTGAGGAGGGGAACTGAATTAAAGGAGGAAGGAAGGTGAGAGTACAGAAGAGGCCTGAGTGGTTGAAGGGACCTCTAATGGGTAGAAAGTAAGAATGAAAGGCCAATAAAAAAAAAGGAGAAAGCAGAGCACTGTCAACAACAAAAAGGGAAGATTTGTGGTATATGTTATAGAGCTGGAGAGAGAGAGAGCTAAGAAAGGATTTAAACAAGAGAAAGAAATAAGGGGAACATTGAGAAAAATCTTTCGTTTGCAGAATTGGGGTCTTATTAGTTGGCTGGGTAAATAGGAAAGTGCAGGAATCACCTTGCAGCTCTGAGCCGGTCCGCTGTAGCTCTGCACTCTCGAGTGTATTTGTGGACTCCCTGTGCTCCTCTCTCCTTGATTTGACTTTGACTTCACACATTGTGGTTTCAAATGGCTGTGGAGACTCAGCTTCACCACTCTTCTTATATATTCTACTTTGGTTGTAAGGAAAGGACTGTTTAATATTTTTAAAAGGTTGGCATGGGTAGATTTTAGAAGAATACGTTTTCAAAAAATTACAAATATTGTGAAATCACTATCAAATACTATTTAAGTCAGTTTTCAAGTAAAATAGTGATAGACAAAGAGATAATACTGTAAGTATCAAGTCTTACATGAGTGTCGCAATCTTGTGTTGTAGTTAAACTGTAACTATCAAATGTCACAAGCTAACATGGAGTTTGCATAGATAACGGTGGCAGATGTTCCACCAAAAATGTTTGTCAATTGTTAAAAAAATAGAGACACATTTCAGACACAAGTAGACAAAACAGGCCTCTCATTTTCATCATAGGAACCATTTAAAATGAAATCACAATTTTAACCAGCAGATTTTATAATCTTCTGCTAGCTAAGTAGCC
Organism: Dissostichus eleginoides; assembly: GCA_031216635.1. Classification (NCBI taxonomy): domain Eukaryota; kingdom Metazoa; phylum Chordata; class Actinopteri; order Perciformes; family Nototheniidae; genus Dissostichus; species Dissostichus eleginoides. The sequence goes on from CM062265.1 coordinate 13,460,762, forward strand.
TTAGCTGTTTCATTATTTGGTTAAAATCAGCTGCCTTTAGCTCATTTTAGCTCATTTTATTTTCAAAGATGATTTTGAATAAGCTTCACTGTCAAATTCCTTCTTCTTTTATATCTTGGTCCCAATTCATCCCAAAGATAATTCTAAGGGAGCCGGTCAACTTTTTTTATGTGTTAATGTTTTTTAAAGTATTGGCAAAAATATCAGAATTTCTGAACTCTCAATATACCAATAGCAGTATCTGCATACAAAAATCCAGTATTGGTTGCACCTCATGTTAGAGTAGATACACATTCTTTATGAAACTTATTTTGCTCTCGTATTTCTTTTGGTTCAGTATCACTTTTACTACACCCACATACACACCGCTTGCTGTGAAGAAATCCAAAGCACGACAGGTCTGTTACAGTTGCTATGATATTTAACTATATTTGACAGTCACTGTTTTAATCGAGGGGTTGACGCAATGATCAATTTATAATGGAATTATAATTCATTCAATTAAGTATTAAGATCTCTTTTCAGCAGTACCTAACAATGATTTATGAGGGAGGTATTGCTTTTGATACAGTATCGTTCTCTGTCTTTTCTCTGTGTGTCCCACACAGATCTTTTACTCTGTGGGAACACAGCCTGTTCAAAGTGACAGATGCTGCCGCCTGTGCTCTGCCTCTGGCTGTTGATACCGTATCTTCAGGACCAAAGAAAGTGCCAGCCACTGCTTCGAATACTAAGAAAACTCAGATGATTGAACGCCACCCTCTGTTGTTCTGCTCATACATTTTATGCACGGTGAAGTTCTTTGCTTTTCCAGGCTTTAGCGCTGGCACCATATGTTGAACACACATCGTTACAATGCAATGTGATGCGTTTTTTATACCCTCTGTGATCTTCATCATGCATCCGGGAGAGGGATTGAAAGTCTTGAATAATAAGAAGTCTGCTGTAGAGTAAGACATTATACATGCATTTATCAAATGCTTTTCCAGGTGCTCAAAGACACTTTGCAGTTATAATAAAGAACATATAAAAATCAAGCTAATATAATTATATTTGACAAAATGACACAAAATGAATCGCAAGTTAAAAACCAGTCTGTAAAGCTGAGTTTTGGTCAGTGTTTTGAAGGTGGGGAGATCGGTGCAGTTTCTGATGTGATGATGGACGAGGCTCTGTCCCCCCCCCAGGTTTGGTGCTTGGGCAGGTTGTTGAGTGCAATAGTAGGAGGAATAAAATATACTATGAAATATAATAACGTAGCACCTCTTATTGAGTAACATGTTGAGTTGTATTCTCTGTTTAGTGGTTTCTTCAAGTGCCAGTAAGTATGATGTTATAGACAGAAGAGTCACTCGTGAAAAAATACAAACACAATTTCGAGATTATATGGAAATATGTATTCAGACACAAATCCAATCCGCTTTTTACCTCTTTCAGGATCCTTTTTCAGACTAAAATAAATTGGTAGCCATATATAGAAAATAAATTGAAATAATTAGCACATTATGAATTGCAGCAGTGTGTAGCTGTTTCTGAAATAACCACTGTGATCTCCTTCCTTTTTAAAAGATTACACTAGAGTTTGATTTCTGGATTCTTTACATTTCTGGAAGTCATTGGAGCTTTTTCTCAGAGGCTTTCTAAATGTCTTGGACATGTTCTGTTGAGATTGTGTTGCTTTGTATTCTGAAAGACTTTTCTGCCATCAGGAGAGACACGCATCATCAGATTAAAGTGAATCATTATGCAAGCTGTGATTACGGTCTACAATTGCATGTATTGAATAGTTAGTGCTCCAGGAAATTGTCCCGGAAATTGTGTCCCGCTGTTCAGTAGAATCACGCTTTACATAGAGCTGAGAAAATTAGAAAAAATGTATATATATTTTTTTCTCATTAGCAACAATAAATGTATGTATTTAAATATAGCTCAAACTATTATGGATTGTTTTACCTGTCAGAATAAATATAAATGTATACTAATATATTGTAATTATTCTACTATAGGTCAAAACAAAATGTTTCAGCCCATAATCTCATACTATTACACAAATAAAATGTAACAGATTTTTTCAAAAATAAACTATGAAATGTCATGCTCTGAAAATATATTTATTGTTTCTGTATATAGCTTTCACTTTGATAGCAGCATCAAGTTTTCTCTTCATTTAACATAACTTAATTTGTATAGTCCTTTAATAAGAACTCATAAAGAGATTGAACATAACTCGAGAGGTAGACTGAGTTCGATTGAAATGTTTCCTTTATCACCTGATACTTTTCTCTCTCAGGAGTATTTGCATAAGAGGGGAGAGCTGGAGAGGAAAGGAAAAGAACAAATTATTCTCAAGTGTCTAGAGTGCGCTGTTTTTACACCGTTAAGTGCTGTGTGCTCATACGTAATGGACCTTTATGTTGCCATGACAAAAGAAAGGAGTGAGGGAAACTAAAAATACATTTTGTTTTTTAGGGCTATAATTCAGCCAGCTTGTTTATCTCTCTGCTGAAGAATAGAACATTTGCACAAAATAGCATTGCGCAGGCTATTGTAACTTTCAAAAGATAACTAAGTATCTTGTCAAGTGGGTAGAGTATTTCATAATTATTATGCATAGATCAGACAGATTCTTATGACACTTTATTTACAATGTTGATTCTAAATGAACTTTTTTATAATGTGTGACCTTTTTATTCCTGTTGAACTGTTCCTACAATACAATCAGTAAGAATTATAGAGGAATATATTGGTTCTCAACAACAAATAATTATTTTGATGTTGTTTAATGTATATTTCAGTGTACTAAATAGACCAAAAAAGACGGCAAGAAAAAAGACAGAAGGTTTACATGTCCTACAAAATAGCTGCTTCTCTTTTTCTTTATAGACAGAAATGCCCACGTTCAGCACTCTCATTCCTGTAATATATTTTAAATATGCTCATATAAAATCAATTCAATCAGTGAGCCTGAAAGAGAGGAATGATTGAGATGAAGGGAGTGGATGTGAGAATGCTGTGTGAGATTGTACATTACATTAAATCAATGAACATCTCCTATGGTTTATGTGCATAATATTTCCCACTACAGTATATTAACTTTTATATATATTTAGAATGGTTAACACCGTATAAATACACTGACTGTAATAAGGTTAACGTCATGGTGATATAACTTTAACGTCATGTTTGAATTGATTCTTTGTGAAGCTCTTTTGTATTTCTTTTTTTTATTCTTACTATATTTACTTGAGTCTAATGTTGATTTAATTTTAAATTTAAGGACAATAATATTTCTATATTATTGTATCTTTTAAACATTTTGACTTGTGTAATGTCACACGGCAGCTGGAACCAAATCATTACAATATATCTATCTATCTATCTATCTAGTAAAAGTTAATTTGACAAAAGAGCAAAGCTAAAATAGGGATATAAAATATATTTATTTTTATATTTAATGCCTGTATCTAGCTTTATAGAGAGTATTGTAAATATATAATTGTGTATGGATTTATAACTTGTAATAATTTGAAGCTCTTAAAATCCTTTTCTATAGTTCTCAGGTTGAATTTTAAACTAGCGCTGTACATTAAGGAAATAAAAGGTTTCTGAAGAAGAACACACGCCATCCATTTTGAATTTAGTCATACTGTAGTTTAATCCATTTAATAACTTGATTCATTCTTCCATTCGTTATTTTTTGTTTCCCGGTGTATTTAACTATGAATTTTTACCAGCTTAGGGTGTATTTATAGAGAAAGATGCATTTAGGAGCATCACTAAACGTATCCATTTTGCTTGAGCATCCAACGTGTTCCCTCACACACATCCTGCATGCTGAGTCGGATAATAAGTGATGGAAAATGAAGTGCTTCTGACCGTTACTGGAAGCCAAACCAAAGAAAATGATGTTCTCTGTGTCGGTGGTATTACAGTATGTGTGTGGGATTGAGGTGTTTTGACAGTTCCAAATTGGTACAAGCACACTTGTTCAGCTCGCTGTCGATGTTACAGCATTATGTAACATTCTTGACAGTTGAGCTCCAGAGAAAAAAGGGAAAGAAAGCTACATAACTGCAGATGCATAATGGATCACACCCAAAAACGGCGCATTGAAGTGAGCAAAAGCTTTCATCTCACAATTAGCAACGGTTTGTGGAGTCAATACCATGGCTCAGAATTTCTCATTTCTGTATTTATTTGGCTACCAACACTTTGTACCAGCATGTCACCGTTTTTCTCTCGCTTTAGTGTGATGAAGCGGTGAAATGTTGACGCTGAGCTCCCTGAGAAATAGAATTCTTGAGGATGTGTCTCTGTCACTTTAGGGGTGTCTTAAGCCAATCGTTTCCCCTAAACGTATGTCCTTTTATTCTCTCTTGCAGCTCTATTTACAGAGGTGCCACATGACATCACGACGCAGTGCGGGGAGGATGTAGAGATGGCTTGTTCCTTCCGTGGGATGGGCTCTCCATCCTACTCCCTGGAGATCCAGTGGTGGTACATCAAGGACCGGAGAGACTGGAAACAGAAGCCTGCGAAGATCACAAATGATGTAAGCTGCGAGGGGAAACAGATACATACATATTTAAGTCAAGGTTTAAAAAACTGTGATCTTTACTTAAAAAACAGCAATTACCCTAGTTTTAACGCATTAAAACAATGTGTTTCAATTAATAAAGCATTAAAACGATTGGCATGGCAACCATACAGAATAGTAAGCTAAAAGAAATGAAAAAAATGTATGAAAATTGTTAGCTAAATATAATAAATAAACATATGAAATATTTTAGCTTCTGTCATTTGGATTACAGTACACTGTTGTATATACATCACAAAGATGGCAAGAATTCTAGTAAAACAAAAATAACATCTTTAATTTTGTCTACACATTATTATGACATATACTTACATAAAACATTACATTTACATTTGATGTATTATGCTGTTGTACTTTACTCATCCCATTTTTTGGTTATCCAAATGTGAACCTTTTTTTATTTTACCTGAAAAGTAGTGTAAAAATGTAGTTTTGGTTTTCCAATTTCACAGTTCACTTTTTCGGATTTAAACTTAGACAGACTGCACACTAAGCTTACTGTATATCAGGCAGAGAGAAATGCAATAATAGCCATAGCGGTGGAAGAAACCCTCTTGCACGGAAACGAAGGTATAATTACTGATTAGCATTTGCCAGCACTAGGGGGACAGGTTGACTCTCCCACCATGGGGAAACTCAGGCTTCCCTGTTGTGCCTCAAGACACTATAATTGGCACTGTGAAATAAATATATTTTCCAAATCTCAGTCTGCTGCATGCATTATTCATACCTATGCCCAGAAGAATACCTCTGTGCCTCTGCATACACATTCACACACACTCTCCTGCTCAGAGGCTTACGTGCTCAGTGCTGTCTGTTCATACACACACACATTTAAACAAGCACTTATAAGCATGCGTACCCACACACACAAATACATACATCTCAACTAGCAGGAAAATAATGGTAACTACAAGGAAGCTTTTAAGGAAAGGCTGTTGAAAACATCAAAACATGTTTTGCTCTGCGATGTTTTGCTGTTGTAAGTCGATGAAATTAGTCATTTTTAGCATGAAAGGTTTTTAGAGACGTGCGGCCCTCTGTTGCTAACGCTTCATCCATACTTCTGTGCAGGTTGTACCGCTGGAAGAAACTTCCAAAGATGCTACCAAAATAAGTGTAAGTCTGCATAAACTGTCAACAAGCAAAAAGCACAAATATTATTATTGTTCAAATAATGAATAAAAACAACATCCAAGATTTTGTAAGATATCTTTATATTATAAATGTATAGGTGACTCTGTAAAGCTTAAATTAATACTTCATCCCCAAAATGATATATCAACTCGCCCCAAAAAACTTGTCACCCCGCATTGTGAACATAGAATAAAAAACAGAGAACATGTTTGTTCAATAATACATCAAAAAGTCTATTATGAACTCTCACACAACTTGTGCAGTATAATGATTCTTATTTGTGCTATTTTACATCCAAAACCCTGCATTTTTTCTCCAACCTTACTTTCATCAACAGTTTCACACTCGGTCTACTTATTTATACAAGCACTGTTTTAGTATTGTTATAAAAAGTAAGGTTTTAGTGAAGATCCATGTGTTTTGTGAGTACTGAATGAGTGGATAAATTAAATTTGGATTACACTGCACAAGTTTTGTGGGTGTTTTGATATGCTGGTACACATTAAATTCAGTTCATCAAGACTTTTCTCTGATTCTGGATTCTGTGGATTCTTCAAGAAATCAAGGTAACACTGTGAAAGTAATTAGTAAACGTAATTTTGGGGGTGAAGTATTATTGTAACCATAATTAAAGTGTTTAGAATAACATGTTATACTGTGTGTTTACCATATGGCTTCAAATAAGAATACATCATATTGTGTCCCCATTAGGTGGTAAAAGTGGCCGGCAGCAACATCTCCCACAAGCTCCGTCTCTCCAGTGTCAAGCCGTCAGACGAGGGCACGTACGAGTGTCGAGTCATCGACTTCAGCGGCCCTGTGGCGCAGCAACACCGTGTTCACGCCTTCCTTCGTGTGGAGCCTGGGAGCAGTCAGGGGTCTGAAGAGGTCAAGAGGCAGGAGAAAGGGCAGAGGTCACATGGGAGCCAGCCGCACCCCCACCACCAGACAGAGGGCAGGGAACTGAGGAAGAGATCAGCTGACAGCCCCACTGACTGCAGTGAGAGCTGTGGGCTGTAGAGGGTCTGCATGTTCATGACTTATCTCTAAAGAGGGACTGTCACCAAAACACCCGTCATCACAGACTGGACCTTTGTGTTTCAGCGTTTGTTTGTCCATCTTTAATATTGCTGTTCAGATTGCCAATGCTGTTGAATACCAATAGAGGGCACCATTTGATTTAGTGTACATATAAATGTGTTATTTTCTTTGCTTTGTTATTTTCTCAGTTTTTTTTCTCTTACATTAGGTTTGTGTTATCGTGAAAGTAAGGCTGTAATTACAGAACATTTGTTTTTGTTATTTTGTATTTTTCGACTCACTCCACTGTAGTTTTCCTCACAACCCAAAACTGCAGTTGAGAGTCAGAATTATCATCAATGTCATAAAAATAAAAAGGGGATGCAGACACAAAAGAGATCATTTCCCCATTCTACTGTCTTTTACCAAAACATATGCCAAAGGTTGCAGTATTTTAATGTTTTCTAATAAATAAATAAGATATCAAGCTTTCTTTCATTTATCTGAGAACATTTCAAAGTGCTTTGTTTTATTCATGTAATCTTTGTTAAAGCAGTATCTGTATTAAGCTTTCTAAACCACGACTATAATGTTTGTCAAAATAAAAATGTATGCCTTCATCACATCAAATAATGTATTAATTCTTATGTATATTTAAATCTTAGCACTGTAGACTTGTAATGTATTCATAAAATAAAGTTTACTGTGCTGCTTAAACAAATGACTCAAGAAACACAATGTGTGTTAATATCTCCAACTTATTTTAAATCATTTTCTTAACAACAATATACAATACAATACAATACAATACAGCTTTATTTATATAGCACTTTAAACCTCCAGACCAAAGTGCTGTACAGGCAAATAAACAAAACAAAACATACAAAAAATAACACAGCTCAGCTCACACACCATAAAACAAGTACAAGTAAAAACAATAGACAATTTAAAAGCAATAAAATCAACGCTCTAAAAGATGTTAATACGCTAAGGAGAAGAGGTGGGTTTTAAGAAGCGATTTAAAAGCAGGCAGTGTGGCGGCCTGTCTGATGTGCAGGGGCAGATCGTTCCACAGTGTGGGAGCCGCTACAGAGAAGCAACGGCCCCCTCTGAGCTTTGACTTGGTTCTGGACACATTCAGGAGCAGTTGATCAGCTGACCTGAGAGGGCGGTTGAGCGTGTCATATCACTTTTTTGTCTAAACTTTAATGAGTTTGTCATCCGAGTCACATTCTCCTTTTGACTGTGTTTGTTCTACTGTTAGTGCTGCTGTTCGGTATTTGTTCTGTTAAATACATTCATTTGAAATTACTTGTTCGCGCGAGTGATTTTAACTCATTGTTCTTAGTATTAGAGCCAGTATTTTGTTTTACAAAAAGGGCTACCTAATTGTGATCTGTAGTCAAGACGGGATAAAGGACTACAATTCCCACAGCGCCAGCCTCTATAGACAGATATGGGCCACCTGTGTTCAGACGCCGTCGAGGCACAGTTTTTAATCGTTAAAGTTATACAAGCCAATACAAAGAAAGAAAGAAAGAAGGAAGGACCACCTAAGTTGTTCATTATTTTATTTGAGTTTTGCCTCTTGTTTGATTTGTTTTTTTGACTATTGTAAAGGCCTGTTTTCTTTGTTGAATGTGTGAAAAGTTTATTTTAACGCATAGCAAAAATGTCAACACACACCAACGGAGGCCAAGCAAGTTATCCAACTGTGAGTAAAACGCGTTAGAGCTGTCTGTTTAAGGCTTTTAGTTTGGATATTTGATATTTGATAAACATTCACTCAAGTCGACTTAGTGAGTTTCACAGACTGAGCGCTGAAACTCAGTAATACTCAGTAAAACTTACTTTACCAGGATCCTTCTTGCTGATATTCAGTCTCTTACTTTGTTACTATTATACTGCACATCATAGATGTTTCTAAGAGAGTGGGTAAGCCTTGTTCTCTGTAGAGGAAATATGTGCTTCGGCGGCACAAACTAACCAGTCGGTTGACCCTTATGTGTCCTGAATTTTAACTGCAGTACCTGCTAAACATAGATCAAAGAGGTAATTACTTTTAGTCACTGGAGAAGGCTAAAACGATGGTTATTTGGTGTTTTATATTGTACTTTTTACTTCACTACACATCCTGTTAAAATAGTATTTTTCTTTTGGCAGCCAGCAGCATGCCGCACAAAAAGAAGCTCTCTGGCCTTTTTTTTTAAACCATTGCAATTACTGTTTGTGACCAGGAGAGAGCAGCACTTTCTCTAACATTAGGAAAATGAATAACATATGCATACTTGCATGCCCATATGAATGGTAGAAGTAATTGTCTTGTAAAAGTTGGTGTGTTGTTATAGTCTAAAGGAAGAGCATGGAAATGGTTATATTACTGCAGCTTACCATGCAGAAGACGGATCACCTAAAGCATCCACGGGTCTACATTTATAGACAGACATTTGTTTTTATTTACTATAGGCTGTCAGTACTATACCCATATGGTGAAAGGCGAAGCTGAAAAAACGAAAAACACATTGCTTTGATGCAAGGGTGCAACGACTCTTTTAATTGTAGCAATGAAAAGGTATAAAAAATAAAACATAGTACTAAAGTGACTAACTATTCATTCAGATCACAGTATATATTCTGTCAACATTTTAGCTTGCACAGATGTAATAAGCCTTCATGAGCATAAAGCGTTGTCACTAAAATGTCTGGCTCAGAAAAATATACATTAAGCATTTTGGACTAAACAGTGAGATTATAAAGTATTTGAATAGAAAAGCTTTGTTTTCAAACTGTGCATTTGCATACCTGCAATTATTGACAAAAGAGAGCCGGCCATCTCATCGACTGTAAAGGCTTTATTTTTTTCCAATAATGACATTCCTGTAGCCCTTGACATGACACAGTTTGTTGCTGTCGAAGTCGACCACCAGCTTTCTCAGCCCAGAGTGGTTGGGAGTGAAGTATATTTTCACCTTGGCATCCTCCCCAGGTCCCACTGAAGAGCCAAGCCTGTAGGGTAAATATTTAGACAGTAAGATTGTGACACGTACACTAGAGAGACATTTTTCGTAGTCTTCTGATTGCATAAATGTTTAGACGATCAATTACCACTGACTAACGACTCATGACAGTTTACACTATGTATGGAGATGATGGGAATGGAGCTGTAGTTTATGAACTTATCATACAGTAAATGACTAAAGGTCATTAAAAAACTTGAACAATAAGGCCTCCTCACTAGTATATTATAGCATTCTTAAACTTGTCTCGGCCCCACTAAGCCTCTGTTTCTTTCTTTAGCAGTGGGCTCCTGTCCTGACTAAACAGGCACATCCAGCCACACATCTGGAGGCTGCACCAAGAGCGGGGGAACAAGTCATAAAACAAAATAACACATATCTCAGAGTTTAGAAGTCGAATGGGAAAAAACATTTCCACGACAGACAAATATGATTTGAAAAGGTCAAAAGTTGCCCATGTGTTGTCATAGCAAAAGAGGCAGAATGAGTCTGGTTGCTTTGCGTCCTGTCACTGAATTTAAATTTCTATCAGATTTCATTCTTGGAGAACCTTTTTTTTTATAATTGACTGTGTGCATGTTTGTGTCTGCAGAGTGGAAGGTCAGTTACATCTGCTCATTTATGACAGGTCAGTGGTTGATTTTAATGAGTAAAGAAAATGATTTCAATCTGTGTAAGAAGGAACTCATACAACCTCTCAGAGAGGACTTGTCCCGAAGTCAGGTTGGACCCTTCGATGCTGAAGCAGCAGTTCTCCAGCGCCTCTGGAAGAGGGTTTTTGAGGGTGATCTCTGCAGCCAGCTTCCTTCCTTCCTTCGGTTCACCCAGAATCTGCAGAACACAAGAACTTAGTGAAGGAAAGTCTCACTATATGTTGAAAACTATTTTACTTTACTTTACCTACTTGGGTAAAGCATACTTGGAACATGTGTTGTTGATACAATAATAATAATAATAATAATAATAATAATGTATAGCTCCAGTTGCAGGTCATATACTCACTCTGACTTTGATTTCAGGATTCTCCAGCAGAATGTTCCTCACAGCCAGCATTGCCTGACTGTTGGAGAAGTCTATCAACAGCACTGCCAGGCGGATCAAGTTGTCCTCAGTGAGTTGCTCACCGTACTTAGAGTAGTTCAGTCTTAGTGGGACGCGCCTCTCTAGAAGAAAACACACAATCTATTGAATACTCACAGTGCAAAGTCAAGTGTATAGAGCATTCACATGAAAAACACTACATCACCTCACCTGCTCCTGGGGAGAGCTCAACATTGAGCAGATCTTTAAAACCACAATTATTTCCCATATGTCCGCTGTAGGACACAGCACAGGATCCAAACACCAGTCGGCACTTCTTGTCGCTTTGCGTGTTGTTTGTGACCACGGCGAACACGTCAAAGTCGCAGCCCTTTCTCATGTCTGATGTGACTTTGATGGCGATCTGTAGGCCTTCATTTTGCTGCTGTTGGAGCAGCTTGTTCTGGTGGTTAGCCTTCTTGAAAGCCTCCCGCTCTTCATCAGAACCTGAAAATATGGAAGTCATATTTATTTAATGTCAAATTGTCCCTTTTTATAAAAAGGACCTTAAATCTGACCTTCTTGAACACTTTATGTACATTAAGAATAACACAAATACTGATAGGGAATGTAAGAATGTAAACAGCAAGTGAACTCTTTGTGACCTGCTGATATGTGAAAAAGGCCTGTATAAAGTAATGGTCATGTTTACGGTGTTTTGTGATAATATAGAAATGATAAGGACCACCCCTTTTGAATTTTTGTTTAGTCTATCTCTTTATACCTTCAGGGTACTTGTAGAGATGAGTGACGTCCTCTCTGGCGTCACTGCCCACTCTCTTTGTGCTGATTTTCTGGCCCACAAATGTAGTGTATGTGGTGACTTTTGATGTGCTGCCGTCTTTTTTCTTCATGATGTTGACGACATCAGCATTGACCTCAGCAAAGACAAATGGGGCGTCGTACTTGAAAGTGAGCTCACCCTCCTTAATGGCTCTGACAGGGGTTGGGCCGCAGCAGAACACTCCTAAGTTAAAAAGATCAACTTTGGTGAGGATTTGTCTTGATCAAAAGTAGGCTCAATGATTAATTGATTGAAGTGTGTTCAGTACCTTCACTTTTCTCCTGAGGTGTAGGGTCACTGGCCTGCCAGCCGTGAAAATCTGATTTAAATTCAGGCCGGCTCATCCAGTTCTCTACCCAGCAATGATAATTCCTACAGATACAAACACACCATCAGCCTCCTAACTTTCTGTTATCAGTATTTACTGCAAACTAGACGGTCAAGTTGTAGTTAATAATCAAATCTGCCTAACTACAGGCATGGAAAGCTTCTAATAATACAAAAATATCTATCATTGAAATGTAAGTTAATAAGAGCTGCAACAATTGTTGACCAATAAATCAGTGGATCAACAAAACAAATTATTTGGCAACTATTTGAATAATCGTTTAATCTGAACAGGTTTTTCATGTAGAATATGCTATTTTATGATATTTTGCTTTATCTGTTATGTATCCTATTTAAGTAAGTTTATCTATCGGTTAACATGGACAAAACAAGACATTCAAAGACTTCAACATGGTCTTTGAGAAACTGGGATGGATGTTTTACACCATTTCCTGACAAGCTACACATTAAATGATAATGCAAATAATCTTTAGTTACATCCCTACACATTAGACCTTTTTCTTAATTTATTAAATATGTTCTTACCATATCATTTCTTTAGACTCAAGGAGTCACCATTTTCATTGATGTAGCGTTCAATCACCAGGTCGCCGTTGTTGTCGTGGGCTGAAAGGTAGTTGGTGACGACTCGGCAGGGGATGCCAAGCGCTCTGGAAACTAACAGGGTATAAAAGCAACTTACATGAGTATTGGAATGCTATAAGGAAGAGACAAATGTATATCTTTACTGCGTGTTTACACATTTCTTGTGTCTGTTTGAGACAAATCGAATGTGTTTTTCAGTGATAGGCCACAAAGCTCCACTGCGTCCTATCTTACTTGTGCAGGCCACAGCTGCAAACACCCAGCATTGTCCGTAGCGAACAGGCTGACAGGCCTGTTTGTCCCAGTTGCGCAGAATCTCCACACTGCCCTTCCAGAACAGTGGGCTGACACCTCCTTCATAGCCATCTGTCCATTTTCCCAGCAACACCCCTTTGTCGTCATTACAATTCACCTAACAGGCAAAGGAATGAGACACATAAATTCTGAAATCCAAGCGTTTTAAATGTTTAGTTTAAAATGACATCATCTGTGCAGATGAACAAAGGATAAGTGAAAGGAAATGAGTACCATGGCACTGAGCACCCTGGAAACATAGATGGGATTTCTCCTCCCTGAGCAGTCTTTGCCAGGATTTCGCAGACATTTAGGATTCATATCCAAAATCTGCAGACAGGTGTCCAGGATTCCACTTTCAAACTGTACAGAGAAAAACGCTGATTAGTTGCTTATTACTGACACAAGGTTAGAGATGGTGAAATCACCAAGGAGAGATTAGACAAGTCCGTTTCGAAACAACTAAAACCGGTGCAAACGCATAGCGTTGAACTCTGGCATGCTGTAAAGCCCAATAGCTGCACAAGTAATGCAATGCTTATGCCAGGCTTATCACACTTTGTGTCAGATATCAAAGAAAAGGCAGGAAAAGATAACACTCCCCTCATGCTATCAGACTCAGACTGTACACTGTCAGATATAAATGTCTCAGCCAATTTAAGTGCCAAATATTTTTGATAAATGCACATATTATCTTCCTGTTATCAAAATAAGGAGGATTCAAACTCCTTTGCCTCTCAGACACAATGTTGGCTCTCAGACTGGACAAAGTGTGTAAGATGAAGTGAGGCTGACAGCAACAGTGTTAGTGTTGGTACCTGGCCAAAGTTCCAGGGTGTAGATATGGGAAGTTTGAAGCTGCCTCGAAAGATGATTCCATCCTGAGATAAGACATATTCTTCCAAACTCTGCTCATTTTCCATGTACACTGCATCTCCTGTTGCCAAGAAAACATTAAGAATAATGTCATGAATGTCCTAATACATGTCTGAAGTGGAACATAAGTTGACTTCAATTTCTTTGGAAACAACACTTATAACCGCACCCTGCAATCTGATTGAGTTCATTCACAGCTTTATTAATAGGATTTACAGATGCGTTGTAACCTTTGTGCATTACCAGGCAGGCTGTTTCCCTCTGTTTCCATTATGCTAAGTTTAACTGGCTGCTTGCCCATATTTACCAGAACAGTGTAGATTGGCAAAAAAAACATCAATAATTATATTTCCCAAAATGTTTAACTATTTCTTTAAGGTCAAACAATAATTATTCAACAAAACAATTCAGCTAATCATTCTCCTATATCGTCTGTGCTGCAGTGCTCTTAAATAACTTCTGTCTTAAGCCCACTTCGACACATGAACGTCAAAGCACTTTGTAGCTTAAGATCGCAACACAAGATCCACCACATGACAGCTTGACGTATGATCTGTTTACCCACCTGGGCACCAGGGGTTAAAGAGCAGGATGAACTCAATCCGCTCTGATGGCCCCAGAGTCAGGGTGTAGCGGCCGATAGGTGCGTCAGGGGCGGCGCAGAGGGACAAGGCCACCATGTCTCCGGGGGGGCTGGTGACAGCAGCACTCCAGCGGGAAGTGTCAATGCTGGCAGACAGACCAAAGGAGGCCCTGGTGCCATACTGCTCATAGGGCTGAGGACCTGCATGTGACAAATAACTTAGTTAGAGATACCATCTGGGAAATATTTTGAGTCTGGGCAATGGAAACTTGCAGGGTGCATTTGCCTGTTTTCCCAACCCTGACTATATTTAGTTTAAACATCTCTGGAATCTGTTCTCATGCATGGACAGCTTAACTGTGTAATGGCATCTCATTATAACTCTCTCAAGCCCCCCCTAAGTGACCTCAGTTCAGCTTTGGATTGTGATAAATAATGTAATCTTAAAATCCTCTGTTCCTTTCAGTCCAAAAATGTCTTCACATCTTCCACCAGGTTCATCCAACTAAAACAAGAGCAGGCCGCTTCCTTCCCTTTGGGTGGGATTAGGGTTCCTACTCTGATCCATTAAAACATACTTTTAAAGCTTGATAATGTTATCTATGATTATACACATGCTTTCCTGTCTGCAAGCAACCTTTCCTGTTTTGGATATGATGGCAAGTAGCAGCTGACTTATCATACTCTGCATGAGAGTTTATCCAAATATGAACTGAGGAGAGTAGTCAGATCTCTCTCAGTGTTCAAACAGCAGAAAATGATGAGTAAACTGTAACTGTGGCTCCTAAGAATAACAGCTTTGTCCTCTAACACGCACAGAACATTAAGGGACAAAACAACAGAACATCTTAAAGCTACTGTAAGTGTGCGCTTTGTAAAAGCCAGTAGCGGTGTCACTGAAAAATGAACCATGGGAGATTGCTTTATTTTCCTCTACAGCTGCTTCCCCCGATCATATATACAATCACAATAGGTTGCTTAAGAAAAAACACACAGTAAGTTCCAATGTGACACTAAGGTCCTGCATTAGAGGGAAGGGATCACAGGGATACTTACAGAAACGTTTATAACATTTTAAAACCTTTACTTAAACTTGTATGTGTACATAAAGATGTAAAGGTAAAGTAGGAGTAGCACCTGTCTCTGCGACAAACTCAAGGGAGCTGACTCCCGGTTGGAAGGTTCCGGAGCGAAGGTAGAGGCTGATTGTGAACACCTGGCCTCTCCTCAGGATCAGACGGTCCACACCGTTGAGATCGGTGCGATGGTCGGTGTTGTTGAACTCGCACTCCAGGTTCCAGCGTTCAATGTCCAGAGCTGAAAAGACGTGAGGGCATTTAAAAAGCACTGAAAAAATTAGCAGAAAGCATAACCCTAAAAAAGTGTTGTTGATCATTATATATCTCTATCATTATCAACCTTACATATACATGTATGTGTTGCTATTCAATACAGTATGACTTATTTTAAGTATTCTCTTAAGTAATTATTGTAGGTTTTTACATTAAATAATGCATAACGTGTGACATAGCGAGTAGCTCTCTTTGTATTCATTAAAATGAGTAGAACATACAGTTTTATATCATCTTGAGCACTCTTAATTACATTTTATTGGAGGATATAGTATATATTTATTGGGTACATTTTAAGTAGTTTTAAAATGTAAAACTATGAATATCTTTCTTTTTATGGAAGACTGATGGTAAATTAACCAGAGATCTACAAGAGTCTGAATCTTGTTTTAACAATGAAAATGTATTTGTGTATTTTTTACTTCCCTGGCTACAAAAGGGTCAAATGTTTTACCATTTATCCTCAAAGCCAAATTGTGTGGACTTTGGGATAAAAATACTTTAATGGTAAGATCGTTTCATTTCAAAGGGCTGTCTGGGTGGATTTAACAAGAAGTAAACACAGCCTGCTTGTGAAGTGTGCAAAGACAAAACCACTCCTTCTCCCCAGGGCACCCTGTGACTAAAGAGAATCACACCCTTTGATTTCCTGTTTTTAGAAAAATTAAAGGTCTCCCTATATAAGGCATTCACTACCTACTGCTCCATGACATGTCAGGAGGTTAACCTCTGACCATATATTAGTATGCTGTGTTAACAAAAGCCCTGGAGACCCTCGTGGATATAGGAGGGTCAGGTCTAGGCTAGACTTGGGTAAACAAAAACTAAGCTGCATAGTTTTCCTGCTGTTTTACACCAAGTCCATCATTCCTCAGTGTTTCCTCAACGTTCCTGTAGCTCTGATGTTTTACTGATCTTGACCTTAGTTCAGTTTCTAATTGAAGACATGTTTGTGTCACTAATTGGGGTAAATGCCTTATAGATGACAACGCTACCTATTCTGGGACAGCTGTAGATTGTAGTCACGGGATAAGGAGGGCTTTGCAGTTCAGCCTGTGAATACTCTCCAGCCATTCGATATGGGCAAATATCATATAAAAAATCATGCTATTTAATCGTGTTTGAGAAAAAACATCTGGAGAAAGAAATATCTCACTTGGGTCCAGGAAATTCAGCTTTCTTTTTACTGTTTTATTTTGAAGACAGTAGAGTATTACTGTTAAGTACATCGCACCTCATGCCAAGAGTTCAATAAAACAGATCCTCAGCTTACAGAATGTAAAAACTATTATAAAGATTAATATCATAAATGTCCATGAACCTGAAATGTTCACAGCAGACAAATGGTGCACTGGGAAACTGACGTAATGCTTTCTGTAAAGATTTGTGGGGTGTTTTTTTTGGCCACAAGAGAACATCTCTTTTGATTTAAAACCACAGTGCAACAGCATGTGGTGAAGCAGATGGTATTCATGTGGGTATTCAAAGCCAAACTGCACGGTGAATGTATTGCAACGTGCAGTTTAATATATAGGGTTAAATAACTCACAGCACAAGGCTTTACTATGAAACGGATGGGCAGAGATTCCACAGCAATGACCCTGCCCTCCTCACTGACCTCTACATGTTGTGCACGCCCACAATTCAGTCCAACTTTACCACCCATGACCCGCACAACCACACACAGAGGTGTCTCATCAGGCAGCACAAGCCTAATAAGGATATTACAACAAATCTAGCTAGTGTCAACTGTGTAGCCGCTGGTACAGTAAACAGTGTTTTAACCCTGGAAAAATAAATATGTTCCCGTCAGAAGTGAATGGAGTTTTCAGTCTTGCAGTTAACACCCATGCTGACTTCAGCGCTCCATCACAGACACTTTCAACTAAATGCTTTGTAAGCTTCCAACAGATGGAAAACAGGTGCCATTTCTTCATCAATGTGCTGTTTATTCTAACTGCAAATTCTGTAGTCAGTGGTGTTATATTTGCTCATTTCTATTTGTGTGTAGTTGCTGCAAAAAAAACATATTAGTAACATCCTGTGAAGATTGAATAAAGAAAATAGAAAAAGCATTTATTTATGACTTCAGACTTACTGTTTTGTTCACAAGTTCTCTTCTATGCCACCTAAAAGTGAAAATCGTATGCCTTTTTCTACCTTTTCTTCCATAAAATGTGAAACTACTCCTCAGACATGTTTGGCATACTACACATTACACACAGGTCAATGCCATATTTCAACCTTTAGATGTGTTTGAGGAGTTTTAAATGTCTTTACAAGGGCATAAAAGTTAACTATTTGTAGGGTTGTGTGTGAGTGTGTGTGTGTGTTTGAGTGTATGTGTGTCTGTGTGTCTGTCTCTGTGTGTATGTGTGTCTGTCTGTGCGTATCTGTGTACCTTCCTATAAAGCAGTTGACTCCAGCTGTTTCAGCTGCTATTAAAAGGGTCCCGGGATAACAATCATCGACTCAAACATGCGGTTCAATTTTTTTAGATGCATCGGTCTTCCGATGTCAGATGGTTGTGTGCTTGACAGAATAATAGTATGTGCAGGATGTGACAACTTAACATGTGTCAGGTTTTTTCGGACACATCATGACTACAGTATATTCTGACAACATTGTTTGACCTTCCTTCTCATTGACTATTCTGTCAGTGACTAGAATAAATGACCACTGCATTAAATAAACTGAAAGTGAGTTGCCTTAACACAAACACCCGTATAGAAAACGGAGGAGATAAAACAGCAAAGCAAAATCCTTGACTTGTAGAATACATATCATTACGCATGTATCCGAGTTTCTGTTCAATAACTTACCTAGTTGTGAACTACTACACGACCTTTTTATGCAATTACATCGCAAATGGTTGTTGTTGTTGTTGTTTAAATAGCACCGGCAGTGTATAACAACAAATACAAGTAATGAGAGTACAACTTACCTTCAGACATGACTGCAGGTGTGTTCTTGGACCAAACTGTGTTTCCAGCGAATCTGCAGCGCAGCTCAAAGGGGAATATGTGTGTGAACCCTCGCCGTTATCTCGCTCTTATTTGTAGTCGTCCTCCTCCTGGTGGTGGGCGTGACGCGACCCTTTCGCGCGAGCGCCCACACGTTGAGTTGTAGCCTCTTAAAAAACATCTTCCGGTGATTCATTACTGAAGGATGGTCTGAACGCTAATTTCTGTGTGCTGGGTTTAGCCAAGAATAAGTAGAGATCCACTTTGACGTAACAGAAGAATAGTGGAAAGGTACAGAGTGCAGTAACATTTACTTAGAATTACAACAATATGGCAATACTATTAAAAATAAGAAGGCAATTAAAACCAGGTGTATTTTATAAGTATTTTACGCTTGCCAAGGCAGGCTTGGCTAGATCAAAGACTGTGGCATCATTCACCCGGGCTCAGTTCCCGATCTAATAGTAATCAGTGTTAATTTTGGCAGCTGTTTTTGATTTAGTCTTAGTCTTTAGACGAAAATGGTTATTAGTTTTAGTCACATTTTAGTCATTTCTATCCTTCATAGTTTTAGTCTAGTTTTAGCCGACGAAAACTCAAAACGTTTTAGTCTAGTTTTAGTCGATGACAAATTACATTTTAGTCAACTTTTAGTCAAAATGTTTTCTCTCTTTAAACCAATTCAGTTAGGCAAATACAGGTTTCTGAAATCGGAATCAATGGGACAGTACAAATGTTGAGGTACTTGTACTTTACTGGAGTATTTAAATGTTTTGCTACTGTGTACTTCTACTCCACTACAGTTCAGAGCTACATGGTGTACTTTTACTCCACTACATGTATTTAATACCTTTAGTTACTTTACAGATCTGGATGAATGATGTGAAATATAATCAAGTGTTAAATCAGACTTTAGTTCCACCTGGAGTAAATTCACAAGCTACCCTGCAGTACACAATGTCATTCAAACTAGCTGCACCTTTACCAGCTTTGAGAACACTTTAATGATCAATCATTATAAAACATATCATATATTTTATTCTGAAATGGACCAATCTGCACAATCACTACTTTAACTATATTTTGATGATCATACTTTTATTTGAGGAACTCTTCCTACACTATGGTATTTTTTTACTTAACTACAAGATCTGAGTAGGCCTACTTCTCCCACCTCTGCGCACCTGATGTGATAACGTTACTCGTAATTGGGGCAACAGAGCTACGAGTTAAGGAAGTCGAAAATTGTGCATTTCTCTGACTGAATATGACGCCTTTTGGCCAGCTGTTTGGACAGACTACTCTACTCGCGTCAACTCGCTAACGCGAAAACACTAATGGCAAACGTGCTTTGTCCACATCGAGCCTTGTAGAGTGTCTCTATACTTTTGAACGCTCCGTCCCCGGCAGATCTCTGTGTGCCGCTGCAGCGTGTCTGTTAGGCCCCGCCCTCCGCACACAGAGAGACACAGGGAGATCGCTCTTCTGGAGTGAAGAGAGTGGAAATAATGATATTGCAAGTTAGAAACGTAAGATGCATTTATCCAAAGCGACTTACATACTCAATACTGTGGACAATCCCCACAGGAGCAATTTGTGGTGAAGTGTCTTGCCCAGGGACACAACGACATGCTGACTGCAGTGAGGTTTGAACCTATGACCCCCTGATCCGAACACCAACGCTCATCAGTCCACTGCATAGCACACCTCCCTAGTCATAGTTTTCGTTGACGAAACTGATAGTTAACACTGATAGTAATCATGTGTTTCCAAGAAAATAAATAGGAAATATTTTTGAAACCTTTACTTCTAAAGAATTCGGAAAGCAGAAGGTTTAGGGGAAGTATGACTTCCGTTTTTAAGAAGTTATTAAGTCATACACTGCCGGAGGCGTGTGGTGCAGTGGGATGTTCGTTGGTATTCGGGTCAGGGGGTCACAAGTTCAAACCTATGGTTCAAACCCCACTGCAGTCAGCAAGTCGTTGTGTCCCTGGGCAAGACACTTCACCCCAAATTGCTCCTGTGGGGATTGCCCACAGTATTGAGTATGTAAGTCGCTTTGGATACAAGTGTCTAACAAGTGACATGTAATGTAATTACCTTTGACGTAAGCTACAGTAGAGTGGGGTTCCTGTTGAGCGCAATTAATCATAACATTTCCTGTTAGATAGAACTGTTACAGTAATCTAACTATCTGTCATACAGTTTAATGCGACTTGTTGGCTACAATGTTTCATTTTCTTCTTCACTTTTAAAAAGTAAAGTATTGTGAACAAATCAATCGATTCTCTTCAAAGTATGTTAACGCTTTAATGTGGGTTTGGATATTCTGGTGTTGCATATTTGCTTTTCATTAACCTGTTAAGCCCGAAGCATGTTTTTCAGGTTTCAGGCTTGAAAATGACATGCCCAGAACAAATGACTATATCTTCACTTCTAAAAGGGGTAAATTAATAATCTTTTTTCTCAAAGCAATGATACACCTGTGAGTTGGATGTAGAAAAGTCAGAATCAATATAGATGTTTTTATTTTAAAGTAAATTCAGATTGAACATAGTAAAAAACTGTAAATTATAGTTTCCGTCCAACAAAAAAAACATTACTTATAGTGAAAACCACCCTTGAATGATGGGATAGTAGACTAAAAGCTTTAGGAATCCAAACTAAAACATATAATAAGTACCCTGTATCAAGATTGATGCAAAACAAGTGACATTTGACCTTTTTAGAGAGGTTTAGAAAAAAAAAACCCACCTCTGGGGTCATTTGGGTATATTTGCCATATCTCTGGAACCTGTTGGAGGTCTCCATATTAAGTTGAATAATTAAAACGAAAGTTAATATAATCAAATATAATCAAATAATAATCAAATATAATCAAATATATTCTTGTATAACCAACAATGAAAATGCATTATATTTCATGTTGTTCTATAATCACAGTATTTACAAACACAAGGGGTTTGGTAAATTGAGTTTAAGGCCTATTATAGTTTATCACTATGGGTGTCACTGTTTAAAGAGGGGAGACAGTTGTCTTCACTCACAGGTAAGGTACTGAAGCCCCAAAATGGGTTTAGGCCATACCATAGGAGAATATGTCTGGACATGTCCAGTCCTGCACACCAGAGGCCATGACCTTTCCCCACATATATGGGTATGAAGGTGTGTCTTTGGTTTTCTGTCCCTGTGTGGAGCATAAAAGCACTGGTTGAGAGGGAGAAAGCTCCAGAGCGGTTTTCCTTGGTAAGTTCTCTGAAATTGACTTTGATTTTGAATGTATTGTTGAATGAAAGTTTTAATGTGTTTTTTATCACCGACCATTTATGAGGATATTCCTCTAAATTCTGTCGGAAGAATTTAAAAGGTACAATTGAAATGTCACAACTGAAGTGGGCCAGTTGAAGTTAGAATTTAAATGTCACAACTGAAGTGGGCCAGTTGAGGTTAGAATTTAAATGTCACAACTGAAGTGGGCCAGTTGAAGTTAGAATTTAAATGTCACAACTGAAGTGGGCCAGTTGAAGTTAGAATTTAAATGTCACAACTGAAGTGGGCCAGTTGAAGTAGAATTTAATGTAAGAAAATGAAAACTGTGAATTGAGGTTTTATATTAGAAAAGGACCACAGCATGATATATTTGCATGATTGTCACAATGTAACGAGAGAAGGTAAAAACCCTGTAAAAGTGTGGACCATTTTCTTCAAATAAAATCATCCCACCTTTTTGGATTGGGATAACTTAAAATAAATCTGCGCTCTCCTCTCCTGCTTAAAGGTAGGATTGCACAACTGCCACACTCACACTTAGGCAGGGCCACACCTCATTACTGATACCAGAATCCTTCGGGATCGCTTATACGGATTTAGTGCGTCGTCTGAATTGAAACAGCAGTTAATTGAACCTGGTTCTTCAGGAGTTAGTAGCGGTGAGACCTTGCTGATCCAGGTGGATCCGAGCCTGGCAGTAAACTTACATAGACTCAATAGCTTCTGTTAGGTCAATTAGTAGGTCTGAGTAATTGCCGGAATAAATTAACAGGCCTCCCGACTCCAACAAACCCATTGATCGATTTTGGTGATTGACACCTCTTTTGAACCGTTAGAGCCAATAGAATCGAGGGGGTGTTCCTAAATCCATCTAAACATTACCATTGAGGATTGAGAGTGATGCGTGTAGCTGACGCTCAAAGTGCCCTTATGTATTTTTCTGTACTTTTTGAAGAGTGCTTAATGTATGCTTGAACATTGTTTTATTTTGTTAAAAATGATAGGAGTTGGCTTTCCGGAAGTCATGTGACCTCTAGCCCCGGATGTTCATTGTGTTTGTGAGAGAGTAAAAGGGCGCTAAAAGTGTCAACGATGTGATAGGGTATTTCTACTGCTGGTCTACTAGGCAAACACGTTTTCACGGTGTTTCATGATTATACAAAGAAAGAAAATAAACGTGATTGTGGACATCAGTTCGAAGCGTAATGTTCTTTCAAGACCGGAGTAGTTACAGTGAAAACGTAACCTAATCCATCCGATCGAGGTATTCGATCCTGCTGCAAGCTACAGGCTAAAGTGTGCTACGCTGTTCCCCACCCTGCTGCAAGCTACAGGCTGAAGAGGTGAGACGCTGTTCTCAATCCTGCTGCAAGCTACAGGCTAAAGTGTGCGAAGCTATTCGATCCTGCTGCAAGCTACAGGCTAAAGAGGCCAGGGGCGGTTCTAAGGGGGGGCCAGGGGGGGCCAGTGCCCCCCTAACACTGACTTTAGACCCCCCCTGTGGCCCCCCTGAAAATGAAAAAAAAAATGAAATAGTTTATGATTAAACGATTTCTTGGCTGACGGAATAGGCGAAACTAACGATATTTGTCATTGTAGTCGGACCCATTAGAGCAGGGGTCTCCAACACGTCGATCGCGAGCTACCGGTAGCTCGCAAGCCCTCAATAGCCCCCACTTTACAAATATGTTTTTTTTTTTTTTTTTAGCAAGCCGTCATCGCCACGGAGGAGCACACAGCCTCTGTGAGCGAGCACACCTTTATCTATTTAATATAGTTGTAAAAAATTAAGTAAGAATCATTCCATTGTGTACTATGACAGTAAAAAGAAAAAAACAGTTTAAAAGGGGAGTGATTAGTCAAATATGCATAAATAGAAAGATAGAATGCTAACTAGGTAACATAAGATAAGAATAAACAAGTTTAAATGATTTGTTATTGGTTGTGATCATATTCTAAAGATGTTTGGATTATTGAAAAGTATACAGCTCCCTTTCATCTGAGTGTTGAGAGCTGTATCCATAAATTCATTTTGTGCTCAAAGTGCACCCGATTGATGCATTTAACTTCAACATTTAAAAAAACATCTTCCCCCCTAGAGGATGTGAGGTCCAACCCCAAATACAGCAGGTTCAAATAATTTAATTGCATACAATTTATTTTAGTAACACTGAAAACGGGTCCCACAGACCCAAACAGCACACAAAGGTTAAAGGTAAGCATATAATAATGTGTAATGAAACAAATAACAATAACTATATTGCATTGTTTTCTTATGCGCAATTACTTCATACTGTCTTTGTCTTTTTCGTCCTGCATTTATTGTGCCCCCCTCAAAAAATAACTGGCCCCAGCCTGGCCCCCCCAGTCAAATTGGTCTAGAACCGCCACTGAAAGAGGCTAAAGACGTGAGACGCTGTTCCCCATCCTGCTGCAAGCAACAGGCTAAAGAGGTAAGACGCCGATCTCAATCCTGCTGCAAGCAACAGGCGTATCGTGTGCGAAGCTGCGCTTCATCGGACGGTGTGCTGCGTATCCCGTGCGGACGACAGGCTTCATCAGACGGTGTGCTGCGTATCCCGTGCGGACGACAGGCTTCATCAGACGGTGTGCTGCGTATCCCGTGCGGAGGACAGGCTTCATCAGACGGTGTGCTGCGCATCCCGTGCGGACGACAAGCTTCATCGGACTGTCTGCTGTTGTCCTGCTGGAACACAGGCTTCAGTGTGCAGCTGAGCATCTTCTCCTGGAGCGAATTCAGGTTTCTGCGTGGCTCTTCAGGTTGAACTGTACTTTTAAATGTAAACCTCAAATAATTGATGGATAGTCCCACAAATAAGGTAAAGGTAATAAAGACTTATTAGAATAAAGTAAAGAAAATATATTTAAAGTTCCTGAAAGGTAACTGTTATTGTTAAGGGTTATTACTGTTAAGAATTGTATTGGCTAAGTGTTAAAGGTATTCCAAAAGTTGCCATTCATATGCCTGTAACTTAGTCTGTCAGTCTGATTTAATGTCGCTACATGAAAAAGAGCAAAGCTCAGACTTTGAAGCAGAAGAGAAAGATGAGAGAAGAAGTGCTGCGTCTAAAAAATCAGAGACAAGAGTAAGGAAATCCTCTCGAGAGAGACGGCTAACACCAAAAATGCAAGAACTTAAAGAGCAAGAGTTAACTCAAAAGGAAAAGAAGTTCAAAACGGTGTATGAAAAATGGAAAAATGAGGTAAGAGACATTCGTACAATACTTAAAAGAGAATGCTCTGAGAGTGACATGTGTAACATGATGGATGAAGTTGAGGGGCTTGAATCCGAATTAAAGGACTCATATGACAACATGCGACTTAATACAGCACCTAATCAGGAAATTCGCAGGAAAATGGATGCATGCTCAGCTGTAACAGCAGATCTACTACAGCTAATGAGAGTAAGGTTAACTGAAGATGCAGGCGACTTTGACGCTGAAGCAGAAAAATCAAGGTTAAACATGCTGCTTAATAATCAGTATGCTCGGTCCATATATGGATCTACAGCATCTAGAGCCACTGCACCTAGCTACCGTTCAGACCATATCTCAGAGTCACTTAGTATTTCAGCCAAGAGAGCAGAGACAGTTGCACAGTTAGCTGCAAAAAGAGCTGAAATTGATAAGGAAGCTGCTATTGAAGCTCAACGTCAACAACTGAAGAAACTCGAAAATCAAAGAGACCTTGATGTCATTCAGGCAAAGTTAAATGTGTATACCGAAGAAGAGAGAAAGGAAAGGAATGAGAGGTGTAGTCCTGTACACAGCCAATTGAATGATGCTAACCCATCTTCTCCTCACTCTGGAAGTCAAGAAATTACAAAAAATGAGGCACATTTAGTACAGGCGTTGCAAGAAGCAATGGCTCTCACCCGACTTCCAGTCCCAGAACCCACTGTATTCTTTGGTGATCCATTGAAGTTCACTGAGTGGAGCGCAAGCTTTAAAGCTCTAATAGAGAGGCGATGCTCTAACCCTGCAGATAGGCTGTTCTACCTGCAAAAGTACGTAGCAGGGGGGGCGAAATCTGCCCTTGAAGGTAGCTTCTACAGAAAAGATGAGGAGGCCTATGAACAAGCATGGGATAGGCTGAATGCCAGATACGGTCATTCCTTTGTTGTGCAGCGAGCCTTCAGAGAGAAACTCAACGGATGGCCAAAGATTGGGGGAAAGGAGTATGTCAAGTTGAGAGAATTTAGTGATTTCCTCCAAACATGCAGCAACGCTATGCCTCACGTTAAGGGCCTACAAGTTCTTAACGACTGTGAAGAGAATCAGAAGATGCTAACCAAACTTCCTGATTGGTTCACATCAAGGTGGAACCGTTATGTCACAGAACAGCTGGATTTAGGCAATGATTATCCAAGTTTCGCTGAGTTTGCCAGGTTCATATCAAAGGAGGCCCGTATAGCATGCAACCCAGTGTCATCACTATATGCTCTGAAACCCTCAGCAGAAATGCCTTTAAGAGAAGCAAAA
Source organism: Dissostichus eleginoides (assembly GCA_031216635.1). Classification (NCBI taxonomy): domain Eukaryota; kingdom Metazoa; phylum Chordata; class Actinopteri; order Perciformes; family Nototheniidae; genus Dissostichus; species Dissostichus eleginoides. The sequence continues at coordinate 13,487,170 of CM062265.1, forward strand.
GGGCCAAAGGCAAACACATTTGTCACCGACGTGGGGGATTCAGACACACCTTGCATTGTAGCTAAAACCAACGTAGAAGAAACCAAGTCAGAAGATGCAGAGAAAGCGAAGAAAGGGAGCATGCTAACACAAAACGCAACTGAGTGTTTTTGCTGTGGAGAAAATCATTCCATATTCAAATGCCAAAAGCTACTGGAATTGACTGTGGAGGAAAAGAGAAAATGCATACAAGAAAATAGGCTGTGTTTTGCATGCCTGAGAAAGGGACATGTCTCCAGAGACTGCAAGAACAGAGCCATGTGTGGCATATGCAAAAGGGGTCATCCGACTCCTTTGCATGAAGAGCGTTCCTTAGCGGACAAACCCTACACACACAGCAGGTTTGAAGGAAATACATCCTCATTATCATGTTGTGTGAATGGAAGTGAAGGTGGGAGCACATCAATGATCGTGCCAGTGTGGATTTCATCATCTAACACTCCTAATTCTGAAACTCTGGTGTATGCTCTATTGGACACCCAAAGCAGTCACACCTTTGTAGAACAGGAGGTTTGTGAGAAGCTGCAAACAGAGATGGAGCCGGTAAAACTAAAATTATCGACTATGATGGGAAAAGACTCAATTGTAAAGAGTCAGAGAGTTTGTGGACTCAAAGTCAGAGGGTTCACCTCAAATACATCCATTGATCTACCTCCAGCTTATACAAGGGATTTCATTCCACTTGAACGTGCGCACATTCCAACCTGCAAGACAGCCATCAAATGGAAACACCTTGCAGATATAGCTCAAGAGATGCCTCCACTTATAGATTGCGGTGTTGGATTACTGATTGGCTATGACTGCTCCAGAGCACTGGCCCCAAGGAAAATCATCACTGGTGGCGATTACGAGCCCTATGCCATTAAGACTGACCTTGGATGGAGCATCGTAGGAAGTGCATCACAGCGTGTGAATTCTCAGGATGTGACTGGACTTTGTCATCGGGTATCTGTCAGGGAGGTGCCACTTGTAACGCCATCAGCGGTTATCAAGGTGCTGGAGTCCGATTTCGCGGACACCAGGCCAGGGGACAAAAGTATATCACAAGATGATATTCGCTTTCTGCAGATCTTAAAGGAAGGAATCCAGCAAAACGAGCTGGGTCATCTAGAAATGCCTCTTCCATTCAAAGCACGACCTCTACTCCCAGACAACAAAAGGCTGGCTTTGATTCGGCTAAAGCACCTTAAAAGGAAACTGGAAAGAGATCCCAAATTCAAGGCCGACTATGTGAAGTTTATGGATGGCGTCTTCAAAGATGGCGACGCCGAGAAAGCAGAAACACAACCAGAACCAGGCAAGGTCTGGTATATCCCACACCAAGGGGTTTACCATCCTCGGAAACCAGATAAAATAAGAGTGGTTTTCGATTGTTCTGCAAAGTACGAAGGCACCTCCTTAAACGATCACCTGCTAACAGGACCGGATCTCACAAATGGCCTAACTGCAGTGCTCTGCCGGTTTCGTAAGCATGCCGTCGCAGTCATGTGCGATGTGGAAAAAATGTTCCACAGGTTCCATGTCCACAAAGAAGACAGGGATTACTTTCGGTTTCTCTGGTGGGAAAATGGGGATACAGACTCAGAACCCACAGCATACCGAATGAAGGTCCATCTTTTCGGAGCATCATCTTCCCCTGGCTGCGCCAATTATGGTCTGAAGCATCTTGCCAGTCAGAATCAAATACAGTACCCCTCTGCAGCTAGCTTCATCACAAAGAACTTCTATGTAGACGACGGCATCATAAGCTTGGAGTCTGTCGATGAGGCAGTTAAGTTGGTGAAGGAAGCCCAAGTTGTGTGTGCCAAAGGGAATCTACACCTTCACAAATTCCTTTCCAACAACCGGGAAGTTCTAGACTCCATCTGTGCTTCAGAACGCGCTGCAGAGGTAAAAAATGTGGACCTCAACCACGATGAACTTCCAGTACAGAGAGTGCTAGGAATAAGATGGAACGTTGAAAGTGACAGCTTCTCCTTCAAGGTGTCACTCGAGGAGAAACCAGCAACTCGCCGTGGGATACTCTCAGTTGTGGCCTCTCTGTATGACCCATTAGGGTTTCTAGCTCCATTCATCCTAGAAGGAAAGAGGGTTCTGCAAGAGATGTGTCAGAAGGGAACCGGATGGGATGAACCACTGCCAAGCGAATTGAAGCTAAGGTGGGAGAGTTGGATGAATGATCTGGAAAATCTTGAGAAGATTCAGATCCCAAGATGCTTCACACCTAAACACTTTGGTGAGCTACTGAGTGTCGAGCTTCATCACTTTTCTGATGCGAGCAGTCAGGGGTACGGACAGTGCTCATATGTCAGGTTGGTGGGTAAAGAGAACATACACTGCGCCTTTGTTATGGGCAAAGCGAGAGTCGCACCAACAAAAATAGTTACTATCCCAAGACTGGAGCTTACGGCTGCAGTGACCTCTGCTGCGGTGAGTAGCATGCTAAAGGAGGAGCTGGATCTAAAAGTGGACAAAGAATACTTTTGGACAGATTCGCAAGTAGTCCTAGGTTATATAAACAACGAAGCTCGAAGATTTCATGTCTTTGTCGCAAACCGTGTTCAGAGGATTCGGGAAGCTACCAACCCAGGACAGTGGTTCTACGTTGAAACAGGAGAAAACCCAGCTGACCACGCTTCGAGAGGCCTCAAGGTGGCAGACCTCATCAGCTCAAATTGGATCACAGGTCCCAAGTTTCTATGGGAAAGAGAGATTGTTGCACATCAGGGTGCTACAGAGTTGCTGGTGGGAGACCCAGAGGTAAAGGTTACCCAAGTTCTGAAATCAGATGTTGCAGTGCAATGTGACTTTCAAGAGCAACTGTCACGGTTCTCAAGATGGACCACAGCAGTCAATGTCATTGCTCGCATTCAACGATGGGCTAAGAGGTTCAAGGCCGCTGAGCTTTTAAATGTGGAGGAAAGAAAGCAAGCTGCACTGACGCTCATCAAGCTTGCACAACCACTGGGACCACTGGAGTTGAGACACCCAATAATCCTCCCTAAGGATGGTGCAGTCACACGCCTCCTCCTTGCACACCACCACAACATGACACAACACCAAGGCAGAGGTTATACTCTGAATGAACTGAGAGCCAACGGCTACTGGATTGTTGGTGGAAGTAAAGTAGTAGCCCAGTTCATCAGGCGCTGTGTCTTGTGTAGGAGAGCTAGAGCACCACCAGAAGAGCAGCGAATGGCGGACCTACCTAGCGACCGTACAGATCCCTCACCACCGTTCACATACTGCGGTATGGACTGTTTTGGCCCCTTTCATACTCAGCAGGGCCCCAAAGAATACAAACGGTATGGTCTTCTCTTCACGTGCCTATGTTCCAGAGCAGTCCACATAGAGATGTTGGACGACATGACAACTGACGGGTTCATTAATGCCTTGCGGTGCTTCATAGCTATCCGCGGCGCTGTGCGACACATCAGATCGGATCGGGGATCTAACTTCGTGGGAGCAAAAAATGAAATTGCAAACGCCCTGAAGGAAGTCAACAAAGACAGAGTAGCTGCATATCTGGCAGATAGGCAGTGTGACTTCCTCATGAATGTGCCAGGCTCAAGTCATGCTGGAGGAGTATGGGAGCGGCAGATCAGGACAGTCAGTGGTGTACTGACCACAGTCCTTGCTCACCGTGTGGGAAGATTGGATGACGCCTCTATAAGAACCTTCTTTTACGAAGCCATGTCCATTGTAAATGGCCGCCCACTCACTGTCGACAACATCAGCGATCCTACAAGTCTGGAGCCGCTAACTCCAAATCATCTGATCACCATGAAGTCATCAGTTCCACTTTCTCCACCAGGCAAGTTTGTTAAGGAGGATTTGTATACCAGAAAACGCTGGAGAAGAGTTCAATATCTGTCCGAACTATTTTGGAACAGATGGAGAAAGGAATATCTGGTCAACATTACTCTCAGGCAGCGATGGCATGTTCCAAGACGGAACATGAAAGTTGGTGATATCGTGATAGTCAAAGAAGAGGACATACCCCGCAATGAATGGAAACTTGCCAGGGTTCTTAAAGCACATGAGGATGATGATGGACTGGTGCGGAAGGTTTCAATACAGATTGGGGTGCAGCAGTTGGGGAAAAAGTGTGAACGCCTCAACAAGCCATCCGTTGTTGAAAGACCGATTCAGAAGTTAGTTGTTCTAGTGGAGAGCAGTTAGGAAGCAAACAATTGCTAGAAACTGATATATTTCCTCGTTAGGCTAAGGGAATATTAAAGTTGATGTAGCCTCAGTTATGTAAATGGGTTTAATTGTTCAAATATGTAAATTCTATTGTGAATTTGCACCGTTAATTCATTTGTTCAGTTGTGTGTTAAGGGAAAGACAAACAAGAGAAAAGAGTTGAAAATTACCATTGATTTATTTGATGAACATCATATTGTATATGTATTGACATCTGCATATGTGTTTGAAGGTAATTTGGTGGGAGTGTAGCTGACGCTCTAAGTGCCCTTATGTATTTTTCTGTACTTTTTGAAGAGTGCTTAATGTATGCTTGAACATTGTTTTATTTTGTTAAAAATGATAGGAGTTGGCTTTCCGGAAGTCATGTGACCTCTAGCCCCGGATGTTCATTGTGTTTGTGAGAGAGTAAAAGGGCGCTAAAAGTGTCAACGATGTGATAGCGTATTTCTACTGCTGGTCTACTAGGCAAACACGTTTTCACAGTGTTTCATGATTATACAAAGAAGAAAATAAACGTGATTGTGGACATCAGTTCGAAGCGTAATGTTCTTTCAAGACCGGAGTAGTTACAATGCGCACGCAGTTTGCCCAAACCGAAAGCTATGTTACACTCTATAGAAAACTACGTTTATTGCCATAAATATGATGATGGATTAACCTATGGATTAACCTTCAGCAGCGTTTTTCTCGTTTTAATGCCATTGAACACAACTTTTGATCAGAACAACAGCTAAGGTAAGACGTTTTTAGCCGTTTTGGCTCTGTAAAGCACATTTCTTTGTTGTTGTTTCTTGTCGTTTGGCCGCGAGTTCTGATCGCTCAGTGATGATACTTATATGTCTGGAATCTGTGGAATCTCAGCTTGCTAATCGATATCTTTTTTGTGCAGATCCGATAAGTAATAAGGGTATTTTACCTTGAGTTCTGTGCTAAGTGCGTTAGCATTTTTTCGCTCAGGGCTAATTCAGAGCCTTTGTTATTACCCTTTTGTTTCGTTTAGCTAAAAACGGTTAATATTGTCTGATAGCTGAGTTTCTTCCCGTTAAGTTGGTATGACACATTCATAGTTTGTTAAATATTAAGAAGCCCTCAGACGCTGTTTCTTGCAAGATGTTGCGTTTTGCCCCTGCCCGCAGGGCCGTGGGGTTTAACTGGTTAATCAAGGAAATGCATTTGTATAACTTACTCGACTATATTAATTCCCCATCTTAAATTTGGGCCAGAAATTGACTAACTATTAAAATATTAGACTTTATTAGATGTTAGCCACACATTTTTTAGTTTAAATAATCAAGATCTCTCATCTTGGTTTGTATACAAATAAAGTTATTGTGCAAATAAATACACAAAGGACACCTTTCATCACTGTAAATCAGCTATATTTCAAATACAAAAGCAAGTTACTAACCTTAATTTCAGTAAAATAGTAGTTTGTACGAATGATCCAAAGAAAGGAAAGAGTGAATGTGTTTTATTTTTGAGGAAAAAAGTAGGACACATGTTTTAACAAGTTTGATAAATCTGTACAAAAGGAAAAACATATGGGACAAAAAGGCATAATGGTGTTTGCTGCCTTTGTGATACAATTCTTCACGGACCTCCACATTTTACAAAACTCCTCTAGAATCCGTAAGTTGCTTGTTAATAACATTCTGCTCATTTAATTTCACCACGATTATTAGCATTGTGTTACAAATAGCAGGTAAGCACTGAAAGACTGCAGAAACTCTATGATCCTTTGCAAGAGATATGAGACTGGTTTACAGGGACAGCCATGTCAGTTAAGCATTTTGAAATGATTGAGTACAGTACATTTACAGCCTTTTTTTAAAACAACTATTAGGACAACTATTTACAGAGTGGTTATGGATTACAGTTGGTGTATAAAAGGATGTCTGTTTGAATGGTTTCATCTTCAACGCTGTCGTCAACAGATGGCATTTCTTGGATGAAATCCAAATCTGTAGAAGAAAAAAAAGTTTAAATCAATTTTCTTTCCACAGCAGAACAGTTTATAATACACACAATTACCAACTGTTCAAAAGGAGTTAAAGTAAATAAAAGTTTAAGAACAATGGGTAAAGTATAAATTACTCACACTCACCTTGTACTGCATCACAGGTCAAACTTCAGTGGATTTTCCAACACTGGTGTTCTGAACCTGAGGTATTGCATACAACATTTGATTAAATATGAATCACAACAGAAGATGAATCATTGACATTGGGAAATGCAATCTGCATGCAGACAAATCACAAAGCTGCACAAATTGAGGAAAACATGCCATATGCAATAACATTGTTGAATACCACAATAATAAAAAAATGAATAAAAAAGGGATTATTTCCGACATTCTTTTATTGAACAGACAGTATTTATGGTGCAGGCATGGTATTTGCAAAACACTAATTGTGCAGTCCGGAGGGCAGAGATCGTTTATTGATGAATTAATCACTAGGTATTTTAAGTTTCCATATTGTAAACAGTTAATCACTGGTAAGGAGCTTTGTACTGCACCTTGCCGCAGGGCAGGTCCTTGGTCTGGTTTTGTTGTTTAATCTTGGGCTTTGGTGCAACTGGTGGTTGGGTTTTTACTGGGGATCCTGCCAGAGCATTTGGTTTTTGGAAGACTGCAGAGGCTTCAGTCCTATGAGCAACCAATGCCTCTTTAACAGTGTTCATGGAGGAACAAAGGGAAGAGGATTCCTCCACCTCTCCTCCAACGGCCGATTGGTAGCTGTGACCGGAGCAGCTGAAGCCACTCACACTCTCTCCAGACGACTCGGAGCTGTCCACTGGAACAAAGAGGAGGCTGGATTATACACATGTTCAATGGATAAATGGTCAATTCCATCAACTTCCCTTTAGAAATGTCCTTGGTTGCCCTTGACCCAAACCTGTGACTTTGTTTGAGAGAAATACAACTGTTAAAGTATCTCCAGGTTCATAACATTTTGGTTATGTATGAGTTAAGAACATATTAACTAAACTCACGCAATAAGCTGTGACTCCCACTCTCATGGTCCAGGTCGTCCTCCTCTATAACTCCAGAAGGCAATGCGTATCCTCCAAGGCCCCCCGTAACCCCCCTCCTCTCTGGCCCACACAGGTATCCCCCGGGAGACAGGGAACCTCTTCCAGATGAAGAGGAAGAGGACGAGCTGCTTCCTGAACCACCAGATTTGGGTCGAACCCCAAGAAACCCATCCAATGGCCCAAGTGAGGACAGCACCCTGTTTCCTGCAGTGAGAGAAAGTGGGTGATACGATCAAAAAAGCCAAAAGTTATATAAAGCCTATTGTCACCTTCATCAATGACCATTTGGTAAAATAGCTAATAGTTGAATTGATGGGTTTACAGGTCAGAATCCATGCATCAGGCACAACGTCAATATTGCATCATCACTAAAGAAGAGCTGAAGCCTCCACCTCTCCAGACTGTCCATCAGGCCATATGGAAATGTCCGCCACTGGGTGGATTCAGTGAGTACACATGTAGTTGTTTTTTAGTTACTTTAGCATGATTGCAAGGAAATGGTAGTTATTAATAGTATGAATTCCACTCAAGGTCATGGAAAGTTTTGGATATTTGAAAAGGTGTGTGTAGCCTATATTGTACTACGGTAAGATGTGGGATGTTTACTTGTTGCTCATTCCCAAATGCTTGTATGTCTTTCTGCCCTGATAAACAGAGTGGCAAAGTGTATCACTACACTGGTAGTTGTTAGGCAGCATCAACAAATAAGGTTAGCCTACAAAATTAGCATTTTGTTGGTTTGCATTGGCGAACAGGCAGAGTCAATCTGCTGGCCTGGCCACTGCTGCTGAATAAAATGAAAGCCATGAATCAGTGAGTAAACCTATTTTACTGGCAGTATTTGCTTACCTTTTCCCATCTGTACATAGTTGACAGCTCTGTCATTGATTGCTGCATCACTGGGCTGGATGTCCATGAACGGCTTGTTTCCAATACCCATGAACACTCTCTCCTGCATACGGACCTCTAAAAACACATGTGAAATAATCAGTTCAAAATGTTTTCAAATTCAGGAATGGAAATTAAAGCAAACGCAAGCAGAGGTGGAAGAAGTTCTCAGATCTATTACTTTGGTATAGAAAGCAATACCACGACTATATCTTTATTGTCGTCATACAAAGTACAACTACATTTATTTGGCAACTCTCACTGCAGTAGAGAGAGCCATCAACAACTCTCTATTACATTAACCTCACACATGTTATAGTATTTGTAATGGACAGTACAGTATATTGGCATGAAGACATTTCATGGACATGTCATGCCACACCAGTGCGTGTTTATGTATGTGTGTCCATTTGTCGGTACCTCTGTTGTGTACTGCCTGCTCCCACAGGATACGCTCCAGGTCCTTGGTCCAGGCGTCCTTCGCCTCCCGACTGGCTGATTGAAGTGTGTATGTGTCCTGGGTTTTCCTCTTCCTGAACCAGATCTCAAAGCACAGGCCGCTGTCACCACTGTTTTGGGTCATGCCTACATCTGACGTCTAAATGGAAGCAAAGACAAACTAGTCATGTAACATGTTAGTTTCAAATATGAAAAGCATGAAAAGTACAGACAATTCTCAACAACTTGTTTTATTTGACTTGTGGTGTGTTATGCAGTGTTTCAGAAGATTTACTAAACTTCTGGTGAGGACAAAATAAAATAAATGTTATGTTAGTGGTGGACAAAGTGTGAATCTCATAGGAAGACAGCCCCTACAGTAAAGTGTAGTGTATGGGGCCAAAGCTACAGTGTTGTTAACCTGGAGGTCGAGGTTGGCTCCTGAATATTTGCTTATAGTTGCAGTTGAAAGCTTCTCCAAGTTGTTAATGGGGTTTATGCTGATTTATTTGTTAGTCTAATGTTTGCTCTCTTGTTAGAGTAGAGTGAAATATATACAATTTAAATCCATGAATTTCAATTATATTTAATGTACTGCAATGTTTTCTTTTCTCTAATTAACATTCTAGTACAGTATCCAAATGTTCTTTGAGATATTATTTCTAACGCGTTGCTCTAAATGGGACAATGTTCAATGCCAATTTTCATGTCCAGGCCTCTCCTTGAACTTACGTCATTTGTAATTTTTCTCGAAGAATGACGTCTGTAAATAATGAGTAGGTGTATTGCAAGAGAGTTGTAATTGTCATTCAGCATGCACAGGAATTTAGGGAGTTATCCTGTTACAACGAAAGAGGAAGTAGTAGTAGATCTGCTGTCTCACAGTAACTGTTATTGCTTAATTTACTGCTACTTCTGGTTCACATTAACACAATTAGATCTCACATCAAGTTGTATGTGTTCAGAAAAAAGTGTACCTTGAATGACTGTTTGTAGATATATGTTTCATTTCCTACATCCGTTTTCCTGGTTTTGCTAAAAACAATGAGTTCTTGAAAGAGAAAAATGTGGCGTAAACATTTTTTCTTCCTGAATGTGACCAAGAACTCATCCTGCCGTATCAGTTGCCCCTGCTCCTTCAGATTAACCTGCAGTACACACAAAAAGAGATTATGGGGGGTTATGTATGGTATTCAGCAAAAAGAAAATCGAAAATACCAACTTCAAATGTACAAATGATTTATCAATATGATGTACAATCAGCCTCTTCTCTCAAAAATGATTATTTTTTTTTAAATTCAGCTGATGAGGACATAAACATTTAATATAAATGCCTTAAGCAATTTCAGTTAAAATCACTACAAAGTATTTTCTGACAATGTACAGAGACAATAACCTTATAAGCTAACCAACACAATTCCTATGAATCTGCTCTTTTGGTAATGGAGCACATCCCAAGCACACAGCATCTCCCTTCACATTCCATGGAAAAATCATGAAACTATAATTCTTTCTCTATAATTAATCCATTGTATTTCTTCCACCCACATCAATCCCTGTTGACCTACGGTATTGCAAAAATCCAAATCCACAATGATGAATGTTTTGGAAAACTGTACTCCTTCCCCTCACTTACTGTAATGGATGAATGCTTTCATCTGCCTTGTCTGTACCTGTCTATGCTTTCCCCATCAAAGTAGAGATTCCAATGAACACTGCTCACTGCTGGAGGGTGATAAGTCATTCTTATCACAGTATACTATATATCTATAGAGCATAACTGTATAGGTATGTAATGTATACAGGACATGAAGACCTCCCCTTCTCATGGTCTTTCTTAATATTTCGGTTTACAATATAACACAACATTTTAAAGGAACAAGCTGCCTATCTTCATTAAAAACTCACCTGTTCACCATGGCCTTTGACCCCTAACCCATCACAGTCCCCCTGCTTCCACTCCCATTGCTATTTATTTAATTTGTACTTTATTATTTGCCCCTTTTGTTTGTTTGTTTGTTTGTTCACCATGTAAAGCAGCCTTGGGTCCCTTGAAAGGCGCTATACAAATGTAATCTATTATTATTGTTACTATTATTATTATCTTACGTCGCAGTGGTGGATGGCGTCCATTGCCAGCAGGTTGTTGCCATGGCGAAGTTGGAAGTGGACGACCTCCAGGGCAGCCTTGACCTCAGCCATCTCTCTGGTTTGTCCCGGACCGCACTCCCTCATCATGTCCTGCAGCAACAGGCTGTACTTACTGATCCGTTGCACGGGCTTCAGCAGGTACGACCACAGGTCCATCTTATCCCCCAGCTTCAGCTGCTTTTGCTGCCGTACGAGGAGAGGAGACAACGCTTCATTATTGTCCAGCAGTGCTAGAAATGTACCATTAAAGGTATTAGAATAATGGTAAAGTCTAGGTGGAGAACACTTTAAAGGTAAGTGAGAGACAGGCATCCATCATGACTAAAATAGTGTAAAGAGACGCACCCCCATTCTTAGAAGGTCACTTATTTTTTATTAGCAATGCTATCAGCTGGGCTCAGAAGTGGTATAAGTATTCCGATTCTTTTCATAAGTAAAAGCAGCAATACCACGGTGTAGAAGTTCTCAGTGTCAAGTAAAAGTCCTTAAGTATACATCTTTCTTAAGAATCAAAAAGTAAATCATTATACCAACTGGGCAATTTATTTTCAAGTATTTTGTTTTAGTTAAAAGACTATATACTAGGGTGTAGTCTAATCCATGACAAAACATTGTAATATATTAGTTGTTTTATATTTTTTTGCATTATTAATCCAAACATTAAAAGTAACTCAAAGAACTGCTTGGTCTAAGTACAAGCTCACATAGCAGCTAGTCGATTCTTATCTTGAGAAAACACATCATTATCTCCAGTTTTCTTAAAGAAAAGTGAGGACGTGGTTTTGAGAAGAGAAATGGGAATAGGAATGAAGAGCAAAAAGAGGATGGCAGTGCTTCTCACCTTGAAGAAGCCCTGTCCATGATTAATGAGAAGACAATCAGACTGTGGTTTGTTCTTGCTGTAAAGGGCATACAAAGCAAAGCTGTCTCTCTAAAAAACAGATGAAAAATAAAGACTGTTATTCATCTTCATCATCGGCAACAAAATAATACGCACACGTCACACTGAAATGCTGACTAAACAGTGTATAAGAGCAGTTCAAATGTGTGTCGATTGTACTTCTCAATTCCAATAAATGTGTTAAATAAACAGTTATGGAAATAAAGGCATTGCATTGGTCTACAGTCAGGACACATCCGGCAGGGCTTTTGTTGGCAAACGATTATGCTTAATTATTATGGTTTTGGCTCAAAACAGGAAACCATGGACGACTTCTCGACATTAACGTCTCACATCTGCCTTGACATAGTTTTGTGATGAAAACAACAATAACTCAGGTCCTACCGAACTTGCAGGCTATAATTGATTTGTAATACTTCTTTGCACTGTTAATATTACACATACATGTCGTAAGAAGCAGCGTCCCACTCTGAATGGTTCATCCACGCAGCTCTCCAACTCTTTCAGGAAGTGATGCCGGTGGAAGTCGTGGAGTTTTTCTAAGTTGCCGAAGATGCTCCCCCTCTGGCCTCGGAGGTCCTGAGGGACGTCGGGCCTCTCCAGCTCGGGGAAGTAGTGATCTCGAACATAACCCAGGGCCTTGACGTACTCCCTCTCTGTGGACAGCAGCTCCTCCATGATCCTCCGCAGTTTCCTGTTCCGCATACAGGAAATGGAAAGTGTGAATGTGAAGCTCATAATCTAACCCAGGTGAGCTTGGGATCAGTTTGATGTATTTGTGCGGGTATGACAGTGTTGCAACTACAGAACAACTGGGCCATTCATGAATATAGTCTATGTAATTTCCTGTAATGTCATGTACAGCATCTCACTGAGATTTAAATTACAGCTGAGGCAGGGGGGTTTACTTACAAAACATTGCTGCCATTGTTTTCTGTTGGTGTGAGTAATGTCTTTAAATCCTTAGGGCTCTGTGTAGAGGCCGAGCATCCTCCACCCTCCTCTTCATTACTGTCTGTTTTTGACTCGCAGCTCAGGTTTCCTGACCGTAAACTCTCGTTATGGGAAATGGGCAGATTTTGGACGGTCTGCAGATTTGGTTCCAGTGGCTGACCGTGTTTGTGTCTCACATTTAATGGTGAAAGGCCAAAGATGCTTGTCAAATGAGAGCTCACACATGAGCCCTCGCTCAGGGACCGACCCAAAGGTTGGTGCAATGGGAGATCTTCGCCCTCATTAATTGAGTCTGTTCTCCTCAGATCTTCCTCACTGTGATGCGCTCTCGACATGTGTTTGGTTTCTGGAGGACATTGGCCGTTTTGTGGAAAAACTGGAGAATTGTTTTTAACTTCTTCTCCGTGTAATTTATGTGCTTGGGATTCTCCTCCCTCACCATATTTCAAGTCCTGTTTTAAATCGTGGTTGAGGCATGCAGCAGTGGTGCTATCTCCTTCACTTTTTGAGATATTGACGACCTCTTTCTGAAAGGTTGGCTGCGGTCTCAGGGAGCATTCGTCCTCCCCCAACTCGCTTCTTTTCTCCTCCTTCTCTACTCCTCCATATACCTCTTGAGGGTTTGCAGCTGTGGTCTGCTGGATCTGGTTCTTATCTACGCCATTCTCCTTCTTTTGCCTCTCTTCAAGACGCTGCCTAACTTCTTGGCACTGAACCAAGGCTGCATTCCACACTTTCATCAGCCCTGAGGCCCCTGATCCCACAGCACAGGCCTTAGCTTTCACAGCCTGGAAATGCAGGGTGGAGAATTCGCCACCTAATCTCTCTACATACATTTGGAGTGTTCTCAGGGTCTGAGCTGAGTAACACCCTGGCTCTACCTGCTCCAGAAAATGACTGCATTCCTTGGCCAAAGCAGACGCCTAGAATAAAACAAAGAAAAAGGGAATTTTAAAGTTAACAAAAATCATATGTTGGCAAACGGCAAGTGAAGAAAAAGGACAATTTAATTTGAAATGTCAGATGGATGAAAGACGACAAAACACAAACCTGGTCACAGAAGCGGTGCACATGCACCAGTGTGTTCAGTTCTTTGTGCCTCTGTTCTGCCCGCACCATAAAATCATCCACATTGGATTTGAAAGTGCTGAGCAAAGTCCGAAAAACATCTGATGCAGGACTGGACTCACTCGCCCCAACGAGTCCCTCTGCCTCCGTCACCAGGGTCAAGGCGTACTGTTGTTTCTCCTGTAACAAATAATAAGATGTCAAGTGGAAGATTGATCTCCCGTTCCTACCTCTATGGGAGTCCCTTAATGTTAACAGTGAAGCAATTACAATTTGTGGAAATAAAAAAAAGAAAGAAAAACCTTTGGTATGTAAAAACTAACATAGACAGCCAAATAAAGGCAATTTTAAAAATGTTGTTATATTGCTGTAATACCTTAGACTCCGCGTGAAACACATCAAAGTGCTGCAAGGCCTCTTCAGTGCACATCAGGGACTCATTTGTTGTGTAAGAGTTCTTCAGCCTCTGCTCGCCTTCTGCATTGAACCATATCCCAGCCTGCAAGACGTAATGTAGGATTACACAATGTTACAGTTAACTTGGCACTGTGAGTGTAGCCTTACGCTTGTTATTACGGAGAAACAGTTAAATTAATGAGAGCAAAAGGAGACAAACTTGAATCTCTCTTTATAGAAACACTTCATTAGTAAAGGTTTCCTCACATATTGTAGATTTTAATTGTTGTGAACCTGGTGAAAGAACTTGTATTACCGTGCTAATGTTGGCCTCCGTCTCTCTGAGCCTGAAGAGGAGCTCCAGCTGCTGCAGTGACTCGTTCGATCTCATCACCAGGGTGTGGAGCTTCTCCTCCACCTGGTTATAAAGACTAGTCACAGACTCCAGAGCATCTCTGCAAGGACAGTGAAAAAACAATAAAAAACTATGAGACAAATCACACGCAACTGGGTTATTTATATCAAGTGTATTTATGGGCCAAAGCAACAATTGATGAGTTACAGTAGGAGCACTTCAGAAAAGGATAGTTGTTATGATTTGAGTTGTTGCTCATATGTTATGTGAGTCATAAGTTAATTCATTGAAATAACAAGCCCTTCACTTGCTTATAGCCTGTATAAATGAAAGAGGAATACTGCTGTTATTACAAAAAAGCCTAGTATAAATAATATATCTGTAAAAAATAAATCTGTAGTTGATGCTTTAATTGGTAAATAGTCATTATAGCACTACATTTGAAAGTGAACTATTTCTTAAGTGTTAAAGTACAACTGCTGGTTCAGTGGATTATTATTATTATGATCACCTGTATGTTGTTGTTCCTAATATTAGTATGTGTACCTTTCTTTACATTGTTGTCTCTAATTTATCTCACTTTCTGTAAGATTGCAGGGGGTTAGGGATTAATTTCAAATGTTCAAAGTGGAATTTATAATGTGATTTAATCCTTTTGTAAAATCCCAATAAGCATATATTAAAACGTTTTTTTTTTAAAAACAGCAAGGCCATTTATCTCTGTGTTCTGCCTGGCACAAACATCTGAAAATAAATAAATGTAAATATTATCTGATACCTGTAGTCCTCAGACTGGGGAAACCTGAACTCCTCCCTCCTCATTCTGGCTAGAACGGCCCCCCCTTCTCTTTGCAGGGTCAACATTTGAGTCTTCCAGCACCTCTTTCATTGAGGCCCTCTGTTCCTGAATGCATTGCTGCACTTCCTGTAGCAGCCACACCAAAAGCAACACCTATGAGCTATTTGGAAATTTGCGGTGCACTAATAACATTACTTCACACTGTGACCTTGTATATCCTACCTGCGCGGTGTCTAAGTTCTTACTACCATCCACTTTCTTTATGGCCTTCTGCAACAAGCTGTCGGCTCCTCGCAGGTCAGTCATGAAAGAAACCAGTCTCTGAAATGAATTACATTTAAAACTTAGTAGAAGTGGAAAAAGGTTACATTGTTAGAGCTCTGATGTGATGAGTTATCTGCCCTGTTCTGCTGACAGCATCACAGGCAGTGCCATCCAGAGGCCAAGAGCTGACGCAGTGAGGTGCACATATAATCTAAAAACAGGAGACTGCCTTCTGTGTGCTAGCAGGGAAAGACGCCAGACAAACAGAGACACAGGAGAATAGTGTCTCAGACCTGACTGCTACTGTTAATTAGACATCCTTAACAACATTCTGAGTAGCTACTAAATGAAGCCATTCCTCAGGACTTTCCATCTGGGACATTAGTGCTCTTGATTCACAACCTATTGGACTGTGACCCCGAAGCTTCATCTACTAGTTACATATTTGTGAATGGTACTCTGTTAGATTAAATTAAATGTTTTCCTTCCTTCTTATAATGTTTTTAGGGACCTGAAAATGTAAAATGATCCAGAAATTCACAAACAAAACGCAAAAGATGAAAGAAAGGAAACAAATGTACAATATACAGTGTTGTAGATAAGAAAATTAGCTGCTTCCATCTGACCTGCAGTTTACAAAGGATATTAATTTTACTCAAATAGCACATTTCATGCAAAGATGCTTTCCAAAGTGCTTAACAAGCCAGGATCAGATGAAAATGAAAATTGACGATAAAAACTAAACAATGCCCTAATGTACAAAAACCTAGAAGTAGTTTGGTTTTGAATACTTTAATCATACAACCTGAATAACATCAACATTTTATATATAGAGCCATATATTTGAAGAGCCAGTGAGGGTTGTACTGATCAGTTTCGACAAAAATAAAAAATATTTTGGAAGTCAGTAGTTTACAGCCTTCTTCCACTCAAATACCAAAGTTAAATGTTGTATTAAAGAATGATAGAGGTGATGGATGTTTAGTGAGGGCGTGCACATTGCGAGTCATTCCCCAGTGGGATAACTGCGGTCGAACAACATCCTCCTCTGAAATAACGGGAACCTACACAGTTTATCAACGTGATTGTGGTTTGTGAGTGAATATGCAGTACCTGATGAAACTGCAGCCAGTCGGTGTGACTGTACGTAAAGGTCCCTCCCAGGTCAGAGGTCAGCTGGGAAGCTTCAACTGTCTTGTTGAGGGCTTTCATTGAAGTCACAATTTCCATCTTATAGAAACAAAAACAAAAAGGCGAGGTTAGGCATGTAGGTAAGAGTCATATCTAGTGCAAATCATGAGAACAATGGAGAACAGGGAAGAAGTTTGAATTCCTGACCTGTAACCCTGGCTGTTTTTCAGGTCGCGGACAAGTGTCCTTATCCACCAGTATCACGATACTGTGGACAGCATGGAGAGCTTGCTCCTGCAGCAGATCAGTAAGTCAGGTACAGACAAAGAACCATAGACTATCATGTGTTATAATTCAACATAATGTAAACTGGTTACTCTGGTAATTTAGATATAAGATGATTTATTCGTCATAACCAAATACAATGTGTACTCTTATTGACCTTCCCTCTGAATTAAAAAGAAAATGTCCAAGTACAATAGTCCAACAGTGTGTTACACTGGTGTAAAAGTATATCTGAAAAAATTGAGATTGCGCCCTCCCCGCATTTCCTTTAATGCAGTGCTAACAAACCCCATGTACGTATTTACTCAGTGTTCTACAAAGCAAAACCCAATATCTTCCTTATCTGTGAATCAAGGAACATGATAGTTTACGTCTGTCATCATCTGATGTGTTTTGGGCTGAGTGCAGGTATTGTTGAGTTGGATGAGTGCATGCAGGTTTTCTTTTTTTACCTGGGCCATCAACAGAGCTTTGTAAAAATGAAGTGAAGGAGGTTTCTTCCTGGCATTGATGACCAAAGTCATTCCTAGCTCTCGAACTTCTTTCCTAGCAAAACATTGAATCATGTTAGTACACATTCAAACATTATGACTTCATAACAGTGGTCTTCATTTCATAAGAAAAAAAGGCTTTTAGGCTTATAATTCCACTTCTCAAATCGGTATTTATCTTCTTATGTCTCTCTGACATCCCCATAAACACACTTTTCTTCACACATTCTTTTAAACACTTTGACGCCTTCACATACCCCTCTTAATGTCCCCTTCTTGGGTTACTGTTGTGAGAGCCTACCTCAGAAATGGCTGCTAATTCTAGCAAGGCGCTGCATACCAGACAGTTGGCAGCCAGCCTGGCCAGGGACTGTTATGGTATGGCTCTTTAGTGGGGACAGAGGAAGGCCAAGCTATCTGGTAGAATGGTTTTATTAACTTCAAAGACTCCATTACACCCAGTGTAAACAAACAACACTTTAAAAAGAGTGCGATAGTAGAGTAGAGGGGGAGAAGTGACACTCCTTAGGGTCAGAACAGGTCATAGTTACTGCCGGCTGATCTCAAAGTAGCTTCTGAAGGAGGCAGAATTATTCAAAGTTTTGGTTCTGAATAAAATATGTTGTTGTATTAGTTGTAAAGCCATCAGGATGACCTATACATGATGACTTATTCAGGCTGGATGTAAGAACGTGTATCACTTTATTCAAAACCTGAACTGGAGAGATTTAAATGGTATCTGCTGCCCTCTTGTGGTCAGACCTATTCTTGCATACAGCATACATTTAAGCAGCTACTCTTTGTGGGTCTATATTCCAATTTGGTCTTCTTTGCTAGAAAAGATATCCAGTTAATATTTTTCCAGTACCTTGGTATGGCGTGTAAGTAGAGCAGTAATTCACAGACATTCTGGGCTGTTGAAAGAGGGGATGTCCACTCCACGTTGCCACCATGGACCTCCAGCACTGCTCTTCCTGTTCGGTCCCTACTGCCTGAGAGTGTACAAACAAATAAAAAAGTAAGTGACATATAACTGAGACTGATAAAAGAGCCTGAGTCATTGTTTAATGACAAATGCTGCGATCATACAGAGAACATTATTTGGGTGATAGAAATCAAGTACCTGGCAACAAATAAGGCCGAGTCCAAACAGACCACCGATGCGTCTGAAACACGAGTCCTCAGTCTTTGGAGGCTGAGGAGCGTCAGAACTTGCAGACGGAAGTTGAACTTGTTGAGGAGATGGCCTTTCTATCTTTGAGAAATTGAGTTTTGAGTCTGGTCCATCTGCAGTGAAGGGAGTTTCACTCTTACTTGATTGGCAGTCTGCATTACAGTAAACACAAACATAGTTGTCTTCCCACAGGAAATGCATGGAAAAACAAATAAACCAAAATATAATTGGATCATTGCCAGAAAAAGTCAGTGTGTATTTTTTTTTCTCAAAACATCATTTTGTTTAATTTATCAGACTTTGTCTCTAGAGGATGTTCTTCAAAGACAACGCGAACATTTCTTATAAACTATCAACTCCCTATTTTGCCCAGAAACGTTGTCCTTTTATAGCAATAGTAGTTATTAAATTCTTTATCCGCAAATCTTAATCGTCATCAATCAACATGTTCACAACTGCACAGCTGCAGACAGCATTTAACATTCTGTGACAAAACTCTAAAGTGGCCTTGCGACTAAGCCTGGCTTTGATTTCAGACATCCTAATTGGCCTCCCTTTAGGGCCAACAAAGACGTGCCTGTGTTCTCTCCTTGCTGCTTTAACAGTCCATGACAAACATGTCTCAAGTCAAGATCTCTACATGCCCCTCTGAGGGCATAAAGGTGCATGCCAGCGGGTGCAGGGGACACAGAGACCTCCTTCTTGCACGTTATGCTGTCTCTCTGCATTAGAAGAATGCCTGCTCTTTCTTTTTACCCAAGGGGTTCAGGCCCTCCCCTTCATGGGGGTGCAGCATGCTATTTCCGTTCACTCCCTCTGTTATGGGAATAGTGTGAATGTAGCTGTACTGCTGAAGAACCAAGACAGCAGTGGGAGAAAATCATACTCAAGTCTGATCTTTGACCTTTGAACCCTTCTCTCTAAAGAGCCTTTATGATCTCAGTGAAGCACATTCCTCCAAGCACGCGAGGTCACGGTCGAGTTTCAATCAGTCAGTTTGGCGTGAATGTTCAGTTGCCCTTCAAGCATTTAGCAACATATCATAACAAATGGCTGTGTGTGCAGTAATAACAATGTACAAAATATGTGTGTCGGTGGAGAGAAAAAAGGAAACAGAAAAAGAAAGTAGTTTGGATTATTAGCCTTAACTTGTCTAGTCTGCTTACCTTTTTTAGAGGACTTCAGTCTTTCCAGCTTCAAAGTCACTTGATCCAACAGTTCACCTTTCTTACACTGCATGATGCTTGTGATTGTGTCAGGGCAGATATCACTGTGGCTCCTGTTGTTGACTTTATAGAGAAGTGGACTCCCTTTGGAAGTCTCTGACACCGTGGACAGAGACCTAACCTTAACTTTTTGTTTTCCTGATGGTGTCACAACCTCCACTTTCTGAAGAGCTTTATTATCACCGCCTGACCCTGGGTGCGCACTAGCATTATGTGCTGTCTGTTGGGAAATAAGTTTCATCTGAATTTTGTGACTATGGCTCAAACCAGGTGTTGATTTCAAGATCTTGGGGGATTCCTTCATGAGGTCTTCCGATTCAGAACTGGTAGGAAGATCTTTGAGTTGAGATGCAAAGGTCTCTGGTGTTGGTTCACAGCAGTGTCTGTATTGGCAGCGCTTGTTACTCATCACAGGTTTATTACAGTGGTTACAAAAGTTTCCAAGTTTGTCTCTTTGAGCTTCAAATGCTCCTTTGGATCCTAACTCTGCCTCTTCACAAAGGTTGGCCTCCTCCAAGGCAGCCAGGAGCTCCACACTCCCCTCTCAAAAGCGACGGGGTTTCTCAGTGCTGCCACGTAAGATTCTCTGTACCTACACTTCAAGTCTTGGTCAGCTGACTCAGGCTCAAGCCTTCCCTGGCTGCATGGTGTACAAGGCTCCTCTGCATACTGAAGGGTGCCTTCACAGGGAACATTATTCCTAAGTGGTACAGGTGGTGGTGGTCTGACAGGTTTAAACAATACTGAATTGGGTGGATGTGGATGGCTCTGTTTATCCACAAACCTCTTCCCTTTGGCAATATCCACCAGATCCACATAATCACCCTCAATCTCTCGATAATTATGACTGTCCCAAGTATTAGGAGAAACCCAACCCACAGGTTTGATTAAAGGTCTGGAGCATGATTTTGGGGTTCGTCTTTCATGATCCATTTTGACGAGTTTGGAAGAGCAGTCCACAGTTTTGAAAGAAGCTGTCATCCTGTCTTTGGCAGGACAAAACATGGCTTCCATCGGGAGGGTGGAGGAGTTGAAATGGGAAGGAACAGAGATCTGTTTTGGCTCAGGAGGAGTTTCTCGATACGTGGGCAAGATCTTAGGCTTGTCTAAAAACTCTGGGTTGGCGATTTCAGCCCAGGGCAACTTGATCACTCCTTGATCCGTGCAAAGTAAGCAACGGGAAAGAGGAGTTCCTTGGCGTCCTTCATTGATTTCTTGCAGCCATTCCTCAGTGAAGATGCAGGGGTAGGAAGTCTCAGGAACGGGGGTCTCCTCCACTTCTCGACAGCCCTCCTCCAGAAGACTTTTGAGGACAACGCGAGCAGCTTGTTCCCCGAAAGGCTCCACCTGCAGATAGAAGTCTCCAGGACGCAGCAGCAGAGGGTTCACAGGTGCTAACTGGATGACGGTTTTGTCATGGAGACACAGAGGCCAGCCCTCACAGCGAAAAACCACATCAGAGTATCCAGCCTAGAACAAATAAAATAATAAGTTGTCAGTGTCATTTTGGTTTTATTTACTCTACCTAATACATTTTTTATCATATTTTCATTTACGTGTAAGTTCTTGTCTTCTCCTATTTTAAAATATTAGTCATATTTAGTAGATTGTTAGAATACACTGTAAATATTTATTATTTTGATGACTTTTAATGCATAGAGCAAACAAAGAGCTGAGTTATCTGTTACCAAGTAAACACAAGATAAGCTGCAGCTTGGAAATGTATCATTGTTTATAAATGTTATGTATGGTATGCAACTGGATCTGCACTGTAACACACCCAAATGTGTTTATACATGGATAGAGGCGCGTACTCCAGGTATGCAAGAGCGAGTAAAAAAAAGGGAGATATTCATAATATTTATATGAAAAAAGTTGATGTTATTGTATCTCACTCTTTTTTGTATTCCTCGTCTTCTCATATGGGGATTAATCATGCTTTGATTTGTGGAACTACAGTTCCCATGGGGACTTAGCAATTGTAAACAGGAAGTGTAATGTCGGTATGGACGCTATGGGCTACAATTTCAACCTGCTTCAGCCCCCTCCGTTTCTTTTAGGCAGCATTTAAAGTTTGCTGAATGAGTTATTAGCTGTTCTTTGTGCATTGTACCCAAGGTTGTATAAAATTCATAGTGGAATACTTTGATACTGAATACAACTAAAAAACGCAATGCTTTTTCAGGGAAGTTTTGCACTTATTAAGAGCGTCTTTTTGCTGTGATTTCCTAAGCACATGTGGACGTGTATTCCTATGGACAGCAGGGATATACAATCTTTGGAAGGGTAAGTCAAAGTGAATGTAAAACACCCTTAGTGGGAGCTTTATTAAGCACACTTGTCGATCTATTGCATTCCAAAAAACCGAATCCTGTAGTTCCATGAAGTCTACTTTAGTATTTTTGTAGGCCTACACTTAACCTAATAGTAGGTATTAACTTCAGTTATATTATAAGCATTGAGGAGTGTCATGTGAAATGTATTATAGTGGGAGGTCTTTACATTTTTCTGTCATTTCCATGTATGTAAAAATAGAGGACAAAGACACTAGAAACACATCTTAATTACCCACTTTGATCTCGATAATAAAAGTCTAATTGAATTTACACATTTGAGACAATATCCACACAACCCTTTCTGTAAAAGCCTGGAATACATGGGTGAATACTCACACATGCTGCCTGTTGAACACTCTCCAGCAGGTGTTTGGAGGGGATGAGGAAGTCCAGCAGACACTGTAAGGCATCACCGTAGTAACGTTCCTCTATGGTGCGAAACAGCTGGCAGAGGACGATGGGAGCTGTGGCCTCGAAAGGAGGGAAGAGGGCCGAGAGGGCGCTCTGGATGGACGAGTCCAGAGATTCAGGGTTCTGGAGGTCAAGAAGAGGTGCTGGTCAGTGAGATAAGGTTTGTGTGTATGACTATTATTTAAACAGACTGTTAGACTCTGGCTAAACCCATGAAGAATACCAGCAACAACAAATCAATAAATCAAAGGCTACGAATAAAAATGATACAGTTAAACTTAATAACCACCTGTTCTTGGATGAGAAAGCAATCAATTCCATTTAATTATTTTTGTGACTTTTGCATTTAATGTCTACTTTAATTTAAAGTATTAATGAGTCAAAGCCACAGGAACTATATCAAACCCTAGAACTGATATTGCAGGGAAATAAAAACCCTCTTCACTTCAAATGAATGCAATAAAACATCTGATGTGCACATAATGAAGGCTTATACAGAACATCACTGTCAGGGAATAAGTTAAGGAGTGGTGTGATGTGCACATTCTTTTCAAATGAGTAATGAGTTTTTAATCAAGGCTCATAAATTGTAAAACATTAATTGTAATAAATCGTATATTACAGACTATCTTTTGTCATTGAAATAGCTGCCCTCAAACTGAAATCCTGTCATTGCAGTTATTAAATAATGTGGCATATAATCTGAATTTATTGACCTTTTCCATCCAATGACATGTATTGTGCGAGTTCTGGTCAAATGTGTGTGGAAATGTAGCAACCTGAGTGTGTAGTGTGGACTACACATTTCAAAGTAAATGTCTTTTCTAACACTGATTTATTTGAAGAAGCTTCACATGGTCAAGGGAGAACAAATACCCTGTAAATGCAAAACGACAGGACAGATATTTTTCTTGGCCTTTCACCCCTCGCTGAGCTCCTTTGGAATACATCAAAGAGGTTTTTTCCAGTTTGAAAGTCAAGAAAGAAAAGTGATAAACCTTTGTGAATGAGTGCACTTTTTGGACTATGAACTGGGCCTACATGTATCAGTAAATGCATTATCATCTTTTACAAACTGAAACGTCCACCAAAAGATCAAATTCACCAAAAATGTAAACAAAATAATCTATTCACTTATCAAAAGGCTTTGAGGTGAATTAATACTGTCATCTTTAGGAGATCAAGAGGGGTATTTTGGTTGAGCCTAATCAAAAGAGTATCTGGAGAAGATTAAGTCTGTCCTGCAGGAGTATGTGCAACTTGTTTCATGTCTGGCCAGGATATGCTTCATTTAAACTCCTATATTTGTAGCAGACCAGGGCCAGCGTCTGATCTTATTCAATTGACAAGAAGAAGCAAAGCAGAGAAAATAAATGCCCAGTCCTGTTAAAAATTAGCATAAAAAGCAAGTGTGTGAAACGACACAATTCTCTGTCATAGGAACACTTAGTGCTCATCTTTACTGCATGTAGAAATGTCCTTAGTAGATAAGCTGCCAACACCAGCTGTGCCATGGGTGACATCCAGCTAAACTCACAACCTATTTTCAGATGAAGAGAGGCCGTCTTCAAAGCATTTTTGGTCAACCACCTGATGGCATGACAGCCAGGCTTTTAATGCAATTGAATAAGCATTGCAAATACAGGCCTTTTGATTTGATTGTGTAATACTGGAGATACTGTAAAACAAACTCAGAGTGTTACCTGTAGGTTGATTGTAAATTGTCATGTGAATCAAACAATTACTTTACTGTATTATGCTGAGGCGCGGCTCTGTGAGGCTCCGTGTATTTAATTTTTTGCTTATGCAGGCATGCTTGGAGGTGAATACTAACCACAACAGCATGCTTCACAAACACAGTTGGGTTAGCAGGTTTTAAGGCTTAACCACATTTACAAGCTACCAGCAAAAATAACAAAGTACAACTAAGTCTGATTGATGTCATTAATATCAAAGGCATTTAGTCAAAAGCCAGACTATTTAACACAACTGATGATAGGGGCTTACTTAAAAGGAAACTATCAACAAAGTTATTTATTTGATATCTTTTAAAATCCTATAAAAGTATATTTTTCTATAACGCCTTGTGTTTATTTAAATAATGTCTTAATGGCTTTCTGTTTTGAAAGATGCTATACATATAAACTTGCCTTCTTTGTTTTAAATTTAGCCTGGGGGGAAATCTGTTCAAAAGACGTGTTTAAAATACCTTTCACGTACTTGTCTGATGTTGGATAGGTGCACAGTACTTTTGAATATGCGTTCTAATAGCACCTATGGCGCATAGTAGTTCAGTACAAGGAATGACACCTTGTTATGAAATTAAATGAAAAATATTCATGTTGAGTTTAAGGACTTGACGCTTCCTCTTGATCAAGACAGGTCTTAGCAGCTAACCACAGCAGGCGTGCTATTCATACAATCAGTTCACAGTACCCTGCTGTGTCAATCTCCCAGCTCCACAAAGGAGTCTGTTTTTAGCCCCCCTCCTCATTTAGCTTGATGGCCTAACCAAGACCAGAGACCAGCCCAGGATAAACAGAAGGACCGCAGCTTCAAAGAGCTCACACTGGTTAGCACTGGGACTACTGCGCTCACTGCTTAGCTACGGATGCTTTTGGGAGCACCTTGGACAGCCATGAAACATTGGGAACAAAGGTCATAAAGTAGTTACATGAGTCACCAAATAATTCCACAACTCGTACAACTTAGTTTAGTGTTTACATTCTCTGTTAGCTACACCTTTCAAACATTGTTTACATTTGAAATACAAGCAGTTTTGTACACATTTAGATAGATTCATCAACAGAATTAATGTAAGATGTTGGATCTTAATCAATATCAATATTTGACCACTCTTGCAAAGTTTTCTTAGTTCTTCCAGACATTGCATGTGCTCAGTAGAAAAAAATGCTTCCTTTTTGTGATTGTGCACATCTGTCACAATAGATTAGTCAATGGAGAACAGAATACCTTCGAGGTTGGCTGTTGAACGGTAATGCAGCACAGCTGTCTTAGTCTGAATGCAGCCATTGAACTGTGGGTTGTACTGTATGCTTTAAGGCTTACACTAAACCAGAGACATATCTTTTTCTTAAGTCACAGTTAAGAGATGGGGAATTTTGTTTTTACTCTAGATTTCATTCTGGAATTCACAACATATTCCAATCTCTCTTTTTTAGCCTGACTTTAAATCAGTCATTGAAATTCAGTCTTTGAAAAAATATGACTTGTTATCATAACATTACCTCAAAATCATTTGAGATGTAGACCTATTTTTGTTAACACTAGCTAAAATGACAAAACTCCTTAGCTTGGTTTAACTTCTTCTCAAAACAAAGATGGTTGAAAACACGACACAGGCTCCTCTCGTGGTTGGTTGGCTGGTGATACTCATATAAGTGAGAACCATTGAGATTTTACAAAGCTCAGAAAGGCTAGCCAGCCAAATGAACTGAGAGTAAGGAGAGTGGGCTGCCAGCGTTGGGCTCTCCTCTGCATCTCATTATATCGCACAAAGTGCCAGACAACATGCAAAAGAGGTTCAAGGTTCAAGGTACTTCAAGGTTGTTTATTTGTCGAACGAGGTCTGAACTGATCTGTGAAAGGTTCAGCAGGAATTCCTCTAAGACAAAGCTAAATTATGTCCCTAAGTTCTTGCCAAATTCACCACTGGATCGAAAATACATGTCCAGAACTACAGTAAATAAACAACCTCTCTGTAAAACATAGTGTTATGGACGTGAAACCCTGACTGGCAAACATGCAAATATTCAGCATCTGGAACAATAAATACACAAATGGGGAAACTAAGTAACTTGATCTTCTTTACTCCTTTTGATTTGATTTCTCTCATTTGGCGGGTTGTACGGATCATTATTTACTTACATGACCTTTCCTTATTCAATATATGTGTTGGTTCCCTCTAGTAGTTGTATTGAGCGATTTGGGCATTTAATGGAGATGAAGAGATTGCCGACCACATTGAAAATGTTATGTTAGGGACTAAAACAGCAATAAATGCAAGGAATACACGTGAGGCTCTGAGATGTATGCTCAGATTGTCTTTTAACTCCCATAGTATTGTATAAGCTGACGTTTTATAATGTGCAGTACAATTGAAATGTCTCATCACACTTTTAGTCTTTTTGCTGTTTTGTCTGCATTCCTTTTGTGTGTTTAACCGTTCGTCCCATCACAAAAACTCCTGGTTACAGCAATTTGTTCAGTCTTGTGTGAGCACCCAGACACAATCACTGCCCTACATCCTACAATAACACAATTTGTCACTGCATGTCAGTGTGCAGTGTCTAGCTGAAGTTTCCTCATGTTGACAGAGTTGCTACTTCTTTTCCAGGGTATTTTCACTCCCACAATCAGCCAGAGAGAAGCGTTCTATCAAGCTTAAATCCTGAACCTTTATCTTGGGCTGCAGATACGTTGGGACTTGATCGATGTCCAGCTGGCCGCACCCTCTATACATTTAACGCAAGGGAATTCCCTCTTTGCCCCTCATTATCCAGTGCAGCCTGTGATTTAACCCTAGAAATAGCTTCAGCTCCCAACAAAGATCAGTGTTTGACCTGAATTGGCATGCGAGCATGGACAACAGGCATCTGTCTTTGTCTTGTCCACCCTTCAGGCCCCCTGGGAGTTTTCGCCTTATTAAGCAGATAATTACAGGTTTCCTCCATATTGCCTTGGGCCTTGGCCAAAGAAAGTCTGGACCCAGATTTGAGCCACAGTATAAACAAACTGTCAAGGTGTGTAATAATGCACAATGTGTATCTGTGTCATCAGCCACAAAGCTCAAAAGATTAGAGCAGGTAAGCTGACCAGAATGTGACTTTAAAGAAGATTAACTTCAACTAAATGGACAAAGTTCCTGATGCGACATTCTGTAAGGATTTGTTGATGTCTGTGTCTTGACTGGTCAACACATTTCTTTGAAATCCTCATAAGAAATGGACTGTCACGGCACTCCGGGCTGAACCCAAAACATAAGAAGAAGTGACAGTTGTGTCAAGACCTGCCAGTAAATCCTGAAGACTGAGTGAATTCTGCAAGTACAGACATGAAGATAATGTCCAAGAGTCTAAGATGACACACCACCAACTCAGCCATAACATCAGCCAACAACAGCCGGTGGCAAAGAGGAATGATGGGAAATGACACCTAACCTTAAGTAATATTGAGAAATATTACCATGGTAAGAAGAAAGCGAAAATGTGCAGTTTATACAGACTGGTTTGACACAAAACCTAAAAGAAGAAAGATGACGAGCAATCAAAACCAAGATCACAGTCTAAGTCATATCATATAACAAGTTATCAGTATCTGTCAGTTATTTCCTATCCTCCCTTTTTCCTCCTTAAACATTTGGTATCTCCTATTTGGCGGTGAGACAGTGCTTTCATTGTGTGTGATCCACTCTTGTTAAACTCAGCAGAGGGGCACTCTATTCAGCTAAGCCATCTTAAATCCTTTTAACCGGTAAAAGAAAAAGGCTCCTCCAAAACAAAACCCCTACATCGTTTTTATTAGAGTCAGCAGTAAAGATGGTATGTGCTTCCTATCGGACCTTCAATCTGGCACGGTTCCTATTATACTTTTTTTTTTATTTGTGAGAACTTTAGCTATGTTTGTAAAGTGAAGAGGCCACATTAATAGTGACTTAGGTTTCCGATTCAGGCTTTCTTCTTATGCTGCATGAGATTCAAGATGAGATTTTATTTCACAATGACTCATTAATCCACCCTGAATTTTTTATCAATGAGCAATGACGACTGGCTTGTAATATTTTATCTTATAGGACAATCAACCTAGTGTATCTGGATCCGACATTAATCACGGCTGTCATCTCTTTTGTAATAAAGAACTGACTCACAGCAGCCCTTCATGACAACCACACGTCGTGAAATGTAACAATTAAAACTGTTTTGTTTAATAATGTCTACCACTGTTTTGGATACACTCCTTCTCAGTCATGCCAGGTCAGCATATTTTGAAATCTTACCCTAGGCTCAGACTGCTGTGTAGTTAAAAAAGTTGCCAAATGCCTGATGAGGCGATAGCATAGGAAGAGCAGCTGGGTGCAACTATAAGGCTTCCTCCAAAGACTTATCATTCCCAATGTACATTTAAAAACTGAAACTAAACGACAATATTGTTGAGTTGTTTCTGGAATGTCTTCACGACTGACTCATAATGCACCGCTCCCATTTTACTGACAACACAACTCCTGGGTTTTAGCTCATATCCCACAGGTTGCATTCTGGCAAACTACAAGATATGAAACATAAAAATGGTTTGTTTTTAAAGAATGCAACACACATAACTACCATTGTTCATCTCACAATGTTAAAATGTCCAAGACTTTGAAAAAGGACTGAAATACAATTAATCGAGGGCCTTGTGCCCTAACACGGGAGATTTGATAGTCAGCATGTGAATGTGTTTACAAGAAGTGTACTAAACACTGACATCTGCTGCTCTTCATTCCTGAGCTCCGCAAACAAGTGCATAACGCCAACAACAGCCAAACAGAGCAGAGCAGTCTACATGGAATTTAAACTGAATGTCTTATCCTTCAGTAAATGTTGTCTCATCTCACATTATGTCACCTCAGATTTTCCGATTAAAGTTGTTAGACTGGTTTTGAATGAAGCAACAAAACCTGAATCCTATGACTTGAGACTGGTGCATCATGATCACTGAACCAGCTATAATACAGGTGTTATCTTCTTTAAAAAAGCCCCGAGAGGATAAACAACAGCAGTTCAAACATAGTCTGGGTATAAAATGACAAAGCTACAGTGACTGTGTTTCTACAGACAATGCAGGCTGACAGCCTATACTATAGCAGAACATATTTTTCCCCAAACACTTGGCATTGGCTCTGTTATCAAAATACACCACACAGCATCTATTGAGTTTGACCCGCTTTTGTGCTACAGAGATAATAAACACACTGAAAATATGTTTCACAGCTCCATGACAACCCTCAGAAACTCGACTCCCTGATTGAAGAAAGTTGGAAATGGTTTGGCCCAAACAGCTCCACGATGCAGATGTCTGCAATTAGACATATTTTCTCTATAAATCACATCAGTTCATTGTTACGATTCACCCCATCTGGCTTTGTAGACATTTGGAGAAATCACAGAAAATGGAGCAGTGGGCAGGAAGTATTATTTGTTGGCCAAAGGGAGAACAGACTGTAGTATTGTTAAAATGTGATGACTTAATACAGGCAGGGAGAAGAAGCTACTGATACTGTCTCTACCCTGGATGTTACAGAGGGAGAGAGACACAGCTGTGACCCTTAAAGCTTGGCCTGAATGTATACTGTCAGCAAGTCAAAACCTGGATGCTCTCACACAGCTTGTTTACATCACATAATAGATGAAAGTATGCATGCATACTCTATGCTGAGTGGTTGAAAAACTAACTGTTACGAATGAGCATATCTGACTGATGATATGGAGCAGGCATGTGAAAGTGTATCTCAGTTATCAAGAGACTTAAAGCTGCTACAATAAAAAAATATATTTTTTGACGACGATGGTTCAAATGACTATGTGTGTGGGAAAGCAGGTCGCTTTTCACCACAAACTCACATATAATTATTATCTGACTTTGCAGTTTCCCTGAGCATTTTAGCATCTTTCGGCTCATTGTTTCTGGTTTTATGACCGCAACATGATAGTAAAAAATGTTTTCTCAGCTAGCATGTTGTTTTATAACAAAATAAACTTCAAGCCTGATATTTTTACAAAGGAGTCAGTGAAGAGCTAAACAGAGCTAAAAGCAGAGTAAATATTTGACAGTACATTTGTCAGGTTGAGATGCTAATGTTGCCCCGAATCCACTTCACGAATAAGCAAAAGACATACTGTAATCAAATGTTTTGCTAAGTGATTTGTAAATCTGCCATTGTAAGTTGTTCCCACGATATATCCTTTAAATCAGAGAAAACCTTAAACTAAACTTGTTTTGGCAAGACGAGAGCACAACCAAAACCCTGGAGCGAATCTCATGGAAGGATTTGCATTGACTTTGAATATACTTTGAATTCTGCAACGGACATGGACACTGCAAATTCTACCATATTAACCATGTTCAATGTACAATGAATGAAACCCATGCTTCTGTGAGGCCTTAAGAAGAAAAGGTGTTTAACCTTGCTGGTGAATGAATGACTCTCTTGGCTGTCCTTGTCACACAGTAACTCCTGCCAAGGCAAATACAATTCACACCAGTAGCCCGGGACTTTGTATTTGTCATTGCTGAGTGTTTATCTAAGATTGAAACTCCTGGTCATGCACGTTTTCGTAATCTAATAATTTTGACTCTGCTGGCTCACGACTGGAAGTTGGAGGGTGGTCACGGAAGACGACATTGGTCATGCAATAAGTAAAACAAACAGTTGGGGCTGTTAAAGCTGGTCAAACAAGTGCTGCGGTGCATGTGAAGGAAGGACAAAGTACAGTGGTGGCCACAATGAGAAGCCAAGTCTGCACTCCTTTAAACATCCTTCCTTCCTGCTCTCCATAAAGCTATCAATTATTTGGCTCCCTTGGACAGATGTTAGGGGTCTGACTGGTTTCCATATAAAGAAGAATGTTATAAATAGAAAGCTAAAGACAAGTAAGGAGAAGCTTATTATGCCTCATTATGGTCTTTATCATAACATTACTAAAGTTATCTGTTCATTTATTTGACTATTTCGCAGCAGCAACAACCAGTTATTAAAACTTCAAAGATGCTGCGTCTTACCACAAAACCCATCATCAAACATGTTCCCATCTTAGAGCTCACTCTTTGCCATTTATTAGTTTCTTGTTGTGCCTGGGATTAGAGCGGCCCTGTGGTTTGAACTTTTTAAAGTGCTGAACACTGAGCTGGAGAATTCCATTATGTGCCAATGCAAAGCAGTCAAATAATGTATTCCCCAAACACTCTCCACTCACTCAAGTATGTGTGCCATCCGCATCAATTAGGTCCAAATCAAAGGACTTAAAGATGCAAAACAAAAGACAATGTGCCTCTCTCTGTCACTCAGTCTTTGTCAGTGTGCACACACTTTAAAAGCTAGAGATGCCGTGGGCTGGTGATGTGAAACAGTCCCACAAACTGTGCTAAGGATAACAAAAATATTTAAAGAGTGCAGTTACATTAGCTTTGTGCTGCCTTTGTATGTCACAACGATTAGGTTTCATTGAGAGAGAAAATGTGGATTAGTAATGTGCATGGTAACACACAAACTGAAAAAAAGACAGCTAAAAGCATACAAAATGCATTAGTTACAATATATGAGTATTCTTAGGGTTCATTCACACATGACCTGCAAAGCCACAGAGATAAGTCACTTGTCCAAATCTCTGTTACTAAGTCAGTGTAGAACTCTTAACTCTTAAAGCAACAAAAGTCAAGATCCAGCAGTAAAACCAAAAACTTTACCATCTTTGCAGGTGATTTCTTCTCTATAAGGCAGAAGGTCTATTTAGTTCTTGTTCCTGATAATCCTCTCCAGAGAGTCTCCCTTGGCTCTGTGCTGAGAGACTTGCCATGTTTAGAGCATCAACAACAGAAGTCTGCTGAAGTATATCCACATGACAGTGAGTTGTCTTGATCGAAAAGTAACCAAAGTTATTCCCATTCTTTGTACACTTTTCACA
The DNA here is from genome assembly GCA_031216635.1 of Dissostichus eleginoides. Classification (NCBI taxonomy): domain Eukaryota; kingdom Metazoa; phylum Chordata; class Actinopteri; order Perciformes; family Nototheniidae; genus Dissostichus; species Dissostichus eleginoides. The sequence continues at coordinate 13,519,402 of CM062265.1, forward strand.
AGTCTTGAGTTTGTAGCACAGAGAGCTACAACTTGCCAGGCTGCCTGTTGATCCTCTTGCTTCACTTCTTTCGCTTCTCTGGCGACTCTGAGTGTTTAGGGGACGGGAGAGAGAGAGGGAAGGAGGGAGCAAGAGAGTGCCTGAGAGGGGGAGGAGAAAAGCTTTCTCTTTCAAGGGAAATCCCCCTCGAGGCTTTTCAGAGTTTCTCCCCTCTCTCTGAAACACACGCAGGCTTTATCACATAGACTAACACACTCACAGACACAACATGCACAAATGGACACACAAAAGCATGCCAGTCTGCACATACACACCCACTCAATGTGAAGGTTACTGTATGCAAATGTAGGAATTGAAACATTTCCACATCCTACTTTGTCATGCATGTAAACACACCGATGTGCTCCTCTGGCCCAGCATCAGAGAGCTGCAGAAATCCAGCCCCTTGTCTGTGGCCCCTTTTTTTCTTTCTATTTCAATCACTGGAAGCTTTTTAAAGCCTAAGTCAGTCTTTCTCCTCTCCCCTGTCACTCCTAGACTTCCACTGTCTGCTCCGGGCTTTCTCATTTCCTTTCTCCAGCAATTGTCTTCCGGCAGACTGCCCAGTCTTTGACCGTTATCAAAGGGAGTGAGAGCAGAGGGGGCTTCCCTGCCGTTGTCCGAGCCAAGCAGCAGGCATTGAATAGTGCTGCTTTACATCCGCAGTAGGCCAGAGGAATTTAGGGTTACACCCTCTGGACTACCTTTTACATCTGGATTTGGAAGATATAGATTTTGAAACACAAAACCCCCTGCTGTAAGAAGCGAGGTTCATCCCTGAGACATTCTTTGAGAAAAAAGATTGACAGGAGATGGTTTATTTCTGTCTGTGAATTAGTGTTATTGAGGAGGATTAGAAAACTAGCTCACACATTGCCTCAACCCATGTCTGTTTGTTGGTTCAAATTCCAGAAATTACTTGAGTCCATACATATTTTCATTACAAGGATAACAGGCAGAATATATTTACTTTAATTAAACTTCCCTCTTCATTATGCAGGTGAAGGGGCAGCTAGAAATATGAAACGTAAGCCTCTGACTTTCTCTGTAATTCTCTCGGTACCTGTGGTTTCCCGCTCTGCAGAAACAGCAGTCTTTTAAGCATTCCTCACATGTTTTTCTTTCACAGAAAGAGAGCTATGCTGATTTGTCTCTCACCCTAAATTACAGAAATATGTAGGTGACATTCTTGAAATGTTGAACACTGTTCCACTCCCCATTTCTCCCCTTTTTCTTTTTTTCCCCCAAAACTTGTGTATTGAACATCCCATTATAATATCTCCCCAACATTCAGCATTGTATTATGACAGGGAAACTGAACAGTCAGGAGACAGAGTGAATATGAAGGATGTTAATCAAAAGTGCTTGCTCATACTAATCCAACAATCATTTGTCTGCTTAACAGTGATAATACTAAGGCCAATATTAATATAAAAACGTGTTTACTGACTTTCACCAATTGAAATAGACAAATTCAATATATTAAGAAAGTATTACTTATCCTTTTAGCTCTGTATTTGGTCTTCATCACTCACTCTCATCAAACATATACAGCCTTTTGTTACTAAATGCTTAACTGTTCTTGTACTAGTTGCTAACTTTGTCTGTTTGCTGTCCCGTGCTTGGCAGGTAGTATACACTTAGTTTATCCGTTTGTTTTGTTCTCTAAAAAACTGCTGACTTTTGTAAAGAAACTACACGAGGGTGTTGAACAATGACAAGCGACACCTGTTGCAGTATTTGATAAATAACAAAAAAATGATTTTAGCAGCTTTAATAGTTTCAATAAAGTCTAACAACCAATATGTGAGGGATATTTAAGACATAACTCACATGAACATGTAATGCCTACTTTGAATGTGTATGACCAAGGTATGTAGATACTGTACAGAGGGGCACATTTAACTAGAGATCAAACAATGATGTCATTGTTTCAAAGTTACTTATCTTTGTCCGTTTATTTTTATTTACCCCCCGAAATGTTCAGCAATACTTTGTATTTGTCATAGGCTTAGATCTTCTGGGATCTTTCTGTAATTCCAGCTAATTCTCAGGAAAGGGCAATGCTCTTTTGACTCATTGTCTAGTCTCAAACTAGTCCAGACTGTTGCTCTAGCAAAAAACATGACAGTGAAGTTGAGGGCTGGGAGGATGAAAGCGGGTCACAGCGAGCTGACACTCAATTTTGATCCCTCCTTCATGAAAACCAGATGGGCTGTCCATCTAAGCCAACAGAGAGATGTTGGAGGGGGCTGCTCTGTGCTCTGTGAGTCAGTGAATGGTGAGATTTGATAGGCGTTTTAAAAATTGCAGACATAAACAAACATGGATACACACCGAGAGAACCAGACAAAACTAAACTAAAAATGTACACAGAGATAGAGAGCGAGAGTTCTGGAGATACCGGAGGAAGTTTTGAGCTCACACCCACATGGGTTCATTAAGTACACGTATAAACATGCACATGTACTGCAATTTCTTAAGTGCAGACATAAACCTTGCACGCAAACACAGCAGGACGAGACCCTGAACGCTCCCTCCCTCCCCCTGTGTTTAATTCCATTCTACTGAGTGGGAGCCCCCTAAGGCGAGTAAGCAGGACCCCTTCAGTGATTTACTTCAAACCAACACTCGCCCCCATGACCTCCCGTGTACTCAGCAGCCCTTGGCCTTGACGGTTTATAACGCATGACTCACAGTGAGCGTACACACTATGATCGTCGTTAAAGAATGGGAAAACACAAACTCTCCTCTTGGCAATTTACCCCCTGCATCACTTCTTGGATCAATTAACTGACTCCATTTACACTCCAAGTCTATATTCATGTTCTTTATGCGACGCTGGTTGTCTTGATTTAAAACAAGGGGAGAAGAGCAGCCTCAGCATTCATAATTCATATGTGACACTATTATGAAGTGCCCTGTCTAAGTGACGAATGTCTGAATAGCTTTTGGCTTTAATCACTCGTGTCTTGATGGGACAAGATGAAAGGAGGAAAGGGAAGACAAGAGGTTATCTGTCTCTCCCTTGTTTCACGTTCCCAGGAAGAGCGACCTTATCAGCGTCTGGAGATCTGCTGCTGTGACTGTGACATCATTTCCTGCCCGACCCCGGCCTGTCAAGATTAGGGGGCCTGGGTCTTGTGATTTAGACATTTGGTTGTTCTTTCAACAAACAGAAGGGATAAAAGTCCCTGCTTCTTTTCCCAGTCGATATCTGTCTCCACCAGAGATGTGTTTTTGTGTGTGGTATTTCTGAGTTTTTTTAAGCGAGGATTTAAGGCATGTTTTGAGTAGCATGTCACTCCTGCTGTGCTGCTCAAGAGAAAATGAGAGTCTTGTAGATAAAAGATGTGCATTCAAGGACATTCCAGCAGGATCAGTCGGGCTCTGTACATGCATGTGTACGCACTCGTCTGTCTTTGTTCATTCAGGAGCCGACGAGTGATGCATCATTAAGTGTTCCCAAATGTTTGTTTCCCTTGTAATTGTAAATCCATCGAGTTCTATTGCTCCATTTTTAAGGCTAATACGAGACAGGACAGCTCTGCTTGAAACACTTTAAATGGCTTTCCATCTGCTCCACTTTAACAGCTTTGTTCCCACTGAGGCTTTTATAATGAGACATTTTAATACAACGATAATGTCTCTCTGGACTACAAATCCTTTTCTCAGTGTAGTCACATTTTTCTTTTCTCCTTATAAAATATGCAAAAACACAACCAACTCCCAAACAAACACTTACATCTTAATAGCTAACATATAAAATAGGATAACATTTCTAAAAATAACTTCAATGTACTTTTGTCAAAAAGAGCAAACTGTCCTACCAACAGGATTAAATATATATCATTGTAATCCTCTGTTGATGCCTGTTTTGCAGCAGCTTACATCCAGATGATACTGTGCTCATGCCATTATATCACACAATCCTGTTTATAGCAAATCCTCAATATGAACTTCAATCCCTTTTGGAAAAAACAATGCGCTTTGCCAATGAATCCCACTCAGCAGCAATCTAGGATATAGCCTGAATCTAACTGTGTGAGGGCTTAGTCAAACAAATGCTGGGAATACAGGACCATGCATGCTCTGCAGGAGAGGAATGATGCATAAAAGACTCCCCCAAAATGGAAACATCTTTGCCATAGCTAGAAAGAACAAAGCCCATTTGTTCCTTATTCTTTCTGTAGGCTTGAGTTGATATCCAAGTGGGAAAATGAAGTGTTTGTGGTTCAGTGATATCACGTCAATTTGCAGTATTTCAATCGAGGGCTTAGCAATGAGCTGCTATAGAGTAATTGTTTCTCAAGAGACAGTTTTGTAAGAATCAAAGACTCTCCTATCTGTGCAAGCTTTTGCTTAACAAAAAAAGGATGTTGATGCTGTATTGATTATTATCACATGTGAAGGTCATGGTGGACCCACTGAGCAGTTCCACATGTTTTGGTCGGTCCCTTACTGTCCTGCTGTGTTGTCCTGAGAGGTAGAGCGCTGTGAGGCTTTAACCTCAGCTGGCCACTGCTGGGTGCTGGTCCAGAGTAGGAAGCAGGTGTTAAATTCACAACAGCAGACAAGTCAGATGTGGGAAGTTTGGGATTCTGGCTTGAAAAATTCCCTCTCCCCTAAAAAGTTACTCAAAAATAAAACAAGAATGACAGTCTGGAGCAACGCTAGCGGCCTCGTGAGGATGTTATGCTCATTACGCACAAGCAAACCGAAGTGATTAAATAGATAGAGGGAAAATTGTCGTCACTCGCCTTAGATTTTCCCACCAGTGGGGCAACAAAAATGTCAATTTCACCTGAGGGTGTTACCAAAAGAAAAGCCATTAAATGCTATTTTAGGAAATCTCAGAGTCATTGTGTCAGGCCCAGCTCTTCATTACCAGAAAATTGAAATTCACCAGACTATTGCTGCATTCACATAATATCTGCAAAGATAGTGTTCCCAACGTTCACAAGATGGTTATGAACAGTAAAAGCTATATCATCAAAACATTTAGAGATGTTTAAGCTGATACAAAATTCCTCATATCTCCAACTACAACCAGGAAGCTGTGGTCTTAACGACATGAATATACATTATAAAGGCTCCACATATTGGTGGGCTGCACCAAAGTAATTGAGAATCATCTCCTAGAAAACATTACATTCTTATAACAAATTCCTGGTTATCAATCGGTCCTTATATTTCATATCAATGGTAGTTTTGCATCTTTTTGTTGCTGTTAATGCTGTTTGTATCCCTTAGTTGTTATTCATATGTTAGTGGTTTTGCGTTGATCTAGTAATTTCATGTATCCTCTTTTATGTGTTTCTTTTCTAATCGTTGTAGTCCTTTTGGGTCTTGTTTCCCCTTTTGTTAGTTTGTTCGTGTCTCTTTGTAATCAGTTGGTTCCTTTTTGGTCGTTTCGTGTCCCTGTGGTTGTTTTGCCCCTCTATGTTTATGTTTCTTTGTGGTTGTTTTAAATGTCCTGTGACATTTTGCAGGTATACGCTTTTACAGGGAACAGTAATGTTTTGTCACCTCCACAAAATTAAGCTTTTAATGGAAGTCACCGGACTGAAACAGTCATTAGGACACCGGGGAAGACTGCAGCAAGACAGTATTTAATGGTTAACCTTTCTCTCTACTCGTTTGTGTAAGCAAAGCTGTCGACACAATGGTGTTTTGGGAAAGTGTTATATGAAAACAACGCCCGCTGCCGGGCCATGGGAAACAGGGAGACCAAAACATGCCGCTGAGTTGGAGATAGGCTGCGGCAGCACACACAGACAATGTTGTTTCAGGTGAAACTGAGGACAACAGGTGTGCGTGTGTGTGTGTGAGAGAAAGAAAAGCAGCTTGCTCGAGATGCCTTCATCCTTCCTTTCCATACACATGAGCATTAAAAAGCAGTTCTCACTTGGTCCACTAATAAACAGTAAACAACTGACTAGCATAAGCTTTACTTGAATGGCCTCTTCAGACGAAGTGGAATGCAGAGTTATGGTGTTATTGACAGAGCTTGACATGCTGGTAAACAGGAGTGTTAATTTTGTTGGGAAAGCCCGAGACAATAACACAGTAATATATGAGCTTTATTAAAATACCACTGAGTCACCACAAGACTGTGTAAATCTGATCTGTCGACTATCCCCACCCCATCTGTCTCATCTTCTGTCTCCTCAGCGTCTCCTGGGATCATTTCCCTCTGACCGCCTCTAACTGCTTTACCTTCCCTGACACAGATCTCTCAGCGCTCTTCTGTGTTAGCTATTTCCTTCTTCCCCTAAACATGTCTTGTCTTCTTGCGTTAATTCCTCCTGTCACTCTTTTTCCTCACACTCCACACTCCCAGTTGAACTCACTATTCTCCTCCCTCTTGCATTTTTTTTACTTTTACAGTAAGTAGTTCAGATGCAGCTGTTGGAGGTTGTGGCCCTCTGAGAGGAGCAAACCTGTCAGATGTATTACTTTGTAACTGGCCCCTTTTTTGTCATTTCTGCTGTCTTTGTACTCAAAACCACCCCAAATAATTGTGTTTTCCTTGGGTCAGACAATCACATTCCTTCCATTTTTCCCTCCTCTTATCTTCTTTGGTACTATTTTGTTCAGGCGTGTCTGCCTACAGTACGTTAACTGTGTTTACAGTTGTTGTTTTCGGTTTCTCTAAGTGCCAGCTGTGCCTGGGTCCATTCCTTTTTTTGGGGGGGTTGTGGTGATAAATGCAGCAGATGTTTTGGCTAACTGGAAAGCCATGCCACACAGTGGTTGGTTTACAGTGCATAGGTCCAACCCAGTAAGCCACAGGAGCAAGATTTACTCTTCCTAAAGATCAGGGGAAAATACTATAAGGGATTTTAGACAAACTAGTAGGAGGAGGGTCAGAATTAGGGGCATGCTTTGATTATTTTTTCCTTTTCGTTTATTTAATTTCATACTTACTTTGCAGTAAAGCTGATGGTGCCATAATCTGTGCCACAACTATGAAATTCATTAAAAATGTATATAAATGAAGGTGCACCCAGTTTGATGGTTGTATCAGGGTTCTATTAATAACTACATTGGTGGCACACATTAGCATTCATTAAGATGTCACACTTTATATTGGGGTATATGATTTTGAAAGGTTTTGGTGAGTGTGTTGCCGTTTTTTTTGATTCAGATAAGAGTTTTAAGAAAAGATTAATATCCTGGGTGAGGGCTTCATTTTTGTATAAAGGGAAACATTAAGTTCTGGTCCACTAATCCATTTTTGAGATCAAGTGAGAGGGATAACTGATGCAGCAATTTGACAAATACACATTAAAACTGCATTTTCAATAACATTTTCTGAAAACATACCCCTACATCCTAATCAGACAGTCACACTCGACATCATTTGGCGTCCCTGCCTTACATGGGTTTCCTTTACTGAACTTGCAGTGTAAATGTTAGACCGCTAGGTGTCATGTTTCCTCAGCTGGCACAACTGTGATGTGATTGTAATTTGAGAAGATGTCAAGACCACAGAATAAAGAAAAAGCTGTATATGATATCAGCACTCTGTTCAACATCTGCATATCATCTCTTGACTTCAAAGCATCTTATACATACAAAAAACGCTAACATTAAGTTCATGTGCCGAAGCAGAGCTTTCCTTAAAAGGACAAGATTATCCACTGAAAATAGACTGAACTAAAGTCATCTCCACTGGCAGAATAAATTGAAGCAGATGGCATGTGGACTGGTGAGCATTGTGACCCTATCTTCACCTGCCTCCTTGTAAGGTATTATTATCCCTGGACCAGAAAACATCTGGCCCGCAGAGCTGTGTGATGCAGGGTTGACATACGCACGCACGCACGCACGCACGCACGCATGCACGCACGCACGCGCACACACACACACATACACACACCTACACAACACAAACACACTTTCTTCAAGGTTTACGCATCTCCTTGTTTGATAACACGGTGTCTGGTTTTAAATCTGGATTTGCTCCACATTAACGTGGTGTAACAAAAGTGACATATTGATACCATTGTTGCAAAGAGAAGTGATATAAACAAGTTTCCAACAAAAGGTATGTCTAAAGCATTTTGTGCAAAAACCAACCGAGCACATGACTGTTTGTGTGTGTGTCTGAGACAGACAGACAGAGAGAGAGATAGCTTGTGTTCGTACGGGGACTCAAGTGTGCAGCTGTTTAAGCAATCAACCTGACAGGGACATTAGTAGCAAAGAGCCTAGTCTTTAAATACATGTTTACCTACACACACACACACACACACACAACACACACACACACACACACACACACACAAAGGATGTGCTCTTAATGTGGCACACAGAATGACGCAAAACGATTATGTAATCAATAAGCACATTATACCTAAATTATTTCTAACCTTTTAACATAATAATTGAAAGTATAATTCTCAAAATGTCAACAGACCAAGAACAAAATAGGAGTGGGATGAATAAAGTGTTACCTCTCAGTAAATGATTCTAACAAGCAAGCTTTTTATATCACTACTGTAAGTAAGTTTGGAAAACTTGTCACCAAGTTTTTAATATTTGTTCAAGTCGGAAATGTTTAAAGGAGAACAAAGAACATACAACTCTTTGTGCGTGCGTGTTCTTTTGTGAAGGGTTAAAGAACACACCTGGCTGTCTGTGTCTGTGTTTGCTGAGGATTGTACGGCTTTCCGTTGTAGGAAACATTGAAAGCTTTTATGTGGGAATAGTGACGGTGCATAAAAAAAAAGAAAAAAAGCTAGGATTAATTTAGCCACTCCCTCAAAAACACACTGAAGCTGATCATATTCTCCCAAGGAACTGAACAGGCTCTATAATTTGTATAACAGGATGTTTGGTTAGAATAAGAATTGTGCATCAATAAGTTTAGTGTGTCAGAAATATACGGTTCTGATTTTACCCATACATAACTTTTCGTCATAAAATGTCACTTCTCTGTACAAAAAAGGAGAACTATGTTATCTACAATCTTTGTCAACTCCAAAACAATAATTCATAGGCCTAAAGGAGGGAAAGCTTAATAAAAAAGTGGCGATAATGTTCGTAGTTTATGAACACTCAATAGTTGTGTATAGGGTTGCAAAATTCCGGGAATTTTCAAAGATGGAAACTTTCCATGGGAATTTATGGGAATGAACGGGAATAAACTGGGAATTTTCTAAATTGAAGGTTGACTCTTCATAGGGAACTTAAATATAGTTGGGGAAAGTATATTTTAGCATAATCTTGACTAAAACAAACAGATGCCATTCAAGTACACTTCAATCACATGCACATAGCACACTGCTTACTGCATGGCTATTGAGACCACACCCCCCACAGGCACTGTGCATTCCTCCATCACATGCACAGATGATTTCTTGTGGGATCTTTGGATCGGGGGTGCATTTTTGTTCATTTTTGAATGAGTGGTGTTGGGGGGATGAGTAATATTTAACTCAACATTCATGTTTTTGTTCTTCAATGAAACAAATGATTGTTCAATAAAATAATTTAAACTTGTTCTGTTCTACTTACAAATAAATCTGTTGAAATGTCATGTTTTTTAATTGTATCATTTTGCATGGATGTTTTCTTATGACAAAACAAAATGCTTATATTTATGCTTGGATACGATACAATCCGATTACATTACCCTCAATTCCAAGTTAGTTCCCATAAATTCCCATAATTCCCATTATTCCCATGGAAGGTTTCCAATATGGAATATTTCCAAAATTCCCCAGCTTAACTTCCCATGGAAATTTACCGGAAACTTACCGGAAATGTACTGGACATTTTCCGCCCCTTTGCAACCCTAGTTGTGTATAGCTCAAGTTGTAAAAGCCTAATAACAGCTCAGCTCATTAAAAAAACACTAAAATAAAGAACCAGGGATCTTTATGTCCGAGAGAGGCAGCTGAACCTGTGACAGGCCATGGGACACTATTAAAAGGTTGTGACCTTTGATCTCCATGACTCAACATATCCCACAAGTCTAGAAAGAAAACAACACACACTCACACACATCAATGTCTGTGGCTAACAGGTGGGATTTCTTGACGGAAGATAGATTTCCTGAACCGAAAAATCTGTAAAAACGTCTTTGTGTAGGTTGACAGGCCTGCAGGTAGGAAATGTGACCTCCAGGATCAAATGAACGACTTTTACCACCTCAAGGAATACGTCGACTTACTTTATCCGTTGCCTTTTGTCTAAACGTCAAACAGAAACAGCCTTGTGTTGTATTTTACAGCCAGGCCTCTAAAAGCCTCCTATCACCTTTCTACCCAATTATTTCTGACACAATATTTTGAAGCTTTAAATAACATATTCACATCTGTCTGTTTTTCTTAGAGGATGTGAAACTTGTTCTGGACTATCCAACATCCTACCACACACACACATGCACGCACACACATTCAAAAAGATGAGTAAAAAGAAAAACCTGCATGATGTGATTCCTCTACAGGATGCTGAAAAAGATCTGAAACCTGCACACAGACAACTGCCTCAAAGCAAAGCCTCGTCACAGTTCGTGCTTTAACTGGAGCCAGAAATATTGCTGTAATTGGCCTCCCTACTGGAAAAAGACACCGCATTGTATTAGTCGCAAATTGGCAACCGCTTTTCAATTAGAATTTGTGTTTCTCCCATTACTTTCAGCAGCCAAATCCTTATAATACCAGTTGTGAAGCTTTAGTTTTACATTATGTAAACAGCAATGATGTAATAATGTTGCAGTCACGCAGAAATTAACTAAATTTTTCTGAAATTCACTGACTAATTGAAACTCAAAAGAGCAAATAATCATATTCAATATTTAAAAAACAACATCTTGCTTTCAAGGGAACATTTTCACAGTGTTGGACGAAAGTTCTATAACCTATAAGGACTGATGCACATATTGATATTCCCTGCCAGTGTTTTACCATTATGTAAATGTTTTTGGAGTAATATTACTGCATGCATTAATGTTTCGGTAACATTTTAATGCTGTAGATTTTAAGATGATGCTAACTGTACCTTCTTTATATTCTGCTGGGCAGTTAAATCTTTAACAATGCATCGTATTATTTAAAGTCATCTTATGTTTGTAGTGCCGCTGTCCTGGAAGCCTAGAAACAGCCCTGTTTTCAGCTTTGTGACGATGCCTTTTCCAGCTGATCCAAGAGGGTTGTTTTTTCCACTTAACATTCAGAAGAATTTTCTCAACCCATGGAGAAAAGTCTAATCCTTCAGGCATCATGGAATAACTGGTAACTATAGCTGTCAGACAAATGTGGCAGAGCAAAAAGTATCATATTAAATATAACGTTATAGAGTAGTCGTATACGCTCCATTAAAAGGGAAAAATACAGTACAGGACAAATTCCTAACTAAACTAGATGAGTGTAGTTCATGTTAAAGCTATTTTATGTCTAGCTGTTGCCTTTTATTGCATTGATATGCCACTATTAAGGCTTCCAGCTCATAGAAACTGCTACGTTTTCTGAATGCAAGATGATTCATTGTGACTCCTCACTGCTAAGATGTGTTTAAAATGTTAAACACCCCTTGGAACCAAAAGCACATACTGATAATCTCCCACACTGATGCCTTCACACACCTGGAGGCCCATTTAAAAATCTCCCAGTTGATCTTAACTACTGAGAAAACTAATGTTACAATGTCTTAAAAGCTTTATTAGAATTTTCAAAACAAAGAGCAGCAGCAAAAAGAAAAAAGATGAAGAAGGATTGTTAACATACCTTGTTATGCCACAGTTTTCCGCCTTAATCTTATTAGCATCAAAGGAGAATCATCCTTGTTCTGTGTGAAATCAGCTCATCTTTGGGAGCGAACATTACAGGGCAAGCTGTGACAACATGCCATATCCAACACAACAGGTGTAGCCTTGGAGGAAGGGTGGAGGCAAGAGAAAGGAGGAGGGCTGCAGTGTATTCAGGGCGGAGGCTACACACAGGCATGTTTTGGCGAGAACCTGTGTTCATGCCTCAGGAAGTTTTCAAGACCCATTTATTCATAGGCTCTTAATCTGTGTGTCTATCTGTGAACTGCAGAAGGTAGCTTAAAGGCCATGCTCCCAAAATAATTGAAATCCACAATGTAATAATGAAACAGACTTTAAAAGGACCCTCTGTGATGATAAAATAAAGAAAAATGTGAACAATTACTTTAATCTGTGTGTTACGTTAGAAGAAATGAACTCTGCCCTTGTTGAAGACTCCGCAGAGAACACTCTCTCCTTCACAGCAGATCAGCTGGTGATAGAGGTTGCTGGAGGTAACCTCTTATGAATAAATATAGCTGTGTACTATCTTATGCACAGCCCTGACCCTGTTCTCGCTGTGCTCAGTGAGCCTGCTTCCACCCTGCCGTCACACAAATGGAGCTCCAAATTTGGGTCAAGCAGCCCCCAGGAGCTGTTCAGACCGCAGCATCCCTGCATGGATTATAGTGTGTGTTCTGCAACCTTATCATAATTACAGGCTTTCTTTTTAACCCATATATGCTGACGTGATTTGATAACATTACTAAAACCCCACAGTGGAACGGGAAGTTAGTACATGTAATTGAAGTGCTTTTTTTTTCAAACAAAGCTGTTATATAGTTTGGTTCAACTTGGATTGTTCGTCTAATTGTTTTCCAATGTTAAAACATGTCTCACTGATACCAAGGTGAAGCCATTCAAAGCAGTTTTTGATTTACTGAAGACTTACAAAGAACTTAGTCAACTCTGAAATTAAAACAAATATAAGCCTTCACATCGTTATATGCTGTCTTTAACCTAACTTAATATTATTTACATTTTATAGAACAATTATTTGATGATAAATATTTGTATTTATTTGTCACCAAGTGACTCAAAATCAATGCAGTGTAGTAATACTAAGCTTGACAAGTGGACACACCTCTTGCATTTTCGTTTTTTTCCCATTTTATCACATTTTTCTTTCAGCATTTCTGAATTGAAAAGTCTTGTTTTTCTTCGATAGCTTCCATATCATGCTACATTTAAACTGCATGAAATGTGGAGGTCACATGTCTTAATTTGGACCTAACTGTTTTTTTCCTAATTATTAAAAAAATATTTGGTTGAAAATTCTGCATGTTTTAAATTGAGAATTTGATGTGACTTCCAAACAATGCAGCACTGTATCACATCACTGGACAAGCTTGACACACCTCCTATAATTGGATTTAATTATATTATCATTACTATCTTTCTATTTATGAAAATGTCAGCATTCTTTTAATTGAGAATTCCCTTTTTTGCAATAGTTTCCATTTCATGCTTCTCCAATGTAATGCAGCTGGATGAGATTGACATGACATCTACTTACTGAATCAAAAATACAAGATACCCAATACAATCCTAAAATGTAGATTAGCTAAATCACAATGTGTGATTATGGATTCATATCCCATATACATATAACTTATTATTTTTCTTGATTTCTTTCACATATCATGATTTTTACAAAGTAAGTTCTGATAATGGAAATGTGCTACCATATAGGATTCATCCAGTGAAAACAGTGTTGTGTCAGAGACAGTTGGCTTGTTTAAACGCTGTGAGGAATGTATATGTATTGACTGCTGCTTCATGTATTCCACTGTACAGATCACTGCACACACTGTGTACAGCATGCAGAGCCTTTCCCTTCCAAGACTGTCACAGCATGACTCAGCCTCCTCCTATAGAGACAATGTTATACCCGCTCCCTGCTGTGCTTCATGCACAGATGAAGGACCAGTTCAAGTCTGATCTAATGGGACTTTAATTATTGACAGTGGTTCAGTGACGGGCCACAAACCTGATCATCAACACAGAGCTTCCACAAGAGACAATAGTTTGTAACTTATGTAAACGGTTATATTCTAGTTGCATTCAGACCAAGAGCTTACTTGCTTGTTATAGTATGGGAACTCAATGTTGTAAATTATTGTAAAAAAATGTGGTGCCACGAGCCCTTATATACTGTAAGTTAAATGCAAATCATCAATAGAACAAAAATAGGATTATAACAAATCTTCATCCTATAAGTTTCTTTTTTTCAAATGTAGCATTGTTTAATAATAGTAGGTTTCACAGAGGAAAATATAGTGGCATGCAGTCTGTTGTTTTTCACAGTTAATCTGACAATTCTGTAGTCACAGCTAAATTAACCCGTGTTACCTTTTGCTCCAGGCATTCACTTATTTCCAGCAAAACTACTAATGAAAGCACTTGATATGCAGTGCTGAAAGTAAGCGTGTAGATTATTTAAACAGTGTGCAACACAAACAGAAACTTTAATGAGTCGGTTTTGATCTGCTGTAGGACTGCAGGTCTGAGACCAAAGCGAAATATGAGGAATTCAGCATTTGTTTGTGTTGCCTTTTCAGATCTTATTGATGAGATATGCAGTGTGCGCTACCCCACACATGACTACACTTCTTTGCAGGAATACTACTTGTCCTTAGGCTAACTGACTTCAAAGATGGGTATTTTTGGCAAATATGACTCATTTCCTCCTGTCAGCATTGAGGCATACATTCGAACCAGTGTGTTGTTTGAGGAAGAAAAGTATGTGCTGTATGAATGAAAAATGAATCTCACTTTACAGAAGAATTGACTTATAATTATTGTTTCGTACCGTAAAACCATATTGTTAAATTATGTTTTACACTATGCTACAAGATACTCCATGATAGTATCTGCTTATGTTTAAAAAAGAAACGAGCCTCAGGATGTTTAAACGTGTGTGCAAACCCTCGGCATAACCTTTGGAAATGTCTCAAGAGAGATATTTGTGCTTGCGAGGAGTTCAACTTCACCTCCGTATTGGATGTTATTAAAAGCCTCGCCACAGGCTCAATCAATCGAGACACTCCTGCTGTGCTTTGTGCTACTGTTGAGGATAATATCTGCTGTGTATGGAGAGCTGGGTAATGATTCAGTACAGTCGGATGTCCTGATGCTGAACACGTACAAAAGCGTTGACAAAAACAAGCTTATCGGGAATAATGCTTTAATTGATACCGTCTACAATGTACTATTAATTAATTTGGATAAAGCCCTCATACAACAGATCAAATCAGAACAAAATGTATTTGTATGTCTGAGGATGACAGAAAATAAATATTCTAATAATGAAGAAAACATTTGTATTCAGCACTCATCTTCCACTGCACTGAAAAACAACCAGCAGTACTTGCAGCAGCACTGAAACAACTTTCGTTCAATTCAAATTATCAGAGTTCATGAAGGTCTAAATGAAGATATCACAGTGTTTTATACATAAATATGTGTCCCCGGTGTCAGGGAACTCACGCAGAATCAGAAAATAAAACCCTCTCTCTTTTCCTCCGTACCCAAATCTCTAAAAACGGGGGAACAACGGAGCTGATCCAGATTTGCATCCGATATGACATAACATCGGAAATGTAGACTGGCTTTACACCCACGGCCCTATCAGAAACGTTGCTATCAGAAACAATGCCCGACTGTTTTGGACGTAATATGGTCGGTGTTTACATTAGCATCGCTAACACTCAGAGCTAACCTGTACTGGAGAGCATGTGTGTGAAGAAGCAGAAATAAAA
The DNA here is from genome assembly GCA_031216635.1 of Dissostichus eleginoides. NCBI lineage: Eukaryota > Metazoa > Chordata > Actinopteri > Perciformes > Nototheniidae > Dissostichus > Dissostichus eleginoides. The sequence goes on from CM062265.1 coordinate 13,535,020, forward strand.
AGGAACTCACCTTTTGGTATAACTGGCAAGAGAGAAAGCCTTTGAGCTCCATACTGTTTCAGAAATAATCCTTGATAATCCATGATATGGCGTTTCATCACGGCAGCTGCCGGGTCCCGCATGAGCTCAGCCCCCTCCTTTTTTATTATTTTAAAGCTTTATACCCCAAATCAGCACTTTTGAAACAGGAAGTGAAATAGAGGGATATGAGGCATGGCTAGAATGGGTGATCTGTTTGGTATTTTGAGCAAAACACTTCATAGACATGTTTTTTATATATTTTTATATATCTGAGACCATGCTATTGCTTACAAATAGCATGATAGGTCCACTTTAATTAATCCAAACTCACAATGATAGTTTTGCTTTAAAATATGTAAAACATATGACATCCTTTACCTTTGAAATCTAATTTGGATAAGAACTGCTTACCAAAGATGGCTGAAATTGATCATGAAAAAGTAATTGAACCCCTGAATGAGTTGCTCATTTGTCAAGTAATTAATTATTTATCATTCTCCAAGTTATGAGAGATCTTAGGCAATCCTTCTTGGATGAAATCATGTTATTTATATCTCATTTTCAAACCCTGCTATTTAAATTCTTCATCCTTTGCTAGTGTTACATCAGTTGGATAATTAAAAATACTGATTTGCCTTTTGCTTTTTGAATCGAGCATCAAAACTCAATTGCACATAAGCCCTCTCATTGCAAATTAAAATAGTTGATCCCAAACTTCTAAAATGGCACCAAAAACACACATTCACACTCTTACATAACATACACAATACTGTCTTCCCACACACACTTTGATGCAACCCTGAAGGACCTTTCCTGTCTGTATTTTTGTCACTCCAAAACCATGACCCGAAACAGAAACAGGACTTTTGAAATGGAATCCTGTTGAAAATATCAAGTCATTCGTAAGGAAGGAGGCAACCATTGAAACCACAGTAATAGCAGGTGCTAAGTGAATGTCAGAGAGGATGCTACTACAGTAAAGTCAAGTGGAATTCCTGCAAAGAAGTATACAATACACGCGCAATAGCAACCTCTAGTGGGTAGTAGTCACAGGTGGGCTGCTGCTGAGATTTGTGGGTTTATCCCTCCTTTTTATAGGAATTCATTAATATAATAATTATTGTGTGGATTAAAGGATATGTCTTTATGGTATCAGTGATTGATTTTCTTCAAATGCACTTTTATATTGGATATGGTAATACAATTTTTCCACAGAAGAACAGAAAAATTAAAAAAATGACGAGAATATTAATTAGGCTGATGTACTATATATCCGTGAATAATATGACTTTGTGTGTCCTTTGGATTCACAGCACAAACCACCATAAAGACTGTGATGTATGATGAATCAAACCATTATAATTGAATGTGTAAGTGTATTTCACACACTTTAATGTGTCTTTATGGAGCATGATGTCCTCATTTATCACAAAGATGTCTGTGTTATACTAAAACTCAAGCAAACTAAACATTTTAGGACTTAGATTCACAGTGGCGAACAGCAGAAGTTTCTATATGGCTGTAGCGCTCGGGGCAAAGCATTGAGATGTAACTTTGGTATGTCTCTATCGATTTCGGGGTCAGGTCAACAAGGAGGGACATTTAGATGTGAGTCAGTGAGTTAGTGATACAAGCTGGGTATGAGGGAGTTTGTGCATCACTTTTATTGTGAAGTCTGCAGATACTGTAAAAGTGTGGGTGGGTGGCTGCAGAACTCAGATAGTTGTTCAACACAAAAATGTGTCTGGAAGCAAAAGTGTGCATGTGTATGAGATGAGTGGGCTCGAGATGGGGGTGTTGAGCTCGTCTTGTTTTGTGTCTGAATAACATTTGAATGTATTTTATTCCCATTAGCACTAATCAAATGAGGATGTTATTGCATCAGTGTAGAAAACCCCAGTACTGTAGTTGCACAGTAGCCATACTGTCGATGCCCACCAGACATCATCACTACCAACTTTCATACTGTGTGTGGGAGCCAGGCTAAAACTTTCATGGAGCCTTCTCAGCAGATGCAGTGCTAATTGCTGTCCATGCATTAACATATGTACATGTCGGTGGAACTTTCAATATGCTAATATCCTGTGAAGTATAAAGATGTTAATGTAGTGTTGCCAAAGCTCTGTGTGTATTTGATCATAAGTCCTCTGCAGCAGCACACACAGCGGAGCGTTGAAATGATCTCATCTACAGAAACTGATTTTGTATCAGGGGAAAATGATGCCCAAAGATTCTACGTCCATCAAGATGCTGCTCTACTTTTCATGTTTTATTTATTTATATATTTTTTAGTCGACTTCCAAGTCAACTGGCACAGCATGGAGGATTATCCAAGCTCTATGCCATCAAATAAACAAGCTCAATTATGCATTTTTCCAAATAAGTACTTCTTAAAATAATACGTGCAGGTTAATCTAAAGAAAGTCGGCCCAATGGTGAAATGTAACCACTAAAAAAATCTGCAAATGAAAACGAGGCATGAATTGAGAGACAGCTCTTGCTCAAGTGAAGACAGTGTTTTTTTTATCTGAAAGCACATTTAAACATGGAGCTGAGGACAAAAATTAAGTCACTCCAGGATGAATTGAAAATGCATTTGAGCGATTGAAAGAGAAAGTGAGGTAACTGAATTAAAACTCAACAGCAGATTAAAAGAAGCTGAATCTAGGATAAGCACTTTAGAGGACCGGAGCACAATCGCAGAGACACTGTTATCATTCGTTCTCCAAAGTAATCAGTATTAAAAAGATGAATACCAAGACCTGGAAATCCAAGAGAGATGCAACAATCTGAGGATTCATGGAGTCATTAAGGATGCAGAACCTGGAGACACACTTTCATTGACCCTTTTATTTAGCTTAATGGGGTATTTTGAAAGGATGTTTGAGGTTTTGTAAGAGGTCAAACCAGTTTTGGGAACTTCATGTTGATTTTACTGTCTTGAAATGCTGTAGTGATGTCATCTAAAGGAATCCATTGTTTGGTTGTTTAAATGATTGGCTAGCTTTCACGAAAATGTGTGTTATACATTTTGTTGACCGTTGGTATTTACTATCTTAACACCTCAAGGATGAAAAGTAATTGGAATGTTTTTCAATGCAGATCAGCATCCCTGTCCCCCTACACACTTGTTGCAGCTTTAATTTATGTAATCTTTAACTAAATGTTATGTGCAGAAACACATTTAACATTCAACAGATTTGCTGCTTTACCAGTGTGCAATGTAGTATTTCCAAAAAGGCATGAACACTTTGCATGAATGCACCAAGTGTTTCCAGGTGCTTGTAGTCCTGAATCATGTATTAATGCACTAGTGCAGAAGTGATGCATAGTAGCCTATGTATTTATTATACATAGCAACCCGTTAAGAGAATAACGTTGCAGCTGCTGAGGGATTTCCCAACAGTATCATGACTTGCAATCAAACATTATTGTGGTTTTTCTCCACTTTGGACCCAAAGACTTTTGAAATGTGTATTACATGTTGTGTTTAGTACCATATTAGGTGTGAGGCACTCTCAATAGTTTAGTTTTGTGATGTTTTTTTTCTTAATCTTGACTAATTACAGGCTGCAAGTATTTTTTGTCAGATCTTCTTGAAGAGTGTATTCACTGTTTGACCTGAATAGTTAACACAAGACTTTGGAGTCCCACTTTGATAATGGATACATAAGAGCTTTCCGTATAATCTTAAATGTAACATGTTGCCATAGTTAGTTAATGGCCACGATGCTTGATAAGATTGCCCTCATCTGTTCAAAGATATTTTAAGTAATTCCTTTAATTCTACAGTGTAGAGAAAGAGAAATGTGTTACCCCTTTCCTTTAAAATGGTTTAAAAAAAGCAATTTGTCATTGCACTTAGTCAGTAATCACTCAGTTCTCTACTTTGGATGCAAAGCTGCTTCTGCTCCTATTTGGCTGATTTTGTGCGTGTGTTTAAATCATGACTGTTGTGGAGTGTATTATAAATATTTTCAGATGGATATAAACTAAGAAAACATAGTGGATCACCCTCGATGAGTACAGTATGTGATATACAAATCCTCTACTCTAAACAGAAGAACAGGGTCATCCTGCATAAACCAGGCTGAAGTGCTTCTTCATCCAGTTCAGAGAGGCATTGTCAATGAGATACATGCAAGATCACATTCAAAAATAGATGCCCCATGACAGCTTTGTAGACATTTTAAATTTGGTCTCTAAACATTGTGAACCTTTTGAAGTGTTTTGGCATCTTATAAGCTTTTAAATGCAATAATCTGTCAACGCAACTGAACTTTCTGGATGCGTTTCATTGTCTAATCTATACCTTCAACAACACACCCCACCAACGCAGCCCCCTGTTTCTTCTGCATTAGAGAATGTTCCTTAGGACAGAGGGATGTCTTCACTAAAGCTTTCACTAACTGAGAAAAGAGTGGTGAAAGTGTGAAGGAGTTGGAGACATACAGTGTATGATGGATTCTGTGGTTGACAAAGAAGTCAAGGACAGAGAGGAGAGAGAAATAAATTGAGGTCAAAACTAAACAACAACATCAAATAACATAACTCATTACGAAATGACATGCCCTTAACCTAACTCGTGTTTTTCTCTATCTAAACATAAGCTTTAGAGGGTCTTGTAAACCTCTATGAAGGACTTTTTCTTGAGTGCATGTGTAGGCATGTGGCACTGTGAGTTTACCCTTACGCTAAGAAAATATTTCCCCATATATTAACTTTCAATATATAACATTATTTAGTTTTCTGATTTACTGGTTAATTGAAAAGATTTAATAAAGTAAATATTGCTGTTGGCTACACCAACTGATACTGATTAATAATCAACAGGAAAAAATATATATATTCATATGAACAAAATGGTAACACTTTATATTAAGGTACACAAATTAACCATCAACTAGTTGTTAATTAACATGCATATTAGCAGTATACTGGCTCTTTATTAGTCATTATAAAACACTTATTAATGCCTTATTCTACATGACCATATTCTACAAGTAATAAGCCATTAGTTGAGAGTTTTTCCTCAATAACCCTCTAATTAGTGCTTATTTATTGCAAGTAAGGAAGTTGTTGTACATGAGTTTTGGTCTTAATATGCTCTGCTCAATATGGGCCTAATAAGGCAGTAGTACCACAAGAATAGTAATTCTCCCATAATAACACTTAACAAATATGATCTATTCTTATGTAAAAAGACATGACACTGTAAGTGTTAATTGTGTCTAAATAACTCAAAATTAGGTATTTCTATCTAAGAATATGTTCTCTATTTTAAAGTGAAGTCTTGTTCATAACCAATACGCTAGTAGTTTGACTCTAATTGACCTGGGGCCTCATTTATAAACGGTGCGTACGCACAAAAGATGGCGTACGCCAGTTTCTACGCACTGTTTGCGATTTATAAAAAACTAACTTGACGGGAAAATGTGCGGTCCTCCACGCAAACTCTGACCCATGCGTACGCACTAAGCACAAAAACGGGAGAGACGAGAAACTGCGACACCATTGTCAGAAGGAAGAATGGAGAGAAATATGTGGAAATAAAACGGCCCTAGTCTTTTGGGGGCCCTAAGCGAGCTTTGGCTTGGGGGCCCCCCTCACTCTAGCGAGTTCTCACTACACACAACATGGAACCAACTTTTGTCTTATGATATTAGCATAAGCACACATATTGTATAAATAAGCATGTAAACACCGTGGACCTAACATCCTCTAAGGGGTCCTCACCTCCTCTAGGGGGTCCGGGGGCATGCTCCCCCGGGAAGATTTCTTTTTAAATATTGAAGTTAAAAGCATCAATCTGGTGCACTTTGAGAGCAAAATTAAGAGATCTATGGATACATCTCTCAACACCCATATGTAACAGAACTGTAAACAGATTTTTCTTTATGGATGTTTTACAAATCACTCCCCTTTTAAACTGTATTCTTGTTTTGTCATATAGTATTTCATAACTGTTTTTCATTTATTCTGTCTGGCTGTCCATCTCATAATGTTCACATAGAAACTAGCTGTCAATAGGAATATCATTCAGAAGAATTATAATTTCATGCAAAAATCTGTCACAAAAAGAGGTTGCACATTTAAATTCAGGTGTTGTTATGGCAACGTCAGTTGCCAAACAGCCACATTTACTGCTGCAAACACGTTCAAACATGCTGTCGACACGTAAAGCAGTGGCAACTATGCCACCATTTCAGCTGACTTTTTCTCAGAAATACTGTCACATAACATCCATATATTTCAGTGCTAGGTTGATGCTTAGCTAAGCTAACTATGAAACACTTTAACTGACAGGACTCAGGATCAACTGTGCACTGTAAGGTAGCTTCTAGCTTCATGTCGAACAGTAAGTCAACATTTCCCAGAGAGCTTTCTTTGAAATCACCAGGTAGCGCTAAAAAACATTACATTTAGATTGTATGACAAAGTGTTTATTTAATATCTCTGGCTAGCTATAGCTACTTGCTAACGGTTTAGCTTACCCCCGCGATTCAAAGTAACGTCATCGTAGCTGTAATTTATGCTTTGCTTACATGTTCGCATAACTTGGAAGTTTACTGACATTTACATACCTTGTTTACCTGGCTGAAGTGGTGGCTCTGGGGTTGTTGTGTGAGCCACCACTTGAGAATTGTCGTATTTTTTAAGAAAAAATGTTCTTATGTCCATCTTCAAAAACTCTGAGTCCGACTGACAGTTTATTTTAAACATTGTCACAGCTCACAGGATAGATACCTGTCAGCCAATAAGACAGATGTTTATTTCCATTCAACTCTCTGGTTGGTCTGGTGCCTTGCCTCTGTTGCATTCACTGAACACGGGAAATTACAATCCTGCCGTCCTCTCTAGTGTCATGATGAGGTTCAGGTAAAGCACGGTTAATGTATTATATGATTGACTCAATAATATAATACATGACTTTGAGAGTAGGCAATCTAGGCATATTAACAAAATTAATTAAACATACTTTTCACGGCGACGGTGTACTGAGATTTTTTTTTTTTTTTCATTTTTTGCTATGGGGCCCTTAGTGGCTGCGGGGCCCTAAGCGGCCGCTTATGTCGCTTAATGGATCGGGCCGGCTCTGTACATACTGTATATTCAGATTTGTATGGGGACATGTATGTACTATATATTCACAATTATATTGGGACATGTATGCACTATATATTCACAATTATATTGGGACATGTATGCACTATATATTCACAATTATATTGGGACATGTATGCACTATATATTCAGATTTGTATGGGGACATGTATGTACTATATATTCACAATTATATTGGGACATGTATGCACTATATATTCAGATTTATAAAAGACCATGTACGTACCATATATTCCGAACATGAGTGCAATATATGTTCACAATGAGGAGAAATGCATGTTCTGATAAAAAAAATCTTTAATTCGTTTTTTTCTATCAATGTGTAACAGTTATCAAAATACTCATTAAAATAAGGACAAGGAAAGAATAAAAGAAAAGGCCTATAAACAACACATTATGTAATGACTCAAGAACATTTTCACGTAATTAAGTAATAAAACCCACATTTTGTAATCTGCTGCATTCTGTAATCAACAGCCTGAACGCAATATAAAATACATTTCCCTGCATTTTGTAATAAATTATTATATTTTGCAATGGTTATTACAAAATGCGTGAGTTGCACTTTTAAAAAACTGTAATATTCATTATGTAACCATAACCAAACTGTAAATACATCCCAAAACGGATGTTGATATACATGTTGGCTAATGAATATTGGTAACACTTGAGTTTTGGCCAATGAAAGATATTCTACTGAAATGATTTTAAATTAATGATGAGTAAGGATGATTCATGGTTGAATGAATAAATAAACAGTTGTAATGTTATTGTTTGCAACTCATTTTGTAACAACCACTGCAATATGTAATAATATATTTCAAAATGTGGCGACATGTATTACATATTTGCATTGAACTTGTTTACTACATAATGGGCAAATTATTACAAAAGGAGGTGTTATTACATAATGAAGGGAAAATGTATTACATATTGTATATGTATAGCTAATAAATGATGCATTGTTATTTCATACAGGGCCAAAAAGAGTAGTCTGTTATCCTATTTAACAATCTTGTTTTTTGTTTCACCTGGTGACAACTTTAAACATGAGCTGATCACTCATTAAAACAAGGTCCGGGACAGGGCCAAAAAAAAACGTCTTGTACCCTATTTAATCGTCCATCTTGTTTTTTCGCTTCACCTGGTGCCTTAACTCACAAATTCTTGTGTTAATGGATTTTCTTATGTCTGATGTCTTGGTCCCTGGATGGTGGTTTACTAAAGCATCTGTGGAACAGAACAATTACAAATAATTAGAAGTTCACAAAAGACAGCAGGAATTATAACAATATCCATAATATCTATATTAAAGCATGGGCTGGCTTGGTGAATAATGTGGGAATGCAAATAGTGGAAGAATAGGCTTTGTACATTTTGAGTGTGGTGCTACTGGTTGGTATATTTTATGGAATTTGGACCAAGCATCTGCATCTGTAACAGTTCTGTTTAAAACTTTTTCAAATGTAATTGCATTTATCTTTAAAAGACTACTTTTATTGAATGAGAGTTTTACCTAGCACAATGAGCCTGGGGTGGTGGGAAGGGAGAACTGGGCCTCGGCATCGGCAGGAGTTGTAGTCGTCTATGAGTATTAGAATTTAGATGAACAAAGGCATAGAAAAACCCTGAAATATGTACTGACACAAAGCTACAACCCTCGATTTTGTAAGTAGTAGTAGTAGTAAATACATAGGTATACAATATACAACAATACGCATCGTGCAATTAGCAGTACCAGTAATAAAATAACAGAATAAAGAACTAAGCTGAATAAAATGACATGTGAAAAGTAAAATTACAGTGAAATGAAAGTGTGTTCCTCACCACTGCTATCTGTTTCCTCTGTCCTAGTGTCTTGTGGGTCTGATTCCTCACTACTGACGTCTGCCTCTCTGCATGGGCCCTCTCTCCTTATTTCTTCTGCCTCACCCTGGCTCCTCTGTCCTCTTGACTTGGACCCGGACCGGTTATACACTGCATAACAAGGGAACTAACATAGCTAATTTAGCTAACGTTAGCTAATTTAGCTGTTGTAGTGCCGAGAGACGGGACCTGGATTAAGCAACTAGACTACTTGTAGTGTACATGCAGAATTATTTCAATTTAAAATAGTTTTAAATGCTCACACACATACCTGACTCTCGTGCTGTATTTTCCTCTTGTTTCTTTTTATTTTTCCGTTTCGAAGCACCTGATGAATGCTTTCTCCTTGACAGCGCCATAATCCCATCATCAACAGACAGAGGCAACGCACTTGCTTTTGAATCTGCCAATCAGATCAATCTGTTGCTGGAGAGGGGGGGGCCTCCCCGAAATCTGAGATTGATTGGTTTTATGATCACTGGCACGTCCAATGAGAACGTTAACACGTTTTAGAGAGTTATAACTAATATTTGTTGCGGAAAGCTACATGATCCAAGCCACTGTCAGCCGGAAGTGGAGCGTTCCATTACTGTTTTGGGCTGTCTGCCGTGGATGGGCTGCATTCCACTCCAAATAGCCGGTCGGCCGTAACCAGAATCCAAACGCCAGCCGTTTTATGGATTCTCATTTAATTTCCAAGAATATCTCAGTACTGGGTTATTTCCAATTTCAAAATAAACATATGTATTAAACAAATATAAATAAGAAGTAAGTATATTATAGTATATTCAAGAATGAAAAAATATGTGCATTGCATTGGACACACATATATATATATATATATATATATATGCGTGCATATATGCATATATATATGCGTGCATATATGCATTTATATATATATATATATATATATATATATGCGTGCATATATGCATGTGTGTGTCTGTATATATTTATAAACTGTATATTATTTTCCATCATTCAATGGACAATGGAGTATTTGTACTTTTTAAATATATACCATCAAACATATGTTCATATATAAAGTGGGTAACTATACAAAACGAAGTTAGATAACTTTTTATGAATATCTGTTCAACTTTAAGTAAACTTGTGTAACTCATGAAAGATAAATGAGTGTTTCAATAAAACTATTACATATACAAATGTATAGTGCAGTTTTTGTTTTCATTGCAATATTTTTTTTTTTATATGCATCAATATATGGCCATACACAGTCCATGCATATATTGCAATATATTTAAAAATATAAGGACTACTTTCCCATATATGGAAATGTATGATCCAGTATATTGTATTATATTTTCCAATATATTCCAATATATTTTTGTTTCATAAGGGTATGAATGGTTGTTTGCCTGTACAAAGTGATTGTGTGTAAAGTGATTGTGTGTGTCACTCTCTGGGCTTGAGTCACAAATCATGTGACTGGGCAGATGTTGACGTGGTTAGTCTCTCAGAAGAGAACAGAGCAATGAGTTTGAGATCCGTTAAAATAAATACACGGGTTTGGTGGCTGAGTGAAAGGCGGCACATCTTTTCTTACATTTATTCTGGTGACATTTCGAGTCTGAATCAGAAAAAATAGAATACAGGGAGAAAGTAATTTACGAAACAGTACAAAGCAGCTTTGCTCCTCGTCCCATGATGGACTCAGTAGTTGGTTTTCTTTTTCGTAGCTTTCACAGAGGGAGTAATTGGAATGACCTCTGGGAGCCTACCACAGATCAATTATCTGGGTTTTTCTGTCAGAGCCGTCTTGTTACAGCCTGACTGAAGCAAAGGTCAGAGAGGCAGCAGGTTGAGCAGGTGGAACCCACTTGATGGTGTTTGCACAGGCTAGGGGGTATGTCTGAGCAGAAGGTGAAAGTAAAAAGGGTTTATAATATGAGATGTGGCTTTGTGATCGGAATTTGATTGTAACATGGTCTTTGTAAGAGCAACACGTCGTTAAATTCCTTTCAAAAGGACTAGGAAATCTGCTGATTGTGGTAGCATGGAAAGCAATTTACAGATGTACAGATACTGCTGCAAGATGAATTGTGCAATATGTTGCCGTACAAAATTGAGCAGGGAGGTAGAAGTGACATCTCAGCACAAGCAAAATTAGTTACATTAAAGATGGTGTGGATTTTTCATTAATATGTTGACTGATATAAAATTGGTTTAGTGCTCGGTTGAATAAAAACAATGTTTATCTAATGATCTGCTATTTGTTTCCAAAAAGAACCGTGGTTGCACTACAGAGCCAGAGAGATTAATCCATTTCATTCCTAATCATTATGGGATACAAAATACAATTCTCAATTTATTATAGTGATATACTGTATCACCGTTATTTTTAAAGCAAATCCAACACAGTTTTTTAGAGGGTAATATGATGATTCCCAGAGCACATTAACCTGATTGCACAAAGATAAAATGCCTTCACTATAATGCGGTTCTGATTGCTCAGAGCCCAGGCATGGTTTTGTCTGAGGCAGTAACCTCCACTGGGCCTCATCAGCCGTGGGCTTGTCCCAGTGGCACACAGACTCCCCTGTGTTCCTCTCACTGGCTTCAAGTCTCATTAGTCGGCTTCTACCCAAGGGGCCAGGGTCACGTAAGGAAGCCTGGCTTACACCAAAATCAAGCTCTGCACAGTCCTGATCTAACCCCCTTTTAGAGCTCAGTGATGTATCAGCTCCGAGTTTTTGTAAAACAAGTTATATAATACATTTTGCATGCATTATTGTATTTCATGTATTTTTCTGTCAAGATTGACATGTGACTGGCTGTATTTGAACAGACAATATGAACAGTGCAGTTTGCACAGCTCTGATTGTTACCACAGAAGGTGACACAGCTACACAGACACATAACTCATCACCTGAATGAACATGAAAAGATTGATTTTAAATGCTCTCAATGCTGGTTTCACATATCCTTGTTTAGTTAATCACAGTGATTTGTTTCTATGTGGTCAGAAAATGTAATGGATCTGTTTTTTTAGGATGCCAAGAAGACACTTGTGTTGATTAAAAGGATGTGTTTAGCTTCACTAGCAGCATGGCTGTGTGGGAAGCTGCAGGATGTCGGTCTGACTGTCATTCTGCAATTGCAATGAAATTCCTGCAGACTTTTCCCAATCAGGATGAACTGTTATCACTTTTGTGATCCTTTAAGATTTCTTTAGCCCCATAATCAGGACAATTACAATTTCTACAATCATTTGGTTTTTGACCAAATAACTGCAAAGCTAATTACATTTCAGTCAGCCTCAGCCGTTTATTAGTTTATGCTAAATATAAAATGTTGCTTACACAAAAACTAAGACTCAAGTAAAGGTAAACATTGAAAACACCAGAATGTTAAAATTAACTCAAAGCACTGTACAGCCACAGAACTGCTGGCATGGGTACAGGGCCGCCCCTCCCTACGGGCAGATCACGCAGACTGCGGAGGGAGCCTCACCTCGCGAAGGGGGCCTCATGTTGCGGAGGGAGCCTCATGTTGCGGAGGGAGCCTAACCTATGCGCTTATGCGGCGCAATTAGTCTAGGCGCGGCACAGTTTCGCCGCTGCGAGGCTCCACTAGCATCCTCTCAAGCCTGGGTATTTCTGCCTCACACTATCAAGTACCAAGAATAGCCCAATTTACCATCTTTAAAAGTGCAACACTCGAGGTGGTACTAAAAAAATACATTTGTAGAACTTGTTTGTATCACATTTGCGAGGTGTTGACAGGGCAAAATATAGCACTGGAATCTCAATTGGCAAAAATCTCACATACAGTTTAAATATGTATCTTTGTGAAACATGCTGTGAAATGTATAATGTGCTCATTATAGGTAGTACGTGCTTATTATATGCATTGAGAAATACTCTTTCACTGGAAATATTCTTTCCTGAAGACTATTTTAGATCCCTCGGGGTGTCATTGTGGAGTAAATGGAGTAGATCAACAAGCTGCACAGGGTAACAATGCTGGAGATCATGAATATTGTACTTGCACTCAACACATAAACAGTATTGCATTCCATAACATTTCATGATTTTACTATTGACTTCCTTCTCCATAATATAAACAAATGGTTTTATTTCCACCAGCTAAGTTGGCCTGAGAACTTTGATGACTAGACCACGTCCTTATCACGAAATCTACTTACCCACTGAGCAAAAAAATCCTTGCGACTGACACCAGCTGACAGCCCATGGTAACAATTAGCAGAGGCGGACAGTTGCTTGTGTGTGTGTGTGTGTGTGTGTGTGTGTGGTGTGTGTGTGTGTGTGTGTGTGTGTGTGTGTTTGACTTCCTAATTGGCTGTGCACTCTTTCTGTTGACTTTTATGAAGCATTCAGCAGTGTTTGCATTAAAATGAGCGATCTGACAGGAGGATTGGTGTTTGGCAGGCACAGATGCCGGAAAGCCGCCGGTCATAACATTATCAGAGTGCAGGCGGTAGGTAAAGCAAATGTAGGTATGGATGCCATTGTTTGTTTCCCCAGCGTTTCCATTGATATGCAAGCTTTTGTTTAATCAAAGTGATTGTATTCCAGAGAAAACAATGTATTATTGAATGGCTGCAGGACTGAATTCAGTCTACAGCTAACAGTGAGAGAATTTGACAAGTCTGAAGAAAAGGGTAAAAAAAAAAGTGTATTCAATGCATTATTTATTCACAAGTAGATAAGTAGTTGAATGTTTTGAAGAGGCATTTTAGGTAGCCCTTTTCAATAACAAATAAAAGTGAATTAATACTTCACTGTTTATTTAAGATAGGATGAGATAAGATAAACCTTTATTGACCGGAAATGCAGGTGTCTAAGCAGCAACAGCAACAAAGGTGAATCACAGGATAGGACAGATATGAATTCACACAAGGATAATTTATTGAGAGTCAAAGCTCAGTTAACAGTGACACAAAGCTCTGAACTATAGCAGGGCTCTCATGACTGCCCTTCAACTTCCGCTGCCGAGAAATTTCAACACAGCAGCAGATAATGAATGTTGTCAGGGATGTTGATGAGCAGGTGCAGACATTATGCATAAACAGAACTATTTCCTTAATTAGTCCAGGCCACAGTCATACCAGTGTGCATGCAACAAAGCAAAAGGTCCCTTCCTTTCTGCAAAATGTCACCACTTATTCTGACCTGCAGAGATAACCGGCAATCTCCTGATTATCTTTCCTGATTGTGTGAAAATGTATGATCTTCTCTGGTGAAGAAGAAAAGTATCCAAAGGCTTTGATTTGTGTGTGTGTGTGTGTGTGTGTGTGTGTGTGTGTGTGTGTGTGTGTGTGTGTGTGTGTGTGTGTGTGTGTGTGTGTGTATGTGTGTCAAAGAGAGAGAGACCATCTGTTCATCAGCTGGACCATCACATGACTTACTGCTCTGCCAAAGCCATTCCCTGTCCTTCATCTCCATTAATGAATTTCAAATTAATTAATATTTACTTCTAGCACTGATATCACATTTAAATGCATTCTAGGCCACTGTGGTATTACGTTAAATAAGCTGAAATGTAAATGAATGTTTTTTAATATATAAGGATGGCCTAATAGACGCTGCTATCTTGTCAAGCTAGGGAGAAGTTGAAATAGACGCATATTAAGGTGTTTATTTGATTACTTGTGATAACCCTGTCTCTCTCTACACACACACACACACACACACACACACACACACACACACACACACACACAGGTAATCCTCCCCTCATATTTCCCTCTTACACTGAACAGATGCTGCTGGAAGACCTGCTTAGAGAGGGGGAGAGCAGTAAGGAGCTGCTTTGATTCACATGCTTATCTGCAGGGTTCATGTTGCAGCAGACATGATCAGAATACTTGCCGAGCAGCCTGCCATGCATTATGGCTTCAAGTCTAAATATTAAAGGCTTTTATTATTGGACTGTCTCCTTCAGTGGCTTCCAGCTACTCCTGTGCATAGTAGACAGCGGAAAAATGAATATGAATTGCAAATTCACAAAGCTTGTCACCTCTTGCTCCTTACTCTCATTCTGAAAACACAACAGGCATCAGTGAACTGTGGTTTGCTGCCATAATTACATTTTTCAGAGGCCAGGAGACTTGTTTATGTGCTTGTCACAGAAATAACATATTGGTTAGATAGGTCAACATGTCACAGGAGCCACAGGAATATGTTCACTGCTCAGTAATTTGCCATAAAATCAAAACATGCTCCAAGCAGGCGCTGCAGCATTCTGTAGACATTGCAATGCAGCTCGCCGTAGGCCACCTTTCTGCAATGCTCTGATGTGATTTTGGGTTGAGAGTGCGTAGATTCTCGTGTCCTGGAGAAAGTGTCGAGAGTACAGCCGCAGAGAAGTCACTTCATTACCAGTTCAGTTTAAAATGTTTGCCTCAAAGTACTTGAAGGGAGGTCTGATGGAAGAGTAATCAATGAGCAACTCGCCCTGCTTTGGAGGAAAGTGGTTACTGTAGTCGACAGGAATTGATTAAGAGGGAGAGAAAGAGAGAGCATTACTTTATATCCACAATGCACTATTGCACTAGTAACCTTCTAACCCACTGAGGATCATTTATCTTCAGAGATATAATTTACGGTTATTATTACATCAAAGATCAATTAAAACAGTTTTAACAAGTCAGAATTCCAAGCAATGTGCTTGTAAATTGAACTTCAAGCAATTGTCAAGTCATTATTTTTGGACTAAGATATAAAAAAAGGTCAGAATAACCTCATTTGTATAGAATTGCAAATGAGGTTATTCTGACTTTCGGTGTGTGTGTGTGTGTGTGTGTGTGTGTGTGTGTGTGTGTGTGTGTGTATGTTTGTGTGTGTGTGTGTGTGTGTGCACCTTTGTAGTACATCAAGGTAAATGCTGACCTTTTAAGAAATACTTATTTTCTCCCTGGCCTTCACCTCCCAGGGACAGGAGCGATCAAGTGTGACAGGTGGAAGCAGGCCTATAATAAAGCAATAGACCTGGGCTCCGCCTGCTGCATTAGCTAGGATAAACCTGGTTTGATGTCTCCTCACACTCCATATGCCTTCATGTCTTTGATTTGTTAAGAGTGTGTATACTGTGTGATCAGTTCCAGTAGTTTGTGGATGTCATAGTGTTATTATAGTACAACCGCACTCATTTCAGCATATCCTTAGTCTGTTCAGTGCTGAATTTAGTTTGACATGATACAAGAGGTGGCAGCAATAACAAGAGGAAAGTGTTTGGCCTAGTTAGAAACAGTGAGCTGTCCATGGTCCTGAATCCATTTCATATCTCTCTGTGTTTTGCTCTCTTTGAGTTCACCTCAGTCTCTGCTTTATTGGCATGACATAGAGACTCCTTACAGTGCTAACCAGAGGGTGACAAAATGAATTTAATTTGCTGCACCCAAAGATCAATCTGATAATAACAGATGGGCTGATTTACAATCTTGTTTTGTATTCAGCATGGTTGCCCGTTTCCCCTAATGTGAGACAACAATCAACACATCATGCGAGAATTGTCTGAAAACACATTTCTTCCTCTGTAAATTGGCCTAACATAACATTTGTTTACGGCTATACTAAAGCAATGCACACATGAAAGTAGGCTAACACCTACCTACTTTTTTCTTATTTTGATTTACCTCAACTACAAATCCTGTAATCCTATACATTTTTCTGCTGAACATATTTGAATGCATGTTGTGCAGTCACACACATTGTTATGCATTGCCCTACAGTTCCAAATAGCCATTGGCTTCTATTCATTTCTGCTCTGAACTCTATTAGCAGTCTCTTGAAACAGGCTGATGTTGGGTCACAGTGAAGTAATGAAGGCTGCAAGTCACAATATCATTACCATATGTTGTAATGCATTTCATATGCAGATCCATAATGATAACAAAACTTGGACCACCATTAAAGGGGCACTCCACTGATTTTACACATAAAGGGCAGACTCCTAGTACTAGGATGGGTTAAATGCAGAGAACACATTTCACTGTGTGTGCTGTGTGCTCTGCATGTGTGACCATTAAAGAGGGCTTCATCCCTCCTATTCTATTCTATTCTATGAGAAGTACTACTCAGCTTGTGGGAAAGCTGTAAGAAATATCTTTTGTGTTTTTTGAAGAGTGTTGAGATGTATGAGAGAATAACCCTGATGATGTCACCAGGGTTATCACAGCTTGAGCAGAATACTCTGTGTGACAAACTGAGGTTTGGGTGTGGGGTCTGAAAGATGAGGTAGTTTACCTGATAGGAGGGTCTTAAAAGATACGATGTTGGTATTGTGGCACGTAAAGCATTGTGGGTAATGTAGGATCTAGTGTTTTTAGACCTGACTCACCTGCATCAATTTTGATTATCCTTTTTTCATGTCTGTTTCTTGTAAATCTCTCATTTTTATCTAAATGCAACACTCACCGTTCTTAACCATTTTTATGCAGACCTGATGTTTAAAATAAATGGAAATGAATGAATGCCAATGGCTGCCTGAAACTGCACAATCACATGCTAAAACTAAACATGTTTATCAAAATGGTTGTTTAAAGTCGGCGTACGAAAATAGAAAACACGGAAATAAAATTGGAAGAGTCATTTAAATTAAATCGTCTACATACAAGTGGAAGTGAATGATTGGTAGCCTAAATACACTGAAGCCTTTCACTTGTGATCATCTCTCTCTCTCTCTCTCTCTCTCTCTCTCTCTCTCTCTCTCTCTCTCTCTCTCTCTCTCTCTCTCTCTCTCTCTCTCTCTCTCTCTCTCTCTCTCTCTCTCTCCCTCTCTCCCTCTCTGGAGTTTGTTGGTTGGTTGCAGCAGTGTCTCAGTATCTGCTCTCCTGACACACGGAGGCAGTTATCCTCTTTGTCTGTTCTGTCTTTAGTATCTTAACGGTGAGGTGAATGTAAATCTCGGTATGGAGGACCGCGGCTCTAGTTTCCCCCCCCGTCGGAGACACACAAACTCACCGGACAATTAAGGCGTTAAAGGGCACATACCGGCCGGTTGTCAACGGAAAACGCCGCTGCTGTTGTTTTATCACAGTGAGGCTCACTAATGTTTACTTCTTCTTCTTCCTCCTCCTCTTCTTTTTATATCTACGCGTCTTCGAAAACAGATGCCCTGCTCGGGAAGTTACGGACAAAACGCGGATAAATCCGCCAAGCCGTCTTCCCCAATTTTCAAGAGGAGCTCTCACCCGAAGGTAAAACGGTTCCAAAACTGTTGAATTGATGCTCGATGTTTGTGTTTTTTAGCCCACGTTTCGCCCACTGAATAGACGTGTGTTCACTTATTTAGTGACATATCTTTGAGGAGTGAACATTTCGTCCAAATTGGATGACTCATGCTGAATCCAAATGTTGTTTTGGAGTCAGTAGGCTATTTAACTGCGCCTTTGCGGGTTTAAAAGACATGCAGGCTGTTTCTTGAACATTTGGCCGGATGTCGGGGTTGCAGGTGTGTATGTGGTTAAACAACACAACAGTGGGCGATCTGTCTGTGTGATGTTGTGATGTGTAACTGAAATGATTCAGCTCCTCCTCCACGGTTTTCTCAGCAATTTTATGTTTCACAGTAAAATAAATGCGTACTGGAGGTTTGGAGTCTTGGCTGGTATGGGCATTTTGATTTGTCAGATTGGGTCAATAAGATGTTTATCATAGACCAAAGGGTTAATTCCCTGCCTTTGTGTAAACAGCATTTAGTAAGTAGTCAAATATGAGTTTGAATGCATTGCAAAAATTACTTCCTACATTATGACTATGGAATAGAAGAGTGTGTTTCTCACAATATTTGTTGCAATACAATACAAAACAGCCTGTCCTCCAAGAAAAATTCAGAGCCTACACTCCACCAATGTCAGGTGGCCCAAATGAAACTAGAGACTTGTATTACCTTCAATGGTTACTGTTGAACATAAAGAGGCATGCTTTTATTGGTTCAAAACACTCAGATACCCTTGAGATGAGTGAATTAAGTAGCTTTTTCTCTACTCTGACAAGAGAATTGTGACAAACAATATCTGTGTTTTATGGGCGATGAAAGACATTGCATTTAGTAGAATGCTAGTTTCTGCAAATAATGAATGTCTTTCAAAGGGCAAACAATTATAAGAAGGCCACCATGTTCCCACTGGTGCATCCTAACATGAGGTCTATTTCTAGAGATGATGATTTAGCTCAGGATCCCACTCCACTATTCACAAGGTCAGTGAATCCACAAACTCATATGAATCACCCATCCAGCTCCGTCCACTCAGCAGTCACTCACTTTCCCACAGCAGGGATGAGCAGGGCCAGCTCAAACATATTGAGTATAGAGATACCAGAAAATAAGATATTGACAAAACACTGGCAAGCAGAATATGATAGATCCTGCTG
Organism: Dissostichus eleginoides; assembly: GCA_031216635.1. Taxonomy (NCBI): domain Eukaryota; kingdom Metazoa; phylum Chordata; class Actinopteri; order Perciformes; family Nototheniidae; genus Dissostichus; species Dissostichus eleginoides. Next base: position 13,554,396 of record CM062265.1, read on the forward strand.
TCTCTCTATGTCACTTTGAAGGAGGCAACACCATTAATTGATCCAGATCCAGCAGTGCTCAGCCAGGGATACTAATCAAGTTAAATCAATAGTATTTTTCCCCCAACAGTTTAATTAAATTAACTCTACTGTAGATGACATAAGACGAGTTGTAATCACTTGATGTACTACAACAGGCGTGGATCTGTTAGTATGTTGCGGTGTCTTTCATTCCATTAAATTAATGGATTTAGGTCTAGCTACCCTTTTAGCGCAGCCTTTTGAGTGACCTGAAAAGCAGCCTAACTGCTGTGTTAGTGCCCTCAATTTGCTTCAGCTGCAAAAAAATGACAGTAAAAAAAGCAGGCTACGCTATCTCATAGCCATTTATGTCCATCTTCCCGCTCGCTCTCTCATCCACTTTCACACACTCTACCTCTCTCTTCCTCCTGCGAGTATGCACTCACTCAAACTGTGTCTCATCGCATCTCATCATTCTCAGCGGCACTCTGCCCTCTCTGCTTGTCTCTGTCACACACGCACACAAAAAGAGGCGCACCAGCTAACAGCCATGTTGGACATTATGTGATCAAATATGTGGAGTTTCCACTTCGTTCTTCTGTGCATCCTCTCTGTGTCACACTTAGGTTGTCTGTGTTTATTTTCTTGGTTCATTGTTGACATTCTGCACTTCATCTTGACTTGTTGTTGTTTCCAGTATATTATGATCCCTCTTTGAGCTTAGAACGAGGTTATCTGTTTGTTTTGGTATATGTTACCAACGTATGTGTGTCATGTGACATATTATGGACAGAAAGAAAGAGCACCAGAATTAAACTCCCAAACCCCAGAGGGATACCGAAGGCAGGTCATTATTAATTTCTCTAATGCGCAGTGGCTTCATTTTAGAAGGATGCTATATTGCAGAGGGCCATTTATAATGTATAGAGCAGTCCTGTATTAAATATCTGCAGAGTCGGAGGTGTGTATTCCACCGCTCAGTCAGGGGGGGCTTGATTACACCATATTGCCTCAATGAAGGAATGAAGGCATTATGAGGATTTCGGGATAAATATTTCGCTCTTGTGTTTCTGCAGATAAAACGTCGCTATGTTGAGTCTTTGGAGTGTGTGGGTGCAGTCATTATTAATGTTTTAGTGGATGCGTTAATGTTACTGCAGAAAATATGGGTTAGAATGTTGACATCTTATAGAAAAAGGTTTAAGACAAAAAGTTGGTGTCACCGCTGCTGAAATCCAAGGATGAAAACATAAAAGGAAGCGTGGGATCAAGTATCAACAGACTGAAGCTGCAGAAACAGATAAAGTAGTAGAGGTCTATATTTAAACGGCCTCACTAGAGAGATAAGATGTCGTCATTCCCCACAGTTGGAAACTGTGTACGCTGAAGAAACCAAATCTTTCATATCGCTGTGTCCTTTTTCTTGTTCTTTATAAAGCTTTAAAATAGATCACAGCCTCGCATCTATTTGAGATATTGGTACAGGGTGTTTTTTGGGTGAAGAACATTCGGTTTTCATTTGAGAGCTAAAAAAGACATCACATTTGTTTCTTTACTCTCCGTGGCAGGTATAACCAGCAATATCAAAACTGAATAATTCTGATATTGAAAAAGTCACCCCCTTGTTGCTCTCTGTTTGCCACAAGTTATTCACCGTTATATAAAAACAATCCCATAGGATATTCGACAACAAGATAACTGTCGTAATTATAAACTATAGTTGATGTGCAAAAAAAAAGTAAACTGGATGCAAGCAAAGTACATTTAAGGAATGTGTTCCTTAAACTACAGTGATTGCAGAACTGAATCAAAGAAATGTTAGTCATTCAGATGAAGTCGTGGCACATTTCGCACCTATCTGCTCATTACTCAATGTAACACTAATAGTCACAGAATGGTGTGTAATTTTAGAAAATGTGCAAGTGTCACTGCTGCAAGTCTCTCTCCTCGTTTTGCTTACTTTTCTTCCGTTTTCTCTCTCCTGTCAGACTTTCACATTTCAGCTGTCATGAGCACAAACTTGCTGAGTTTATCTAAAACCAAAGATTCGATTGTGCCCCCCACCCATTCCCAGCATTTTACTTTTCAGGCTTGAAATTGCAGCAGTGTATTTTGGGGATAGCTGTCATGCAGTAAGACACTTTTGACATCAATTAAAGCCTCCTCTACGAGTCAAAAACATAACAGAATCCTAATTAAACCGTATGTCTCACTTTCCGAAGGTGGCAGGCTTAAGAATGGGTGCCAGTCCCTCTTTTCACTTGCACTGCAGCTAATAGCCATGCTAGCTGGGCTGGACTGGGACACGAGGGTTGGCAGAGGTTCAGGCTGGCAAAGGAGTAGCTTTACCACTGAGGCTGTTGTAATTCTGCATACAACATGACATGCTACCATGGTTGGCGTGATGCTCGTTAGCACTGCAAAAAGGGAGGAATTACAACACACTGGTCGAACTAATAGATTCAGAAAAACTGTGTATTATTAGTACCATTCACTGGCTGTGTTTTCCATTCATTACTCCTCCAGTGTTTGTGCCTAGCAAATATGTCTGGGGAAGATAGCATTTAGTTCGATAAGCATAGTGCGGTAATGCTAATCTTTTCATGAAAATGTAAGTTGATGCAATACTGCATTAGCACCCCGGTCAGACCTGGTAAAAGAAACATGTTGTACGAAGTTTGCATACTGATTTCTCAAATGTTTATCGACCGCCTATTAGAAATGCATTTTATTCACTGAGGCGATTCTTCACTCCCTGGCTCTTCACATAATATATTCTGTAAACTTAAACTCGGTGGCACTCCGATGATTATTCACTTTTTTAAATATCTACCACTTAAAGTTATGCGAAACACCCACCTAAGTTCAACAAATGTTTACCTGGCCCTGGGAGACATCCAAATGATTCTCAGGTTTTCATACAAATGAAAGCAGTTGTTGTATGCGTTTGCTTTTATGTGTGTATCTTGATATTGTGATGGACTGAGTTATAGTTGGAGGAAATGTCTAGTGGTCAGTCAGTCCCCAGACTAACCTCCCATTTCTTGGCCGTGTAATGGCTCGATTAAAGCAAACACACACACACACATTAAGCAAATTGAAAAAGGATTAAGATGTGAATGTCAGGTGGTTACTCTATTTGTGTCAGTGCCATCCATGAGATACCTTTAAGCGATTAACAGACCGAATACCCAAAAGAATGCAACGTGTTTTATAGCGTTGGCATCTGGATTAAAATCCTGTGTGCAACGGCAATTATTTTGTGTTTGTCTGGAAAGTGATGGTCAGGAGACTTTTTGTTTTCAGCTTTTTTAGCTGATAGAATATCCTTTTTTCTTTGAGGGGAATGTAATTGTTACCTAACAGAGTGTGAGGCGAAACGGTATCATTGAGGCCGATGGCGTGTAAAAAGTCGTTATGACAGATCCATGTTAGGTTTATGTTTGTGTTCTCATGAATATGTGTGTATGTGCCTCTTTGTGTGTCTGTGAGCCGTGGTTTGTGTCTGATTGTGATGCAGAAGTCCTTTGAAGTGTAAGAAATGTTTTCCTCTCTGAGTGAAATTATTTCCTGGTCTTGTCAGCCAATGTTGAAGAAAAAGAAAATCTTTTCAGGAATATTGATGTCTCTTTCATTGGCTGCGAGGATATAGAAACATTGCCACGTTATTTTGCTTGAACATTTGACTCATTTGACTTGTTCTGGAGGATATCAGACATGAACCAAAACCAACAACAAAATATCCACCGATACGTTATGAAATGTTGACTTTTGTTGATATTTTGTGGAGCAGATATTTCTTAAACTTGACCAAATGGGCGACAGCTAAATGATGTGTGTTATTTGTTAATCATAATCAATCGTCAATAATTGATTGACAGTATCTCTTCCAACTCCGGCAAAAAATGCTTTCAGAATTTGAATTTTAAAAAGAAAGATGAGATGGAAAAATGAAATGGCATTTATGGTTTTAAAATAAAACTACTAGTAGCAAAGTCTGTTCACTGCAGCTGTGGTTGAGTTAAAGTAACTATGTAGTGCGTTCATACTGTACATTATGTTTTTGCAGTGAGCGTATATTCTTTATTTCTTTCTTCAACCCTTCATTTCTTTTCTGATTTTTTTTCTGCCTCTGCCTTTTTTCCTCACGCTAATCCTTCCACCTCCCAACCCACCCAGCCCCTTCATCCCCCCCCTCCACCGAGCCCCCTTATAACAAGGCTGTTCCACACTTAGGCCCCGCATTAAGATGCAGACCCCTCTCTCTCCTGCTTTTTCTCTCTGGCCTTAATCCTTTCCTCCTCAGTTCTATGAATGATAGCCTCAGCGACTACCACCCCCCCGTGTCTGGCAGGCAAAGGCCCGTAGCTAAACATAATGGTGAGAAAATTGCCGCAGTCAGAAGATGTGTCTTGGTGAGAAGAGGTCAAACTGTCAGCTGCTCAATCATAACAGTGGGAGTGTAGACCCAGGAACCTGACACACAGAAATGTCCCTGTCAGGCCCACAGCATATGGAGAAAATGGAGAGCTGAATGGTAGATACAAACCACTTTTGTATCTTTATCTACAGTAATTCAGATTGTGATACAAATGTGTGAGGTCAGATTTAGTTGATGAATGTGTTGATTGTCTGTTGTCTTTGAAGTGATCGGATCCAGGTCTGTTTCAGATTTGATGTGCGAGTCGAGTTTGTACGTACATACAAGATGTTTGTTCATCTGGGACTTTACGTCAGCTGTCATATGCTTTGTGAGCTTTTGTTTATGTACCATTTGAATCTAATTAGTGCAAACTTCGGTTTCCTCCGAAGAACATGAGTAACCACTGTCCGCCTTAGATTACTTTTTAACTCTAAGATTACTTTCATTCTCAACTGAGTTTTGTTCTATAGCCTGCTAAAATGAAATGTCATTCCACATTTTAAATCTTATATAAAGACTGACAGAAACACTCTAGCACATAACCCACTGTGTGTTGTTTTCATGCTTCTCCACTCTGTATGCCAAGCTAAGCTAACCTTCTCCTGGCCAAAGCTTCAGCCCTTTCTTCTTTGAACCACCACACACACTTTTGCTGATAACTTTGGCTACTGCTGCCCCCTCTCCACTCAGTTTTCTAACAGCATGAGAAAATTGTTTGTTATTAGTAGTGAGACCACTTCCCAGCTGGACAGAGAATCTCATTGAGATGCAAGACCCCCCACTAGAGAAGCAAGTGGAAAAATAAAATTAGAAGACACACGGACAAGCAGAAAGGAGGCCCACCTCTGTGTTCAATTTACCTTTGTTTACTCTACTCACAAAGCCTCTGTAATCATCTCTCCCTCTCTCTTTAAAACACACACACACACACACACACACACACACACACACACACACACACACACACGCTGTGTTAAAAGGAATAGATTCACTTAGATTCTCTGTGAATTCTGCATAATAATGGTATCTGGGTTTCCTGTGTAATGCAGGTGGAGAAGTTATCAGCTTGTGACATTTTGTTTCACTTTTTTACAATTTATTACAATAGTTTGCTCAAGAATCACAATTTACACATACTCAATTTACACATACGTTAGTCAAGATTAACTGGATATGTTTGCACTATTTGAAAAGGTGGGTGGTAAAACTTTTTGGTTTGTGATACCTTTATCATTTAAAATAATAAGGCGCTGCATTGTCAGTTTAATGTGATCTGTATATTTAGAGAATCCCTAAAAAGTTACAAATCAAATATGTCTGAGGTGGTTTATGAGATCAAATGTAATGGCGGGGTGTAATGGTTTTTGTTCATGATTTTTAAGAATTATAAAAAATAAATTGATCTTTGCCGATTTCTATCTCTGGTCATCTAAGTTTGGTTTTATTGCCCAACAAATGCAAAGAGATTTCATAAATTCCTGTTGACTTTGGTTTACAACAGCTAAAGACTTCACTGGTAACAATTAGTCAAACATATTTAAAAAATGAAAAGCTCAAGCAAAAAATACAGTGCGTGCCTCGTTAAGCCAAGATTCATAATTGCAGTGTCACAGCGGGCTGATTTTCTTTCACAAATTGAGTATTAACTGATACGGCATTCAGCACAGGAGGAATAACGCGGTGTGCCTCAAATGAATGATTTTGGAGAGACGGAAGGAACCAGGCTGCATGAGGATACAGAGAGAGTTTGCTTTCGCTCACTAATTGCCTGACATGATGCTGACTTTGATTGCACACTGCTGTTTGCTGTGACACCAAGACGTCACTAATAGAGGACACATGACTGTGTCACTTTGCTCAGACCTCTTTGGTTGCATTTGATTAGTTTGTGCAGCCCCTGAGAGCGAAGTATTGTCTCCTCTATGATTAGAACCAGTTTGCATGTGGAGATGGTCACTTTGATATTGATTTGTTAAGTGTTTGTTTGTTTGTACCCAAGACTCTGCACATACAGTATGTCAGGGCGGACGCATGCATGCACACTGCATATTATTTGGTACCGTGTGATTGTTTCAAACGATCTTCATCATACATGGCTTCCTCTTTCTTATTTTTCAGTTTTTAAAGCATGCAAATAAACATCAAATTGCTATTTTCACAATATGCAATATCCATGAAATTGCATACTATAATAATCAACCGAAGAAATACGTTTCGATTCGCAGAGTTGTTATCTACAGGAGTTATTTATATGGTTAGATTTGTATGATTGCTTAAATTGGAGACAAAAAAGAGTCTTCCCAGTCTTTGCCTTATGGTTTTATTGTTTATTTATTGTGATTATGCTAATTAGTCCATCTGCGATCTTGTTGACGCTTCTCTGCATTTGTGAACACTTTGTTGTGCCCTGTGTTTGAAATATAAATAAACCTGCCCTGGCTTTCGATATGAGTTGTTGTTGGAGTAATTACTGGAGTCATCGGCAGCGCTGACCTGTGGGTGACTCATAAAGGATATCTTAGTGAGTTAGAAAGAAAAAAGAACAGGAAAGGAGAAAAGTGGGGATTGTGGACATAAATAGAGAAAGGGCAACTGCCAGGTTCAGATGCCAGAGAGAGTGCTAACGCTCAGGAGACACAAACATACACATAATGTGGTGTATTAGCTTTAATACATCAGTAAATAGTGCATTTGAACTGTGACTACAAAGAGATCCCCACACAATTGATGTCAAGCTCTCATCCTCTCACATGTTGTTCTCGGTCACTGTCAATCAATGCTTTGTTGGCTTTTCCTTCCCTTTACAGAGACAGTTCTTTCACTCACTAACCAAACTACCATTTTACAATGTTAACAGAAGATGTCCCTTTAAACTTGTGTTAAAGCGAAACATTAATAATAGTTAGCTTTAACTGTGTGGCAGTGTTTATTATGCATAATTCACAAGTATAAATTAGTTTGTGTATGCATCTCTCTATATATCGACGTGTATAAACATGCCTGTCCGCAGGATTTAACTTAAAATGTTGTTATACAGTATAAAGGAAACATGCAAATGGATAATTTTACTAAATACTATATAATACTAAAATTATTATTTATACCTTGTTACCTCTTTTGCTGATAAATAAATAAAATAAATAAAGATATATGTGAATAAGCAAATTACATATCAGCCTGTATTCTTATGGAAATGGACCAAATGTTTCCTCGATGACGATGTTGTACAGTACAAGGGGAAAGCATGCACTCCTCTCTAACCAGCCTTCAACAGACCATTGATTTCCATTTTAAAGGGAAACACTATGACATGTTGTAATATTAGGCTTTCGGATGTGACCTAGACATTTTTAATTATTTGTATTAAGAGAGAGAGAGATCTAGTGAAGACACCAGCCATAACTTTGCAGTAACCCAGAAGTCATCCAACCATCCATTATCTCAGAGTGTAACCTTAGAGTTGCATCACTCAGTTTTTATCCAGTCACAGAAGATTAACAAGGTTGTGTATGCCGGTCAAATGATAAGCAGGTCTTGATTGAAAGGCCTCAAGCAGCCTTAGTTTATCTTAGTAGAGTGCAACTAATCATATCATCCTTTTTTTTGCACCGTCACAGTAGCTTAGCACCAGAAAGTTAATTCATGCTAACCTTCCCCGCTCGCTCTCGTCGGGCTGTCATTGACAACTTGTCGGCGCATTTGAGAAGTTGTGAAGGAAAGAATAAGCCCTTTCGGCACTAGAGCACTTATCCTATTAAACCAGATTTTTACAGCAACGAGCGACAGAAGTGAGCAATGAAGATGAATATAATCTAAATACAATATTTTCAGATTCTTGTCCTGAAGCAATCAACCAATTATTTGATAGAACCCACTTTTGTCTCAATACGTTATTACATTACACTATTTGTTGTTTTTCTGAAACCGAGTAGAAAACGAGACTGATGTTACTGAAATTATGCTTTGTGAAGTAAATATACATTACGTGGGAGTAGTAGGTTGACCAGAAAGAAATGAGTTAAAGCTCACAGTGTAAGAGACCAAACAACTACAGGATAAATGTCACACTCTGAAGCAGCCAAACCTTACAGTGGATTCTTAAAACTGCATAACTAGTGAACCGATGCCAGAGACTGAGCTATGCCAGTTAAAATCCAGCCTGCTGCATTCTGTACTGTGTCAGGGGAATAAATTAGTCATACAATACCATTCTCCACCACAGTGAGTATTTGAACGCTTACAAGTCATAACCTAGCCCTATTATGTAAAGTGTATTCTTCATTTCTCCTTGGCATTAAAAAACTGAATCCACTCATCATTTGCTTTCAGGACAGCCGTATTATAGTTCATATTGAATACCAATGCCCTTTTGCGAAACATTTGTATTTTACATTGTGAAATGTCATAAAAAAGCAATAATTAAAACAACTGTTGAGAAGCTGTTATGTATGTTACCTTGTGGCTCTGTAAAAAGATGTATCGGAAGCCATCGGCTATTGTCTGAAAAACATTTCTGAATTCACAAGATAAATCAATTGAAGAGGGCCTTCTTGTGAAACAATCATTCATAGACGTTGTCTGTCCACTCCAAATCCAATGTCTGAGGTTGCTCATCGGACTGTAACAAAGATCAACGCACAGAAATGAACGTCTTGACCACAACAAAACCCCAGAAGTATTGACCGTTGCCCCTGAGTCTAATCATCATCATACCAACAGTTCAGATATGAAAGCTAAAACAGCGTACGAATACTTAACATTATAACCTTCATAATGGTAGAGTTTATTGCAAGTTGGTTAAATATAACTGCATTCACTTAGCTAAGTGAACCTTATAATTTAGCAAATGAGAGTACATGCCTCTACATTTCAACATTGACATTTTGCCCCTGCTTTTGAGAATCTCATGCTATTAAATGTGCTGTCATGCAATCTGCTGCTCACAGATAACATAGCATGTGCGGGAGAAGAGAAATGTAACCACCGAGCATATCATAAACCTTTTAAGTGCTGCATGATCTACGCTTTATGTTTTGCTACAATGATAATGCACTATGGTAGCTCTAATGTTAAACTGGCCCCATTGATCATTTGATAAAGAGGCCCACTTAATAGACCACTCTGATACAAATGTATTCATTCCTTTTGCCAATGACTGCAAGGCATTTGCAATATTATTAATGTAATGCCAGTGTATTCTTTGTTGCTATCTCATGAATTAAGTAACCTCCATATTAAGTGCGTGTGACCTCATTTTTCTTTGCATGCGTACCAGCTGCATACAGCCAGCTCAAAAAGTAAGTTAATGCCATTACAGCGCAGATTATAATGACATTGTGAACATGAGCATTCGTTTAAACAATGAAAAAACAAAGATAAATGCTTTCAGGGCAAAAGGTTTGTAATCTTTATAAATGGTTGTGTGCTTCCGCTGAATCATTCCACATTTCACCCATAATCGCTGCCACCATCTTGAATGCACATCATGTGAATGCATTTGAAATGGAACAAGGATATTGCGATGTAAGGTGTAGCACTTGCTGCATGACTGGTGGTCTCCATCAGTCGAGCTACCAGTCATGCACCGTGTCCCATCAATGGCGCCTCACATTGTTCGCTCTCTCTGACAGGACAACAAAGAAAGAGAGAGAGATTGGTTGGGGGAATGATGCTAAATCACAAGCGTGGTGAATCAATTGACTTGACAGAAGGGGAACAACACTGAATCCATCCACTACAGCACTTAGTGTGAAGAACAGCTTTAATTGACTGAGCTCTTTGCCTTGGTGGGGGGGGGGGGTCTGGTGTGCATGTGTGTAGTGTGTGTAGTGTGTGTGTGTGTATACATGATTTGTGTTTTTGTGTCAGTTTTATGTTTCAAATTTCCACCGGTGTGTGTGTTTTTATATCTCTTTTCTGTCACAGGACTACAAGTCTAAAGCAATGCTACTGCCTCAGGGAGGCTGGGTTTTGACACTGATGCGTTGAGCTAAATGCTTAAGTCTTCACGCTAACATTCTAAAAATAACACTGACTACTGCTGTAAGCATAATGTTGGACATTTTGCAATCTCAGTTAAGCATAACAGGGTAAAAGTTGCTAGGTCTGGCAGTGGCTCAGTCAGTAGGGGCTTGGACTGGGAGCTGTAGGGTTGCCGGTTCAAGTCCCTGAACAGACTTAAAGTATGGAGTGTGGACTGCTACTTGGAGAGGCCCCAGTTCACCACCTGCCCTGCCGTGGTGCCCTTGAGCAAGGCACCAGACCCCCCCCACTCCCATTGCTCCTCGGGCGCTGTACAATAGCTGCCCACTGCTCCTAGTACTAGACTCCTGGTACTAGATGGGTTAAATACAGAGAACACATTTCACTGTGTGTGCTGTGTGACCATTAAAGAGGGTTTCATCCCTCCCAGTTCTTCTTCTTCTTCTTCTTCTTCTTCTTCTTCTAATTTTGTACTCAACACCACGTTCAACTGAGGCTGGTGTGAATACCATTTGTTTTCCAGTAAACTGGTTATAAACAACATTTTGTACACATTGCGTTTTGGACTTAATCAAAAAGAAAATATAAAAAACAAGAAATATTTTCCTGGCAGATAAAGTGGCAACGACAGTTTTCACCAGCACCTGTTTTTCTCAGAGGAATTGTGATACAAGAGAGTGTTGTAGCAGGATGTTCATTGTGGCCTTAAGGCTGTTTCATATTGACAGACATGTGTCTTCCTCCTCCTGTGGTGACAAGTGCCTGTCCTTGAGTGAATTCCCCTGCACTGAATCTCATGTCATCTTGACCGGCAGTCTTTGGCTACAGCAGCCGCACTGCCTCAAGGTATTGGATGCAGCAAAACTGTTGTAATATTTGAAATACATTTAAAAGTACACAAATGGATATTTTTGTTTTCACAACCCAGCAGCAGGGTAATGACCAATACGTTCATCACGTTGAATCCCCGAGGTGAGGGTTTCCATTAACTGAGCCATGCAGCGACAATGTGGTGCAGTGCATTTTTATATTAATTTTAATGATATAATTATCCTGATGGATGGCCAATATGCAAACTTAATAAAGTGTGCTGAAATTAGTTTTTAATTAGTAACTCACTAAAGATTGTTGGAATTAGTTTTTTAATATAAGAAATATTTTGTCCTTTTTGCCTTTATTACATGGACAGGTTTAATAGAAAGGAGGAGAATCAGTTTACCGTCGTGCAGGGCAGGAAGTGCTACGGTTTCAGACAGTCCCGAAAAATGGATGACTCTACTGTTTTAAGATCTGTGACCAGAGGCTCCTCTAGACTACTAGGGTTAGTGCTTTGGTCAATCTACTGACTTATTTAACATCTCACAGGTCATGTCATGTGACCAAGGTTATATTCACACTTAGTAAATCCTGCTGAGCCATCTGGACCCCCACTGTGTGTGTCCAAGATGCTGTCGACCTTCACAACTGCAGTACACTCTGCACTTGTCCAAGGCTGTTAGCCCGGCCACATGAGCCCATGCATATTTGATGCAAAACCTCACTCGACCCCTCTAAAGTATACACCAAAAGGTACGCCTTCTGACACACCCCCTCAAATAAGGCAAATATCGATGCTTTTGTGTCTAAAGCTTTTTGTGCATGTCGCTTTTGTGCAATGTATTGCCGCCTCTGATGTTCTTAAAGGACCTAGCAAACGTAGGCCTCAGGTTCCTCGTGCTTTAAATAGGCCAACTGATGACCTAATTGCTAGCACTGCTGTCAGTGGAAATGGGAACGGTGCTCCGATGAGGAGAAGAGGGGACAAGAGGAAATATATGCTTATAGATGAAGAAGACAAGTAATGGATGAAAGAAGTAATGAAGTCAATCAAGGAGGTGTGGTGGGCAGTGGATGACTCTTGTCTTTAAAAATTGCCACACACTGCATTCACACATACGGATGTGCACACAGATACACTCGGAGGCCAGAAATAGCCAGGCTATTCCGACGCTACGTCGGTAAAATTGACTTGAGGAGGAAACTGTTCTGCAGTTAATCTGCAGCCTTGACAGAACGACAGGTTTGGTTAGGGAGAATAGATAAGAACTGTTAGAGCCTGATGGTGCACTGGTACTCCTCTGATGATTGACAGGCAGCATGTAGTGTGTGTGTGTAGTCGTCAAGGGAGAGGACAGAAGAAGGGATGTACACTTGCATGTTTATGTGCGTCCTTGCCTGGGTGCATGAAGTATGTGCCTATATGTTGAAAGTTGAGCTTTTGACTTGTATGTTCCAATTTGGCTGATAGGCAGCTATCAAATGTGGATTATTTTGAAGTGCAAAGCTTTGATTTGCTCAGATGATCCATGCTCTGTTCTGAGCAAGCTAATGCTACGCTGCTCCGAGGTCAGCTTCTGTCTCTTTTAATGCTATTGCTTTATTCCTGCTCTGTTCTCTCTGCACTCTCTCTGCTTTTCTGCTTCTCCTATCCTTTCTCTGCACCCTCATCCCCTTTTTTCTCCTCCCTTCCTGCAGCTGCCACTGTCCTTGTTTTTGACCTATATAATGACCTGGACCATGTCCTGACAACACAAGGAACCATCAGATTTTATTTCTACACTAGCTCCACTGTGCCATCGGCAATGCGGTAAACATGTGGGAGTTGTATGGTTTAACAAGACTGGATTTCCAAGGAAGTCCAAAACATGGATGTTTTCTATGAACATATTGCACATTCTTGGCCGGATTTTTTTGGTCAATTTTTCTTTCAAAAAATGTCCCCCAAAATGAAAGTTTGAAAATGATTCACCTCATCTTCGAGTTATTTCAGCTCTGCTGCTCTAGCATTTGGAAATGGCAGGATAATCATGCCAGTGACAGTTGCTCGAGAGAATACATCAACAATTTACACTGATGTGACTCAGTTTTTCTTCTGCAGGATATCGGGAACTAGCCTGCAACAAACTCAACTTGCATACATGCCATAGCTGGGGATTTGTATGTTAAATAAGAAGAGGAATACAAAAAGTGCTGTGAGACTCTTCTCTGAGGCTCACCTACTTTTTATTCTCTTTTTTGTCATTGTTCTTACAGCAATTGAGTTTGTTCTTTCAAAATGATACCAAGAAGAATAATTTATTCAGAAGAAAAGTAACACACTCAAAGCAAACTCCTCACAACAACTGCAGAGAGAGGACTCAACTTCTCAGCGTGACAACTGCAACAGGATTAGCAAATTGCTGTGACAGTCTGACATTTGAACCCTAGGGTAGAGCTAGCAGTTGAAGTTAGGCCGTTGATCGTTGCTAGTGATGGGGTCCTGACAGTGCCTGTTGGTATTATTCTAAATGTTTGTGCTGCACAAACCGTATCTCTGCGAGAGCTTGTGTCACGCTTTTTTCACAGAGGGCAGATTCAAGAAGGATTGGCGGTTAATCCTTTAGGGGTTGCCCATGCTGGTAGATAATGGCTCATTTCAGTTGCAGCACTGACACTGCAGGCTTCAGGTAGAACTAAAATGTGTGGCAGAAACGTTTGACCACCAGGTAGTGATGTTTTGTAAATACTTTTTACCATGAACTGTCATCTAACATTTTATTCGGTTTGAACCACATATTAAATATGTCTATACTTCACCAGTGGCGAGCCGTGACTTTTAAACCTAGGCCCTCTGACCCCACCTTCCCTTGAAAAAAAAAAAAGAAGAGTTATTACGTCACAGCGTATACTTCAGCGGAATATCAAAACAACGGCCCGGGGTGCAAAACGCATCAGTGACAGCGACCCTCTACCACACAAAACAACACCATTTATATAAACACCTATCATGACAAGGCACCCACAGCCAAGTAACAATTACAAATGAATTAAGTCGGCACGGCGGCCCACATTGAAAATGACATAGGCCTACCTTTGATGATCAAATCACTTAAACACAAAGTCCATCCTCCTGTCCTTTTGGATGAAGTACTTGATGGCGGGGTCATGCAGCTGATCCTTTGCTTTTAAATCAATCAGCAATTCCTTCTCGATAGAAATTAAGGCCAAGTCTGACAGTTGGACTAGCCCATCGTGGTCCTCGAGTAGCTTCTTATGCGCTTCAGCGCAGAGAATGACTTCTCCACAGAGGCAGTGGACACAGGTATTGTCAGGATGATGAATGTGAGGGTGTACACTTGTTTCATGCTTTCACTCAGTCCTTTTTTGAGGAGAAACTGATGAAGGTCGGCTGGGCTTTCCCCAAAAAGTCAGACATGCCGTACATCACGGTGAGTTCCGTGTGCAGTCGAGGCTGGTCAAAATATCCGCCATAGCTCTCCATCAAACTTTTCAAGGTAGCAGTTGGGAAATAGTCACGGTAATGCCCGAACTGTTGCGGACCCTTGTAACTCAATCTTGAAAATTACTCGGTTAATAATTATCACTATCACTGACGTGAGCCATCATGAACGAACTTATGCTAATTAGCTATTTCGCCTAGCTCGACCCGTTGTTGTTATATAACACTTGCATAAACTTCACAGCGGGCGGAACTTGTCATAAAGTCCCGATAATAAACCCACCCATTTAGAGGGAAGATATGATTGGTCAATTGTACTGTCACTTGACATTATTCTCTCATTGAGTTACTATAGCTGGCCCTCTGTGAATTCATAGCTGGACCACCAATCAGCTCCTGTCTTCACAGTAACTCGCAGAAATGGCCAAAGGAGCTTCTTTCATTTAATCCTTCACATTCCAACAGAAACTGAATAGGCCGATTCGAAGTTATTTATTTGGAAATGTTATTTTAAATACAATTAAATCAAGTTATTTTGGTAAAACTAACTTTTTTTTAAATATATATTTTTTTAATGTTTTTAAATATTATTTTTTAGAATATCTTAGGACCTCATAGAGGCCTAGAGGGCCTTGACGGCTCGCCACTGTACTTCACAATAAACAAGCTGTTTTATTCTCAGTTGTATCCTATTCACACACAGAATATCAGATTTCTTCATCCACTGGCCTTTCAAAAATGCCTGTGAGACTTGAGTGTTGATGTTTCTCTCAGTGACAAAAGCATCTCAGCCATGGTAACCATGAATGTGCAAAGTGCTGTTGTGCAGGTCTGGCAGAGGAAAATGTGTGATTGTTGTGCTGTTACTGTATTCTGAGGGGTCTCGGCCCCTCTTTGCTGGATAAACAGAAGCTGTTTCTATGGTCTCTTGCTGGAACATTTGAAATGTCAAACTCATCAACATTTTAAAGCTGCTAAAAATAGCAAAGCTAGTTTAATTTTAGAATGCTTTTAGCGTACTCCATTTGCCTGATAAGCCTGACCTCTTTCCCCCAGCTTTGTCTACTCATAAGTGTGCTAATGCAGAACCAGCTGTATCCATCGCTGGTCAAAAAAGTATTCAGGCTGACAAGAAACGTAGGTCACACAGAGGTACGTTCAGCTCATCCAAATACCTGTACAGCAGAGCTGTAGCTTGTGAGTGCACTTTATTTAGCTTATCAAGTCATCACTACATTTGGTGACACCTGATGTGTATTAATGGAGAAATATCACTGGTTTAAACGGGCTGAGTTACAGAGCTGTGGCATAGCCTCTTCAGCTTGAAGAATAGTATGTGTGAATAATCTGTATTTATTCAAAGAATGTTTTCATATGTGAATATACTGTATACAGTATGTACAGATTATTTAATGTAGCATGGATTTACACCATCTTCTGGGCTGTTTTTGTTTCATTCTCACAGCAACTCTGTAGCATAATGAAGTATTCTTTTCTTGTCAGTTGTTCCAGCCCCACATTACTTTACAAAGTAGTAATATGAAGTGACATGAGGCTGGAGTGGTTGCTGAGGCAGGGCTTTGCATGCTGAAAAATGTTCAGGTACACAAAGTTGTTATTATCCTGAGGTTAACTTTTTCTAACAGTTGGAGTGTGTGGAGCTAATTCCATGTAATTATAATGTTGTGAGCCCCAGGCCCAGCTTTGTGCTGTTTTAATGCTAATTTAGTTGCTTTCTGTTTGCATAGTTTACACCTCAATAAAAACGATGGCAAAATATTCATGTGCCTCAAGTCAAAACAACTTAAAATAAGGTTTGTCAACTTTGTCTGCAGATGAATGTAGGTGTATGTATGTAACACCATTTCTATTTGTTTTTGGTTTTCTCCACCTTTTTCTTTTATGAATGGTCTGTTTGTTATACGTTCAATAATACCTTCACATTAAAAGGGTATGAATTTACAGTACGCTTGACTGTTTCTATCAGTAGTTTTTTAAACACAGTTGTTTTGGGCTATATTATAAATGGTTTCAATCTGTTTTCCATTGCAGGTATTTGTTTTTGTGATTATTTGTGTCGTTTAAACCGCCTTCATGATAAACAAATCCTTACAGCACACTGTTCATAGGTCAACACTACAGCACCATCAAATATATAGATCTTTGCTATTATGAATTTTAATCAAACTCATGAGCAATTGAATTGAAGGATTTTACTCTAAAAGCTGTATTGTGTGGAGATGTCACTGTTATAGTGCTCTCAAGGGCTTGATAACGTACTGTATGTGCCAGCTTGAGTGGAGCTGAATATTTTTGATTATCCGCGCTACATTGTTAGAACAAAGCTCGTCCTTCTGGTATTATTGTTGCTTCAAGATCACTGTGAACTTTGTGAAGAGGGCATTTCTTCAGGTTAAAAGGCAGCATTTGCTTCAAACAGCCATGTGCTAAACTTAAATACATTCTTCCCCTTTCAAACCATCTCCATTTATTTTTGCTTACTCTCCCCTCTTAGCCATTTTTTACAGCCTTTTTTCTCCCTCTGCGGCCCTCACTCTGACTCCCTCTCGATCGAGTGCCCTCTAATGTTCTTTATCAATGATGGGGCAGAGATACAGAGTTGCTATCATCCATCTAGTCCTCCGCAGTTAGCTGCTAGAAAACACAATTTGTCATTCAGCGGAGACACAGGCCAGTCATTTTTCAGAACGTGTGTCTGCTCACACAGACACAAGTTAACGCTCATACACTTTCACTGTGCGCACACACGCTTGTTCACCAAAACTCACTTAGTTAAGGTTAATTGTGACAGCCAAAACCAGCCACTGTCTGCCGAGCTGCCTAAGATAAGGTGAATTTAGATTAGAAAATTCAAATGGGGGAAAAATTAACCCATGATAAAACTATCCAGATATTCAACTATACATTTCATTATTTAAAAAAGCATTGATCAATATGTGTGTATTGACTTTGGATCATGATAAACCCACTGTTACCTACTCTACCTTCACAGGACTCATTACAGGCACAGTTAGCAACTAGCTGGTAAACGTAGTGGATCATTTAGCTGCTAAAGAGAGAAGCATTTGCCTCAGGAGCCAAAAAAGTAAGGTTGTGAATGTTGGTTGTTGGATGTTGAAATATATTCATCGGGTGGACTCCAAGTAGATGCCAATATTGCCCTAATTTCTAACTCTGTCAACCAGCTGTAAGAAGGGAGAACTTTACGTGTTGGGATTGTGGTTTGTTTAATAATGTATTAAGCTGATCTAATCTGAAGGAAAACACTCTTTACTCTGCCGCAAATT
The DNA here is from genome assembly GCA_031216635.1 of Dissostichus eleginoides. Lineage (NCBI taxonomy): Eukaryota > Metazoa > Chordata > Actinopteri > Perciformes > Nototheniidae > Dissostichus > Dissostichus eleginoides. The sequence continues at coordinate 13,572,367 of CM062265.1, forward strand.
CGGAACTGAAATGCAGCAGCTTGTTTTTCTGTACCTTAGGGGAAAGCCCAATGAAAAAGTCAGCCATGGGCTTTTAATAGTTAACTAAAAAAATCCTTTCAAATTGCTTTTTTCTTGCTTTCAGATCTGTTCACTTTTTCTTTTCGGGTGCAGGCTCGTGTTACCACAGAGAATGAATGTTGTTTTTGCTTATGAACCACCAGTAAGAATAAAACACAGAAAGTTGATGCTTAGGTTTCTCATCCAGTCTGGTGTTGGACATTTAGTGAAGTCCCATCCACGGTCAATTATATATCCAGATCCAGATGTGTGCACTTCAGTGTGTAATGAAGCCGACACAAACTCTTAAGCTCACTTCACTGAGAGCTTCGACACAGATCAAACTGTGGTCGTCTTGAATTTAGCAAGTTTTTAGAGTAAAATATTACACATTTAGAGTCAATGCCCTAATGTTGACAGGCAGCTGTGAATGTCTTTGCCTACGGCTGTGTGTGTGACGCATTGCAGGCCTGATTGCATCTCCCCAAATCAACAACTGAAGACGGGGAAGAAACCACATTTTCTGCTAATCTAAATGGCTTCACATTACCTAATGTTTCAGCTATCTTTTCTGTTTGTCTCTTGACTTCCTGTTAGGCAGACGATAATGTTGGGAGCGCAACACGACAACAGCTATAAATATTTTCTTTCATCGTCTTAACAGTTGTTTCACTCTTCCCAAAGCTGACTGATTTACTCCCAATACCAAGAGCCTGACTCAATTAGTTTGACCTGTTGTATTTTAGATCTAAGGAGATAATGAAAAGTAGGCAATGAATCACCAGCCCAGTGTCCTTCATGAGTAATGCCAATGTGAAAACAGCACATTAAACATAAGGCATCCAGTGCCAACATTCAGTTTAATGCAGGAAGAAGGTTGAAATTCATTGAGATAGGTCTGTAAGTGGGCATTTAGGTATTTCGACTTTAACTCTGGAGGAAAGGTCATTCGTCCAGTATCATATCAGCAGTAAGCCATGGACCTATTTGAACGTTTAAATATAAAGAACAATGCTTGCCTGAATAAGACTGAGTGTTTTAAACAGGTGTATTCGTCCAACAGTTTGTGGATATCGTAGGAAAGAACATTGGAAATAAGTGTCCAAGATCGACTGGGTCTAATCAATTATTGATTCTTCATATGGAAAACCAATAATTGGGTTAATGAAAACAATATTCTACAAACCAAGTGTACCAATAGTTCTTTCTCAAAGAAAATGGCACATATCTGAGCTGCAGAACATCTGCAGCTTTTCTCTCTTCATCAATTTTTGATGAAGTGTGCAACAGCGTCTCCCTGTTCTGAAGGAGGTTGAAACCCATCTCATCTTCACTACACACCAGGTTTTCAAATGAAGGTCTGACTGCCTTAACCACATTAAGATTAAAGACGATGTATTAACACTCTGTCAGCTTTATCTAAATTACAACAGACTTGGGGAATTGACATATCTAACCCTGCGACAGCACACTCCAGCTAAAGAGACCACTCTGAATGCAATTTATGACACTACTGAATTGTTTAGACATTATTTATAGGCTTGCAGTGTTTAGCAAACCTCACTGCAATATTGTAGAGGGAACAGATTTCTATTTTGACCAAGTCAGCACTTCCCATAGATTAAAAGGAGGCGTATTTCAGTGTGCAAATTAGACTCACAGATGCTCTGAAACAAAAAGGGTTTTCGAAAAATATAAGCGTGACACATTGCCTCACATCTGATTCAATTTGAATATTTTTTTAACAGGGCAGCATTATATGTTTGCCCTAGGTTCACGGCAGAATCAGACCGAGAGAGAGCGGGAGAAATAAAGACGAAGGCAATATTATAGTCATCTAAACCAGAGGGATTGGACAATGAATCAAGAGCATCTGAAATAAGCTCTTTGGTAAAGCTGCCTTTACACCATTGCTTTCTCTTTCCCACTCTCTTATTTTAAACCCCCCTCCCCCTTTTACCCTCACCCCACATTAGCTAAACCTAGCTGGATGCTGTCTCCATGGCGATTCTTATGGGTATCTTTGGCAAGGTCACCTTCACCAGAGAGAGGAAGTCAAGCAGAGAGGCTTGAGGATGGAAATAAAGAAGGGTTAACATTTTAAGTCAAAGATAAGAATTGTGACTTAAGTACTCTGTGACTTAAGAGTACATAATGAGAAGGGAAGTAAATGAAGGGTTTTGTTTTGGGGGTGGGTGTGTGGAGAGAGATGGAAGAAGATGGTGAAACCAGCGAAAAAGAAGAGCAGGAAGGGGGGAGGGGTGCATAAACAAGCAGCTGAAAGCAAACCTAATGCTTGTGTTCTTAGACAAACATTTTTGAACATTGTATTGGAAAAGTCCAGCTGAGGCGTCCGCTTACTACACACACACACACACACACATGCGCACACACACACACACACACACACACACACACACACACACACACACATCGTGAAGGTCCAGATCACCTGGAAGCAAATCAGCGGATACATGTGAAGAAGCCAGCTGGCAGCTGGGATAACATGTTTTTTTACACACACACAGAAACACACACACACTCACTCCACCTCGCCTCCATCTGCCGAGGAACACCCGTATTCTTGCTGAAGTTTACGCACTCTGAATCTACCTGAATGTAGGCCCCGGCCCCCCGCAGAGTGTGCTGGGGGTGGCTTTCACTCGGGCAATCAATATTTAAAGCTCTCTCAGCGCTTCCGCTCATGGGGGTACAACGGCCGTTCATGGCCCGGGGGGAGGTGCTGATGGAGAGACAGAGCAGGGGGGAGAGGGGTTTAAGATGGAGACTGATAGGTGAGAGAGTGTGTATGATATAGGGGAGTAAATGATAGTGTGAGTGATGGAGGGGGAGAAACACTGAGAGGGGGAATCAATGTGAGGAGAAAATGATAGTGTGCATGGGTGGAGGGGAAAAAGGTAAAATGGAAGGAGCACCAGGCTGGGTGAGTGAAACATTGGGTGATATGAGAGGGGGAGGTTGTGAAAACCTAATTATTCTGCTTTGTTTTTAGATGGATGGAGTGCTGGATATGTCCTGATTGTTAATGTAGTCCTATCAGTGTTGCATGATGAGCTGGAGAGTAAATCTGGGCAGAGATAGAGCAAGAGAAAGAGGGAAATAATTGTCTTGATAGTAACGATCTGTGCATGTATGACTCTGAGAATCCATTTGCTTGAGGAGGACATTTAGCAGTTAATTATCTATTGAAAACGAGGCAACAACGTACTGGGACAGAATACAGAAGGGACAGTGGGCAAGAGACAGATGGACCCTTGAGAGCAGGTTCACCAGACTCACATGCATATTCTGTCTGAAGGCTGATGACAGAGAGCCTCCTGCCCTCTCGTCCTTTTGTCTCAGTGTGACAGAGCTGCACTAGCCAACTGTTGCTACGACTACAGCTGTTGCCACAATGGTGGTCATTGGGGGGCGTTACCATAGCAAGGAGTACACAGGGGCAATCAGAGGGGAGACTCACAGTGATAGTCGATATGTCACGTTTGTGTATGGGTGTAATGTCAAAGCAATCAGTGTAAGGAGTAATAGTTCACTTACTAATAAGATGTCTAAAACGATTTGAAATTCAATATTTGACTGCGCATTGACCGTGTAGCTATAATGCCAAATAAAGTAATTTTGTGAAGGACAAATATAAATTACAGATTGACCTCTCAATGTCAACGTCAGAGACTGCATCGACAAGACTCTGCTTTTGCAGGTATTTGGGCATAAACCCAGTAATTGAAGAAATGAGTCCTGAGGGGGACATCAATGTGTTCATATATTTCCCCATAAAACCCAAAAATGTCATCCTTGTGGGGCCCTAGAAGAGAAATTAAGGGCCACCAAAGATATAAGGACTCAATTTGTTGAAATCATAAAAGGCTGCACCAAATTTAATGGCAGTCTTTTATTATTTAGTTTAAATATTTCACTCCAACCCCAAAGTGGTGGACCTATCCAAAGTATGATGATCTACAAAAAGATATATTTGTGAAGGCGTAATCCTCTCATTCTGTGGTGTAATCTTATTAGGGGCCAATTATCTTTATTTATTTATTTACAGCAGTAACCTTTCTAAACCCTGATGTACTAGCTCAAGATGTTAAGTATGCCATAGATAACTTATAGGGGACAAGAAGTAGAGCATGAAGTAGAGCAAGAAAGTAACACTAAAAGAGCAAAGCTGAACTAAAGTGAGTCTCTGGTAGTGTTCCCGCTGGACTCAGCTTCAGGTACACTGTGACAATGACCACAAGAGGGAAGACAATGAGAACTTACAAAGGAAGCACTGAGTGACGTCTGACCCTTAGTTCATGTCCACAGAGGAAACAAGTGCTGTTTTGAGGGTAAATGTTTTGCTGATGTGTAATTATGAAGTGCAACCAGTGCAAAAAAACTGGATCCTGTACTACTGCAGTCCAAAGATTAATAAGTGGCTCGTGTGTGTGTGAACATCTTTGAGGCTGCTAAGTAGCTGTCACTACTTCTGTAAATAGTAAAGATGATCAAACATCCACTGGGCAATTTGAAATATCGACCAAGATTTGGAACTGCCCTCTCAACCAATCTCTAATTTAGTCAGACGATGACACACAGAGTTCAGCCTCCAGCTTCTCCCACAAGGCTTTTCAAAACACTTAGGAAGGTGACTGTCCTCATGTATCACATCTGATGGCTGAGCAGTTTTATCGGAGGCTTCACCTAGCGATGACCCTACATCCTGGCCCTCGGTGATTGGTTACCTTTGAGCACCCCTGCTGAGGCAACACTCCTGCAGCTGACAGGAGAGGAGAGGACAGTGGATAGATCATCAATCTGAAAGTGGATTATTGGGGCACCTCTCCCTTCATCCACTCCCGAGTCTGACTATGTTTATAATGGGCCCCGCTGAGAAATGGAAAGAAAGGACAATATGCAGATGATGATACAGAATTGTGCACATTTGTGTATGAGAGCACATACTGTAAGAAAGTAGGAAAAGAGAAATATGATGTGATGTTTGTTGATCTAAAATTATAGTGTGAAGCAGAATTAAGGAGAGAAGGGAGTTTTTAAAAAAAAATGTAGACAGTGGCTTGGTCAGTTGGATCAAAGCAGGATTTCAAGTGATCAACTTTGAGTGTAGGCAAAAAGATAAAAGGAAAGAGAATATCAGAAAGATATGAAGAGATGGGTACACAGGGTTTACAGAAATTCATTACAGTTAGTAGCAAAACAAAGACGTTGGAGGGTTAACTGTAAAAGAGAGAAGAACAGATATCAGAAGTGAGCGTCAGATGAGCAGCAGAGAGGCTGTGCGGCCTGCAGTGAAACGGTTAGATCTGGCTCAGGGTGGTTGCCTCACACAGCAGAAAGTGTGTCACAGGAGAGCTAGGCTAATGCACCGGGCTGATGTTGCCTCAGCGAGACCCTGCTGCATTCAGGCCTACGGTTAGCACTTACTGTTACTGTTTGCACAAGTCTTGCCCTGAGAAAAACACAACAGCGTGAGGCACAATGAGGTTTAGCTCATACATGAAGAAGGACAGGCCTACAGTCAAACTCGACTGCGTATCACTAATTGCTGCTCAGTCAGTAGAAACGTCTTATTCTCTCCTTAGTTGACCCTAAAAGCACTAGTAGCTGGCAAGGAACCAACATTCAGAAAGACAAAAATCAAAGCAATGTGCACTTTAAAAGGATCAATACAGCATTGACGGCGTTATTGACCTCCGTATATGCAGTGGAACTTACAAAGATCCATTTTGCTCTAGGGTTAAAGGTGTCATATTGAGTAAAGAAACAGTTTTGTTTAATTTAAGCTTTCGATTGAAATATGTTAGACATATTCTCACGGCCTAAAAAACGAATTGAAAGCTTCCTACATTGTCAGACATTTGCAAAGCCTAACATTCGCTTGAAGTGAAAAGTAGAAGAGGTAGCCTGAGGGAAACTTTTGGCGTGACACTGAATAAAATAAGTTTTGAAATTGCAGTTCACCAAAACAACTTCTTATAACTTAAATAGTAATATGCCAACAATGTCTGAGTGACCAAATAGCATCTGTTAGGTTAGCTTGATTCATTATTTCCCTCCCAACAGTTTAGTCTTTCTAACTCTGTCCAAATGTACAAGTCTATGCATCACTAGTCATTTAGCATTTATTATATTTTTAAATATCATGATTCTCCAGGGACTTCCTGTTGACTAAAATATGGAGTGTGGACTGCTACTTGAAGAGGTCCCAGTTCACCTCCTGCCCTGCCGTGGTGCCCTTGAGCAAGGCACCGGACACCCCCCTTCCCCCCTCACTCCCATTGCGCTGTACAATAGCTGCCCACTGCTCCTAGTACTAGACTCCTGGTACTAGGATGGGTTAAAAGCAGAGAACACATGTCACTGTGTGTGCTGTGTGCTCTGCGTGTGACCATTAAAGAGGGTTTCATCCCTCCCAATTCTATTCTTCTATAGTTGATTGCTTTTGTTTTTACACTGTTTCATATGTGTCCTGGCAACCGATTTACGCATTACGAAAGTGTTGACGAGTGAAGACATTCCCCAAGGATGCAATCTAATTGAGTAAATAAATGTCCTGATACTAGCTTGTACCACAAAGTCAGAAATGGAATAACGAAATCCTGCACCGTTTATTTTGCCTAGCCGTCCTTTTATATGTTTTCGTTTTAATCCACAGCGCCTCTAGTGGTCAAATATTCCAGAAGGTTCTAATGAGAGGCTATGTGTGAGTGTGTTTGAAACGGTGCTGACGAAATGTTCCCTCCAAAGATATTCATCTTGATCTTGTTTACCCTGTTTGTATTATCACTCTGGGAAAATAGGCCTCATTACTGCTCCAATCTCATGAATACCACAGACATATTCAATTATGGCTGCAGGCTGCCAATTATGCTGCTGGCCTCACTTTGTGGCCCAGCAGATAGGTCGTTTCAATTGATTTCTAGGAGCCCTTCTCGTAAAAAAGAGGGAGTTGTAATGATATTATGATCTGAATTACACACACACACTTGCAGGCCTTCACAAAGAAATACAATTATAATGTAGACAATACATGTGAACCCATTCACCTGTATGCAAATGGTGAGTTTACTCCAGCATACACACATACACTGATGACCTCTGGCTAATGAAAGATGAACCCAGTGGCTAAGCTGAAAATGATGATCAGAGTGAATGATGTCAGACATCAATGCGCACAACCCAGAGGAGCACCAGCTTCTCCCGTCACGCAGAGGTAGAGCCGAGGTCAGTTAAGGTCACTGATCAGTCTCTGCCATGTAGCACACATCCAATAACCGTCCAGATATCAACACTGATGCTCACCATGTGGAATAAGATATGAAAACCAACAAGCGTCTGGGCCAGAGCCTCTTATTACCTTTCTTTCACCCAAATGAAAAAGCATTCACAGGGCCATGATATTATATATATATTGTTTCTGTCTTGTATTTTTATTTCAAACATCAGGGAAGGCAAGTCATTATTTTATAAAAGTGACTTGGTTGCCCTGATATCTGTTTGCTTACCTTGCTTTTTGCCATACTTAAAACTTAAACCTTTTCAAACCGTAGTTCATTGCAACTACAATTTAACAAGTTAAAGAAAACATTGTTAATTATTCTGCCTGTCTTTCCGAGGCTGATCTCTTATTCTACTGGACCCAATCAACCTAAAATATGTTCATGCTCATTTTTGACGGCATGCTAAAGGTCTTCTTGTAGTTGCGATGCGATTGACAATTTTTTAAATACATATTTGATTGACTGTTTCATAATTGTCACAAATCTGGAATTTTTCTGCAACTCTCAATTAGGATAATCACAAAAAAAAATCAAAGTGAGATCAGAAAAGATACTGGAAAATAGTCTAGGAACAGCTAATAAATAACAGATTTCAAAATTGAACCACAGCAGTCTTCAGGAAATAATCAGTGTGATATCTCTGCTCGTGTTGATCAGATCTTTGTCACTGGAAATAGTCTCTGCGTCACACAATGGATATTATATTTAATGATAGACTGCGAGGGTGCCCTATATAGGGTCTGATATCTGTGTGATATGTTGCACCTTGTAAATTACAGTAATATCAGAAAAAAAGCCACTCGACATTGAACTTGTAGCTCTCTCACAGCGATCCGTTTGAACTCCAGTGTCATCTCTTCATATCACCTCTGGATATGAAACCTTACAAAATAAAAAAGTTGAAAGTTGAACTTCATACTGATAGCAATATTCAAGTCTTATTATGTAAGTAGAAACATTTTCCAACTGTTTCATGATATGTGTTCCTGGAGTTTTACTGCCTCAGGAAGCATTTCTCTAATCTCATCTATGGTTTTTAATTGAAATGCTTTATCTCTAGAGATTTATGCCTCTCAGAAAGCTAATTGATTTTCCAAATAAATGAAATAGTTGTCACGATAAAATAAACATTTCCGAGGACAATGGCACCGTTAACAAAGGGCTATTAATAATGTGCATATCCACAAATCAAACTAAGCTGCTAATATTCACCAACGACATAAACCATTATTTAGCAATGTGCAATATACACTGTGGCATTAACTCTGTGTTGTTTCTGACTACTGAAGTTGATTCACCTGTTTGGGTTTCAGGATTTCTTCTTCTCTGAGCCTGCTCTTCTTTGACCACAACAAGAGACTCTCCAGCCCCTGCATCAAGGTACAGAAAGGTACAAAACATTCAGATTTATTTTTTCTCCAACCCTCAGGACTATAGTGGATATTCTGTCTTCATTTAATGCCTTCATTAGCATCTTCTGCCCAGTTGTGGCTGCAACTCGAGCCTGCTTGATGTTGTTTCTGGATATATTGAAACGGCTGAAAAGCCAGGAGAATTAGCTAATAGGCTGCAGAAAAACTGCATGCCTCGACCTTGTCTGGATTGAACAGCAATGGATCCTCAAGCCATTTTATCTAAATGCGGCTGTCAAATAAAAAAAAATGATGTTGCTCTGGGAGGCAGAACTTGTCCTTTGTGCAGACTCGTAAAACTCTGAGGGTTTTTCTTTGCTCAGGCCAAAAACTGATCCGGAAAGAAATGTCAGTGTATCTGATGTTAAATAGTTTGAATACCATCAGTACAGTAAGTGTACCAGTGTTGTGTTGTTGCATGGATGACGGGGCATGTTTTGTCATGCAGACCCATGCACAATGTTGCCTGCAGAGCAATGAGCTCTGATGGAAGATAGCCGCGATGCTCGGCATCATGAGTGTCCTCTGTGGGCTTCCCTGAGGTTCACCACTGGACTCTTGATTTCACACTGGATTAATTTCATTCTGAGCACAAATCTCTTCTGCAATACCATCCACGGAGCAAACTGCTGGTCATGTTGTAAAGCAGAGGAGCATTTCATAGGAATTGCGTCTTCTTTCCACACAGAGTGCTTTCTCATCTTGTGAAATGTTGTTTTTTTGGGAAAGTGTATGAGGAGGAAAAGATTGCTGGAAGGAGCCACTTTGTACCTTCTTACATTTCTAGTGACATTGATAACAGCTCCTTGATTTTTGTACTCAAAGAAACCGATCGATATCCTTTCTGCAGCTGTAGCATTAGTGATTTTTCTTGCTCCGCTGAGCTGCCTGACGTTCCTACATAACAGCGACCCATTCATCAGGGCACACTGGAAAACATCAAAGGGTGAAAGTTTAAAAGCTTAATTTTTTTATAGTCTGGAAACAAAAAAACCTCTTTAATAAATGTTTGAACAAATGCTGACTTCTACAAATATTGATTGGATCAATATTACCTCAAATAAAACCACTCAGTGGGGAGCAATGACACATGGACAAGCATCTGAGAGCATATAGCTATTTACTTCCTGTTAGCGATGGTCATTGGAGACCTCATGCTGTAACACTGAGCATGAGTAGAAATGTTAACCTATTAAACCATCACAGATTTTTGGCAATAACTTTTAACTGATCCCTTTACACATTTGAAGTTTGATCAACAGTGGTATCAGTAGTCCTCTCATAATGGAAAAACAACACAGACAGTTTGCATTATCAAATGAAAAGCCAATACATGTCTTTTATGTTTGAGCTAAATTACTAAAATCTACCTTTACCCAGTTTACATAAGCCTTTTGTCTTATTATTTACAACACCACCATCTTGTATTAACATATTAGTTCACTTAAAGTGCCTCCCTGCTCTCCCTTTAGTGCTCTCATAGGATTTGAGTTGGCATTTCCATAAGTAGATCACCCAGATGTTCCCGGCAGCACTATTAACTGCTGTTAATATTTATATGTAAATGCATATTTTTTAAAAACAAATTGCCGTCAGCAGCACCATCATACATCATATTCCATTGAGTGTTAATTAGCTATTAAAAATCACGTGTGTTGCTGATAATGAACAATGGCCTTGAGTTGCATTGAGGACACATTGTAAGATGTGAAGTGTAGGAGAGCATATGCATAAAACATATCATTTGAAATTCAAATGATTATTGCCATAAATACATGCTTGCTAATTATGCAGTTTGTGTCTGTCTCAGATCAAGTGTAGGCTTCTATATAGCACTGTATGTGTAAAGAATGACAGCACGTAAGACAGGCCAGAGCAAAAGGCGTTTATATAATTGTTTAAATTAAACATGAGAGCATCAAATATTGTGATTTTAAACCAACCTTGCTGTCAGCATGCAGATTTTCTTTTGTTCTTCTTCAGAGTAATACTCGAGCATAACACTGACAACCAAGATAATCCACCTTATTAACAATAGTACAGTCTGAAAGATATTCACCACTACATGTAGGGCCATGCTGTACCCAAAACTCTAATCAAATGATGCCTCCGTTCATCCCACACTCAATTTGCTCTTATTTTCTCTCCTGAGGCTAAAAGTGTTGCGTTTTATCCAATGTTATGAAGTTTTCTGTTTGATCATATCAAGGGCGACTGTTCTTATTTAGTCTGCAACGAACAAAAACAGTTCATTTGGATCGTGCTAACTGCGGCAAATTGTGTGTTACATAATGAACTAAGGACATAATAGTGATTGAGATCAAAATATCTGCTGTAAATTCATAAGAAAGGAAGAACATATCCTGATATTCCTTTTTCCCTTAAGCTTTTTCTTCAGATTGCTTGCTTTGTATCACAACAGTCTAAAAACCCTAAAATACGTAATGATCTAAAAGGGTAAAAAGCATCTTTACATGATAAATGACGATTCAATGTTTAATCGGGTATTGCAATTATTTTTAGTAACAAACTATAGCTAATATATTATTTTTTAATTCCAGCACTATTGGATGATTTACATAAACATCTGGGAAGTCATAATATTTCGGGGACAAATAGTAAATGTGTATAGCCTTATGTAAACCCTCTGCTGTATTGCCAAGGATACTTCACTTTATGTGAGACTCGATTTCTCCTCTTTTTCTAACATTAATTTGATTATTCCACCGTAGTTTGTGAATCAGGAATCCTGTGTCGCAGCTGTACCACAGGCCAACGCCGAGGCTACAGTTCTGCAGGGGATTTGTCTCTCTTTTACCCCTCATTAAAACACTTTGTTCTATTCATTTGCATAGAGGCTTTGGATGGACTTTAATGAACTCCTCATGCAAGATAGGTTCATAAAACATGTTTCCAAAGTGCTAATTCTACCAAAAGAATGCTGACTCTATGGAAGAAATGTATATTAGATGTAAAATGCTTTGTGTAAAATGTGTTTCTTCTCGTGATTACTGGCCCGTACCCTGGAACAGTGAGTCATTAGATATTGACGGCTGTTTTATGGGTTGTTCTTTTGCCTCATGTGTGGGTCTCCGGAAAGAAGAGATAATGTCTGACTGCAAACTCAGTTCAGCGTTATAGTGTTTAGTGCTGCAACAATCAATAATTTTCATTGTCAATTATTCTGCCAATTACTTTCTACATTTATCGATAAACAATTTGGTCTTTAAGAGGTTGTAAAACTGTGAAAAGTGTCCATCCAAGGTGATGTCTTTCAATGTCTTCTTTCAAGTCCAAAACCCAAAGACAGTCGGTTTAATATGACATTAAACAGAAACATTTGAAATATTTGAAAGGAGAAGAGCATTTTCTGCCATTTCTGAAACATTACTTTAACAACTTATTCAATTAACTAATGGGCATTTTTTCTGTTGATCAATAGTTGCAGCTCTTGTGTTACTTTTGTTGTTTCACCGCTGTTGTGGAAGGATTCAGTTGCTGTGGGTGACTTAAGATACAGCACCTAAAAATACGTTATCATGGTACGTACTGTATTAGGACAACTGTGCTGTGTCACCATATTAACAAACCATACAGGCTTATTCGTGTCATTTGGCTCACCATTGCTCACTCTCCCTGTGTGTGTGTGTGTGTGTGTGTGTGTGTGTGTGTGTGTGTGTGTGTGTGTGTGTGTGTGTGTGTGTGTGTGGTGGGTGTGTGTGTGTGGTGTGTGTGGTGTGTGTGTGTGTGTGTGGTGTGTGTGTGTGTGTGTGTGTGTGTGTGTGTGTGTGTGTGTGTGTGTGTGTGTGTGTGTGTGTGTGTGTGTGGCATTGCATTAACAAGCTTTAATCCTCTGCATGGCTTATTGGATCCAAATCCCTCCAAAGCTTTTAAAGCTCCTGCCTTTTCATTTCTGTGTCTCTGTACCTATCATTCCATCAGACAGTGAGGGAAGCTGATGTTACCTTCTCTCTGTACTTTCCAAATCAGCTTTGGTGTCAAAGCATATTCTCCCTGTCAAACCATATTTGACAATTGTTGCATGGGGTTGTTGTATTTTCCACTTTGGCATTTGAGTCATGGGTTTCAAATTGATTGAATGTGAAATGGCAAAAACAGTCCACAGATATTTCAGACAAATACAATAACATCAAATTAACGGCATCTTGGATGCCTGGCTGCATTTTATTTTTAACCCAATGGCAGACATAAACAACACCTATGAAGTCAGCTGATGAATAACTGAAGCGACTTCACTATCTAAATTGTATCGCTCTTGACTGTCTTACAGCTGACACTTTATCTGTCAGCATTTCCTAGAAAACTTCTTTATAAAGCTACTAGAGAAAAGTCCATTTAAAGCGTCACTCTGTCCAACTAGGTTGAGGACAGCTGACTGTGACTCCCTGATTTCACCGTCTCTCCATCCATTGCTTTGTCTATGAAGGGATTGGAGCAAAAATAGAATTTAATCGTTACAAAGGACTATTTTTTGCTTCCATCTACAGTATTTTGGCAGATGATCATAGAACATGGAATTCTCTTCTGTTCCTTCCTCTCTCTTTCTCTTTATTAGAAATGTCTGATCTTGGTTAAGAGTGTTTCTGAGACAAAATGAATATCAGGGATAATGTGCCTATTATTAACATGTGGGTTCTATTTTAATAACCTCAAGACCACTCGCTGGTCTTCAATATCCAGTTCCACATGATGTAACCTAATTAATGTGACAGAGACAGATGCTTTAATTTCTTACACGGGATCTCGTTCCAGATAATGTTTGAAGAGATAGATTATATTTCAGCATTTAGCAGAAAGGTAACCGAGAAAATACCTTATGAAATTATCCATACAACGCCAAGACCTGTTATAGGGCAACTGTATTGTACATCCACAGTTTAATTAATGAAAAAATAATTGAATCTTGCAGGTAGTGAGAATACTGACTATATTTAACTGCATGTTGTTAATATATTAGTGTTTCCATGCTTGTGTGGATTCAAGGTGCAAAATCAAATCCTGCATATTACATGTGCACCCTGATATTCTTACCACCTCATTTTGGGGAGAAATCATTTCAAGGCTGCTGATGAAGTTCCATTGTGAAGGTCATTATTTTCACTCTTGTAATGTATTAATAAGCTCGGGCTAATCTGCCATAGTCGCTTACTTTTATGGATATTCTTACAAATGCTCTACCTGTTATTTTTAGCCCTATTGAGCAGTGCAGTCAAGGAGAAAAATAAGTTATATTTCACATTGAAATTCAAGCTTGAAGCATACCCTGTCACATCAACCATTAAACTAGCTTCTCACCCTGTATGAGATGTCCTCAGCACTGTAGTGAAACTGCATCGGATGCACTTCATCACAGTGAAGGTGGTTTGGAAACTGCAGGCCTTTTCTCCGTTTTTTTTTCTCAAACATGTTGCTGTTGTTGTCCTGATTGCCTGTCTTACATGAAAACTCACATGCATAATTCATCGAGGAGTTTTCAGTGCATGTAATTACAGCAAGTTGTAGAGGAAAGCACTACGACTTAACATGTAAGAGCCAATGACAGCAGAAGCCATATGCTGTCATTTTTACTGACTGCCTCCTCTGTGTGAATCTCTCTCCATGACGTTTCAATCCTAGAAAAACGTCCTTTCTCATTACTCCTTCTTCACTCAGCACGATACATTCTTGCCCCTTTTTTTCTTTTCTTTATATCTACTGACTGCTCTGTATTATTCCCGCCAATCTGAAAGGCCATCTGGTCCTCTGTCCTCTGCCTCTTGTCTGTCTGCAGTATCTTTTACTATCTGAATCCATATGACAAAAGATTAATAGAAGGAACCTCTGACAGATCGAAGCTGCTCATTTCAATAGGGATCATTGGGGAGGAGATACGTTTAGTGCTGGTCGTGAGCAGATGAGAGTTTTCCTCTCAACAATGACAGCTCACCTGGCCATTTGAAATGATTCAGAGTTTTAAAAAACTAACTATTTATCATATTTGATTTGAAATATTACGTTGAGAGAAAAAGGCCTAACTCTAATCACTCGGACGTTAGGTCGTCATGTAGACATAATGCACAATTGTGACCCCTTTTATCCTACAATGTCAGACTAGACAACAATTATATTGAATCCACCCAGATGTTCAAATGTCCCTGACCTAATCTGTGGTCAGATTAACACGGTGCCAAAAAGCTGATTGGTTTGAGATCAGCTGTGATTTGTGACATGATGAGTATCAATGTCAATGCATATGATTGAGGAATGAGTTGTGGAAAAATACTGACATATTCATGTAGACTGTATGTTGTATTTAGTATTATAATGAGTTCTGTATGTATTTACAGCAGTAGGTGAAGTGTTATAGGTTATGTAGTGATGTGCCACTGTCCTTAGAGGGATACTTGAGAACTGCTGTAGTGTGTATCGTGACGGCCACTCGACTTTGGCTTCCTCAGAGAGTGCCCACTTTCAACTGTATGCAATAAATTACTCCAACAACCAAAATCAATAAATTACAGTGAAAAATGAACAGAATAAGAATCTCTCAGAACATTAGGAGGCATGTTTTAATGCAACTGAATATCCGAGAAAATACTGTTATTCTTTAATTATGTTTTATTTGAAAGCAACATTTCCTACACACTGCTTGTTACAATCCTGAATATGTCTAATTCTTGTTCACAGTTTTACAGTTTCAGGCTTGCATTTTGCGGTCTTCACCCAATTGTTCTATTTTTATGAGCCATATTGTTGTTCACCCTCCTCTCTGTGCCCTCCTAGTCTCTGCAATAAAGCATGCAGTTCTCACCAAAAGTTTTATTACATCACACTCACAACACATCCTCTGCCATATTACCATGAAGAATTGACATTTAAACCCAGCGCTAGCACTTCTTATTCATGACATAACACACACCCTTTGGCCAAGCTCTCTACCCAGGTGAATGACACACAACAGCAATGTGATGATTCAAGCATGATATTAACATTTAGCCTTTTTCTGTGTGTTTGCCCAATTATAGTTTCAACCCCTCAAGTCACATTATGTTCTTTTAATTTTCTCTCACTCATCTTTGAACCTCTTCTCACCCTCCACTCGCATGTTCTTTTTCTAGCCAAACCAATTTCTCTCGCGTGCTAATTAACAAGGTTGGCCTCAATTAAAGAATAATTGCACCATATAGAAAACCAAACTTAGACCTTTTATTTCTAATCCTCCTGAGAAGACCCATTGCTATCACTGAAAAAAATGGTTGTTTTGGCTGTGATTTATACAAGATGTATTTTTTGTGTGGGTAACGAAAGGATCCTTGTTTATGCAGAGGAAAATGCTACCAAGTGCTATCAAGACAAGTGATATTTTAGCCAGTTATTGTAAAATAATATAATAAAAAATAGAGCAACAAAAACAGCACATCTTTCCTCAGCCATTCACCCCTTTCAACATCTTGAAAACAGGCCGTTTTGGGACCAGAGCCTTTGGGTAGTTCGCCTTTTTATAATGAGAATCTGATACAGTGTCTGGACTATTTCTGCTGGAGAACTGTCGTATAACAAATTCTTCTCATCTTGCTTGGATTTTCTTTTCTTCCATCTCAGCAAAAGCGAGGACATGCAGAAAAAAAACGTTTTCCTGACTCCAAACCAGAAATACAGCTTAGTGATCGCCAATGTTAGTGTGATTAAACTGATTTCTGATGTTCTCAAAAAGAGCAGACCTGGTCGCCCTATTTGTTTATCTTCTTTCTCTCCTGTTAATGTTGGGGTGGAAGCTGTATTCTAAGTTAGTTGGTAATAATAGATCATTTTTGTTCATTATTATTGCTGTACTCTCAGTGATGCCTTTTCTACGCCTGAGTGAGAAGTTGAGAAAATGGGTTTGTTACTGTAATCTGGTCGGCAGAAAGGTTTTGCTGACAAAAATATAAGGCGTAATATGAGTGCGATTTCACAAACCTTATTTATTGATATTTTAAAAATGTAAGATGAAGCATTGCTTTTGAAAAAGCTCGGACAAACCAACCCGGTTTAGGAACAAAAAACATTGCCTTTCGGCCGTGTTATAATTGCAATTTCTGTCATAGTTAACCCAATTGACAAGGAAATAAATCCCAATGAAAAAAGCGCCTGTTTTTACATAAATTGTTTTTTTATTATAACTTTTCTTCATAGTGTACTTTTTGTTGCTTAAGGACACTGACCTATCCCTTATCCCCTCACTTATCTCTCACATTGACCATTATTTATTCAATGAGTTCTCTTGGCAAGCACGTACTGTATATTCTACTAGTCTATAAACACAAGCATTGTTAGGCTGGTAACAGAAAAGAATGATGAGCGTGGCCTCAAGGCCGTGAAGGCTTTTCCTTGGTATTTCCAGCTCATTAATATGTTAATGTCCTTGAGTTCTACTTGCTTACCATGCATGACATACAGTACAGAGAGGAATGGGGCTGTGTTGCCTCTTTCCCGAAAATTGCAACATCACTGTAAATAAGGTCGTTGGCGACGAGAGAAATAAAAACCAAATGATATCTAAGAACAGAGGAGGATATATGAATATCAGTATTTTGTGCTGTGATGGGGTACTGTATTACTGAAACCTCAGCTCTGTTTTAACGGTGGAAAAACTGAACAGCAGACTCCCACCTCCAACGCCCTTCAGGGAGGCAGGTTTTTACAGGCGTTTCTTCTTTTTTAACGAGGAGACAGGGATTGCGCGAGTAATGGGCTTTGTTCTTTGTTGATAATTGAGAGGTGGAGAATATAGTACACTATAGTTGTGCTCTGGGCACAAAGCATAGAATATAGGCACTTAGCAGTAAGCAGCAGTGTGAAGTGGCAGTCTCCATATGTTAACAGGTGTGGCGCTTATTAGCACTCCCAGGAGAAAGTGAGATTTAAGATAAAGCAGTTAAAAGTCAGATGGCGAGGCAGTAGCCCGGAGGTTGGACAATGTGAGGGAGGGAAGGCTCATCCTGTAAAATACTTTGTGTTTTTATTCCCACACACACATGCCTCTTCAACTGTTGTCAAAATGGACAAGTAACAGAACTAGATGCCGCAGTGGAGCAGAAATGTTTGTTTGTTGATTATTTTGTATCAATCATTGTCCTTTCATTCATGTTTAAAGCAACTGACAGCTTTGTGGTAGTTTATCTGACATCTGTGGGTAGGAACTTGAGCTGTGAAAAGATAGTGCCAATCAAAGTTGTTTGTACTAAAAGTGGGTTTACAACTAAATATGTCAATGCTTTGTTTAAGCTCTTAAGTCCCACAAAGGGGTTACTAACCGCTAACCTGCCATTAGAAAACCTTGTGCTGAAATTGTACTGTAACTTTAGTGAACTATAACTAGCCTGTGAACTAATTAAAGCCAAAGCTCAGAGATTATTTCTAAGGGTTTCAAATGTGTGTTTCTAGCAGCATGTTAATATCCTCACTGTGTACTATGCGTTTCCACCTGTGTCAGTCAATAGCCTTATTGACAAAATGTTTCACTCATTCTTTCTTTGAGGATGAAGGAGCTCCCGTTCTGAGAATACCACTAACTGCACAAAGCAATCTTTTTAGCACACGATGCACAGTTAATCCTCCTGAAGGAGGAAAGGATCTGCCTTCAATGCTAACTTTAGCATTATCAACAACTCTCCTCTGCAATACTTTTCATAAATTGGAGGAGGACTGTTTTGTACCATAAACATATTTAACAGTGTGATAATGGACAGCTTTGCACAAGATTGAACTGCATTAACACTGAATACACAGAGGAGCAGCTCATCTGCAAATGTAATCAACAAGCACATTTTCCCAAGAGGTTGACAGTGTATTCCTGTGTGTGCTCTGAGGGTTAGGTTTGCAACCAGGCTAACGTGCGAAAATGGTAAATAGACCCTGAGGGGGGAGGAGATGAGATTAAGGCCACATCAACTGGCCACAACTCCACTTTGGTATCATCAACACGTCACTACAAAGGATGTCCACAGGTCAAGCCATGTGCAAAGCTTTAATAAAACACCCCTGTGCAGGTCATCCTACTAGGAGCTCCTCACACAAACACATCTAATGATATCCAGCAGTACCAAACCAAGGTCATTGGGTCACTTTCCATTTTTGCAGTCTTGATCCCTCACCTATTTCCTTTCTAACCTTTTAGAGCATACCCCTATCCCTCTCTCTTGTTCCTCTTTAGTTCATTTACTTCATTAACTATTTTCTGCATTTGTGACTAACCTGAATTGCAGCATCACATCCCAACCTTCATTAAGCTACAGTTGTCATTGTGGACTCATTAACATGGCGTGCTTGAGCCTTTCCGGGACTGTGACGCGTGACTGTGTCTGGTTTAGGATTTTAAAACCACCTGCTGTCTGCTCTAAATCTGGGATAGTTGGTTGGATGGATGGAAATTATAATGACATGGTGAATGATGGGGGAGTGTATGTCGTTATGTTAATGTGTGTGTGTGGTTTTTCGTTTGTTTGTTTTTGTTTTTCTCTCAGGAACAGTTGACCATGACCTTCAGTGGTCGGTTTCAAGGGAATGGAGGAGCACATCTGATGTTTAGGTCTGTTTGTGTGTTTTAATTGTGTGTAAGTTGAGCATCTGGCTTGGCAAAAAAACATGACTGGAGCCTGGAGCGTGCAGTGGACGGGGGCTGTTGTGCACTTCTGCCAAGATGCCCACATCTGTTTTTGTTCCTGACATTCACTGGGAAGTAAATAACAACAAAATGTACACAACAAAAACGTGGTTAACAGATATGACTCGTATCATGCAGCCCCTCTTTGGTACGTAAACCTTCTTTGCGTTGGCATGCACTCACACAGCAGTTATAGCTTGTATCGTATGCTGCTGATTGCACACCATAGATCTCAGGCAGGGGTCCAACCTGGAGGAAAATAACTGCAAAAATAGCATTCACACACAGATACTTTCTTGTGCTTAGACCCATGCTTAGCCTCAGACAAATCAAAGCTTTTTCTCTTATCAACGCTGTAGCGAGTTGACCTTGTAGAGGACCAGGGTTGCGATCATAGGTTATAGTAAACAACTTGTATATGCTTTACTTTATTGCATAATCCCAATATGTGTGTTGTGTTTGTTAGATGAACTAGTTGAAAATCATAGATGCGATAAAGACGATTAAGTCAATAGGAATGCCTCAACTGTGTCCAATTGTCCAATCAAAGCCTAACAACCTTAACTAGGCACATTAAGCAAACTTTGTATTTCCCCACCTAAACATAAATGGTGTGCTGTGTTGTTACCCTCTCAACCAAACCAAAACAGTACAGATTAATGGATTAATGGCTGAATTGCTCTACCTGTCTTTCTGCCCTAATGTAAGCAGCAAAACGTTAGCTTCTCAGGCTAACTAGCTAGCTTAATCCAGTGCGACATCCAAGGTCAGGGTTATTTATTTTTAGGGATGATACTCACAAACCTCATTAGCATCTAGCACATTCACTGTTCAATAATAACCCACTGTGTGTTAGCGAGTGCTGAATGTGTCTATGCTAGATTGAAGACTAACGTTAGCGGCTTTGTTGCTCTATTGGATTTGTAAAAGATTAAACTCAATTTACGCAACCAAGCTCACTATTTGAAACTGTGTTACATTTACCAAAAAACACTGATTCGTTTTTATCCTCAACGTTTTTACGTTAAAGTGAATATTAAAAAGTTTTTTTATATTAGAGAATATATGGAAATATAAGGATGTACATGTTATATCGTCGCAGAGCCTAAACATATTTAGATATTATTTACAAGCCATATGGCCCAGCCCTAGGTTATATGTCAGTCGAGATTGAGCGCCACATGGTCCTATTCATTTCAGTACTGTCCATGGCCACTGGGCAGATCACTGAGGATAAACAACAGATGTGACTAAATGCTTTAAAGTGTTGAATTCAGTGTCAACTTGTAAAGCAAATCTTAACTTTCACTGCTGTGTGTATCCACTGATCCTCAACGACAGTTAGGTCCAAATATATATTGACAAAGCAAAGAGCTGATATGATAAAACGACGTAATGCTTTTTTGAGTCCACTCTCAAATGTATTTAGGGACAAGACCTAATTCCGACATTGTTTAGCATTGCTGTTAATCTATAGATTTCATTCAGCAACACCCATCAACAATTAACATGGACCTTGTCAGCGTGGGTGCCAGGTTGAGACAGATCCTGCATCCCACAGTCATTCAGTCCCCTTCCTCCAGAGAGACACGATGTACTTGGCAGAGCTACTGGTGCGATCAGATTCAGTGTCACAGACACGCAGTCGTATTAAATGTGAGAGGAAGACCGGCAGTAAGGGAAGTATGAGTCAGGCTTGCTTTATAAAAACTCCACAAAAGTTATCACTTCAAGGTTGAGCAGGACCTTTAAGTGGCTGATTTTCTCCATTGTCCCTCCAAGATTAATATAGAAATGAATAAATAGAAATAGAAGAGTGTTAACTGAGATGTGTGATTGTTCTTGGTTGTTCTTTGCTGTTACTGTATCTTACTCAAACACGACTCACACCACTTTAGATGTCCTTTTTTTCATTTTTCTTGCTACCATTTATTCCCTGCTGTGTCCCTGACTTTGTCTCGACAAAGCATTTCGTTGCAGTACATGAGGCCGCTGAGCAAAAGGCAAAGTCCAATCGAGCTGACAGGTCAACTGAACCCAGTGTACTTACAAAACGGATACTTCAAGGAAAGTAAAAGTGTTGCAGTTTTCATTTTCAAGTTTACCGTTCTAAATATTTTGCTGTGGGTGGGAGCTGCCGGGCACTTTCTAGTGATAGTTGACTTGATTCACTTAATATCAAAATCCATAAGTGGGATAGATGCACTGCGGTAATGAAGAGGGTAATGTACATTTGGGACTGGTGCAGTGGGGCTGACATGAGCTGACACACAAAATAATATGTAGTGATGTTTTGGAGTCTGTATTTTTATATAAGATTAGCATTTTTAAGCTGAAATTATTAAACTAGAAGGAAATTCGGAGAGTGCAGACTTCAACCAAGGCCATTCCCATAAGTGAAAATGATGCGTGCATGCACCCTGTGATTCAGATCCGCTCCAACATCAAATTGATTATTCATTCAAATCAGGGCTGTGGTTTTCTGTGATCTTGCTGACAAACAAAGAAGCCAAACTGAAAACATAACCCTCATTGGCTGACTTAATACTTTCCCTTGGATATTTCAGTTGTATGTCATCATTGGTCAAGAGTATGTTAAGTAAGCATACTAGGACCTGAAAAGTGTGCATGAAGAAGTAGCAACAGTTTCTGTGAGTCACTATAATGTTTATGATGACTGGTGTTTCCTGATTGTGGACAGACAGGGTGTGATTGAATGGACTGAGCTTCTTCTCAACACTAACTGTATTAAATAGACTTTTTAAATAACTATTAAAAGCTAGCAATGTATTACTGCTGATCCAAACCATTTTCAATTATTGTTTAAAAAACATGCATTTACAACAGCCCAAACTAGCTTTTATGCAAATGAATGCACACATAAACCTCTGTATTAGTAAAGGTTCTCGTCTTGAGCCCTTGTGTTGTGTATAGCATGCTTTTTAACTACAAAACATTTTCATTTAGCAAAAGATGATTAGGAGTCTTACCACTGTGACCCACAACAGCATACAGTACATAATGTGCAGTGCATATAGAATATTTAACTCTGGGATTATGTAAGATCTCCCTGAAGCTGTATCTGCTCTTCAGCAGAAATGTACCCTTAGGTGAAAACACATGGGCACATATGATGCATATTACATCTCTCTCTGTCCCTCTTAGTTTTACGTCTGTCCATGAAGTTTAACATTCCTCAAAAATCCCTGAATCAGCCAGGTGTGATGAAGTCTACAGCTGGTGTTTGGCCATGTCAGTGGAATTAGAAGCTTCCCTCGTCCCAGTAAAGCTGCTGTGGCAAGATGTAAGCTCCTCAATTGGCTTGGGATTGGTTTGATGGAGACAGGCTCATGTAATAATGTCAAAGTGGTTAAGCCCTGGGGCATCTTTAAAGAGCTTTCAGCTCCCTCACACAGGGAGAAAGACAGGGGAAGGGAGGATAGAAAGAACCAGAGAACGGCGGAGAATTGAGAGACCTTTTTCTGCTCCTGTTGGAGAATGGAGCAGATGAAAGAGGTGGAGGAAAGACATCTTATTTAGTCTAACTTTAAATACAGCAGCAATGAGGAAGAAGACAGAAGAGAAAGTCCTTCATCTCTTGTACTAGCAAACACACAGCTCGGAGTCAAGAGATGACTAAGCTGTATTTCTGTGCATTCGCCGATGCCTGAGCACCTCTAAAAGCCTCTGGCAGTGTCACAGTAATGTCCCCACTCTTCAAAGGAATCTCACAACGTCCCTGTGATGTACACTAAGGAGGACTAATAAAGTCTCTGTAGTTATGGTTGACATGTGCATTTCTATTTAGCATTTTTAATGTGATGCATTACATATCTGTGGGCGGTAAGAAGGAAAGCAATCCAGTCGAGTTTAGTTGAGATTCCTTCACAAAGCCTGGACCACAGTAAAGTCTTACAAGGTGGCATAGCTCTCTTTAGGCAAAAAATGGTTTACAACCCACTTTGTTTACCTGCACGAGTCATGTACAGGTAAAATACCAGTACTTATACTGTGCTAAATGTGTCTTCCATCCATGGTAATTGCATTTTTCTCAGTTGTGAGTTGTGAGCCTCAGCCAAACTCCCATGAAGTGCACATAGAAGGTTATTAATCAGCCTCGGAGGTCAGAGAAATATGCCAGCTCATCCCAATCTTGTTTTCTCCTTGAATCAGCTAAATCATCCACAACTTCAGCGGGAGAACACATCCTGCTGTGACAGATCTGACTGTAAGTGAGTCACCTATTCACATCCTGCAGATGAATTACTGACACCCTGAATCGCTTCAGGAAAACGCAGATTCAAGCTGACTCTCCCGTCGTTAAGTGAGCATCTCTGCCCGTGAATGACAGCATGCAGGTGAAAACACCAGTCATTCCGATCCTTCCTCTCTGCAGGTGACGCCAGATGTTTCCCGTGACAGGCTGGTATGGTTGTTTGTCACATTAACACGGCTTGACTCAGGATATGAAGTGGAAAATTGAAGGAGAGCCTCAAGCAGGAGCAGTCCTGTTTATTTAAATCACACAAACAGGAATCTGCTGATTTTGCCCAGAGAAGGAAATATGTATGAATAGGGAAACTGACTGGAGTTGCATTAAAAGTGGAGGTTGAGTGTACAGAATAGTGTTTGCTTTGATCATGTGTGCTGATCAATGTTGAATGAGGTTATGCGTTAAAATAAACAATGGGGGATTAACATAATTTATGATCTGATAATTATATGTAAAACAAAAGTGAATTCATTGTTCTGTCACCTCGGTAGCGGTCAAGTTATCTTTCTTGTTTTGCATCCTTGTCACATTCTTTCCCCTGAACGGTATTTGAAAAATATTAAACTACCTAATTATTTAATTCCAGATTTAATCAGGCAATGCAAAGTTTAATGGCTGTAGGAATGTGAGACCACCCCGTTATCTGTTGGTTCATTCATGCTTTCTGATTCTCTAATTAGTCTCCATTTATAATTCAGTACAAAATGTACAGACTTGGTAAAAACATAGTGCCTCTTCCGAACAGAATGAGAACTCAGCCTGAGTTGTTCTATTTTTATGTGCGGACTCTCTGTGCAGCCTCAGTGTGGATGTTGTTGTGGCTGATGATGTTACGTCAGACCTGGAACAATCAGAATAACCACAAACGTGTTCAGCCAGTGAATCTCAAACATCAAGAGAGCAAGAAAAGGTAAGTGTAAACCAAATCAAATAATCATTATAATAATATTGATACAAATATGTTATAATACATCCATTATAGGAACACACACACACACACAAACACACAAAGGATCAAACAAGGACTGATCAAGGCAGAAAATAGCAGACAAACATGACTCAAGGTGAGTAAAATAGCAAAATGCAGAAAAGAAGCCTCACAATATATGCCAAAAAAAACCATTGCCAGTTTAATCTGTAAACACTTAATTTATCCAAAAACTTAAATTGGAATACATTCTGTTTCCTATCCAATATGATCCTTGTATCTCTTAAGAGTTCTCCCTTTTCTGTGAGAAGCCTTCAACACGTGTTGTAGTCTTGAGCTATTCATCAAATCGTATTCTTAGAAGTTAAATAAATACAACCTAGTCTTTAAAAGGCCTAGTTAATTTGCTCCTCTAGCTCTGTCAGGATTCCATGTGAGAATTTGAATAGAAATACAATTAAAGCCACTATGAAGCACTAAACTGCACACAAGCAAGTTCTTCTTCAGTGCAATAAAGCAGACACAGCAAACTTTATTTCATTGTTTTTGGAGAAAGATATTTTATTATGTATGGATGGAGATATCTTAGCTGTGATACATGTCAGCAATGGCAATGGTTAGGTTGCCTTAAACAGACAATATCAGAATAAAGACATTCTGTTGGGAACAATTTATTGCATCATGTTTTAGTTTGTACTAAAGCAGTGTAGGGAGCGGGGGAAAGTGTGTCAAAGTGATGACTATAAATGCTTTGGTGGCTAGCATCACTGCAGTGCATCACTGATGTTTTAAGGGTTCCCCTGGGACCGAGTCACAGATGTTGAAATAGAGATCTGTGGCACTTTCCGATTTAGCAAAAAAATCACTCTAGAGAAACAACCATGAAAGTGTCTTCAGGAGTCAACATTTGTCTGGCTTAATGATGTACATCACTAGGAAAAGAAAGTTAGGAATACATAGTGTTTGTGTCATTGTTAATCCAAAGAGGATTCAAACTTCAATGCCTGGTAGGAACAGAGAAAATCATTACAAATGGCCCCAACTTCTCCCTAAAGAAAGTCAATCTACAGTTGTTGTATTTAGGTTCATTTAAATAAATGATTTGGTGAATAGATATATGCTTACATGTCATAAGTGAGTCAGTTCTTTTCACATATTGGCACTCATTTTGGTTCAGGTCCAATGGAGGGGTATGAGCTGTCATTAAAGAATACTTGAAAACAGAGACCTCCCTTATAGATTTCCCTTGCACTGTTCATATGTCTTTAAAAGAAGCGGGAAACATTGTTTTAAGTGTAATCAAAAGGCATTGAGCAGCATTTCAATGGAAAGGTCTATTTCTATTCAACATTCATCTCATTGTCTATTCTGCAGCTAGAGAACCCAGTGATAATAGGCAGACAAAGTGAAGCTTAGGGAATCTGTAACCCTGTGCCTTGAAAAAAGATCAAAAGCTTCACAGTGATGTCTGATTGTTGCCAGAACTGATAAGAACAGTATTCAACCTTGACAAAGAAGCAGCACATCCCCCCATTGATTTCAGATTGTTGGCCTCTGCTACTTGTAAAAATTGCTTATACTAGTTTGGAATATGTGATCCTCTGGTATTCATACTCTCTTGTTTAAGAATTGCAGCAGGTAGCAGTTAGGTAATATCAGAATACAGTATGTCGGCCAATATGGTACACAAATGTTTTAATACACAATGTTGGCCATAGTTACAAATTAAAATGTAAACATCATTAGAGCGGAAGTTTTGGGGTCATCTTGGGAGCCATATGTGAGAAAATGTAATGTCCATCTGTCCAATAGTTGTTGGGATATTTCAGCACACCAACATTGCCATCAATACATCTTCATATTATAGCATAATTGCAAATATTGAGGGTTCATTTGCACGTTTACAACAACTTGGTACAAAAGTGGTTATCGTGGCATCCTTCAACAGAACTCCACCAATAAGTATAAAGAGAACTAATACACATCCATTGTGTCTGCTTTTGTTTGTGTATGAGTCCGGTTAGCAGTACAACAGAGGCTTAACTTGATCACCTACTTGCCATCCCCTATATTTCTCTGCTTTGCTGTCACATGGCATCATATCAAATGAATCCATCACCCATTTTGTTGCTAACACCAATACCGTGTATCAAAGCTTTTCTGAGGTTCAGCGATGTCTTCAGCTTCTGATGTCATCAACAGTCTGCTAGACATTACTTGACACAAGCTTTGACATATGTGTCAGGTAAGAATCAGTGTCTTAGTATCAAGGGGCCATCCTTAAGTCAATTCACTGGAACTCCTTTTTGAACACATTCAGAGTCACACAACATCTTACATGGATAGCTAGTCTCAATGCAATAGTGATGAAACACCAATAAGTTGCTGCACAGCCAGGTGTAACATTACGTGCATGGCAGTGCCAGAGGCAGAGAGAGTTGATTGAGAGGCAAAGTGTTGCATCAGTCATTACGCACAAAGTACGAGGAAATCTGCACATCTGTATGCTGCTGCACAAACTGTCAGTTCATAAAGTATGACTCCATTTGCAGTGATCACTGAAGATTAAAGGGCAATCAAAGCAGAACAATTATTGCATTAAAAGATTTCATGCAGCAATTCCACAAATGAAAGCACATTTTCTGATATTTTCAGTGCTCGAAGGCTGTCCAGATGTCTGCTTCACGCTTGTCTTTGTTAGGAGGGGAAAACACAAAGCGGGCCGCACGCATGGACCATTAAGAGATTATTATTCCGAAGAATAGCACATTAAGACCTTTTGTACTTAGCCTAGATTCCTGTCCATGCCCTTCTGCCCATACTTCTTGACTTAAAGGGGTTTACGGGAGCCGCTTATTCTTTTGCATTATCTCTATGAAAACTGGGGGATAAATATAATTGGATTATTTTAGTAGTTGAAGAAAAGTGAGTACGTTTTTAACTTAGAAAAGTGAGCACTAAGTAACCATTCTCTCTTTTCCAGGTCACATGAGCAAGAAGCCCGAATTGTGACACCTCTTGTCCTGAGGGATTTGAATTGTCATATCCCTGAGGCTGTAGATTCATTGAATGTCAGTGTGTGCCATGTCATGTTTTTGTAATGGTCCTGAATATATGCATCTTATGATTCTACATTTTTTAAGCCTGTGACCTCCCTGCATGCAGCCCGTGGATGACTTACAGCACGTTACTCGCAGGCCGCTTTAAATCACTGCTATTGCAATAGGAAGCACGCAAATAATACTTAATTTAAGCTCAACCTGTAAATAATCCATTGCTTTGAGCTAATATAAATAGCACATTAACAAACAACTTTTAAAAAAAAAAAGCTTAAAATCACCCACGCTGCTCTCTGGCTGTCTAAACAGGCTATTGTTGCGGCTCAGTAAATGCAGCACTCGGCTGTCAGTGGATGGGGTCTCTCTTTATTGGTGAACATCCCATGGGCTTTTACAGTAGGCCAGCCTGTTCTTGTCCTACTTTTCAGCAGCACGCCTGTCCTCCTTCATTGTTGTCTGTTAAATGTGACGTGCCGGCACTCCTTTCACCGACCTCTCTGAGGTATCAGACAGCAGCTTTGCGAGACAGGTTGGCTTGGTCTGCATCCATCCGTCTTGTTTGCCTCTATAAAATCCAATTCCCCCCTCTCGTGCTAGCTACTCTTAGCGACACTCATCCATCTCTTGCTTCCAATGAATCTGGGCCGGCTGGTCAGGTGCTGCAGGCGCATCATTTGTTTCAGTTAGGTCTTCAACCCTCCAGCCTACTTTCTTCTGTACTCTATTCTGTCTGTTCAAATGGGCATGCAGCTGGCATGTTACTCACAAAGGGCCTGGTGATGCTATATTCAAGCCTAACAATATCACAATAGAAAGGAGGGAATGAGCTTCATATTTTTGCCATCAGCAGATGCTCTTAACCAATAAACAGGATGTAAACTGTGAATGACTGCCAAGGCCAGGTTGTTGGCAGTACCGTCTGCCATATTCAAGACAGCGGTTATTGCATCAATGGTAATCCTATGGGTCCCAAAGGGGCAGTAATTGAATGTAACTTATTCAGTTACACATATATATCTATGTCTCCCACAGGGGCTTTGGAAGAGTCTACTGAGTTTCATCCTGCAATAAAGACGGCAGAGAGTTTAATAACAGTAATGGCACCTTAACAGCTGTTACCTGCTGCTTAATTGAAAATTGAAGGTGTCGTATTGCATTTATTCTAATCACACCTTGTTAAGTAGCTGAAAATAAAACTAAATCAGAAATCATCCAAATCTATGGTGATTGTTTTATTACATGGTCCCCTCACAACATAAATAAATAATAAATAATTATGTTAACGGTAAGACCCAGTAGACAGTGTTTGGCCTGATGCGGACACTTAAATATAAACCTGAGGCTCGCTTACCATTTCCCACATTGCCATTCAGCAACCTTGCTGAGAGGCAGAATTGTCCCATTGTTCCCCGGTAGCTTCGCGAACATGAGAACATAAGCTGTCTCTTGTTGTTGCTCTGCGATACTGTACTCACTGACTGGGTCAGCCCAGCACACATATACAGCAACTGCATCGTATAGTCAGTAATGTACTACAGTAGTTGTCTGCCTGTGTGTTTGATAATATACATTATTATGCAGTCAGCCTCTCTGCCGTTTCATTAGCCATGCTAGCAGCTCATTGGATGGCAACATCGGTCCGTGTGTCTGTTGATACAACATTTTGATTCATGCTGAAATGTCTGAAACCTTTTAAATAATTTAGCTTGCCTTGTAATTTAAGACAGGCATGCATGGCCCTAATGTTTTATTGATTGATGCATGGTTTTAATAAAGAATATTTACAATTAGTGGTTTGACTGTGATGAAATGTGGTATAGATATCCATGGTGCCCAAAAGATGAAACAGAATAACTATTTCCTTTAGCGCCACAATGTGGTTGACATTTGTGGTTTTGTTAAATGGAATAAAAATGTCCAAACAATTTGATTGCCATTGAACTTGGTTTGGACATTCATGTCACCCATTGGATAAAGATGTCATAACTTCCCCCCCAAAATATTCATCTTGTGCCATCGTTACATCAACATTTCAAACATGACATTCCCATCAGCCCAACCTTGTGTTTAGTGATAATTTGCACTTAAATGCTAAGCTTAGAGGGTTAATATGGTAGACATTACACTCTGACATTAACATTTACCAGAACGTAGCGCTGCATAAAGCCTCCTAGAGCTGCAAGCATGGCTGTAGACTTAGTTTGGTTACAACTAATTATTTAAATCTGTTGATACTAGTTGATTGTCATTTATTGTGCACTTACTTTTCTTGATTTTTGTCCATACTTCTTATAAAAACACATTGTAATGTTTTTTTTTTGTTAGAAAAACGTGTTTCTTGGCTTATACACACAAATTAGTAAAACGGCATAGTGCTATATTTCTGGCAGTAAAGCAAGCACCAGTTGTAAATTATTGGCGTGTCTCTCCTACATGAGACTTCACCTGGAACCTGCTATTATCACATATGCTAGATATGGCCAGTGGTCCATTTTGCCTGAACACCTAAGCTAGATAATGTGCAGTGTGTGTGCTGAATTAATGAATATATAATAGACTAGACTCTATCCTCATTAAGTATTGGCAGTGTTTTAATGAAATCCCTGATCAAAGACAAATACACATGCCAAACTACTCAAACACATCCACTCACAAAAAGAAACACAACAGTCTAAGATGATAATAGACTAAACACATTGTAGGTGGCCCACATACTGTACACACATTATTTTCAGCTGCGAAATGGACAAAAAGTTGGGCTTTCATTACCATCAATTTCATCTCACCACCTTAACTCACTTCATTTGCAACTAGGCACCAAATAATCCCTTTTCCTCTTGATACTCAAACACACAGGCAGCTAAGATTAATTGTTACTGTGACTTAAAAATGGTCTGAAGAAATGTGTGGTAATTTAGTTAATGGCACTATTTTCATCTTTCCCTTGCTTCAACAGTACTTTATATATCCATATGTCCACGGTGACCTGGACGCTGGTCAGCTGTTTGTTAATGTGAGTGTGTCTAAAGTATGTGAATATGTATGTCTGCGTCTGGTGACACAAAAAAAATATTTATTTCACAATATGTTAACCTTGTGCTACTGTATACAGTAGCTGCAGCCACAGATAAATGGACATACTGGCAAAGAGATATGTGTCGTCCGCATTAAGTGCCACCTTCTCTGTCCCGTGTGTGTGTGTGTGTGTGTGTGTGTGTGTGTGTGTGTGTGTGTGTGTGTGTGTGTGTGTGTGTGTGTGTGTGTGTGTGTGTGTGTGTGTGTGTGTGTGTGTGTGTGTGTGTGTGTGTGTGTGTGTGTGTGTGTGTGTGTGTGTGTGTGTGTGTGTGTGTGTGTGTGTGTGTGTGTGTGTGTGTGTGTGTGTGTGTGTGTGTGTGTGTGTGTGTGTGTGTGCGCGCGTGCGCCTGCGCGTGTGCGCAGATTAGCTGATGCAGTGCATCTCTCTCTTGAGCCAGGTCCTACAGAGCTAGCGCGCTGCGTTCACAGTCGGCCTGCATTTTACCAGCAGGCTCCATTTACACCGTCTGCCACTCGAGCGTCTATGACTAAGACATATACGGATTCTCTGGCTTATCACAGGTAGAGCTGAGGGCGGCATGCTGCAACATTTATGTAATGTCTTGTACTTAACATTCTCTGTTTTACAGAATACGACATGGAAAGGATTGTTCAAAATGCAACACAAATACAGACAGAAACACACAGTGATCAATCCTGTCGGGCCTGAGTAGCAAATGGACCGGCTGGTCTGTGTGTTTTTGCAGATTATGCTAAAATAAACAACTGAGACATTTAAAGTGTATCTTTTAATACTATATAAGGCTCTGTACTACCCTTAAGCAACACAAAACGCTGAAGTGCACATTGAATGAACTGAGAGTGAGTTTTGAAAAGCTTGAGTAGATCAGACCAGGCACTGGTAAGTGGCCTATAGTTGATTTTGACAACTAATTGACTCTAGAAAATAAAACTTCTAGGTATACAAATAATAATTTCTTGATTCATCTGTTGAGAGAGAATCATTTTCTCTTTTCCACCAATATTTTCTGGCCTTTGGTCAGAAAGTGTAAGCGTGGTTTGAAATACAACTGCTAGATAAGAACCGGGTCAACAGGGAGTTGTATCAAGTGCAACCTTGACATAAGGTTGAAGCAATTATATTCTATACTCTAACCTATCAAGAGGACACTGCATGTGATAACATTAATGCATACTGGAAATGGAACAAAAGGGAATTGATGTTCCAAACGATGACCCTTTTAAAATGTTCTCTAAACATGTTTCAGTTTTGAAAGCCCTGCCTTCAACACGGAGACATTGACCGAAGTCAAGCCAGATCCAGGAATAGATGTAGAGATGGTCTTGCCCGGGATTGTGGCTGGAGTTTAACTTTTCTCTGTGTTAACTCATAATGTTTACCAATTGCAAACGTTGACTGACATAGTGGAGTTGAAAGAAGTGGTCTGTTCAATATCAACCACAAAAAGTACAACTAATAATTTGAAATATACATAAGAGCGTTATTTCAACATAATGTTAGCAGAGATTACAAAGAGGTGTCGATGCCTTGATAATTAAGTTATTTATAATTAATTTGTATTGGTTTTCTATTTATTTATAGGTACTTTGACTTGAGTTTGGGATACATCAGTGATCAATCTTTGGAGTACATTTGGTTCAGCTCTTTCTCTCCCTCTCTCTGTACTCCACCCCCTTGTTCTGAGCGAGGACAAAGTTCAAAGAACAAAAGTAGTCTGATCTGCTACAGAGCTGAGGAGTTCTGTGATTTCAAAAGCGGAAGTAGTTAGTAGTTCCCAGAAAACATACACATTTAACTCCCAAATAAGATAATGAAAAACAATGTATGATATTGTTTAACAGAAAGTTGGTCTTAAGGGTTATGCCTTACTTTTCCCAGACTTGGTTTGAAGGCATGTATAACTTAACATCAAATATCTCAGAACTTGTTTAATAATTCAAAGTCTAATTAATCTCCTCTCTGCCCTCTGAAGCCAGCTGTATACATATGAAGACAAATCAGTAGCCTCTGATTTGCCTCTGAAATCATTCATTTAAAAAGACTCACCATCTGCCTCTGGCTGCAGATCTGTGCTGCTGTGTGTTCCTGCGTCGTTGCATTTGTTGAGAGAGTGCTGTCATAGGTCACTGTGATTGGCAGCACCTGTTTACTCAAAGATGCAACATGCTTTTAAAGAAAGAGACTAAATGTTGTCGAAAAACAGTTTTTTGTATATGTTGTGACGATCTTCTTCTGATCACCATCTTTTCATTAAAACTTTAAATAACAAATGTACTTTTTTTGCCACATCTGCCACAGTTTACTGATGTTACTTTGAGTCCCTGTTTAAGATCGAGGGCATTCAAAAATA
Organism: Dissostichus eleginoides; assembly: GCA_031216635.1. Classification (NCBI taxonomy): domain Eukaryota; kingdom Metazoa; phylum Chordata; class Actinopteri; order Perciformes; family Nototheniidae; genus Dissostichus; species Dissostichus eleginoides. The sequence continues at coordinate 13,605,435 of CM062265.1, forward strand.
TGTTTTTAATTAACATGAATAACTGAACATTCTGTAATGATCATTTGTGTTTGTCATACATTTTGCACACACACACACACACACACACACACACACACACACACACACACACACACACACACACACACACACACACACACACAGCTTCCATTATTGCAGTGACCACATTTAATCCAGCTGCCATATCTGCTGCCAGCTACTGAGTCATTAGCATAATTATAACATGCAGAGATTTTTGGAAAGAAAGTGTGATTCTTTCCAAAAGCGTTGTCACGCTGCCTCACTTGTGGTTTTCCTCCTCAGTCAGACTTAAGTTTCCTCCCATCTGCTCACTGAATACTACAAATTGCATAAGTAGGAGCAGTTCTCATCCTTATCTTCACGAAATGTCCCAACTGATTTCTGAAGGACTCTTGTGTCTGTTGGCCTTTTTCACCAGCCTTAGTTAGATGAGGTTTTAACGTTTATGTAACTCTTTTAAATGTCCATACTTTAGTTACAGCATTTGAATGATCAATGTTTTGCTTGATAAACCCAGACATAGAGACCTTCAGGTCCTGCAGTAATTGGGTTTCATGGTTAAGAACTTGTGACAACAAAGATTTGTTTGATTTAAAGCTGAATAATTACACAACTCTGGCTCGTATCACTGCATTTTGGAATTAGTCCAACAATAATTAGGTAGTTTAACAATAATATGTTGTTTCATCTCTCAGAAGAGAACCAGTAATCAGATTAGTACTCAGATAGTAATGAAGTAATAAATGACAGACTAGAAATAGATGCCATTCAGAACAAGTTTTCAAAAGACAAGTAACTGAGTATAACTTTCATCATCATCCAGTTACATTGACATAACAGCCGACCAGATGTGTTTAAAATAATTAACACAGTAGTTTGTAACGTGTCCTTGTGAAATAGACCTGTAAGTGATAAGCTAAAAAGAACTAAAATAAAGGATTAGGAAGTCTAAGACTCTACTGGCTTGCAAGTGTCTCAGTCTCTAGGATGTGCTTACATTTGACAGAAATCCATCCAAAAACGATTGCTTAATATTGTTTTTTATTCTAAACTAGGTTTGCCCGGCTCTGAGACATTTGCTGCAGTATAAAGGAATCATCAATGCAATCAATTTAGATGGAAAATCCGAAACATCTAATCAAATGTAATTGTTTCTCAATTGGAGCCAATTTCCATCAGTGAGAGAGATTTTGCAAAGCCAATGAACAGATATTTATAATGCATTTCCTAAATGAAGGGCCCAACCAGCAGATCCCTCTGGCCTGATGCCTCAATCTGTTTCCCAATCTCATTTTAATTTATCTTACTCTGCCCCTACAAACCTGGTGCCCTGATGTGCAGTTTGATATTAGTCCTTCCAATCTCCAGTGTGCGATGAAGCGGGAGAAGAGTGGTTTGGATGAATTCCTGTTCCTGAATCAGTCCTTAAAACTCCATAAAGTGTCCTTGGTTTGTCTTCTTCAACTTCATCTGTGCTTTGAAATGTTTCTCCCAGGAAGTGTTAGGAAACCTAATGGCCTTCTTATGTGGCTCCAGCTGTACGTGGATAAAGTTATGGAGAATTGGTTTACCCATCATCATTCACCCTTTTTAATTATACACTTGCAGTCAATTTCTTTAAAAAAATCACTTTGATTCTCTACAATTGATTTTATTCATAATAATAATAAATAACAGGTGGATTTTGCTCTTGTTCTTGTCATTCTTCTTCTTGTATCTAATATGAGATGACCTTTAACACTGTGAAGCTGTGTGTGTGTGTGTGTGTGTGTGTGTGTGTGTGTGTGTGTGTGTGTGTGTGTGTGTGTGTGTGTGTGTGTGTGTGTGTGTGTGTGTGTGTGTGTGTGTGTGTGTGTGTGTGTGTGTGTGTGTGTGTGTGTGTGTGCGTGCGTGCGTGCGTGCGTGCGTGCGTGCGTGCGTGCGTGCGTGCGTGCGTGCGTGCGTGCGTGCGTGCGTGCGTGCGTGCGTGCGTGCGTGTAGTGTGGTTTTTCTTGACATTTTAGTGCAAAAGGTCACAGCACTTGTGAGTACTGTGTTTGCTGATTCTATCCCAAAAGTCATAGCTAACCACGGTGGCAGACTGTTATTAATTTTTTAACTTATTTCTCGTATTCACACCACAAAAAGCAACAAAAGCTTCTTTTTTTTTTTAAACCTTGCATGTATGACTGAATAAAAGAAAGACAAGAAAACCTTCTGCAAAATGAGGATAAAATTAGTAAGTTAAGATACTTAAACCAGGTCAACGATAAAACCAACAATAAATAAGAAAACAGATCATAAACATACATCTAATATATTACTTTTAGAAGACAATAACATATCAGAAAAGCTTTGTGCTACAGTGGAAAACATGATTGGTCCAGAAGGTGCAGGATGTTGGTTCAGTACGGGGGCGCTCAGCCAATGGGCTTAAGGGACCTCTAAAGCTGGCTGAAGGGCAGCTGCTTCATCCGGCAGTATCATGATATTAAAGCCAAACAGAGGGACGGCTTAACATTTGCCACCTGTCTCCTAGTTTCATTTCAGTCCATCCTGCTTTTATATTTCCCAACTCCTCAGTCAACATGTTCAGACTTTGTTAAATGTTCCTTTGGCGGGACAGTGTGTTGGATTTGATGGCATCTAACATTCCAGATTGCATCCAACTGAATACCTCTCACTCCTCTATTTAAAAGACTGAAATTGTATCTTTCAGGACCCTTCCTTTAAACAAATAAAGCGTGAAGGAGATACTGTTGTAACATGTTGGAGTCAGTGGAGGAACCGTTCCCTATGTAGATATGAAAGGCTTATTGTAAGATAACAAAAAACGAAATTATTCTTAGATGCAGGTTACGACACACTTGTGAAGACTATACACCTATGAAAACATAGCTAATAAACCATAGTTATGAAGATTTGACTTCACATTGGCCCATTTTAGTATGACCATCGGCAGTTTACAACCTGGAACCTGGTATGGACAGTCCACATCTGTTAGAAAATCACAGCATTGGTCCTTCGTTCAAGCACCTAAAACACATGGGTGATTTTAGAAGACAGGAGAAACAGCCTATGTTGTGGTTTAATAAAAAACTAAATCAGGCTCCAATGTGGATACCGTTGCTTTCTTCCCGCTGAATATGTCTGTTGTTTATGTGCCACCATCAAAGACTACCAACAGATGAATGCCCCGAAAAATCAAAGAGAATACCCAACAGTTTTCATGCTGGGAGTTGGAAATATGTAAAGGAATAAAACAGAGCCATAAAACGCTGAACACTGCCTCATTTTAATATTAATATCAGGGTTATACCTTTCTAGGCGCTGTGAATTTCAGTGCTTGTGAAACTAATGAACAAAGGCGTCTTCTCACTGAATATTCGAGGGAGAGGAATCCATAATGCAAAATAACAGCGGGATGCAGTTTGATGTATGACCTCAGAGTCTTTCCCTTTGGATTTAAGATGGCTCTTGTCAAAGTATGGGCCTTGTGTAGTTGGTGCTGAGAAGCTTCAAGTCCTTCTCTGACATTGGACATGATAAAAAGACAGTGTTTGAAATGTGATTGACAGGATTATGATGTACACTTAAAGCAAGCATCTAGGCTTAAGGAGATAACGTAATAAACTCAAGCATACACATGTAAATACTTTAGATGTCCGAAGGCACACCAACATACACACACTTATACACAACGTGCACTGATCAGACTCTTCAGTGTGGACTCTGCAGTGTTACCAGACAGGACTCATGGGGAGTGTGTGCAGACAAGAGCCCTGATCCAACATTGTCATAGTTTCTGGAACACTGCAGTGTTATAAAAGCGACTGGAATATGGATGAGTGGGAGACTGCCGTGATCGAAATGTGCTAAAGCGAGTCAGTGCTTGTGTAATCCTCGAAGGTGTGGGAGAGGAAGAAGGGAGAGATAAACTAGGGCAAGGAATAGTAAAGTAGACAACAAGGTGGAGCTGCTCGCAGATACTTCACTGTCCTGAGCCTGAACACAAGCTGCCCTCAAGCACTGGGTCTCAATCTGATCATTTTAACCCAATTCGCAATGCTGCATGGCAAAGCCTACTCATCACATCTTTGTGTGTGTGTTTGTGTGTCTTTAGCCAAAGGATGCCCATTTTTTCTTGTAAGTAAATAAAGCTAGACATGGTTGTAGTGGTTAGTGACACACATAAACACTGACACATTTTTCCTTGTATCTCTTTCAGGAAAAACCTCCTCCTACTCAGATCGGTACTTCTGAAAAATGAGCTGCCAATGTAAGTCCTTTGCCTGACCTTACCACTCAACCGGTAATGTTGCTTTTAAATTAATTAAACCTAGCAGAAGTTAAAATTGAGTACACAAACACTCACGCAGGCACCGAGCCGTAGCCTCGGATTCCTAACCTTTAACTTCCTGCTCCTCACTAACCACCAGGGACAGGATTCACCCCCGACTCCATTTATTAGAAGCTAATTGCTATTCCCCGCAAACACGCTGACGGGACATCAAAGGCTGACTCACTGCATGACAAGCTAGTGGAATTCAAATCAAACACAATCCTCCCTTCAGTATTATGCCACACAGTTGCTACCTCTGTTTTTGTTTTGTCATTCCCAGCACAAGGAAAGCTTAAGGCGCTATTAATAATGCATGAGGATGTGAGACTTTCCAGTGAGTTTTCCAGAAGCTTCTAGTTGTATTACAAACCCGGCAAGACCGGCTCTGCTGGTGCTGTAGCTCACAAACAGTTCTCAGTGGTCGGTCAGTGTTGGTAACAGTCAAGATAAGAAGCTGCAGCTTTCAGAGAAGCACAGTGGATAAGATTGAAATGTGAGCAACAAGTTTACAGGAATTGTATAGTGAAATCACATCTTTTACACATTACGTACTAATTGTATGTATTTGATATGGTGAGTGTGTCACATCAGTTTCCTATTTTCACAAATTCTATTGACACAGAGCAACATCAACGTTGTCAGGAGTTTGTGACCAACTCAATCAAATGCATAGTATTTACTGTACCACAGTTTCCAACCTGATAGGAAAATATCTGACTTTTAAGCAGCTAAATCCATCCATTGTTGAAATAAAACGTTTTAGTAGTGAAGCTTTTAAGCTTATGAGTTGTTTTATACACTAATGGAACAGGTTGAACCGTTTTTCCAACACTGGCATATTTCTTTCACTGGATTTTTGATTTATATGATATTAAATGACTTGGGAAGATGGATATTTTTTATCTTGGCTTGATGTAATTCTTCATTGGAATAATGTCATTAAAGTAAAAACATAGAGGAAACATGAGTGTAGTAGTTTACACACCCTTGGTCATTGTGTTATCGTCTTACTTAATATCACTGAGCACAAGCTGTACAAATCCCAGCCATAAACATGTGGAACTGCTAGTATGGAGTGCTTATATATATATATATATATATATATATGGCTTCTACTCCATTCTGCCACTTTATTAGATGTGAAATCTCAGAGTACTGCACCAAATTCAATTTAAGGATTATACCTACACAAACATGACCACTTCTCACATGCAGCAACATATTCAATGTCATGCCACAGCCCTTCATTCTTTCACACACACGCACGCACGCACGCACGCACGCACGCACGCACGCACGCACGCACGCACGCACGCACGCACGCAACGCCGCACGCACACAGACACACACACACACACAGCGCTATACACATACACACAGCGCTATACACACACAGCACCCGTCTTTGTGGTTTCTCTCAAATATTTGCATCCACACCTCCTATATCACACAAACGCACATGCACTCTGAGACACGCATTTGCATACAAATACACCACTTGACATTCACACACACACAGGCACATGTACACCTAAGCAGACACACACATTTTCACACATATTGCCAGTTTTTTTCAGAAACAGGGGGGCCTGCCAGAGGTGTTGCTGTGGTTAGGAGATAACAGGAAGCTCCAATCATGGGCTTCCTCTCAAGGCCCCTGATGGTAGTCTCCCTTGGGTGGAGGATGAGAGGGTGTAGCTGACATCACATTCACAATGGGCCATGCTAGAGATGTTAGAATTGGGGCTGGGGGTTGCGTTTGACACCCGCTTTTGTACAGTAACCGCAAACACTTTCTCTACGGTGGATTAATTCCTGCTTTCCTTTTTAGGTCAAAGTGAGACACGTTGCATTTGCCAGGGGATAATCAGATCAATGATCTCTTTGCAAAAAGGAACGACAGAAAGGATACGGCCACAATATTGAAACACTGCGATCAAAGCTGAGCGCGCTCTGTGAATGAGAATAAGAAGGAGAGCTGTGACTGATGCAATACTCTCTCCTGGCCTTCTGCACACAAAGAGACAGACTGTGGCTATTTTCCTGAATCACAGTGTACAACTTCTTTTGTCTCTTCTCTCCTTACTCACTCGTCTCTTTGCACACTTGCATAACAAATCCTATGTTATTAAAAACCCTCTTATGGGCAGACAGTAAGAGGAAGGCTTGGAAAGGCTTGGAAAGGCTTGGAAAGGCTTGGAAAGGCTTTTTAGGCGGCATCAAAGTGCTCTTACCATCCTACACATAGAACATAAGATGGGTATCCTAAATACTGAATTACTTCCTCATATTCATTTTTGCTGCATGCTACACTCCTAGTCATTCTAGCTCTTTTTTCATTTATGATGCTTAAAAATCAAAGATATATATATTTGGTTTCCAGAGATGAGTCACAGCCGAGGAAACATTTGTTCTAATAAGCCAGGACTAAGCACACAGCCCACTCACACTGTGGTAACATTTGTAGAAAAAAGAATCAAAGTCATGTTTCACTAGGTCAAGGTCAACATCCTCTCCGACTCAATAGTCCCATCAGCAAAGACAATCCACATTGCCTGATGCTGTGCAGTTTAACAAGATAATGAGTCTCAGTGGTGATATTTAAACCTCAGTAGGATGGAAAGCTCCCGGGAGAAAGTTGATTAGGAAGACTTACAATGTAGTGAAACAGCCTCTAATTTATAAAACACACTTTGAAACCACTCAGTAGAACAACACTACTTTTGTTCATTATTTACGGCTGTGACAATAACAAAATGTTGCTGTAAATCCAAATATTGTCGAGATGGGAAAATGTCAGCCCTGGTGCATTGTGTCAAATGTACAATGTAGGTACATGAAAAAAAGTAACAGGAGTTGTGCTTGTCACATTATGTCAGAAAATGTGTTCTTTATCTCGTTGTTTGTGAGCTAAACGTTTTTTTAAACACCTGCAAAGAATCTTAATTGAGAGAGAGAGAGAAAAAAATGATATTTCCCACAACGGGAAAAGACTTGACGCTCAGCAATATTTATCTTGCATCACGGCCAGGTGCTTACACCCTGTGCTTTTACAGATTTAATAAGAGAAGAAACATTACAATGTTATCAAGCTTTCCCAAGGAGTGAGTTATAAGTACCTCTAAGGGTTTTTTAATATCAAAAGACTGAGCCTGAGCATAGAAAGCTGATATCTTTATAGGTTTGACATGATATTGATATCATAAATTACACTGAACAGAATCACACCATAAATAGTATTTTATGGTGTCTGAGGACTGTTTGGTGGTTACTCCAGCCACAAGAATAATGCTGCAGGACCACAGACTTTCCATGAGTGCACATAAATAGCTGCATTAAGGGATTTATAGCCGCGCTTGGGGCGGGGCTCTTAAGATGGCACTATTTTGATAATCGATTAATCAATACAGTTATTTTTAATGCAAAAACTGCGGAAAATTGTGTGTTTTTTAGCCTCTCAAATATGGATAATTTATATTAAAGTGAATATCTTTGTGTTTAGACTGACAAAAAAGACTTTTAAAGACTTTGGATTTAAATTCAAGGTATTTTTCACAATTCTCTGTTAGTTTATAGACCATAAAATCTGAGGATTATTTTATAGTGCAAATGATCCTTTCTCGCAGCCCTACAAGTACCCATAGATATTCTTTGTAAAGCATGCTGCTCATTGGAGTCTGCAGCATAATACGTCCATGTGACTTTGGGGAACATTTGAGGGATGTATTTCACATCTCCTAAATGTCAGGGCTCTGCGTGATTTAAAACCAGTAGATGCTGGCTTTATGATCGTTGTCATGGCAACGGCTCATCCTTGCGCCATTGACAGGTTGACAGACGGCCATTATGGTATTATTGTGACGTCAGGTGGGGATTGTGAGGCATGAATGCAGTGTTGACCCACTTGGCGTCCAGAGGGGACCCCTGTCCTCTCCCCCCCCCCCCATCACACAATCACCCCTCGCATCTCGACAGGAGGTGAATTTTCACCTTTTCCTTCCCCAGCAGGAAGCCTGACTGCTGCTGCTGTTTCCTCTGAAGAGAGAGATAGTTCAAGGCTCTGTGGATGTATTAGACTGAACCAGCTATTGTGTGTCAGGCCAAGGGCATTTTGAAGTGGGAGAGGTTTAAGGCTTATCCTGGTGGGATTTATAGCAGTGGGTGACTGCTCATAGCTCATACACATGTGATGCTTCAACTCACAGACAGCACAGGACATCACTGAGCTGAAGCTTAGGAGTAAGATTTGAGAGCTTTCATTAAAATGTTCAGGTCTTACCAAAGTTAACTTCAGATAAAAGGAAAAGAAAAACATCAAACCACTTCTTACCCGATCATTTAACTTCGTCTTGCACTCTGGACGTCAACTTAAGTTCTTGCTCTCTTAATAAGGCTGATTTCGGCTTTAAACATGAAATAATAATGCTCATTATCTATGTTGTTTGCCAGAGCACATAATTGGAGAATCTGCTGTGATATGATGCGAAAGTTTGATATCAAAGAGAAGCTGAGGTTTTTGCTTTAGGTTTTTCAGCATGCGGTGCCTTCAGTATTGTAGATATTGTCGGAATCTTTTAGCCTTTGAAGTAGATCCTTACTGTGTGATGGATATAGAGTGTCTCTGTGAGAGCGTGTTGATGGTGCTCGTGCATTCATAAAAATATGTAAGTGTCTGGGAGTGTGCGTGCATAATGTGCGCACTCTATGTCTGTTTGCATTAGTCCTTTTGATTTGCCCTGAATCCAGAGACAGAGGCCACAGCTGTAGCCCACAACCCTCTCCTCCCACTGAGCCTCACTGTGAGCACAACCCAGCGAGACGCCCATCTCTGTGTCATTCCCAATCTAAAAATACACTCTCAAATAAAGTAACGATGGCCATGTCTGGTCACAGTGTCTCTAAAATTGGGTTCAGATCGGTTATAACTTTTGCTTCCTGCATTTGTATTAATTAAAAGAGCGGCTTACATCTTATCTTTCAATTCAAGGTAATCAAAAGACAATACTAATATGCCATATATACATATATAGAAATGTTTTGCCATTACCCTACTTTTTAAGATAAAAGAGGAAATCACCATTTCTCCTTTTCTGCAAAATCTTCAAAAGTTCGGCTGAAGCTAATATGAAGTTTCAACTGTCTGACATATTGCCAACTCAAAAGGGTATCTCCCAAAGTTACATTCTTTTTATTAGAATTTCTCCCTTTGTGTCACTACCTCTCCCCCGGCTCAGTATGAAAACACTGTCTGGGGAAACACAAAGGGGGAATTTCGTGCTCAGAAGACAGACACATTGGAAGATACCCGCTTCATTTGACTGTCTCGGGCTGCTGCAGCCTCATTTTAGCTCCTTCTGCACTTTAATAATGTATTTATGGTGCTCGATTTCTTACATTGAAGTCACGTTATGAAGGAATAATTCCATGGGCAGTATGACAAGCAGAGAAAATTACTCTTTTTAGCCTAATTATTGGAATGTGAGTATTGTATTAGGATTGACTTCCACATATGTAAATCTAAGTCTGCTTTTCTGTTTGATTCTGAATGTTGCGAAGCTCTTTTACAACGTAGTTATTGGAAAGTGGTGACTGGGAAGTTGTTCAATAGCGTTATATTTACTAGTACATCTAAATGCAATTGAACGCTGGCTGTGTTTTTTGTTGTTTACACAGTTGCCTTCACAACTCCAGGTAGCTTGTCCACAAAGCGATAAAAACAAGGTCAAAGAGGTGGGAGTGGATGGTATATATGGAAACATGGCCCGTGATAATGCATGCCACACGGATTAGAGGTGAAGGTCAAAAGAATAAGCTAATTTTATACCATCATATAGCTTTAGGATTAAATGTTTTCACTTTCCATTGTTTTCTTTTTTAAATCCACACATTAGCTCCAGTTTCTACAGAGGAATTGTTATCCGCTGATTTGTATTCAGACTTGGCTTTGGAACCCGAGGCACAGTGGAAACATTTAGAAAGCGTCTGTGTGTGTTAACTTTGTGGATAATGAAATAGAGTGAGATATAACTCAATCTTGAATCAACATGTTTTCAATATGCAAAATGTGGTTACTGCACAGAAGCTAGGCGATGTTGTGGATGGGGCCTTCACCAAAGGAAAGTGAAGTGGTTTGTCCATCTTGGTCGATTCAAAACCACCAGAAACCTTTGACAAAAACTATAATTTTAGCTCACAGAACATGAGAGTTGCTGTTCTGCCTCTATTGCTTAGCTGTTCTATGGTTACTGTGTGCCCTTTGTGTTTTAAAGGGTTAGTTTCTGATTCACCAAAGTCACACAAATATGACATATTAATCCATGGAGAAGTGGTAAAGCAACACTTGTGTTCAGTGAGGTGAAAGTATTTTCAAAGGGATATGGTGGTTTGAAGAGAGCATAGATAACCGCTTCAATGTTGATGACGAGAAAAAGCACTTACTTAATACAGCGTACACTTAAACAGATTTTTGTAGGTGGCTTAAATACATTTTGTTCATATAGATGTTCAGATATTGTTCCTGTACTCCTGCCAGTTTCTACTAACTGCATTCTTGCTGACCGACATTTACCTACCTCATACAATCTCACTCACCATTTGATTGACCTCGCTTGGTTCTGCACTTGCTTCCCTCCCTCCATTCTCTATTTTTTCATTCCAGGTTTTCCTTATTCTTAAAAAACTAAAATGGCAACAGTATTACGCCATACTTCAAACACAGAAATAGTTTAGGAGGACATGGAAAGTTCTATCGCTATCAAAAGCAGTGAAGTGGTGCCACTTTCTTTAACTGATATCCTTTCTTGCTCGCAGTCTTCAGAGATGGGCTAAACTGAGTGGGTCATCTATCACAACAGAGGGGAGCTTGGTAAATTTATAGCTGTGAAAATAGGCCAGAGCAGCGCACTGATGGAGGAGACAGAGTGTAATTAGGGCAAGGTTAGCCTGCTTCACACACTCGCTTGCATGCGCACTCATACACACTATTTATTAATAATGACGTGACACACATACATACAAGTGGGCTGTTTGAGTGTCTCCGCTGGCAATCACTCACGCTGGCATTCAGTGACTGACAACGTATTAAATTACCACTCAATTCAATGGGTCCTCATAACTTAAAACAAAGCTAAGAACATTCAAAATCTTTAAAGCAGGCAATTGTTTTCTTGCACTTGCATATGCCTCACATAATATCACTCATTTACACCCTCACACCTTTTCTGGGATAAACACATGCGTCGAACACTCGCTAACTGACACACATCTCCTCCTCCAGTTTCATCTGATTAACTCTCTTCAACTATAAACTCTTCCTCCTCCCGACTATACTTCTCCTCACTTTTGGTCTCACGTCTTCCTCTGCCTTTATATGTGTTTTACACAGTTTACTCATTTTTCACACAATCTCGGTCCCTTTAGATTGCTTTCATTTTCACTGCTGTCAAACGCCACACCTTTCTCTCCACAGCTTTCTCTCCCCCCCCTACGCACTTCCTTCTGTGCCTTCCTTCTCACCGGCAGCCTGTAAGCGTTCGCTTCCCTTGGTACATGTAACACACTCAGGCTTCAGACAGACACACACACACACACACACACACACACACACACACACACACACACACAGAGCTGCCCCCTCTCTTCGAGGGCAGTGCTGTAAGCTGATGGAGCAGATGGGCTCAGGGCTGACTGACTGAGCCGTGCTCTGACAAACTGTCTCTCTGTACAGTGTTGCTCAGATGAGGGATGTTGTCCTTTGCACAGTCTCTAATCTAAATCTGGCCGCCCACAGATTTGCCAATCTAGAAACTGGCAACCGGACACCAAAAATCTGGCATTTCAAATGATACGACACAACCCAGACATTATCTAGCAGTCCGTTTTAATGTTTTCCAGGACGGCAAAAGCTTAAGTTTGTCAAGGAAAATATTTGATACAAATTCTCACCTAGTCTTTCAGTAAGGAGTCCATTTCTGTTTGGAACCATTTCATGGCAGGAAGTGTGTTTACCGAATAAATATAAGCTGACTAAATTCTCATGTAGTGTTTTTATCACTATAAATATTGACAAACAGGAGTGAATAGAGGCTTAACTAAAATAATATATCAATCAGATGTGAAGGTCCCCATTAAGGTTCAAATTATTGTATTGTTTTTTTCTGCTATTTAACATTTTGTTACATTCCTTTCAATCGATTTTACCAGCGCTGTTTTATTGATAGATAAGCAATGGTAACCAGAAGCTATTTTACTCCTGTGTCCTGTACTTAAATACAATATCTAGGTTAAGTTGTACTTCACTTGAGTATAAACATGAAGTACATTTACATCTAACCAGAATAAAAGCGAACGCAAGATAGTTAACAAATTAAAACAAATGCGTTTAGCAGATCTCTTTTATCATCTCGGGATCCCTTAAAACATCTAGACTAATGTAAAAGGTTTGGCTCTAAGACTTTCTTGGCTTTTAAGATAAGATAAGATAAGATAGTACTTTATTGATCCCAATTTGGGAAATGTTTGTGTTGCAGCAGCATAAAAAGACATGGCATCGTACAATACAAATGAAAAGACTAGAAAGAAACAAGAAAGTAGAAAATACATGTTGAATTTACAAATGAACAATAACAAGATATAAAGCAAGTTATTATATATACATAAGTATGTGAGATATGGAATATTAAATATTAAACTGAATAAAATAAATGTAAAATGTACAGAGAAACTATGGAGCAGAGAGTTCTCTGCCAGCCAGTGGTGATTTGTTATAATCAATGTCGAAAAATTTGACATCCTCAAATACATATTCATCACTAATAGCTTTCTTTCACTCTGTGACTGACACATAATTCTGCCTTTAGTTGAACAAGTAAATCCCTGCAACATCCCCACATGCTGTATGAAAACATCAGAGTGAAACCCCTTATATTGAGTGTGATCGCCCTCTGGTGGCCAGCAGCACCAACTGCCTGCGGCTCCGAGGTTGTGGTAGCTCTGAGAATGAGTAAGGTCATGAGTTGGTGCCAAACGCCCCTTTATCCCACTGAAGGAGCAGATGGCAGCTCCCCAGTGCACAAGGCAGGGAGATCCTACCACCAGACGCTTCAAGCAGGGTGTAAAAAAACACACAAACACAGACACACATTAACATTCTTGTGTGCACAGTTCACTTTGAGCACTATACTGTACACCCGGACGTGAGGTGCACTTGTCTGTTGGAGCTAATGAACGCTTGACCTCGGTTATTATACCTTTCATCTCTCAGGATCAACAAGTCTCTTGACCTCTATTATGATCCTTTGAAATGATACTGTAGGAGGTTTGTATTCGAACTACTGACATAAGTGGCTTTATGTGATACATAAATGTTAGCTGCCAGCCTTGACTTTCACACTTTTTTCCACCTGCTTAATGAAAACCCTATTACCTGCAACACTTAGAAGCATGTTCAGTCCTGGTAGGCTCAAGCTGTCATATTAATCACTATTTGTATTAAGAAGGAAATGTTTTACTCTAAACCTCTTGAAAAAGCTGATATCAGTCTACCTAGTACGCTGCAAATGTGTCATTATATAACACGATTTGAGGGCACTATAAGAAAATCACATAGTAATTTTTTCTAAAGACATATGAACATTATTTAGCTCATAGTCAGTGATTTATTAAAGAAAGTGCACTTGATATGATATAGAAAAAATATTTAGAACAAGTATAGAGTACATTTTCTGCTACAAATATCTATTAGAGGGATTGAAATATAGGCCATGTGTGGGTCATGACATATTTGTCATTTCCTTTATACCTGCATCTTGTGTTTTTCTTTTTGAGCGTATAATTATCTACAATTATTGAGCATTAACCCAAGTATGCTGCTAAGTCTTCAGAACTTTTGATTGGCAGTGTATATAACCCTGCCTCCCTTAATAATACAGCTATCACTGTCATTTGAGGCGTACTGGTTGACACATTGAGGAGGGTATGCTAAGCTCAGCTGAGTGGCGTGTCACGACAGGATATGAGGCAGTTAGCTAATGTGGTGTAAAAGGATTTAGAGGATTTGACCCTATCAGCAGAGATGGCACTCAGAGAGGCTCTGTTAATGACACTAAATGAGTCTGTGCCTGCAGCATGCTAATAATGGTGGCATGAAAGCCAAGCTTATAAATTATATGGAGATTTTTTTGTGTGTAAATTGCTAGAAGTGTGATGAAGTAATGTGTGTGTGCACATTATGTCAAGGCAAGGTACCACACACTTCATTTCAATGCCTTCTTTGAAACAGTGGATCACAATAAACCTACATTATGCTGGGAATTAAGTGTAATCTTGTGATGGAGCTGCTTTTCAACATCACTTATCGTTTGTCTGGCAGCATACTGCAATTATCTCATTTTCTAAAGGTGGGCACTGAGACATATAAAGCGAAGGTCTAACCTGTTAACAAAACGGTTTTTTTCTGTAGATTCAAGGGTGTTTCTGAAGCTGTACAATGCAGATTTTGTTTTTACTTTTTGAGATGGGCCAGGGTGAGATATTACAGTCTTTGGGGTCTGGAGACTAGTTTTTGACTTGAAACTTTTTGAAAGCCATTGACTGCGAGTTGGGCTGTTCAATTGACTTTTCTCAACAGGGAACATATGAGTTATGAAAACAAATAAGTGGTTTCTGTTGATCTGTAGTTCATCTTTTTGTTTCATTTTTGCAGTGGGAGTACATGCATTAGAGTACCTGGCTAGACTCCAGGACCACAGGACACCAAACAAACAGTAAAAGTGTGCGAAGCAGCTATAAATGCAATTAAAATGTCATTGGCCTGCCTAGCTGACTTCCTCTGAATTGCGAAGAAATGTAGCATGCTGAGGCTGGGATTGAGTTTTTAACCACTCTATTAGTTTTCTTCACATCTACTGGAACTCTGCAGGGACTGCGATGACAAAATATATCATTCATCTTTCTTTCCTGTTCAATCTGAATCTAATACAGGCTTACTTAATGCTATCACTCACTACAAATAACATGTATCAATCTTGAGGAAATGTAATTTGATAGAAAAGTGTGGTATAACTATATTAAATATCCAACATATGATGCAATGAGTCTGAATAAAAGACATTTGAGTTACGATCCGGGGCTGACAGGCTGTCGTTCAGCTGCTGCTGCCAACACCCATATTACATGACGAATGGATTTAAGAAACATTGGTGAGTGCTCAGACAAACAGTAAAGGGCCCTACATTATTCCTCATGAGGTCCACATGCTGTAGTAATGAGTGATATATATCTGAGATTTAACATAACCTGTAGACCAACAACAAAACAGTTATCTTTTACTCGCATTCACTAAACTACATCAACAAGCATACGTTTTGAGTTTTGAACCGACCTTAAAAAATGTAATCTTCCTCGACAAATGGGGCTCCTGAAGTGCAATAGGATTGATAAAAACCCACTTCATTTACAGATAAACATAATTTATTCATTCATTAAAAACAGACTATGTTGAAAACTAGTTTTTTCTTCAAATATATGCATTAGAGCCCAAGTTGTGCTAATTAAATGGCAGCTCCCTGGCATTCTTATAGAGATACATGAGATTGTCTGTTGCTAATTATTCCACATTGGATATGGAGCCACTCATAATTATACCTGTGAATGTATGAATACCACAAAAGTCTCTCTCACCTTCGCTTTCATCCTCTATCATTTCCATGCATGAAGTACCCTCCTTGGCACCTTGCCAGGCAGGGCATTGGCACAACTTGACTAGTACAACAAAGAGGTGTCACTGCCAACTTCTGCAACCCACCCCCTGCTGGTCAAATCCTCTTTACTGGTTTCACTATGACAGTCTGCCCGCCATCCTTGGCTCACCATGCAAACACAGGACAGGAGCTCAGTGACCAGTGCCAGGGAGGTGGGACAGGACAGTGAATGGCGAGTGGAGGGAGAGAGAGAAACAGATGGAATAATGGGCAGAGAAATATTTCCGACAGAAAGGGTTCTCCCAAATATGTGGCTATATCCCAACTAACCTGTGGGGTGGACAGGCAGCAGGTATAATCTTTAGACTTGATATATTTGTTCTTATAAAAGGGCACACAATAACATAAAGTGTGTTGATTCTTGCAAAAGTCGAGTTGTTGGGCTGTTTGAATAAATATAATTGTAATCTTCTTTTTTAGAATTTCATTAGACCTAAAAGAGATATTTGTTTACTGTATATGGCATATAGTGTAGTGCCACATAACTGTGGAGGTGTGGATTTTACTGACAGCCAGCAATTGTTATTTTTCCCATAATTATGCCCTGGCTCACTGGCTACAGCTCGTCATTGTCCCACGCATTGTTATTCCATCCATTTCCAACATTTTAACACAGATGTTCTCTGTGGGAGGCAGCGGAAATCTGGCTCAATCACTGCATAGTATTTTCCTCACAGCTAGCCTGTTTGTATTCTGGTTTTGCACACAAGTGGGCATGTTTGTGTGGCTGAGCTGATAGGAGCTGTTGAGTTACGTCTGTCTGTGTGTTTTGTACACTACTATACTAACCATTTTTAAACCTCTTCACTCTTTTGTCCTGTGCTTCTCTGTTTTCTAGGAATCACCTTCAAGGTCATCAGTCATCTTTAGTTGGCCCGGGGGTCTTTTAGAAGGTCAGACCTCCTCGCCACTATGAAAGGGTTGGGGACCAACCGTAACAGACACCTGTCCGAATCCTGTGAGCCTCCCTCCGGTCATCCAGAGGCCCTCTATTCTCACAAGACCTGCACCATCCCACGCAGCCCTTACCTGCTGAGCCCCACAATGGACCACTACGGCACCATGGACCCTCACCTCTATCCTTCAGCCAACCAAGGCTCCCTTCCACCAGAGTGCATGCTGCCACTTAACAACCAGCTGTCCAACAGCAGCACCTTCCCAGGATTCACTACAACTCCTACGACCAGTCTGACTTCTCCCCACCTGGAGACAGCATCGGGGGGATTAGCACAGGGACCATGGGCACCTCCATGTCATTGGGACCGGGTATGGGCATGGGCATGACAGGGCTCAGTGGACGAACACCTATGATTACGAGCGGTTCAGCAACAATATCACATCACATGACAAAGAACCAGGCACCATCCAGTTTGATGGAGTTTGATAAGCAGCTACCTGGAGGTCGTGACGGGTTCAGCACATTGCAGTTTCACAGAACGTCAGCTGTTGCTGCCACCAAGCAGCAAACAGACAGTCCTGGTCGCATCCGCTACATGCTGCACTCAGTGCAGAAGCTCTTTGCAAAGTCCCAGTCGCTGGAGAGCCAAAACATGAAAGGAAATGTCAATGGACGCTCCACTGGCAGCGGTGGAGGCTCGTCTAGCACCGAAGACGGAGAGAAAAAGAATCGAAGATCTAAAAGTAAAGATCGGGGTACAAAATCAGAGGCCAAACGAAGACCACGCTCCAACATGTCAGGCTATTGGAGCTCAGATGATTTGGACAGCAGTGATTTGAGCAGTTATCATAACACCATGGCCATGATGACAATGGGGCGTCCACCTGGACATGACAGTCATGGGGGCCAGTCCAGATACATCCAAAGTGGATACAACACTATCAGCTCCTCTAAAAGCAGCAATGACATGAAGTATCAGGCACACACTGGGCCTGGGGGCGGAGGAGGTGGTGGACTAGGTGGAGCAGGAAGAATGGCAATAAATGATAATGACTACATGAAAGGAGGGTCCTGGTCCACACTGACCATGGGCCAGCCGAGACCGATGATCCAGAAAGGCTCTGCTACTCTGGACAGATCCATGCTCAAGTCCAGATCCTGCCAACCTGAAATGAACTGCAACTACCTGCAGGTTGGACGAAGGGTGAGTAGGCCTAAAGGGAATGTAGTGCTCGCTAAAAGTTAGATTCCGGAAGGATTTTATTATTACCAAGACCTATTTCCAGGTGTAGGTTAAAAATACAAACACAATATACTTGCTTTTAGAGCGTTGAATAGGAATGAAAAGAAAGACTAATTGTATCCGCTTTATTCTGTCTGTAGGGTGATTGTAGTAGCACTTTAGGTCGCCCTGGGGGTGCCAATGAAATACCATGTCGGCGGATGCGCAGTGGTAGCTATGTGAAGGCCATGGGAGACCTGGAAGACAGCGACGACTCCGAGGGAAGTCCCAAACCTTCACCAAAATCCGCCGCTCGTCGCCAGAGCTACCTAAGGGCAACGCAGCAGTCTCTGAGCGACCAGCTTCCCCAACGCAAGTAAGACGACAAACTGAGACATAGAGATGTGCTTTTTGTTACGCAGTAAATATTAGTTTTCAACTGCAAGGGAGACAACCTCATGTTAAAGTTACAATCCTTTAATTAAATCTAATCCAAAGTAGCCCCGCAGCTTGATTTAAAAACACCTGATTGCCATCCACTTTCTACCAGGTACAGGTTTTCAATTCATAGAAAGAAAATTATTAATATTGTTTCCTGATTGTCTAAAAAGTGTACTCACATCAGTTTCTAAATGTTACGTAAAGTCCTGTTTAGCTTATATCTTAAAACTTGTAGGTGAATGTACTTGGATAAAAAACAAACCTTAAAATGGGTGGCTAGAATAAGTCTTGATTTTTAGAGCCCATCCAGACACTTGGAGTTATAAATACTGATTGGCAAAACCTCTCAACAATCAAAGAAAAATGAAAAAGCCACTTTTTTCTGGGATATAGAAATATAACCATCAAGGAAGGAAAAACTAATGCATACAACATGCACAGTGCACACAAGCTGTGCTCACTCACATGTAGAATAAAGTGGTGTCAGACTCCCTGTTGTCCCCCACATGCCAGTCTTAATACCACACCTCATCTGTGATTTATCTTCCTACTGTTGGACACACAAAGCATCACAACATTAGTGTAGTTTACATAATATGACACTGACTGTTGTTTCTATTCAACCAGTAAATAACCACAAATCAGCCTCATCTCTCCGACTGGCTGGCAATGCGCCTCACTTGTCTTTAGATGACATGCTTTATGAAGCATATATATTGCACAATATGTGGTGCAGCCTTTTCATTAAATGACAGAACATGCACTCCAATTTTTCCTTTGTATGCAAGCAAATTGGAACTGTCATGTTTTGTAATGTCAGGTTTCAGAGATCAAATTGTTGCACCTAATTGCAGAGTAACAATCACAATGCCCATTAGTTGCTAAAAGATATGACAGTTGTTGCATCTGCCGTCTAACATTAAATTGTTTCTATGTTTCTTTGTTGTTTTTAATAGTCTGCAGGAATTAGCTTGAGGCATTTGGGACCTATTATTATATATTATTATATTATATTATTATACTTTACGGTCAAGTAAACAAAACTCTGTTTTTAAATATCATGAGCACAAATGTGTATCATAATTGACTTCTGATAGTCACAAAGGAAGCTTGTGATAACACCTTCAGTAAAGCAGCTTTTTTTGTCAGTGTGGTCCTAAATTATGGATTTTGCAGCGCAAGTGGCGTACCATGTGCAAACACTTAGTTGTGGACATACTTCATATTGGATCAGGGTTGGAGTGTTGATGTCCATTCAACCCAAACAAGAGGCGGATCATCCTGAGAAACAGCTACATTTTTTCCAACATACACACCTCTGCTTTTACAAAGATTCCAAGTCCTTTAGTCTATGTAGAGTCAAGGATTCATTCTTCCCTAAAGCGTGCCTGAATGACTAACCCTACTCCCCCTGCCAATCCCTGACCATCCAACCCCTCTCCTCCGCTCTGCTCCAGCCTGATTGGCGTGAGCAGCAGAACCCTGGATTACACCTTGTTGCAAGGGGAGCTGGATGCCCTGTGGTCTCCTCTCCACAGTGTGTCCTCTCTGCACCAGCTGGGCAGGTCAATGAGCAGGTCAGTGATAGGTCTGTTAGCCACGTCTCAGGAGTGTGGTGCAAAAACGCTTTTGTCCGATTGTATCATTTTAATTTCAATGACTTTGCACTGCACACCTCAGACGCCTGTAAAGTCAGCGGCAACTCAAAATGCCAAATTCATACCGTGCCGCCAACAACCGCCAACCTCCCTTAAGCTTGTAAATACCATCTGCCCAGTGCTTTTAGGTGAAAAGTAGCTGAGTTTGACACTTTTCAAATGGGGGGACATCTGTGTCCATAGACCATGGCATGGCAGATTGCTGTCATGTTACTATCACTGTGTGCCAACAAAGAATATGTGAAAACATGACTTTAGAGCTGCTTTGTGTTTAAACTCCAACCAGTTCTTTGTCTTTGGCACCATGATGGCACACAGAGCAGTGTGTACATGTGTTGCCTGACATCATTGGCTTTGCATGCTCAAATGCTACTATGACTGATGCCAAAATTAGATGAAAGTGGAAGAGAGTCAGGATTGAAATGACTCATGAATTAAAGTGGAAATGAAAGGGGGAACTTGAATACAACAACCTTATCCTCCTTTTATCTCTCTTTCTATTCCTGGTTTTGCTCATCATGCCTATTTGCCTTCTGGCTCCCTATCATCGAACATTAACATGAAGTTTCTTTCCCATCTTTTCCTTGAATATGCACTCATCCACTCCT
The DNA here is from genome assembly GCA_031216635.1 of Dissostichus eleginoides. Taxonomy (NCBI): domain Eukaryota; kingdom Metazoa; phylum Chordata; class Actinopteri; order Perciformes; family Nototheniidae; genus Dissostichus; species Dissostichus eleginoides. Next base: position 13,626,363 of record CM062265.1, read on the forward strand.
GCCTTTGGTTTTTCTCCTTATATTTGAATGTCCTTAACACATCTCCTTTGTCTTGTTTCTTACTGCTCTTTTCAGCTGTCTTCCATCTCTCAGAGAGATCTCCAATAATCGCAGCCTGGACAACCTAGACTGCATTGGGGGTACAGTCTCCTCTTTGCCCCTCTGGGATGATGATGACTTCAGCCAGGCCTGCAGCACCTTGGGCAGACGTAGCTGCTTGGGACAGGTCAGTGCAGGGAGTGCATTAAAAGTGAGCTGTCTGAGGTCAAATAATACATCTGTTTTTCTCCGTCTGTTTGTGTCTCTATCTTATTAGTTTAGCAGATTTATTTCTAATGAGAATACGTTTGCTGGAAATGTAAATGACTTAGCTCCAAGCAAACTTTCTATTTTGAAATCAGCAGTCAGTTTCAAAGACTGCCTCGAGCTACTAACACTCATTTCCGTAGTATAATTTGCATTTTAAAAGATACAGCTTGAATGACAGTATTAAAATGAGCTTCCTGTGAACAAAGGATCCCGCTTTTCCAAATGTATCTCATAAATTTATGAACCTAAGAGCCAAATGAGTGAAATTGGTGGTTTTAAGTCTTATTGATCTACTTACATAAGAACTATTAGCCTCCCACTGACAAGGTCAAAGAGAAGATGAACAACTACCCGTAGAAGCTCTGATCTTTTTCAATGAACTATAGTCAAATGAGGCAGTGCAGGCTATTACTACAGGATTTACACCCAATCTCTTGACAGGTCACTACATTACACAAATGTGTCCAATATGTGAATTCATTGCTCTAATTTGCATCCACACCAGCATGCCGAATACATTTAACAGAATTCCAAAATGTGTGTGGGTGTAACATTTTGTTTTTTGTTGTGCTACTTTTGCTACACTCTCCCCCTTATATGCGTATGGGACCATTCTGCGAACCACCAAAATAACTTTGCTCCAAACACATTTTTTACTCATACTCAGGCTGTCTGTGTCAATCAACAGAATGTGAAACCCATCATCCGCAAGGCTTGTTCTTACTCTTCGAAAGAAGCCTCAGAAAGAGCATCAGAACAAAACGTTTCTAAGTGGTGTCTTTTGCCTTGGCGTATCTTTTGTGTTTTATAATTGACAGTTATTATATGGCTGAAAAATTAAATGCATTTAACATTCAGTCCAGAAACCCAGCCTAAAGGAAAGCTGGCGGAGTCCCACTGGTTTCAGTGAAGTTAAGAAACACTGTTCTCTGCAACACTTCGAAATAATTGGACTTCATTTCCACACTCTTAGACTAGTCACGCTTTTGGTGCCATTTTATTGCATCCCATCAGATGAGTCTCACTAATGAAGAATCCCCTTTACAAAAACAGTCAATTTCTGGGCAGTTAGTGTTCACCTCCAGCGCCAGGAGCAGCTACTATGATCAAAATGAACCCACTCTTGCAGTACTGTTCTCCTTGCTACCTTACTGCTAATCTTGCCATTTCCTCCCTCCAGCTACGGGACCTGGAAATGAGTCAACATTACGAGGACCGCAGCTCCGAGTCCACATTCAGAGATTCCCGTTCCCAATCTCAGGACAACCCAGAGCCTCTAGATTTGCCCATGCCAACATGCTTCCGATCCCGCAGCCACAGCTACCTGAGAGCCATCCAGGCTGGCTGTTCACAAGATGACGACACAGCATCCATGGACTCAGGCTGCTCTCCGCCCCCGATTGACACTACTGTACGCACCTACAGCAGCAGCACTGGTGAGTCACAAATGATACATCTGCTGCAAATGAACCGAGTTATTACCCAAATGCAGTGTTATGTGTTGCCAAACTGATATCTGAATGCTTTGTTTAAACCGAACACAATATTGATTTTTATTTATTATGCCTTGATGATTTTTACTCAGTTTTGACCCCTTTTGCAGAGCGACCCAGATATGAATTACTTGTTTTTCCCATAAATAACTAAACTAATACAACTTATAGCCTTGATCCTGGGTTGGACACTAGTCTTCCCTCATACATGCACACGCTAGCATCTTTAGCTTAAATGCAGCCTCTTTTGCCCATGCTAGACGACCTTTCTGCACAGTGGAAGACATGGAAAGAACAGTTTGGCTCTTACCTGATAGCCACTGGCTTGGACAAAGCCCCAAAGGAGAAACAGCTTGCAATTTTTCTTCAGCGTTTGGGGACAGACAGACAACGCATCCTACCACACAAAGGTAAAAAATCAAAACCAGCACCTCTCCCCTAAAAACGATGTTATCAATGTCCCACTTCAAGAACTTCAAAAGAAAAGAAAAAACCTTACTATTAAAGAAAAACTAAGTGAAAAAGAGACGCTTTTGGTCAGTGGAGTTTCGGTTGTCATGGAAATGATTTCAGAAGCCCAAAAAAATAAGCAAACTGATCTGGTTGTTACTTTGAGGTTGAATTTGCTATAGCAGAGGAAGTGTGAATGTGTGTGATGACATACAAGATGCTTTGTACTGGTTGAGTCATCTGAATGCTCCCCAAGTAGAGAAAAGAGTGTTTATACTGTTGCACATAACGTTGGAATAATTTAGTTTCCAGACATTCCATGTTTCCCATTTACACACACAATCGTTTCATGAGTAGAGTTAAAGGTCCCAAGTCATGCTTTTCCGGTTATTACCCGTCCCCTTGTGTGTTATGAAGGTTCTTATGCATGTAAACGGTCTGCAGAGTCACAAACCCTCAAAGTACACTGTGTAGCGAGTAAAACTCTAACACAGAAAAGACCTGTCTATGCTGCCCCAGAACGCCTCGTTGGAGATTTCTCTTTTTCTGCGGACTACCTCACACACACACACTCAATCTTTTCTCAGCTGCAGCTCCGCCGATTTCTCCTCCCTGAGACGGCGGGACGCGGCGAGGCTGTGAGTCGGTGTGTGAGCACACACACAAACTCCCAGCCAGGCTGCGGGTGTGTGTGTGTATGTTCGGGCTGGTTTCGGGCTGGGTTTCGCTGTGTCTCGCTGTCTCGCAGACGGCCACTGGGCTCATAGAGAGGGGGTGCAGGAGCTCCAACAAGCCGTTTAGGACAGAGAGTGAATACACATACTATACAGAGATGCTGTATGAGAAACCAATGTGATTTTGAAAAATTGCACAATATAAATCTATTTTAGTATACCTCAACAATGGAATTATGATCAGTAGAAATGGCCATGACATGGGACCTTTAACAAATATTGTATTCCAACTTTATGGGCAACAATGTATAAACCGTACTTATGTGTGCATCTGCTTGAGTTATTACTACCAGAGTTTGTCCACCATGTGGCGCTATTTCCTGTAATCTTCTAAATGGACTTGGAAGCACATGCTGTGTTCAGGCCGTTCGAGTTTACTGAATTTCGAAAACTTTTTCTTTGTGTTCCTTTGGGGGATTAATATTCTTTCAACATAAAGCTGATAAGGGAAATAGGTCCTATTTTTCTCTTTTTGTCAGAAGTGCGAGTCATATTTTGTTTGTCTGATTTTGATCATTGTATTTCTGTAGCCACATTATCAATGCTGCATTTAGTGGTTGTGGTTTAATGTCAAAGCATATTAAGCATAGAGATTTTGTATTTTACTTTTGAAAGTCGTCCTAAAAAAGTATACATAAAGATTCAATATCAAGAAACATAGGTGTCCCCAAAGTTATATCTACAACAGTATCAACTGTGTTATTAAATTCTAAGAAGCACTTGTATGTGCACCATCATCACTTTAGTTGCAATGATCAAACGGTTGAGTTTGAATTTTCCGAGTCGCCCCTGGAGGCATCGGGAGACAAGCCACCACGCCTCCCAGAGACACAAACAAAGGCAACCAAACCAAACCCGGCTTCTCACAGCCCTCACACAGAGAGCGAGGGTCGTCTACGGCTGCAGCTGCACTTAACATATCTAAGTCTTAACTAAAAACACCACTGTGTTTTTTATTTATCTTCGCCTGACTGCAGGGTAAGCGTTTTTATCATTTTAATGTTAATTGTGCTGAGTGCGTCGTTATAACAGTCTGGCTCGTTTGGTGACTGGACGCTCTTTAACCGGTGACAACCAAAACTTGTAAAGTAGGTTACATTAACTTTCGCTAATTTACTGCCATTGTATCTCTTCAAGCACCCGGTATCCAACAAAAATGTCCTATAAGAAAAGTTGTTATCACTGTGTGGGTGTGATGTTGACAATAACTCAGTAGGCCTATACGACAGCAGGTGATTTGTATGGGGGCGTAAGTTACTGTCGTCTCGTATTGATTAATTGAATTTCTGCTTTTAGATCTGCTAAGTTGGTCCCCTGCTGAGGCTTGATTTACAGGGAATTGCTCTTTTGTCTGACATATTTCATTAAGTGTCCGATGTACATATTTAGATCATTAAGCAAAGCTAAAAACATGTAAAGGAAAGTAGGATAATAACTCTCATTAAGTTTGATATAAACTCTGAAATATGTTTGTCTCCATAACTGCCTCCATTGTTGCACTTTTTTAAGATCTGTACTTCCAGTGTTCTGTATAAAGGTCTTTATTAATTATTGAGAATTTCCTACCATGTGTTTCGTACAAAGTGCTCTGCTGCTGCCATGGGAGTCAGGATGTCTGCTGTTATACTGCATGAGGACTAGATATATGTTAGATGGACCTATCGCTGCCAACACTTTATACATGCAGCTTTCTTTAGTTGCTGACATGGAAAATTGGCCTTCACTGGGTATTATTTGAGGTCTGCCCCACTTTGGTCCCACATGGGGTCCTGTCTGTGTACAACATGGATTAGATCCCATTTTGAGGTCACATTAGAATATAAGGGCTTTACCGTTTTGTCGCTGTGCTGTTGTTGAAAGCATTTCATGTGATAGTTTGTTGGAATAATGGCTTTGGGTCACAAAGCAGCAGTGATAGTTTCAGGCAAGGTTGTCTATCATTGTGCCTGTAAATTGATTAAACAACACAGTTGGGTCAACTCAACTGGCAGACAGCAGGCAACTTGGCAAGCAATACTAAACTGTTAAATAGAGCATCACAATTCACCCTTTGTCTTTCATTGTTCCTGGTTCTTGTCTGACACAAACTAACCACATAACAGCACCACCTCAACCAATCAGCTTAAAATGTATATTGTTCCTGGGGAACAGTTTAACAGACATTAAAACAACTTGAAAAAGTGTCTAATATGCCCCACCGGTACTGAGATTGTTTGAGCAGCTTGGATTACATAAAAAAGACAAAAGGGGGATTGGGCAAAAATATTTTAGGGTCTAAAAAGATGCTGTGCTACCCACAGTGATGTCACTGGAAACTGTGATTGGTTAATTATAGTTTTCACAGCAAACTCTTATTAAGCACTGTGTGGCTTCATACAGGTTTACCAAAAGATACCTATTTTTGAGTTTTTTTGTGTGGAGTATTAAGCCATGATTAGTATGTAGTGAATTGCTTACACCGGTGATAGGTCGAGTGGAAAGCAGTCATGGGGTTGGTGGAAACATTTTTCCTCTGCTCTAGCTTCATGCAGCTAATTGTTTCCCAGCTTTGAAAATCCCATCTTGAACCCGGCTAACAGTGGACAACAGAACCACTGTCCAGATGGCATGAAAACGGCAGAGCTTAGTGCCCACTCCAGATTCCACTCAAAATCTTTGGCACACAGCCTCTGCTTGTGTCTGTTGCTAAATTCCCTTCTGTAGAGCAAGCAGTAAGTTCTTCAAAAAGAAAATCCAGCTTTTTTTTAAAGAGATACAGTGTTTGGCTTCATGTCCAGTTGTATATCTGTCTTCAATGGCGTGTTTAGTTCACGGAAGGGCTTTGTCAGCACTGGTTCTGGTGACCGTAACTGTTTTACATTCAATGTGTTTTATGCTTGCACAGCTGGGTATGTTTGTGTGGCTGAGTTTAGTATAATGCGCATGAAATGGGCCGTGTCACTTAATATCCATCTGTCTGTGGGAACTTTCTGCCATGGGTGCATTTTCTCTTTTTTAACAGGCATAAGGAATCAGCTGCTTTCTGTTTTGTTACACTATAATCAATTTGCTGGATTTACAACTGTTCTTCATTCTTTTCCACATTTCTCACCAGTTTTACTAATGAAATCTGGGATGTAGCAAAACCTTTGGCTAACAGCCAGAATACTGTGTGAACAGTGGAGTGTGGTTAAACTCCAAATTTGTTTCAGACCTGTCTGATCACCTATGTGGTTTTAATGTGCATGCCATTGTTAAGCTCTGTCTGGTAGAATTATTGCATAAAAAAACTGAAATGCTCATTGCCATTTTTATTTGATAATTATCAAAAGTTATGATTTAATTGTTGCAGCTCTATTGACCGAAGTGGTAGACCAACTGACTATATAATGATGCTAATCTCGTGCTTTTTTTGCTGTGGTAAATACTCAGCCTTGGTATATGGGGCTCTTCCAGGCGATCTACCTCCTTTTCTCCAAATAAATGACATTACATTTGGTATTAAAATTGCAGTTTTTTGTTACATTGATATACAGTATTTGTCATGAGCTAAACTAGGCCGATAATATTGGCCTGGCCTATTTATTTCGTCCAGCTCTACTACTTTATATCCCGTCTAATCTCAGAGGCAGCTGTCAGTTATGATTTTACGGCTTGTTTTTGGTGGGCAAAGCAGATTCTGTAGCATTAAGACTTAAGGGCAAATTCTGTTCAGAATGACGAAAACACGATGTGACACTCAGGGAACTGCAGGGCAGGTATCCAAACAGACACACACACACACACACACACACACACACACACACACACACACACCCTTGTAGACCCAGTTAGTGACAGCTATCCTGCAGACTAGGAGCCGGTGCATCACATAGCTGCCACAACAGTGACAACCCTATTCTGCCTAGCATCTATCCCTGTCATAAGAGGGAACATGGACGGTGAAAAGCTGTCTCAGCAGGTTTCCCTCAGGCATGGAGGATGGTCAGAAGCTGATAGGATGGATGCTAAATGCAGGTGTAAACAAGATGTATTATACTGGATCTCTGTCTTGCAACATACCAAGAGTTGGAGATCTGTGTGTAAATGATGACCACTGTGGAAATGTTAATGTTGCTATAGATACATCTATTGATCTATCTTTGGGATGCTAGGGGTTTGACTGAGTTGAAGCTGATGGTGTGTTCCAACAATCAAAGCATTACGGTTAGCAGGTTGTGTTTGTATTGTCTGCCTAATATTTACATTGAGGGCTGGTCATCTAAAAGCGTAGGTGTTTCCTATCTCTTTTCATGAAGTTCACATTTAAAGGCACAGGCTAGCGATTGTCTTATTTAGGTGTGGTTTGGGTGTCATTTCTGATGATTACACATTGTTTTTGTTTTCTGGTGTGTCGTTGCTGAAACCGAGGCCAGCATTTACTAATCGGCGCTCTATTCTGGATTAAGTCAGGTGACGAGGGATCGAAAATCAGGTATGTTGAAGAGTGAAGACAAGCTAAAGATAACAAAGGAGGAGGAGGAGGAGGATTTGACTCTGATCAACAGCATTGCCACTACAATGGCTCTGCTGTTAAACAATATTCCAGCTAACAAAGATGTTTTTGTTACTTTGTTTTAGACGAGCACAATTTCCAAAGGGAAAGCCTGAACTATGGTATGCCAACAGAACTTAAAGACAGCTGAGACTGCATGATCCTTTGGTCAAATATGATCCAATAGCAGGCGGCAAATGCCATAGCATACATTTTTAAATAATAGGGTAGCAAACCCTTTAAAGCTCTAGTTGCTCTTAAAGAAACTCTGAGGAGGACCAGAGGACATTGGAGGTAGTTGAATGTAATCCAGGCTGGTGCAATTCTCTAGCAGACTGACCGCAGTTTGGCAAGTCAACTGTTTCATGATTTGAGGTTGAGGTTGCATTACATTAGAGATAAAGCTAAAAAGCGGATTACAATGAACAACGAAGCCTTTTGTTTGAGTGTTTTCTTTGCAGCTCACATGTTTGCTGCAAGGCTTTTTCATAATCCTTGATGACCACAGCATTCAGTGCAGGAACACAACACGGTGCAGAAACAGTGTTCGCTTCATGCAGTGCCTCACATCAAATAGTGACATGTTGTTTCCTTTCAAATGTCACAGCAGGAAAGTGTGACTATTTATAACAATCTCAGTATTTATGAGAGTTTGACTCCTTTCATACGACCTCATATCTGGTGGTTATGTATTGTGTCTGATGAAAAACAGCTTTTAGACCACAACAGCTGATCGTTAGAGAACTTGGCTGACTTACAAGATTCAATAAAATGGCCATTAGACTGTTCAACACCACATTCAAAGAGATTTTGACAGCAGTTTGTAAAAGTGCTTCTGCCACATTTTCATCTTGTGAAATTATTTTTGACATTTACTATAAGGCTATAAAGTGTCCTATTGATTTTGTATGGTTGGGTCTGCACCATAAACTGATGTTTGTAAGCAAAAACTATCAAAGCCAGCCACTTTAGTCCGTAGAAAATGATTATAAAGTATTTAGAAAAAGGATGATGAAACTTTTACTGCTTTTTAAAAAAAAAACAGGTTATTCCTCTCCTCTTTAGCCTCATCAGTCCATCGTCTTGTATCCACTTTCCACAGGCTTCTTTTTTTAAATAAAGCATCTGTTTAAGGGATCATATAGTAGCCACAGGGTTCATAATGTTACTATAAAATCCCAGTTTAGATTATAGGTTCTGGCGGTCCAGCGTCACACTCTGCCTTCACTCTGCATGTAGCATGAGATTTCTGTGGTCTCTTAATTGAAGGCATTAGAGACTTTTTGAATTTTCCTAAAGGCAACAAAACGTTCTTTTGAGTTACTGCATTGTAATTGTATCTGTTGCTTTTTATAAACAATTTGAAACCATCTAGCCATACCATACACTTGGTCTCTTCAGATTCACTGTTTAAATGTCACTGGGTGAAATCTTGCTCACAGATGGGCCAGTAATATGTGCTCTCAATGAATGCATCCATTGACCTCCTCACGGACAATTGATTTAGTTGATGGATTCCATAAGTGAATGAGTGGCTCTACAAGTGAAATCATGAAGTCAGAAAGGCAGATTCCAGCATATGTTGAAGAGACATGTTTGCATCTTGTTGGCGCAGAAAAACATCTCTTTTCATTTGAGTCAGACTCTTTTCTGAACATCATACCAGGCACTTTGATAATAATCATTAAACCACTGAGGGGATGGGAGTGAACGTCTCTCATACAGATTTGTCTGAGTTTTCTTTTCCCTCCTTGTCTATATGGTACCTTTCTATTATCTTCTCATAGCTGAATGTCAGATTTGGTCTGGAATAAAGTGCAGAATGGTACAGATAAATGTCCTCCAATTTCTTGCCCATATTCGGTCTTCAGAGTCAGATGTTCTATAAATTGCTTTACTGATATAATCGCCTGTCTCATGATCTAGGCTTTGAAGAGTGGTATGTGATTTTATTTAGTCACCTCTGATGAATGGTATGCTTGTTCAATGTCCTACTTGATTTGATCTTCCCCTTTCACAGGAACGTTCCCCAATGTTCCAGCTTTAACACAACAGTATCCCTGTGTATTCATGTGTACAGTAAGACATGGATAAGCTGAAAAAGGTAACTCTTATCATAGAATGATGATAAGCAGGCTTGAAGCTGTTCACAGTACCAAATATATCTTCAGTAATTTGTTCCTTAAAACGTTCCCAAAGCATCTTTGCCTCTGTGTTTTTATTCACTTATTCTTCTCGTTCTCATGTCTTTTTTCGCCCTGGCTCACCTTCCTTTTGTTTCTCCTCCAGTTTCCACATGCATCACCACCTGTAAGAAGGTCGCCCCTCCACCAGTGCCCCCCCGTACAACCTCCAAGCCCTACATCTCTGTGACGGTGCAGAGCAGCACAGAGTCGGCGCAGGACAACTACCTGGATCAGCAGGACCGGAGGTCGGAGGTCACCAGCCAGTCAAGCCACGCTCACAGCAACTCCTCTGACAGCCTCGACAGCACCCGCGCCAACAGCCTGGCCCGGGGTATTCCCCGCCCTCCACACATCTTCCACACTCCCATCGCCATCCCCAGAGACCCAATCGCCCCCTCCAGAAGTAACGCTTCCACTGAGACGAGTGACGCAGTCGTCCAGCATGAATCATTGAGATCAGGATTTAACAGAGGGAATCTAGGGGCAGAGGAGCCCCTGGTGGCACCAGTACCCAGGCGGAAACTGTCCTCCATTGGTATACAGGTACGGTTCTGCTGCACTAACTAGGGTACAGTTGAATAAGTGCCGTTACCACATATGAAGGCATACTGTCAACAAGGAGCCCTACTTGCAACTAAGTGTAGCTTGTTCTGCTTGTTGAGCTTGAATCCATAGAAAAGGTCTTTTTAACAGTAGTTTAGTGTTGTGCATGGTTATGTGTGAGTGGGTCTACTCAAGCCCAGAAATGTGCTTTTAAACCAAAGGTCTCATTAGGGTGAACATCCCTCTATCATTAGGGCTGGCTCACCACTGTAGTGAAGAAGGCAGAAAATGCATATTTGCCATATAACATATAACTTGTTCTGTAACTCCTTTCTCTATTTTGCAAGCCTTTCACATTAACAGAACTCAGTCAGGGTACAACTGTGACATTATTTAATTGAAAAGGCAAAGATACAGGTTTTCTTTGAATTGTTCACTGGAAATTAACAAGTGCTACAAAACTGTACTTTTGCTATAAGAAGTCTATCATATAATTCATGCCAAGACCTTTGTTAATGTTCCTTCTTTCATGTATGTCTGATTTTCTTTTTTTTTGTCCACTGTGATATGCTCCAGGTTGACTGTATCCAGGAAGTTCAACAGGAAGAGACCCCGCCATTGGCCAAATTTCAGTCCATCGGAGTACAGGTCGAGGACGGGTGGCAGTAAGTCCTCTTCCTGTCCTTGTAACAACGTGAGGAATTTATATTATAGCCACACACACTGTTCTGTCTATTCTTTCCCTTTCCAGAATCTCTGTGGATGTGAAAGCAATGTGAATGTGTTTTGTCTGAAAACTACCCCTTGTGTGTTGTGTTGGTGGACTTTAAAATAAATTCCGGGCATGAGCTGTTACTATTTGATCTTACTGTATATCTACTTGCTGCATACTGCTGAGACCAATTTATAGGTCATTTGGTAGGAGCTTGCATTCTGTGCTCCTCTTGTTTTCAATGCCATGGTTTTCCTCTTGGCTTCTGTATGTTCTTACTTTAAAAGCTTCATTTAGTGTTTCGGTTGAAGCAGCTTTTTATAAATCTTCACAGGCTTTTTAACATAACCAGCCTAGTCCCTTTGTTTAATTTTTTTGTCCCTTGTGTTTTATTATTGGTGTTGTACACTCATTTGTGTTATGTGACATACCCTCAGCTGCTTACGCTGTATTTTCCATTCTTTTGCTCTTCTTTCCTCCTTTTGATTTTGGTTATAATTATTATCAAGCACTCCTAATATTTTATTATCTGGCTGAATCACAACTTGTTAACGTCTCCTGAGATATAACACGAAATGGAAATAATGTTGAGACAAACAACATTCTTGTTGAGTCTGTTCTTCCATTTGCAATGAAATTAAGAAGTTAGCTTCCCGTTGATAAGAGACCAGTGGATAACAGTCTGAGTGCACTATTATGAAAGCCCAGTCTCAGATCGATCCTATTTATTTATATCCATATGGAGCAGCAGAAGTGACTTTTCCAGTAATGGAGAAATTATTCTTGAATAATTTATAGTTTTCTTGGTCCACTGTTATGCGCATAACAGTGAACGAACAAAACTGAACTAGCATAATTGTTGCATTAAAAGGCACTGTAACAGTTTGTCTCACCATCTTTTTCAGGCTCAGTCGCTCCAGTAGCATGGCCTCAAAACAAGAAACTGACTCAGACACACAGGACATCCCTTTCATCTCCCAAATCAATAAGGCCAAACATTTTGAAAAGAAAGTCATGGTCAACAGTGCCAGCCAATCCATGAGCTCCCCTCCAGGACAGGACCATTTAGACAACGGAGACACTACCGGTAACATCTCTTCACCTCCACCGCCAAGGCAGATCCTCAAGCGCTCCACCACACGAAGTAGCTCTTCCTCCTTCTCAGAAAGTCTAGACCCAGCGCTGGACCCCTCATCTCTCCCACCTCCGGACCCCTGGCTGGAGAGTGGGAATGGTAGTAGCAGCAGCGTTCCCCAGAGCGGAGGAGCGGGGACGCTGTGTCGGAGAGACGGCCACTGGTTCCTGAAGCTGCTGCAGGCCGAGACGGGACGCATGGAAGGCTGGTGCCATCAGATGGAGCAGGAGACCAAAGACAACCAGCTCTCAGAGGAGGGTAAGGCGGCCAGGGGACACCTACACTTAGTTAAACTTCTAAAGTTTAGGTGGAAAGAGACTACTTTTACCCCTGAGTGTGACCTCAGAGCTAGTGCTTCTAGCTACTTTCTTGAGAAATTAAATTTGTGCTGTACATCAACACACCAGACAGAATTTTATTGTGAAAACTAGGCTTTTGTGGGAAGACAAATCAAAACACTGATGGTTCATTAATCTACAGCATATACATGATGCAATCCACACTCACTTTGTAATGACAAAGTTAAAGCACCTTAAATTGCCTCTGGTTTCTATCTCCAGGCTGGGCTGTGAGGGAATGAAAGAGGAAGCGTCTTTACAAGTTCACCTGACCAGTTTGCACACTATGGGGATCAAATCCTTTTAGTTCCCTTAACAGAAACTCATGCAAGGGGGATTTTGAAATATCACAAGTGAATTTGAATTACAATAATATGTTTCTTTAGCTGCTAGAGGTACCAAAAACGAATGGCATAATGAATGTCAATCTTCCAAATCGAGTTATTTGGCTCAGAAAAAAAAGGAAAAGCATTGCTGAGGTCAAACCTTCTGAATGAACCCTGCGTCCTGAGCCTCTTTCCAGAGGTCTTTAGCTGTCTGACCCCACCATGCGGTCCAGAGCTCAGTTATAGAGCCCTGCTCGCTTATTGAGTTCCACCTCAGGCCCGACAATCACTCTATCAGACATACTCAGCATGGAGGGGATGAGGCAGTAATACCTGGGGTTACCACACACAAGCAGGCCTGTAATCCCCAGCATTACACAAATCTACTCTGGAACTGATTAAACCTCCAGATTAGATTAGTGCTTCGACCGCAGCAACACACACATATGTACACATATGTACACACAAACAAATAAACAGTGGTAAGGCTTTTGATGCTCAGTTCTTATCAGAGACACATCATTGGATGAACAAGGCTCTGTGTTTCTTTGGGAGCCCATATGTTTCTTCTTTTTGTCATAAACAATGTATGTGTGACTTCCTTTTTAACGTAAAGTTGTCAGTATTAAAACATGTATGCAAATCTGTAGCTGGGTCTCAACGCAGTATAATCGCATAGCCAAAACTTTACAATCCAGTGATCAGATCAGAATCCCAATTTTGGGCAGATGTTTGGCCTATATTTGATACAGCAACAGACAAGCGCTGACCGCTGACAGACAGTGTATGTATACAAGCTTAGATGCCTTTTAAAGAGGATAACATTATCCAATACACTGTAATCCTCTTCTTGCCACCCTGTGGAGTTAGTTGGGCAAAGTACATCTAACTGTCTAAACACCTGCAGTAATCTTTTGGTTAGCACCACACCACAACCATTTGCAACACAGAATAGTTGAGGTTGTTGCTGAACCCTGATATAGACCTTGTTTTTTTGTACAACACTATAGCCAGGGCACTAAATTAGCTCGTACCACCTTCTAAATAACAGTACAGTACATTTTGTCAGTGGCAGGTAAAAATGTCAGGTCATCTGTCACCAGGTAGGTGAATATAGGCTTACCTTATATTAAGAAATTACATTTTTGGAAGGAATTTATGAGAAAAACATTGAGAGGACATGAAAGTGTTCAGTGACCTGCTGTAGTGGAAGGTAAAAACAAGCTTAATTTCACCCTGACTGTAGCCGAGAAAACTGGGTGTGTGTATCATCCATAGGTTGAATAACAGGAGGCCTTTGAGATCAATAATTATCACAAATTCTGAAAATGTATGTTTCTTTTGGCTTTTGGTTCTCTCTTCAGTGCTGGGGAAGGTTCGCAGTGCAGTAGGATGTGCCCAGCTCCTCATCTCCCAGAAGTTCCAGCAGTTCCGGGGACTGTGCGAACAAAACTTGGTGCGTATATGGCCTTTCTTTTACCAAAAGCAATGTCTTCTGCTAAATTCCTTGATTCAGGTTAAGGCTTTCACACACATAAGTGTGGGAAGAGCCGAGATACACAACATATGACGCCATCACAGAATAAGTCATTGTGGCCAACCAGCACAAAATACAAGGAGCTTACAATAAGCCTCTAAGCTATTTCTCTTGTGTGATGTGTTTTACTGGCCTTATACTCATTTTGGCCAACTACCAGCACATAAAACAATAACTGTTTTACACGTTGGTTCACATGAAGCTCAACTTCCAAAATATTGACCAGATGATCATGACTGATAAATTATCAGCTTCATTGAACTTGACCTACATTAAACAACATCACATGGCCACATCAAATGCTGTCGTTATGTTTATGTGCTATTTACACGATTGAGGTTTCTCTGCGAATAAATTATTGAGCCTTCGTTACAAAAAACAACAATTAGTGCTTTTATACAATTAGTATTTCTGCACGTATACAGTCTCCTGATTCACTCTTTTACGTGTGTCAATATGTAATTTAATTTGCTGATGTGCAATGATTAATATCTAACTTGTAATTGCTCTACCATTTCGGTAACTTCACAGGGTTGTTCGCATGATAGTGTACATTTTGTTTTTTCAAAATTAAAACTGGACATCACAGCAGTGAATGCAGTATCATAAATAAGAAAGAGTATACATAGTAATAGCATTATAAACTGCAGGATTTACTTCAGCTGTTTGTAAACAAGTAAGGGGTTTAATCTGTTGTTACTTTTAATCTTTAAAGGACACTGGGTCCTGAATGATTGCATTTCTTTTTGCTGACATTATAACAGATTTAATGTCCCTGTAGAATTAAAGTGCAGACTTACTGTACTAAAAAGGACACAGCTCTGTTGTTATCCTTTATTTTGACCCGGAGACATGGACAGAAAAGCTGTGAAATAGCTCCCTCTAGTGATGAAAAAGGGAAACACTTGATGACATATACAGCATGTAAGTGATGCAGTGCAGACGTAAAGTACAGTAATAGGACGACATTTTGTTGCAATTAAATTACCATTAGATGAAATCAGTAAGTTCATTTAGGTTTTCTCCGTTGGCCTGATGTTGGCTTCTTCTTGCACTTACCTCTTCACATTAAGGAACAACACTGTTTTTTAAACCAGGATCAGAGAAAATTGGGATGGTTGGTTTTGGTGGTGCTGACCCACAAAAGCTGCCCCATAGAGACCCCAACCCCCGTCCCATTCTCACTTTATGGACACATCTAGGACAAAGTATTTTTGGAAATATGGCCTAGTTTTTACTTGCTAAATATTATCCAAAAAAAGTTAGTTTTTACACAGTACAGTATGCAAACGGCGTAGCCCAAAACTAGAAGTTAAATAGACTTGTAGTTATGTAATGGGCTCTGACTAGTTGATTCAAAGCTGGTTGTAATGCTTTACAAAAAGAATAAGCAGAATAAAAATCCACAAGTATTTTACAGCTCACTTTCAAAGGCGAGACATTGGTTTTCACTACCTACTGGCATGTGTGAGATTAGTTTTGCTCTTGAATTAACTGCGATGCTGTTTGCTCGCTTACATTTCATACATTCTCCGCTCCAACATTGACTGTGTCCACAGAATGTGAATGCCAACCCGCGGGCCACCGCCCAGGACCTGGCAGGGTTCTGGGACCTGCTGCAGCTCTCCATCGAGGACATCAGCCTCAAGTTTGATGAGCTCTACCATCTCAAGTCCAATGACTGGCAGCCCGTGCCGTCTGCGGCCTCCCAGTCGCCCCCTGAGCGGAAGGTACTTCCCACCCCTGCTGCCCAGTGCGCTGGCTGGGGTAGGAAAGCCGCCGATACCGGCCTCTCTCCTCCCACCACCACCACCATTTCTCCCACTCTTTTTTACTTCCTTCCCCCTGTGTGGGATGAACTCTAACAGGGTGCCCTCTATAACACAAAGGGGTCAGAGAGATCCCTTTAGGCATGCATGGAAAAATATATCTCAAAGAGGGCTGTCGATGGTGTGTTTTTAAATGTAAAGCCCTGCTTTGAGCATGCATGCGTCACTTACTGGTATGCTGGTTGCAGTGGAGCATGGCTAAGATGTACTAGCTCGTGACAGAATGCAGTCTTGCTTTGCTTCTTCTCTGTTAAATGTCTTGGTTTGTGTTCCTTTCTCTCTCTCTATTGTCTAGCCCAGGTCGATGAGGGAGGGGTAAATGTTGTCAGATTGAGGAAAACATTCACCAGGAGAGTTTTCTTGACTAATAGAATGAATTCTGGGGGTTGGAGCTTAGACTTTTGACTTTCAATTTTAAGGACCACCCTACGTGAGGCTAAACTTCAAAGTTGATGAGGGAGGGGTAAATGTTGTGGGAATTTGAATAAAATTCACCAGGAGAGTTTTCTTGACTATCATAACGAATTCCGGTGGTTGGAGCTTAAAATAAATGAATTCGAAAATGTACATGGCACTAAGGACCTCCCTACTTTTTATATGTTTATGTGTGCGTTGGGATTCGTAGCTGAGTTGCTCTTGCTTTATGTTGCTTTGCAATGCAAGTGCATTGACTGTGTCTTGTGATCCCTTAATTCTGCTTTTAGTTTGATCCAACGTGGCCATTAATTCATGTTACCATTTCATGTCTTCAAAAATTGTCATGTTAATGACTGTTTTTTCTCAAATATTTGCCTGTTTTTACCAGGTGTCTTTTTGTCAGAGTTTTTCTGTTTGAAACCTAAAACCACTACATTTTATTTCAAGCTTTAATGAAAAAGAAAAGCATTGTCCTTGTCAAAGTCCTGTCTGCCAAACCTGCCCAGACTGATTGATGCTCTTGAAGACAGTTTCCACATTACAATCTCTCACTCTCTTTTTCTCCTTGTTTCGCACTTTGCTCTTTCTCCCTCCCTCTTTCTCCTCCTTTTTCTGTCATGTTTCCTTACTCCCAACACTACAGGACAAGGAGAAGGAAACCGCTCCGGTGTCAAAGAAACCCGGTAAGGGACGACCATCGCTGGGCCGTGAGAAGAGCGCAGACTCTGCATCCACCTCTTCTTCGGCTTCAGCAGAGAAGCAGAGACACGAGGCTCGCAAGCGTCTACTGGCTGCGAAAAAGGCTGCCTCGTTTCGCCAGAACTCCGCAACAGAGAGCGCGGACAGCATCGAAATCTATGTCCCTGAGGCCCAGACTCGCCTCTGAAAGAGACTGAGATAGGGAAGCCATTATGGTCGGATCAAAGGACAGATAAGTCGCTGAAAAACCTGGAAAACTGAGAGGAAAACTTTTGCAGTGCAACTGAGCTACTCTGAGTAAATATGGATGGAGGTGTGGGGAGGAGAGATGAAATTCCCAGAGATTGGGGTGGGGGGGGGGGCGGTGGATTTGGGCATTTTTGACACACACTTATACAGTTATAGGCTGTTCCTGGTGGCTCCAAATGCTTATAACAAAAAGAAAATGAAAATTACTGGACTCGACAGACTTTGAAGCGGGTGACTCCTCGTTTGAGGCTGCCATTGAAAACCTCAGCTGATTTTGTCCTTTCTTGTTCCTACTCTTGATATCATAAAATTGTTAATGAAAGTATTGTTATAATGACAATTATATCCTAAAGAATCTATATGAAGACTGTTTTAAACGTTCCTCTAACTTGGCTATAGATCTATTAAGTGGACAGAAGGCAAACATTAATGCTCTTCTGTCTTTCATCGTCCTCTCTTCCCAGATCATTGGCCATCTTGTAGCTTTGCACAACACCGCCCTGTGGCCATCACACACACCACACACACACACACACACACACACACTGCACATATGTCTACTGCATCTACACACACTACAAACTCGCCTATGTATGTCTTCCATGTATTTATTTGTTTAATTTACTCATCCTTTTGTTTTGAATAGAAATCCACTTTAGATCTGGTAATTATTATGAATATGTTTGGTATGATGAAGTTGACTTTCAGATTTGAAGGGGTATTTATATATTTCCTAATAATTAGCACTTGTGTGTGTCCTCAAAATGTTATTGTGTCAAAGATTTAAACAAATCTATAAAGTTTAAAGAATGACTTTAAATGAAAGCACATCACAAATGTAATGATGACTTATCATGAGGATCTCTTTTTCAATCAGAATGTCAGCACCCACAATAATGCTGATTATTATTATTTGTTCAACGCTTTTTAAAAATCTCTTTTTTTAATCTCTATCCCATTACATTTTATTATTATTTGTTCAACGCTTTTTAAAAATCTCTTTTTTTAATCTGTCCCATTACATTTTGTTTTCAATGTGCTGTAACTTCAGATTCGTAAATATTTTGGTCAGGACTTGTTCCATCTGGTTGTTTAATAGCTTCTTTAAGTGCTTTTATTAACCTCACTTAGCATTCAACTCATACATCTTAAATTAATGTAGGGCTTTTATTGAAGTAATGCAGCAGGCTGAGCATGCAGGATAACATTATGGAATTTTTCATAAGGGTCTCGCTGTTATTTTTATACAATGTTTCTATAAGTCTTTTGATTTATTTTGCCTCGAATCACTCTGCGAAATGAATCTACGTTCCATTATTTTGTCCCCTTATTGAACGTCATTCAAAGTACCTGCACTTTTTTTATTCCAAGAAAAGATATTTAATTAAAGCATTAAATACATTAGTCTTTGTGTTTTCATCATTTATTAAATGCTGCTTGTTTTTTATGTTTTATTTTGTATGGAAGACGGCAAGCCAAAGATGAATACACCGTTTTACATTCATCTGACATACTGTATTTAAATGTCGTCATCAGAGAGCTAAATGAGGAAAATAGAGAGGAGCGTAGCCACAGCACCACATGTAATACAGGTTTAACATTTTGATGCACATGCCAGGAAACAACAGCCCAGCACTACAACAATACTGACTAACTGCTTAGGAGTGACCCCTCTCCTTCTCAGCCTGGAAACTCACATCTTCGAGTGTTTAACTTCTGACCTCTAGGGGGCAACAGTGGTTACATTTCAATCCAAAATACAATACATTGGAGTACACTGTATGCATACAATGAAAATACATACTCATTATAAGCCAACAGTCAGCCATGCCCTGTTTTGCATTAAGAGGACACATTGTGTGGATTACATATATATACAGACTCTTCTGTCTTATTTGATGCCAGTTCTCAAATCAAAGAGGCCTCTTGGTTCATGACTCATTCCTAGACACTCTTTAGGATCTCACAGTAGAAGTACACACCCAACCAAAAAGTTAATCCTGACTTGCCTTGCATATCCTTCAGTGGTCCGCCTGTCTTCCACTCAAATTTGGTAACATCCAATTGCTAAGCAAACCTAACTTCCCTTACCTAATTAGTTATGTTAAACTATTGCAGTTGCATAGTTGTGGCTGCTGCAATCATCACCCACTGTGACCCAGAAATGCAGCCTGGGGCTTTGAATTGAAAAAGCCTGATGACCACTATTCTCTCTCTATCTTGGCAAGAGCTTTCTCTTGATGGCGGGCCTTTTGTTTGTCTGTTGTGTTTGCCAGCTGGGGATGACTCTCAGCAAGGAAAATGGCTCAGGGGTGTCAATAGTCTGTTCCCTGGTTGCTGTCAATGACCCCCACCCCCATCTCTATTTTAGTAGGGTGGATTGCATCGTTAGCACCTGAAGGCCTTTTGTGTGACTTGAACTCAGTCGCTTACGTGATTTAATTTGACTGCTAGGAAAAAGTTGTGTCTGACAAGTTGTGTTTCCAAAAGAAGATGTGTGTTGTCAAATTAGGTTCCTTCCAGTTTCACCAATTTGAGAAAATGTTATATAGAAAAAATGTATTGATCTATATGTCACAGATATCAAATAGTCAGTTGTAAAAAATTACTGCGTCTTGTGTATGCAAGCAACCTAGCTTAAAGTATATTGAAAGAACTAGATTTGAATCTCTAATGCCAGAGTATGTTTAACATTTGAACATTGTTTCTCCACTTGCCACATTGTCAGGTCAAAACTATGCTGTCTGTCACCCTTCCTCACACAAAACCTAGGTCTTCCCAACTTGAACGCAGATCAAACACAATGTGCCATAAGTAGTAAGTAAAGGAGGCCAGAGAAAGTTTTCCTACAATCTAACCATCAAAAACTGAAAGACAATGCTTTTGCTAGACTGCTTAAACTTGGATGTGTAAAATGCCAGTCCTGTCAGTGACATATTTACTAAGAGAGAAGAGAGCTGATCTCATACATTCAAACAAGGCTTCCCTTCAATACACACAGATATCACTGGGACACACCTAGGTCTATTTCCTAGGAAAGGTTGATCCAAATGGCTGCACTGTGGGGGGAAGGGTGTAAAGCCATTGATTTGAGGGCGATAAAGGTTCCTTATATAGGTTTGATGCATTTGGCCTTTGAAAGTCAAAACTGTCATTTCATCATTTGCTTAAACTGCGGTCTGTTTTTGGTAAAGCTTAATTTTGAAAAGTCAAAAGGGTATTCAACACTTGTTTTCACCTGCACTCTATAATGTCTCTCCTTCAACCACAAATAGTGAAGTTGGTAAAATGTATTATCATCCATAAATTCAAGAGAAAACAAGTTTAAATGTCAAGCAAGGACTAATCAAATCATTTATAATGTTGCTATGGTCCAATTTGTAACATATATTCCATGATACAAATGTACCTTTTAATGTGTTGCTTTTGTTCCTTCTCACATCACACATAAGAAGTAAATTCTACTGTTTAAGATGTATTTTTCTGCATTCCAGGGCTGAAACAAGTTTGATCAGTAGAGGCTACAAGAAAAGAGAGACCGTTTAATCCCTGGAAGAGAGCATACCTCAGTGAATCCACTCCCATACAGTACTCTAAAGGCCTGATAGCAAAAAAAAAGGCCCAGCTCATTAGCATCTGTGCTTTGTTCAATTTAGGGCATAAAACTCGGAAAGGGGTGAGGGGCATAGCTCGTACTACGAGAGATGTGTTAAAGCAAAAGGTGTATGTAGAAATACTAGAACAAATATTTTAGGAAGCAAGCACATATTTTAAAGACTATGATGTGTTCAGTATAATACTCTATAGGCTGTGTGTATGTCAGAGTTGTGGGGGTTTAGTATAAAAGAGTTGTAATGTTTGAGAAGAAGTTGTGAGTGAGAAGGTTTGTAGTTCATGGAATAACATTTAAAGTATACGTGCAATACTGAGTAAAGGGGTTAATTGATATTGAACACTTATAGCATTGCATTTCTCGCCCCTGTGCTTCTTAAAGTTGTCTTCTGTAAATACACCAGACTGAAAATCTTCATATTTTACAATGCTGTAGATCTATTTATACTATTTCAAGGTTGTTAAAATGTATAATGGAGAGACGTAACATATAATAAAATGCACACGATACTTTCTCAAAAAGTTCATCATGGCTGTATTATTTGTACTGTTTAGAAGCTGTTTGCTCACCTATTAAAACACGTTTTCATTTTATATCAAAGGTTGTTTCAGGAGCTGAAACGTTATATATAATAGTTTTAACAATCCTGCTAGATTTGATTATCACTCCAAAGCTGTTTCAATCACATGCTCTTTTTTAAATGTTGCCTGGCCCTCCCTTTTGAAGCCTACGATGATACATAAATACATCGTGTACATTTGGTTCAAAAAGCAAGTTAAAACCTCGTTACAGTACATTGCTGTTTTGCATTATGCTATCGTGCAGTAACTTCTTTTCTGAAATCTCCCGCTTATTTGGTCCTGGGACTCTTCCTTAGGTTCTCATGAATAAACGCTTCCAAGACACATTAGCCTGACAAGCCTTGCGTCTAACCAACTGTAGAATTGATGTCTAAATATCACATCAGAAATGGCCCAAAACAGACTGAGTCGAAATAGCTTAGTTTATTGTGTTATGGACTGCGGCCACCAGTCGACGCTTTCGACGTTTATGATTTATGTAACAAGAACATTTTGCTGAACGTTACGTAAAGCCTCTTCACAACACTGTGTGGCTGTCTGTCTTCCCGCACACATCAAAAACGACTTAAATGGCTGTGAAAGATCACTACAGTTGTATTTTTACACAGGCTTGAGTCGATGTAACCGTGGCTTTTCAACCGCGTCGAGGAAAATAACATTGTTTCAATGACTGCGCTTTACTTTGAATGAAATGGTTCTCCCGTCAGTCACATTTACACAGAGCCTGTCTGCTTCCTGACGGAGCGCCTTGATTGGTTAACGGCTTTCCAGGAGGCTCAATGGAGGTCCGTGATTGGCTGACAGCTGTTGATGAGGCGGGATCATTTCAGCTGCGACTGTCAAGATTGGCAAAGAGCTGGCGCTGCTGCGTGCAGGTAAAAGGAACAAGCGACACAAAACAGAAAACATTTATCTTGGCAGAAAGCAAGGAGTGCGATGGAAACGGACTCTCCGGTGAAACATTTTTGCGCCGCAGCAAAGCAAAACGTTTAGGTCGGCGAGAAAGCGCAACACCTTCAGCTTCTTGAAAGAAAGTGCCGTTGTGTCAACCATCGCTCGGCTCCCGGGCACGCTTTGTACCGCAAGCAACTTGGACAGCTGCGTGTTTTCAAGCCAGCCATCAACAAAGAATGAAAGCATTCAAACGAGGTGAGCCTCACCGTGTTTCTATCACTGCACGTTTAAACCCCACACCATGTGCTGTCTATAACTCTGCTGTGTCTTTGCTGTTGGTTTTGCCTGGAATGCGGGCTTTTTGTTGCGAGCAAATGCAGCGTGTGTTTGTGCTCAAATTTGGAGGGACAGCTAGCCAGCTAGTTATCTCTGGAGGCAGGAGCATGGTGTCCATCTGGCGGCGTGACATGCGGGAGGCTGTGCTTTGCTGCCTGCCTCCTTTGTGCGCTCCAGATGGCTAATTTACCGAGTAGCTCGTCGGTTTGTTTCTTTGAAAGTAACATTTATACTTATCAAATAGGCTTTTTTCTCCGTGTATGATTTCACTCTGGGTGTGACGTTATTTATTTGACAAAGCAAGCTGGTGTAAAGTTGATGTTTGGACTGGCGTTACTAACGGTCAGATTCAAATTCTTACCTCGGCGTGTTGTTAAGTTGAGTTCACTGTGGAGCAAACTTTGAAATGAGGACCATTTGTTCTCGCGTTTACAAGAATGAACAAGATACTCGTATTACTTTCCATGAGCTTATTTAGATAGGGGAGACATTTGGTAAACACAAAGTTTGGCTGCCTGAGAGACGTTGCTGATGTGACATAATGTACTATTCTAACATCTGTCTAAAATACGTCATTGTTGATTGATTCATGATCCCACATTGACTGGCTGGAGATGGCTTAGGTTCATCATGGGAGAATGTAACATTGTTGTGGGCCACATCTCTTGCTAACTGTTATTTGAAGTAAGATAACCTGAGATGTCTGTCAACTATGAATGTTGCTAATGAATGGGAGACTGGAGTTGCTGATTTTAGTATTTTCAGACCCAGTTAGACTTAATTAGACTGAGAAACTTTAGTCTATTTTAAGAGTTTTATAGAGCTGAAATTCATACTTCTAGGAATATTTTTGGCACAATGTGCAAAATCCAAGTGGTTTTCAGTTCAGTGCAAAAAAACAGGTTCTATCAGGTTGCATTTAAACAGCTACAACACTTGACAAACTGTTCAAGTCATTTTACTCCATCCAAGAATCATTCATTTGGGTCAAAACATTTGGTCAAAAGTGATATATAAGGAATAAAATCACAGGGTTGCATTCAAGTAGTTATCTACAATGCTTACCCTTCCTTGACACTTAAACTTGTTAGGGGAAGCTAATTTGCAGACATTTGGGGAAATGCACCAAATTAGCATTTGTATGTTTTGATTTCCCCTCCCACTTTTCTACCTTGGTTTAGTACTTTCCTCATTGTCGAGGAATGCAGAATTCACAAGACTTGTCAACTACTCCAGCAGTCTTGAGCCAGAGTGGCATGAGGTGAAAACAGCCTCTTTTGCATGGTCAACAGGTTCCTTGGCCACTGGCTACTGTGATGTTGATATCCACACAATCTTCTTTGTGAAGACAGCCGCTGCCCCAGGGGTCAGGTTTCAACCAGCCCCAGAGAAAGACATTTACTGCATTCTGTGGCCCACCCCTGGGATCAGGCATGCTCCATTTTGAGTGGAGATTCTCTCCAGTGGCCAACCACGGACTGAGAGCAGAAAACACACAACAAAGTTCAAACCTCAAAGCCAAATGTGTTCAGACCACAGACCTCACTTTGAATTGGGTAAAATTGGCAGGTTAAAAGTAACTGGAGAGTTTTGTGCACTTGTTTCCATTGTTGTGCCAAATCAGTGGAAACAAGTATTTTAGTATTTTTAATTAATTGTGCATTAAAAAAAGATTAACCCAACCCCCATTTTACAGAACACTCCTTGTGAATGTATAGCCATTTATACTATTCCTTATACTTCAATTGTGGCCCAAAAAAAGGATATGTCAAAAAACAACACTGAAGATTACCCTTTTTATACCTAATGCTGAGCAGATTTAATGTAAACGATATGGCTAAATGGAACACTGTGAACATGACTGACAGCTCTGCTCCTCCCCCTCAGCTCTGGAAGAAGAGCATCGCCCGGATCAGGAGCACTCTTCGGCGATGTCGGACAGTGATGACGGCTCGCCGCTTGACCTGTCAGGAAGGGGGCTTTTTGGGAAGCGCCGTCGCCGCGGCAACCTGCCCAAGGAAGCGGTGCAGACTCTGCGGAGCTGGCTGTACGAACACCGCTTCAACGCCTACCCGTCAGAGCAGGAGAAACTCAGTCTGTCGGGCCAGACCAACCTCTCTGTGCTGCAGGTGAGGACAATTTATTTTTGTTTGTGTTAAAAGTGTTAAACAGTTTTAAAAAAAATTACCAGAGGTTTTCAGCATGTGCCAGAGAAATGACACTTGTGGTAGACACTGATTCTGCAGTCTAGTGGACCTGTCAGGTGGTCCTTTTGAATTTGTAAAAGGTTGCTTTGATAGTTAATATTAGTGCACACTCAATTTACTAATGTTTTATCACTATAAAGTCTGATGCTGCTCACCGTTTTCTTTAAGGAAACTTCACCCAACACAGTAAACAGGTAAAAGCAAAACAAAAATCAGATGTAATCACCAAACTGCAGCCTGAGAGTGAGCCTTTCCCAGCCTTCCCTTTTCACTTCATTGCATCAGTAGTAGATGTTTCCTCTTTGCCTCTCAACACACAGGCGTGCGCAAACACACTGGCAGCATTAGAGAAGGCGTTAAAGATCAGTGTGAGGCAGCAGCACAGTTCCTTGTTATGTAGTCAGTTCACTGGAATGCTTTTGGCTGGCTTCTCTGTGGCTCAGCATATTTGAGCGCAGACCTTCATTATTGCCAGCTGTCTGAGGGCTCTCATCTCTGTCTGTCTCACTCTTTCTTCCCTGTGTGGGCGACTGTACCACTAGAGGGGGTAAGTAAAGCCTCGTGTGCACATGTACATGAAGAAAAGTGTGTAGGTGGTTTTTAAAATCACAGGCCTCCAGAAATTTTTTAGAGCTAGAATTATACCAGGGATGGGTTATGGATCTGTAAAAAGTTATTTTGAACCAAAGAAGAGTTGCTTTTTTAACAGATAAAAGGCCAACTTTGTGACTAAAACTCGTTTTTGTTTGAAATGTATTCAAGTATATCATCCATGTAAGCTTTCAGAATCAGTTCTGTAATACCTACATTTCTTACTCTTTCCCTAGATATGTAACTGGTTTATCAACGCGCGTCGTCGCCTCCTCCCTGACCTGCTTCGCAAAGATGGCAAAGATCCCACCAAGTTCACCATCTCGCGCAAGGTCGGCAGTAAAGGTGACAGCCACTACAATGGAGGCTGGAGCAGATCTTCAGAAAGCAACTCTTCCACCAGCCCCTCTCAACAGCGCCCATCGGTCATCCGCTCCGCCCCGACCCTGGACCTCAGTCTTCTCGGGAACACGGCGGCGGCTATTCTCACGGGAGCGGGTTTCCCTGGTAACGAAGGGTCGGTCCAGGCGCTGATGAGGCTGGACACACAGAGCCTGATAAGGGAAGCAGAGGAACAGAGGGCAAACACGTTTTGTCTCACCAGCACAACAATGGCAGCTAGCCCCAGCGTCGGCCTCTTCAACACGCCTCCCCCCACTCCCCCCGAGCTGTTCCCCACTCAGGACTTCAGCGACCTGAGGCTCCTGGTGGACGCAGCTCTGCAGAGGGCCGCAGAACAGGAGAACCTGAAGAGGCTACAGGAGAGCCAGAGCAGACCCACAGAGGCTGTAAAGACTGAACAGGTGGAGTCGCAGTGTTACAGCAGTGACATGGGCCCCACTCCGCCTCCAGAGGACAGCCAACAAGTCATGGATCCTTCCAGGGTTCAGAGTCTGATGGAGAAGGCTATGGCTGTGTCTGTGCCAGCTGTTACTGCAGTACAGGATCCAGAAATGCTTCCTTTAACAGCCTCAGTATCGGTACCGGTGCCGGTGCCAGTTCCAGCCTTGGTTTCAGCCCCGAGGCTATCTCCTCTCCTCATGCATAAAGTCACCTGGAGCCCCGTGGAGAATGACATAACTTCCAGCGCAAAGCAGGCTCCGCTTCTCCCAGCCCATCTGCCAAACGTAGTGCCAGTGTCCGCAGTCTTAGGACTGCACAATCCTCAGAACCCAGCTGCTGCTCAAGCCAAAGCCCCAGCTTCATCTCCAGCTCCACTGCCATGTCCTACAGAGTTGGTATCTTTTCCATCACCTGTTGTACTCCCAGCCACAAGTCCTTTCAGCCAGACATCATCCCATATGCTCTTTCCAGCTGCTCCTTCTCCAGCCATCACCTCTATCACAGACCCCAGAGGTGTCCCACTTTACCTGCCATTCCACAAATCCCCCTTCATCCCAGTCACAGTTCCATGCACGCCGCTCCTTTCAGCTGCAGTGTCGTCTCCGGCCTCTGCCCAAACTCCAACTCCCCTCCCGTTTCAATCCCAACATCATCCTTTACACCAGCGATGCAGCCCCCTCTGGGCCTGATGTCCCACCTCTCTGCTCCTCTTCAGCTTTCTTCCAGCAGCATTAGTGTTAGCAACGCACAGAGGAATTCAGCAGTGGTGCCCAGTGTTTGGAGCATGGTCCATGCTGATAGCAGGCAACCCACTTCTCTTCAAGTGGTAAAGACCCCCATCACCACAGTGTGGGGCCCACAGCACAGCCTGCACACAGTGAGTGAAGCTGTTAACTAGGAGCTGATTTTTCTTCTTTTTAATATAAATATATATATATCTTGGAGGAGAGAGGCCAAACATTCCTGTTGGCTGGACTACACTGTACATAGGAGAATGTATGTTCATCACCAGTCCCCTTTCTTCGTAAACGCATGTGCCTGCAGAAAACAGGATGTGAAATCAGATTTATGAACAAGGACAAAGTGAAGTAACAAACATGAGGTGTTATAAAGACTTGCTGTTTCAAGCAACCTTTTTTTAAATGTGCTGTTCCTCGATGAAGGCACCTGCCGGTAAGAACACTTTTGATGTCATTTCTCAAAAAGGAACATTCCTGTGTGGAGAGCTAATGTGTTGTACAGTTTTGATGCCATTTTCAAACCTCTTTCCGCATTACAATTTATGAATGAAGATGAAATATCCCGTAATTGTACAAAAGGTCAAATGATGTCATTTTCAGGACCAGCAGTTAGCCTCTTCAGTAGCAGACCTGGACTGTATTGAATGTACAAAGACATTGATATCATTGGCTAGGCTGCCTATCATCCATTCCCCTCCAGCATAAAAAGGAGGGAATTTGTTTTATTATTCCCACGCATAGCAACAATGTTGTAGTCATTCAGATTTTCTTCCAAGAATTGAGTCTGTTCTTTTTATAAATTCACCCTGTTTTTCTCAGAGATGAGCACAAGGGAAATTGATTGTACTGCAGTGAGTCTGTCTCAATGACTCGCCTCAATGTGTCTGTCTCCATCACACCCCACCCCCTTCTTCCTGGCTTTTTTTAGCAGAGGGGATTCATTTGCACTCATGAATTGTCATCTCAACCACTCAACGCATGCTTTAAAGCATCACGTATTTTCTTATTTAGCTATTTCCAATCCATAAAAACAAAACCCTATTTTCTGTGTTTTTGCTCAAAGCAGTTCTGTCCGTTTAATTGTCCTAGATCTGTTGTGTACGATTTTCAGGGACTGTTGTTGAAGTGCGCTGTGGCCACAGGATGAAGGGGAGAGGGTCACATTGGATCTGTTACAGAAATCAATTTCAGTGAGGAGGTGAGCAGCTTGGTGGTCTGATGACATCGAGCTCTAACAGCTCCTGGATTGAAACTTTAAACCTGCTCTGAGACTTTTATCTTTTGTGGTGGAAAAACACTTTAAACATTGGATCCATTATTATATACATTTCCCAGTTCATTTGGGGCCATATGAATTTGTCAATTTAGTTCAAACCTGAATGTCTTACTATTTTGAAAGTTGAATTGATGCATGTAGTGTCTCGACGAAACAAATGTTGCGGATGATCTGCAATGGCAGACATTTGCTGGAGGTTTTCCTCCCAAGGGGGGTACAACAGCACAACATAATCAAGTGTTCCTCATCTGTGCTCATCCACCTGTATTTAGAAATGGTTAAAATAGGATTTCTTATCATTCACAAAGCTGTAGTTTCCATGAAACTGTTGTAGCATAAACCTCAATATATGACTGAATGCCATCAGGGCATCAGTTAGCGGTGGCATCATGTGGAAGAGTTCCTATGTGAATAATACTATAGCAGGATTGTGCATTAAATCTTCACAACTGTCATGTTTACCGGTGTCATTTAGCTGTACACGATATCATTTTACAACTGCAAGTAGCAGGAGACAACAGAAGAAGAAAGTCTGATGATTGGTCAGAGTATTTGCTTCATCGCACTCAGAAAGCTTTCATAGCAGATATCAAATCTCGTACGCTGTGTTTTGTTTGACCCTCCTTACTGCTTGTAATGCTCTGTGGATGTCGTAGGAGGTACTCACTAGACTGATGTGCATTTATACCTCAATTTACACAGGTCATGTCAGACTTGGGTCATATGTAGAATACTAAGTATTAAAGTAATATTTTTATTGTTCATACTACATCATGCCACTGTGACAAAACCTCTTATCTGATGCCATACTGGAAACGGCTGGCTAAAGATTAGGAAGGCAGGTTTTTTTATAGCACGGTTAATGTGATTTTTAGATGCAAAATGGCGCTCCAATCAGATCAGACAATGTGATGACACATGTACATATTTTTCAAGGTCATGTTTTTTTGTTTGCATTGGTATTTTTTTTCACAAAAATATCAAACTATGTTGTTTATTTACAGCCAAACGCATTATTATAAAAAGTCTTTTTCAAGTTTGTTGTGAATCATGACTGACCGCTAGCAGTATGATAGGCTGCTGTGCCTTAAACCTACGACTGAGGGACTAATGTCTCTTTTTTTTTTTATATAAAAACTTCTCAATAGTCTGTGCAATATATGCCTTAAACTTTAAATGTGTTTTTGTATAAGCATTTCAAAGAAATAAAAGTTCAGTTTTTCATAAATGCTATTTCTTTTCCGTCTTGTGTTGCCTTTTAAAATGCTGACTTTAAATTGATTGACTGTGTGAATAAGCAATATTATAAAAACATTTTCACCTTTTCACAAAGGCCTTTTATTACAGGAGTCTTGTAATACAATTTAGCATTGAGTTGTGAGATCCATTAATGACACATCAGTCATCAAACAGGTGTACCATATAAGATACATAAATAGTTACTTTAGCATTAATGTCACTCATGGACAAAGATGTTTTATACATTTCATTGGTTTTGTGTCAATCAAAAGCAATGTATTGAACCCTGTTTAGAACAATGTTTCAGATGACCTAATGCCCTCTGACTGCCAACAGTCTGTGAAAAAAGACATGAGGGATCGAGAGTGAATGTACGTAGATTATCCAACAACAAAATCTGTAGATCCGTCTTGAAATTGTTAGTGTTTTTTAAAATACAGTATTTCGCTTTATAGATGTAAACGTGAAGTAAAGAGACACCTGGTACGGAAAACACCCCAAACACATTGCGGACGATGGCATGAATAAACTTTATTAGCCGAACAACATTTCAAGACTGAATTCCTTCAAAACAAAAACATACCTGATCCTTTAAAAAATACACAAAACCAGCCGATGGTAGGAAGAGTTTAGACTTAAAGCTATACTAAACATTTCATCAAGATCACCACTTTTATAGACACAATCAAAATGAAATCTTTCTATGCATTTCTAACCCTAAGGATACAAATATTACAGATATGGAGACTTGTTGCAGTGCTTGGTGCGGTAGCTATTTGGCCGGAAGAGGTAAACATTGCTGGTACTGTACAAACACCCCCGCACACACACACACAAATAGACAAACACACATGTTTGATTCCAAATGTAAAACGTCCAATCAGCTGTCTAAGTGTCTGAAGCCGCAGTAGACTTGTAGTTACAAAATGAAAATGCACCACTCTTCATGGTAACCTTCGATGATGATACTAGTTAAAAATACATTGTGAAAATACACTCTAGATCCCAAACAAATCACAAGCTCCTACCTTTCAAAAACATGTTTGAATCTAAATAAGTGAAACTCTTTTATGAAAGACTTTGATACATTTCTTCTAAACCTATTATGTCCATAAAGGTAGGAGCTAGCAGTTGATTTGCAGTGTGTGTGTGCGGGGGCCCTGAGGCACTCCGTCCTCCCTCTACTCGTCATCCTTGTCTTTGGCGCCGTGTTTGAGGATACGGGTGAACTCTGCGTAGTTGAAGTTGCCCTTCTTGTCAATGGGGGCCTCACGGAACAGCTCGTCCACATCTTCGTCTGTGAAGCGGTCGCCCATGGTGGTCAGCAGCTCCCTCAAATGGTCCTCGTGGATCACACCTTAGACACAGTTAACACCCATCAAGTTCCAAACAGTGACAGTAAAAGTGCCTCGGTGTGTGTTTACAGTATTTTTTGTTTATGCAGACTCACCAGATCCCTCCTCATCGAAACAGGCGAAGGCGTTGCGGATGACGTCTTCAGGGTCTGTTCCGTTGAGCCTTTCTCCAAACATGGTGAGGAACATGGTGAAGTTGATGGGCCCCGGTGCTTCGCTCATCATCCCCTCCAGGTATTCATCAGAAGGGTTCTTACCTGAGGAAGAAAAACACTGTATCATGTATCATGTAATCTTACTTGGACTATTTGGTTAAGAACTAATTGCCTCCACCAAGGAGTTTGTTAAGATTTTTTTGTTAGTATGTCAGGATTATAAATACCGATTTGGACCAAGTGTAGCATTGGTCATGGTGAATCCCACTCAGTTTTAGGAGCAGTTCCGAAATCGCAGAGCTGATACATAAATTACTTTTCAATTTGTGTTTACGTTGCAAGATAAGGCATTAGGCCTTGCCGGATGTCCGCGTTCCCAGAGTGTTCTTCTAGCAAGAATGCAATCCAGCAGTTAAAATAAAACTTTTATCTGCATATATCTTATTTTTTATTTCAAAGTAGGAACGAAAAATTGTCCCAATTGAAGAAGCACAGCCAAAGATGTCCTGAAAATAACCTTTGATCCTACATTTCCCCTGATGTATATTGCCTCTTTCATGGCTACCCAAAAAAAGGCACACTCACTCCAATCCTGTAGTAAAGGCTTTCTTTTAATAATGGGTAGAATCCAAGCCCAAACTCATAATGTCATCAGGGTTGTTTAAGTTATCTCAGATTTGCCATAGAAACGAAGTGTAGTGAGAGCAGCGTACCCAGAGAGGCCAGCATGTCGTGCAGATCCTCCTTGTCGATGAAACCGTCTCTGTTCTGGTCGATCATGTTGAACGCCTCTTTGAACTCCTGGATCTGAGACTGGTCGAACATGGCGAAGACGTTGGAGGTGGCCCTCTGAGGACGCTTCTTGGTGGTCTTTCCCTTGGCACGTTTGCTCGACATGGTGGCGGCTGGTTCTGGGCCTGCAGCACATTTAAAAGAGGCATGATTCATAGATTAAACGGTGAAAAATGCTCCGCCATCAGGGATAACATAGATTGGATAGATTACTCATTCACACAGCTTGACATGAATACCGATTACAGCATCCAATTGAAAAGATGAGTTAAGCCTATTTAGCATATAACAGCGCTGAAAACTGGAACACTGCATTCATATAGCTCTTTTATATTTTACTTTGCCACAAGCAGGAGAAGCTATTTCTCTGGCTTTTTCCTCCAGAGAGAGAATCACACTCTTTCTGAATGTCGGGTACAGTGATGGGTGTGAAGCTGACATGTCTCCACAGTGCAGCTAACTTCAGATCCTTCCAGAATTAGACCTGTCACTCACATTTAGGTCTGCAAGGATTTGTCTTGTGTGTGTGTGTATGTGGCTCTGTGATTGTGTTATACCCAGTGGGCAGCAGCAGACAGATGACACAGAGAGACAGGCTGGACAGGCAGGAGGGAGCAGGTGACTGTGGCTGATTAGTCACTTAAAAGGTATGACATCATGCCCCGAGAGGCGCTGAGGTGAGTACTGTACTAGCTAACAATAAGATCATTTACTCATGGAAGCATGGAATTGTACACCCATACCTGACACGCAATGATTTGTTTTCAGTCTTTAATTTGCACCTTGAAACAACATCATTTATCAAGCTTACAGTAATCAAAAGGTATGCACACACACAATTTGTATTAGTATTTCATCTATGATAGTAGAATTCAGTAGCCTATCAAATGCATCTTTAAATCTACTGTGCTGAGTTATACACTGGAAGGCTATAAAAAGATAAGTATAAATCATATCCAGAAAATCCCTCCAAAAACTAGGCTTTTTAAAGATAATACAGATAGAGCTGTTGATCTTCAGAGGGCTCAGGTTATTAAAATTCGTTCCACATGTTGATATTCGTGTCAGGCAGAGTTGAAATTCGTACATTAAAAGATTTTAAATGTGTAATCTATTTTCTTAATTTAAAATATATAGAGATTTTTCAGCCATATCATTCCAAATATAGCACACACTATTTCTTACAAACAGAAACAAATGCAGTCAAATATAATATGCCTATTCTGGTAACAAATTAAAGCAGATTAAATTAACATTTGCTGTATCTTTTCTATATTTCATAAAAAAATACAGTTTTATATCCATGTATTTTACATTACAGTTGGCTAAATATCTGTCTCCAAGGACATTGACAGTGACTGCCTGTCTTCATATTTAAGGGGACATACATTTAGTGTTGTGCCGTCTCTGAAATTGCACTGAGAAAACAAGGGGAAGGGTTGAGCAAGCTTTGCCTATCCTAGATCTACCCCTGTTGAGTATATAGAATTGTAGTTCTTTGTTGATCTCTACACAAATGAATGCTGCTGTATCACAAGGGCAGATTGATAAGCTTTATTGTCAATGCAAATTAAAATATGACCAGCCGATTCTGCCCAGAGTTTCTAATCTTGATAATAAGTACAGTATATCACAGTGGCATTTATATAAAGTCATCATACAAAATGGATTGTTTTGTCTTCAGCATGAAAAGGTTACAGGAAGG
Source organism: Dissostichus eleginoides (assembly GCA_031216635.1). Taxonomy (NCBI): domain Eukaryota; kingdom Metazoa; phylum Chordata; class Actinopteri; order Perciformes; family Nototheniidae; genus Dissostichus; species Dissostichus eleginoides. The sequence continues at coordinate 13,660,160 of CM062265.1, forward strand.
AAATACGTTTATTTAAAACACACACACACACACACACACACACACACACACACACACACACACACACACACACACACACACGGTTCACTCTTTCCTTTCTTTCCTTTCTTTCACTGCAAACACATGTTGGAACATTTCTCTTTTCATTTAACTACTGTTCCTCAATGTGCCAGCAAATGCAGAAATCTGGAAGGTGTGTGCTGTTGGCCCAAAGCCCTTCCATTCTCCATCTAACAGATGCAGAGGAAGCTGGAAACAAAAAAGCATCCAGCTCCAGTTGAAGGTTTCGGAGAACAGAGGAATTCCACAATCTCATTCTTGTCTGGCTCCACTGATACAGTACTGTCTCCTGAGAGAGGCTGATTGGTGTTTAACCAAACCTCAACAACCTCAACAACCTCAACAACCTCAGTCTCAAGCAATCAATAAGATAGATTTTCTGACTTCACAATGTGAAACAAAATAAATAGTTTCAGGTGCTTTACCAGCAGCTCAAATCTTCTGCATTCTGCAAAGAGTGAATCAACAATGATTCACAGAGAGGTTGAGAATACTTTGAGGACTTCAGCGAGGTGCTGACGTGCCTCATCTTGGCTTGGCTTGACAATCGTATTTGTTCTCTGTCCACCACAGCTTTTCTGTGGAGCCTTTCATCATGTGGGACGACAAAGCTCCTCTGTCCCTTTGCCCCAGCACGCACACACACACACACACACACACACACACACACACACACACACACACACACACACACACACACACACACACACACACACACACACACACATTTGGGTATCACCAAACAGTCAGGCTGCTCAACACTGTTAGTGAAGACTGAAATGCCAATGGTCAAGAATTTCGAAAACAAACAGTGAGTGAACTGGAGGTTAAGCTGTCATCAGACATCATCAGATGTGTGTGTCCAAGTGTTTAAGACTGTGTGTATATGAGATCAAAATGGGTCAGCTGCATCCAGAAATTCCTCTGTCTAATGTGCCGTATAGTGATGAGATGGAAGTAAACACACAGGCATATAGTACATTTATACTGCATAGACACAAATATATAAAGAGGTCTTAGGTGATAATTAACTATAATCTCTCTTTCCGTGGATCCACAGATGACAAAACTCTATCCTGGTAACTTAATTCAAAGATCCACTGAAACTCTCTGTAACTCTATCCTCCCTTCTGACTCTGACAGTTGAGCCTTGTACCACTGAACTCCGGTAATTTACAGATCCAGACTTTTCTTAAAACCCATACAATATGATACACAATATGCAAGCCATTGGTAAAAGCAGATTTCTTTCTTACCTTGGCTTCAGTTAGAAATGTCTTGAAGTCCTTCAAACTCCTTCTGTCTGGGTCCAACACAACAGTGCGAAGGGAAGCAGGCAGTCCTACTGGAAAGTTTGAGAAAGAATCAGTCTCCCGGTGGTTCCCTCCCCTTTCTGCCCCGGCCAATGGAGAGGGCGAACTGTCCCATACAAAGACTTCCCAGCCTTGGCCATTTCTCCATACAAGGCAAAAGAATGCAAAGGCTGCAGCCTTCTACTGCCACAGACGCTGCTCGGGATGTTTGGAAAGAGGCAAAATGACAGGAACTACGATAAGGCTGCCTTATTTAGAGAGAAAGGCCCAAACATTTAGAGGAGGCTCTGTTTGGTGGAGTATGGAAACATGGGGGAAGAGAGTTGTGAGCAGATGCAGAGCAGTTTTGAAAGCCAGTGTTTTGTTGTAAGGCTGTGGCTTTCCTTAAATAGGCAGTTTGGCTGGCCCACATGAAGGGAACATCTTAAATTATGTCATGGAGGTAACATCTGTTTTTGTGGTTGTAAACACTTTGTCTTATCGTGTTCTATAAAAGAAACCTACAGACCTACTTGACACATTTCAGTGTAAAAAAAGATGTTTCTTTTTTAGCCAAAGGTTTTTTCTGACAAAAATGCTTTTCACTTTTAGTGTAAGCCTTTCAAGATGTTGTCATTGCAAAAATGTGAATTGGCAAGAGTGTAAGAAACACCATATTGCGAAAGTGTCAGGTAATTATGACATTAAAATAAAAAGTTCTTGCCATTTCTATTGTATGAATTCATGTGATACATCTTCCTCTCCGGTTTTTTGGGCAACACATAATTCCTGTGTGTCTTTAGGGTTGGGTATTTACTTTAATTGCAAAGAATATGATTTAGGAACCGCACAGACATTATGAGTGTATAATTCATCAAATATATTTCAGTATTTAATTGTATAATAATAATTCAGTGTTGTTGGAGTGATTATTATGAAGTTATTTGATACAAACGGCAAACCTTCTCCCCATTAAACAATAACTTTACAGATTACAATTGAAGAAATATCTCTATGCTTGTGTCATGCATCTGTTTTTCATTGCATTAAGAAAATACCAGAACTACCACTTAAGCAGCAATTTTTTTTTATTTGGTTAAGATATGCAGCTTACCTTAGCTTTTTTGTTAAAAATGAACAGTAGAAATGGTAGAATATTGTTATTTTATTGAGATTGAATTATTGAAAAATAGATGGCATAAATAGAAGTTTCAGGCAAAGAAAGGAGGCTGTGTGAAGGTGCAGTGATGCCCTCTGCTGGGCCATACTTTTCATTTCTGGAATACTAAAAAAAACAATCCCTCGACGATGATAAGGGGCTAAAATATGGGAGGGTTGTGAAATAGTTTGGTCTGGCATGTTATTTTGAAAGGCACGTATTGTACGAATGCAAATTAGTTTTAGTGTTCATGGTGTAAAAAAAAATCTCAAAATTATTAGTGTTGCAGAAAAAGAGCCTCATCACAGTTTTTATTTTAGCTCTCTGAAATGTGTCCTTTAAGTTGTTTGTCCAGTTATGCTATTTATAAAAAGTATATAATAAGATTAAATCGGCCAATCGCGGGTCTGAGAAGAGGAAGGATGGATGGGTGACAGACAAGTTTGTCAGTTTAAATGTCTCGAACATTTAAAGTAAACAATAGTTTGAGCATATATGAGGAGGAAACAAAGACCACATTTGTATCAACAAAGAAGGACAGATGTGTTGGCAACAGAGGTGAGTTTATAATTAGCTTAGCTTTTAAACTGTCAGACATTTCAAAGGTTGACTAAAAGAAGGCAAATAAATAATCATGTTGTCCTTCTCAGATTTGAATTTGAGAAGAGCAAATAGTGAGTATCTCTGTGTGTGAGTGTGTGTGTGTGTGTGTTGTGTGTGTGTGAGAGAGAGAGAGAGAGAGAGAGAGAGAGAGAGAGAGAGAGAGAGCGAGAGAGAGAGAGAGAGAGAGAGAGAATGACAGCTTTTCTCATGTGAGACTGATATTTTACTTGAAAATACAAGTTATTTTATTTCTCTTTTGTAATTGTTCTATTTTGCAAAAAGGCCACCGAAAGGACCACACTGGGTTCCCAGGAAGGCGATGTCTGGTGCAAAACACCAAGAAAATGGATTGCCCAGCTACGAATATAAAGTAGGCACTTTAACTTTATATTTCCTTTCCTAATGATCATGTATTTGTGATGTCTTTACACAAACACACATCTTTCTGTATTTGCAGATAACTGTCAACAATGAAAAAGGGAAGTGGGAGGCATCCCAACAACTGAAACAGGCACTTAAAGATGACCAGAGCAAAGTAAAGACAGTAGGGCTCTTCGCAGCATACTTTCCCAAAATTGAAGGGCATCAAAACCACCCAGTTTTGGGACAGGTCAGTGAAATACATTTTTCATAAAAACAATTTTTTTAATAATATTTATTTTAACAGCATTTAAAACTTGGACTTACCGAGTCCACTCAGCCTCGACATAAACTTTCGTCTGTCCTTTGCCTTCACAAGAGAAAATATTACAAATATAATCCTTTAGATTTAGATTTAGCATGGCTGCCTCACTGAAGTTTTGATTATTTAATTAGTTAATTTATTTACTAATTTATTAGTTTTACAGGTTTATATGTTTTTTTTTATATTAAAGAAACCTAGACTAACTCAATCCCCAACACCCCTGTCGGCACGGAGGAAACCTATTCCAAGAACAGTGGTAACCACTCAAAGTCCTCCAGAGGAAACGACAGCAGTGTGGGACCTTATCGCGGGAAATTACTGAGCACACATACCACCTACAGGATGAGACGTTCATGTGTACGGTGATATCAAGACTAAATTATCTTTTGGAGGACGTAAAGCAACACACCCCACATGACAGTTGTCTTCCTCTCACCTTCACGCCCCCCAAACACAAAAGGCAGGAGAGGACCATAAAACCTCTTAGTACCAGCCATCGTAGACACCCTTTTTCAGGCCGGGTGGGTCATAAAGCTGAGGTTATGAGGTCCAACTACAGAGTGGACAGCTTGAACAAGATTTCAAAAGCTAAGTCCCCAGAGTCTAATGCGGGAGGAGCAGGCAGGGGTACGAAGAGGAGGGGAGATGCTTTAGGTAAGAAAAAAGTATATTTACTTTTGCCATCTCCTCTGTGCTATGCAACAGTTGCCTACCTTTATATTCACACAACACAGCCAATCATCCATTCCAATCCTATGTGACATGGCACAGTTAATTTCACATTAAGTTGTATGTTGTCTCAATAGAAATTGGTATAAAAGAGAAGACCATTAGTCCTCTCATTGTGCTTATTGCTGTGGATAGGTGTTAACTATTTTTGTTGCATTGTATCATATCACAAGTTGTTTTCATCTAAGGCACCACCGCCAGGTGAATGTCGGAAGCTTGGAGATTAATGGAGCTGTAAAGAGGTGGTAAGTAAAACAACTGTTTTTTATGCATTGCATGTGATTGATGTAGTTACAAAAAGTATATCATAAGCTGTCATTACAGTCTAAATATCTAACAGCAAAAGCAGCAAACGGAAAAGAGTCTGAGTAGGAGATGAGGAGAGGAGAGGATATGAGAGCAAACAACAAAAGGAGGAGAGTCTGAGGAGGAGAGGAGGAGAGGAGAACAAAGGAAACAGGGAAAGCGGGGGAAAGAGCAGAGTTGAAAGAGAAGTTGAAAGCAGTGCAAACAGTAGCAGGGGAAGTAGAGGAAATGTAAAAGTCACTTTGAAAAGTATCAGCAAGAAGATTAGAGTTGCATAATGTTATTTTGTTTTATTCGTTACTGTTATATTAATGTTGTATGTTAATTTTTGTACTTAGGATAATAAAGATGATCTTAACCTTGAACTCGATTCATGACCTCATTTCATTATTAAAACCTTAATATAAATCTAATTACAGACTGGATTCAAATTAGGAATGTCACACAGAACTGCAAATGCAAACAACAGAGACAGATTACTAATGTTCAGTCAATAAACTACAAAATGCTAGTGGTGAAACAATGTTAGTGCTGAATCAAATAAGCGAATCAAGAGCGACTGTGGTAGTTTCAGTAGTAATTGTGCAATGTCAGTTGCGTCCAACAATAGTAGTGATGAGACAAATTAAAGAGGAAAGAATGGTTGCTGGGGACAAGTGGAGATAAAAACCTTAATGGAAAGAAGAAAATAATAACATGACCCAGGGTCTTCATAAAATAGCTTTGTATTCAAATGACATGGGGAAATAATTCAGATTGATCAGAAATAGCTTTATTGGCCAAGTGTGTACACATACAAGGAGTTTGACTGTTTTTTCTAACTCTCAATGTACTTGCATAGAAATAAACAACAGCTAAAAACAAGGACAACAAAGCTGAATGAAGTAAACATTGACTACTGTGTACAGATATTAATATATATACAATTATATATATATATATATACACAATATATACCAGCGACGTGCAGTCAGGGGAGGCAGAGCCTCACCTGTCATACTCCAATGTAACGGAAAAACAACTAAAGAAAAACTAAATAGTAATAATAATAAAATGTCTCCACTGATCTGTGTTGTAAGTGTGATTTCTGTATGATTCCAATCGCTTTTTATAGTCAAAATCAGCAAATGTGCCGAGCTCCGCTAAAACTACGGGGAGCGATGAGAAGTGAGGCAGGGACGAGCTCTGCCTCACGTAAGCCCACAGAAACTGGCTGGAGCGCGGGCACTATTTTGCGCGGGCATTTATTTTGTGAGCGCGCTCAAGCCAGTTACTGTGGGTGAGGTGAGGCACAGATGAGATCTGTCTCACCTCAGATGCGTCACCCCACAGAAACTGGCTGGAGCGCGGGCCCTAAGCGCATGCCTGTTACCATCTCACTGTAGGTCACCAATGTAATGTTTGTAGATCCCTTTATTACATGTGTCCTCGCCATCCATAGTCTGTAAATAACTTATTTCACGTATATATGATATTATTTAGGCTCGCTGGTCTCATCGTACAACGGCAATGAAAAAAGCACCAGGGGAGGCAGCCATAACCTCTGCCGCACTGAAGGGGGCGCACGTGAGCCCACAGGTTCTTGTTGCTACTGTTATTCTACGCAGAGACGGTAGACGCAAACAACAAATTAGACTTTTGAAACTAGAGGAAGATAAGGAGGACTTTTACAAAAAAGTAATAGAGATTGTTGTCCAGAAGATAGCATGGACTTCATCTTCAAGTCAAGGTAAGACCACAATTGTAATGAAAATGGGATCTTACTAAGAAAGAACAATCCAATATTTAGATTTTGGGTATCCTTTTGTTGAACGGTCTGTTTAAAATGAATCGAAACATCAGACTAAAAAAGCTTTTGAAAATATCCGAATATTTCGATTAAGGTCAAAATATAATATTTGTAAATCTGACTCTGAAAGAGTCAGTGCCTCACCAGCCATGAACCTCACCGCACGTCACTGATATATAGCTGTCTGTCAGTCTGATATTTACTGTCCCTGTGTCTGGTACTTTTGCATACTTTATTTTGATTTGGATGTTGGAACTTTTCATTATTTTAGTAAATCAACATATAGCTAAATCAACAAATGAAATACACAATCCTTAGTTACATTGTTAGTTTGCCTCTCAATATGAGATATTGATACACAAAGCAGTCAGTACATTTACTCTAATACCGAGGCTACTTAAGTACATATTCAAGGTACTTTACTTACTTGAGTATTTCCATTGTATACTACTTCCACTACATTTAGTTACATGACAGCTTTAGTTACTTTTTAGATTACAGTTTTTCATCACCTTCCTGTCCAGTGAAAACCACGTATCTCCAAATGTGTTGATGTTGAATGTTTGTGATAAACTGAAGGATAAAGTGTTCCTTCATGTGTTGAGAAAATTCCCCTCCTTCTTAAGCCAAGTAAGGTGTTTAAAAAGCCTCTTGGATCGCTGGAAAATGCATCGTCACAAAGCTGAAAACAGCTGTTTTTCTGAGGAACTCTTGAAAAGTTTACTTTTGAAAGATACGTGGTTCTCACAGGACAGAGACAAAGCTACACATATATGATGATTTTATAGAATATCATGCATTGCTGCAGATTAAACTACCCAACGGGATATCAAGGAGGTAAACACATCTACAGCAGTAACATGCAACATACACATTAATGCAGCAGCAATATTAATATAGAAACATCAGACATAATAGTAAAACACTGAAAGGGAACATTGTATTGCACCAGGAGCTATCTTGGGACTTTAACTGCGACAACGTTGACTTGCCTGTGAATACAAAATAAACCATAGTGTTGGTGATCTACAGTGTTGTCATTCTTCTTTGAACAGCAAGACCACTAACACTCTATTTCAACAATCACACTCCCTGTAATTGACATAATTTATAGATAGTTTAGCTTCTCACGATCATTTGCTGTGGCCCACTGATGTTAACGATCGTAACTGAAAGGCTGCCTGCCAAACGTAAACAACATTCAGCCACGTGACTTGCAAACTCTCGCGAGAGTTTTAAACAAGACGGATCCTTTCTAGCCACCAGGATGGCTGTTATTTTCCTAATCTGAAAAGCGACTCCAAAGGTAAACTACGCTCTACACTCTCTCAGCATCCACGTAGGAACAATATAGCGTCTGTAACATCTTTAGCAGTCTTGATATAAGTTAACTAAACAGAATAATGTGCCTTTCTTAAGATTAGTTTGTACTTGCTATAACTTACACGTCGTTTTAAGAGAAGTTGTAATGTTTCGCCACTGACAGACTTCCCTGTAAAACAAAGCAAATTATAATGAAGTTCTGAACGGTGATTACGTGGCTTTAGCTGCGTCATAAAGGGCACATTTATGCAGTTTTAAGACATTTTAATTAACAATAAAAGTAGAGTACATGTGTCTATTTGCTAGTGTTGGGAGTGTAAGAAGCTAACAGTGTATTGTGCCATATGGTGACACGTAAAGCTGTTGCGGAAGTTGTTTCAGTTCCAGAATTAGCTTTATTCGACATGTATGTGAACAGATGCCAGGAATGAGACTTTAGGCATTGCTTTTACTCAATTATACAAATCACATCTAGGAACCAGGACCACCCCGCTGAACAAATACATGTTCAGAACAGACATGTACATTATGTACAGAAGTATGTGGAAACAAATAGGAGTAGGCTATACAAATTCTCAGAATAAATCACCAATAACCAACAATACAAATATATCGTCTATATACACGTTTCTGATTGTTGTCAACTTTGTACTCAATGGATATACAGTACATTTACTGTATGATCATGTATGTACATGTGTAGATGTATACAGGATTTATATGGAAAGTGATGGACGATAAATAATGTTCCATTAAAAATATATATTTTCTTGTAGTGTTGTTCTAGCTTTATGTATTGTATAGCAACACATTCGTTTTAAAGTCATGCAAACAAAGTCTATTATAAAATGAGTTTCTCAGTGGTGCCAGTGATGGGAATACATATAATTAAATTAGACTTTTTGAGGGTTTTTTTAAGTAGTTAGGAGATTCTGACATATTTGCTGAACACATTGCAATGAAGTTACAAATCCCCTGTGTGTCTGTTTCTTGTTGAAGGCAAAGGTCAGTAAAACAAAGGGGCCTCTCTTCACATTTGTGTGTTTCTTAACATTAGGAAACTGGTAAACCTAAGGCACATTTGGAAAAGTTTGTTAATGACAACAACTATTTAGACACAATAAAGAATGTTGCCATCCTGTGCAATAAACCTGCAATGTGCAATATAAACACTATCTGCAATTCTACGGCGCTATAATCACTTTATGTAGACATACTTTTTTGTAAATGTGCCAACTTATATTCATTTGAGTTCACAGTACTTCAATGCCATATGTCACTGAGTTTACTGAAATAACTGCTACTCATTTCTAGCTATGGTTGTGTACTTATTTGTCTTATGTATGTCATTAATGTCAACATTTAAACATTTCACATTGGGCTTTTGAATCTTTGTTTTGACATTTTATAGACAAAACCTAGTTAACAACACATTTTAAGAATCTACACAAACAAATAATGAAAACAATGGTGGACTACAGCTCTGTCAACATCATTAGCCAATTTACACATGAGGGATAAGTAGAGGAATACTTGTACATCAGTTATGAACCCCCTCCTCTCCCCCTCCTGTCATCTGTCTGCTGCCCTACATTTAGTCGTGTCCCAATGCCATTGTTTGCTGCAGGCTATTGTTCTTCCAACTTTCTTAAAACAGCTGACATGGCAGTTTAAAATCAAATACAGAAGCCTGAATAGGCACAGAAAGAGGTTATTCTCATTAGAAGTCTACCCTTTTTTCACATTAGTGTTGTTATGTCTGTCACATTAAGGCCGTTTTATTTCATTTTTTTACCTGCACAGCAAGGCTAAATAGCAATTTCAACTAATCACTTTTTGTCACACATTGTTTTCCAATTCAAGCCTACCTTTCTGTCGTGTCCTCTTCCATGTCTCCATCACAATTTGCAACATATTTGCTTGACTTCCTCCTGAATTGTCTTGGCCTATGAAGGATTCTCCAGTTTTGGTATAGCATGACTGCCGGAGAGTCCCTCGGTATGACAGGATGATGAGAATGTGCTTGTGAAATTGTGCGAGATAGAGGAAGCATTGGCGGGTGACTGAATATACCAGGACTCTCTCATAGCTATATTTTACGTCCCGAGCTTAAAGCACAAAGAACTAGAGCGCTGTCATCTCAAATGACCACTGATCGAAGGAGTCCTATATAGCTTAGCAGCTCGTCTGTAAAAACGTTTGTAGCTACATCTAACAAAATGTAGCCTTACATCTACAGACAGATAGGTGAAGTGGCCGTAGCCTTGTGAGGCAGCCTCAGCTTTCTTGGGAATGGAGGGGACAGGTTTCTCAGGTGGGAATGGAGGTACAGTTTCTTGAGACTGTTCCTGAGTTCAAGTGGTGGGAAAGGTCTTTGTAGCGGTGTCGTATGGCAGAAAGGAGGTCAAGGAGACGCAGCCTGGTTGGGAGGGGACATCTGCACCCTTCACTGTGGGTAAGACGACGTCAGATGAGTAATGTAAACTTCGGACAGATGTGACTCAGCAGGGGTGATTCATTGTGTTGGTGTGCGTCACTCTTTATGTTTTCAGAACTCAATTTGTAATTCTAAAGCTCAGTTGAGTCTGAGAAATCTAGTCCATTGTGATTACCTTGGTTGCTGAGTTGTTTCAACAATACTTCAATTGATTCCTCTCACATTGTGTTTATTAGCTCTTTTTAAAAAATATATTTTCAATTCACAATATTACAGTGAATTAATTACTACCATGTTAAAACGATCTATGTTATTATATCTTTAAAGAATCACTATTTAGATATGACAGGAGCTCCTTGAGGTAAAAATATTTGTTTCTAAATCCAACAGAAGACACTTTGACGCTCCTTCAATGTTGATGCAGGGCCAACTATGCCACATGGGATGTTTTCAGTAGCCTTTGGCATGTTTGACTTCTTGACTTCCTAGAGCTACGTGTTCCTAGTCATGTTCTGGCCTGTTGAGGCAAAAAGGGTAGATGATGGAAGGAATTGTGTTTTCCCTTTTTTTGATGAGCTAACTTTGAAAATGAGCCAGAATGTAAGTCCTCTTGTCTCGTATTCGTGTGACGACGTGTACGTGTGGCTTAATGAGTGATGTGTTCATGTACATTTAATCAGAACTCCAGCTTATGAAACTTTTCACATATCACTCCAGCTTAAGATAATGACATAGTAGTTCCTGTTATCTTAAAGTGACTAACCTGTAGATAAGTGTCTTTGATAGATCTCATCTTCTCTCGGAGCTGTTCAACTTTAACCTATTTGTCACCATCAAGATCCGGTTCTAAAGGTCAATATTGTTTAGCCAAAACATTACAAACACCTCTCGCAATCATTCAAGGGACATTCTTCTGTTGGAGCAACTTGGTGGAAAGGTTTGAAATGACTTCAACTCTTTTGATATGAATTTAAGTAGCTTTTAAACTCTGTTTGATGTCAGGCGATTGTGCCATATTAAGTATTTTAACAGTTACTGTCACCTGCTTTATGTATTGGTTAATTGTCAGACCTTTGGATAGAGAAGTTATGATCCCATGAAAGCAGCTTACTCTAAACAAATGACATTGTTGCTTGCTGACAATGTAAGAAAAAGTGAAGGATGAAACCGCAGACGGCTGAAAACACTGAATGAAGACACTTTTTGTTCCTCAACTGTTCTCCCTTCCTGTTTTTGTGTGTGTTTCCAGTCCCAAACCATGAATATTGTGGGCCAGTTTGCGGAGACGGTGTTTGTGACGGTGAAGGAGCTGTACCGAGGCCTGAACCCCGCCACTCTGACCGGGGGGATCGATGTCATTGTGGTGCGACAGCCTGATGGATCCTTCCAGTGTTCCCCCTTTCACGTCCGCTTCGGCAAACTGGGTGTGCTGCGCTCCAAGGAGAAAATTGTAAGTGTCTTAATTACGTTCACTGCCACTGCCGTCATAGCTCAAAGATTCAAGAATCAAAGGTTTTATTGTCATATGCACATAAGCTACTGTAGAAATGGCAATGAAAATAGTGCAAGAAGTCTATATACATGTAAATAGAATATGATATATAAAGCTCTCTGCTATTGGGAATTCTTTGACATATTGGCATGCATCACTGTGTCTTCAGGTGGACATTGAGATCAACGGAGAATCAGTTAACCTGCACATGAAGTTGGGCGACAACGGAGAAGCTTTTTTTGTGGAGGAAAATGAAAACGAGGAAGTATGATGACGGACATTCGATGACCATTTCTCAATTCTTTGGCAACATCGCATCAGTCTGTTATCTTTAACTCTTTTTTTTATCCTCATCAGTCCCAAGTCCCAGCCCATCTGTGCACCTCCCCAATTCCCCTTGAGGACCCTGAGGAGATGGAGGAGACCCCCGAGGGAGCCTCCATCACCGGGTCTGGTGCCCGCAGGAAGAAGCGCCGTCGCAAACGCATCCGGTCTGATACTCACCTGAGAGAAGAGGCCAGCTCCTCATCAGAGGAGAGAGAAAGGGAGAAGGAGTGGGAGAGAGAAAGTGATCCGGCCGGGGGGGAAAGCCCTGCTATAGACGAACCACTCACAGCATTGCAAATCAGGTCAGTGATTTTTTTTAAAAGAGGAAAAAGCTTCATCGACAGAATCTCGAGACTGCATTACCAATATACTCTTAAAATCTTTTCCGCCCCTTTTTTCTTACCTATAATTTTTTCATTTTTGCAAAGACGGCATAGTATTTTAGTATTTTGGTGCCTTAAGTTCTGTGTGGAGTACAGCTCCTATAGAAAGCAGCTGATGTTTACATACTGTAATGTCATACGAGCAACCTTTTACAGGGTATCATGTTGCTCAAAGTTGACACAGTAGTGGAAAAATATCTTCTTTCATGTGTGTGTGTTATAGTAAGTCAGTATATTACTCGTTGTCTGAGGAGCCAAATGAGGATCTGGGGGCCACACAGACAAGAGACACTCATCCACACTCAGATGGAGAGCAGTCACCCTCAGAAAGGTGAGGAAGGTTAATCTTTACAACGGATTCATTCATGTATGTACTTGTTTGCATTGAGCAGCCGCACAGCTGTTGAGTCAGTGTAAGATGACAGAGATAACGTCATACTGTTTATTCACTTTCAGTAATGGTTTCTTTTTCTCTATTTGTCTTTCTCTTTTACAGCAATGTGTTCTACAGCCGCTCATCATCTCCGAAGAGCGACTCCGAGCTTTTAGTTAAACCCAAGGAGTCGTCTGGGCCTCAGATGCAGTGGAACTGGGGAGGTTTTCCCATGGTACGCATGCACGCACGCACGCACGCACGCACGCACGCACGCACGCACACACGCACACACACACACACACATCTAGTTGTTATGCTGTAAATTTGAGATTGTCATGCTGACACACTGTCTCAAATTGCTCTTTTCTGCCCCCCTCACAGCTGTGTCAATCTGAGCGGACACCAGTGGAGTTACAGCACATCTCCCCTTCTGGCAGTTCTCATTTCCGCACCATTGAGAGACAGGACTCGTTTGACATGAGCTGTGAGCCTGTGATCAGCTGTGGCAGGGTGGGCAGTGTCACAGTGGTCCGGCCACAGCCCAGGACTCAGTCCCTAGACCTTAGTAACCACACTATGCAGACCCCACCTTTTTCTTTGGAGAAGAACTCTCACATGGCCCATTCCAGCCCCACCGACCTCTCTGAATCAGCAAAGACTAATGTGGACTCAGCACAGGCGATAGGGACCACATTAGAGGAAGAGGAGAACAGACACTCACCTTCATGTTTAGATAATCAAACTAATGGCACAGATTCTCCTGCTAGCAAAGAAAGCACCATCAGTGTTGAGCACATCAGCACTGATAGTGTGACCAAACCAAACGACACACAAATACAACTGATTAAAGAGAGCGATGACTGCACAGTTACATCAACAAGTCCAAGTAGTACAGAGGTATCAAATCCACCACAGCAGGGTGCCTTATCGGAGCAAAGTGAGCAGGGTTCCACCGGCAGTGCCCCCAACAGCGAGGGGGACAGCGGGATAGACCCCTGCGCTGAGGGGGGGGAGGAGGACGCTGCAGGGACTGAAGGGCCAGCAGGAGGCTCCCTGACAAACATAACCGAGGGATTAGCCAACCCTTCCGAGGCATCATCCAAAGTGGAGGACAAGAAGAAAGGTGACAGATTGTATTAAACTCTCTTATTTGTGTTAATAAATTATGTTATAGGTGTGTCTAACTTCAGACCTTGTGGTAAAACAATTTCCTTTATGTGAGCTCTCCTCATGGATTGATTGTCATTTTGTTTCAGGTAAACGTAATCACCATCTCGGACCAACAGGTATTTACTTGGATGATCTGACCAAGTTGGAACCCGAGGTGGCTGCACTCTACTTCCCCAAGAGGTAAACACATAAGACTTCTTCACAAATAGTATGATGGTCAAATTAACTAACACCGCATTTTAAGCAATCATTAGTATGGGATCTTTATTTAAATTCATCACAGTCCCTGAAACATCATAGATCTTTTATTATGCAATCAGAGGACATTTATTAAAATGTGCCGATATCAGTAAAAGATGAAGTGAATGCAGGATTATTTAAGTAATTATTTATATTGATATTACAAAGCATAATATCCAATACTGAAGTCTATTCAAATGTTCTTACACCCTTATTTCTTACAGTGTCCATATTGTTTTATTTATATTGAAACAACTCCAATGACTATTCTGCGCTGTCTATGAAGTGTTGACAAATTGTCTTCTGTGTCCCCTGCAGTGAGACAGAGGGGGCGTCTCAGCTCGGGGGGGAGCAGGGCTCCTGCTCTGAGAGCCAGTCTCCTCAGTCGGTGGGCAGCGGGGCCATGGACAGCGGGACAGAGTACCTGTCAGACTCCACCTCCTACAACATGGACGTCAGCATGTCCCTCTGCGGACAAGTTGGAGACACCAGCCAAATCACTAAAGGTGAGACAGTGAAGGATGCTGGTCTGTCTGCAGTCTGTGCTGGGGCAGGAAGTCAAATCTGACACATGTCGATTTTTCCTTTAATTCAGAGAAGTTCATGGAGCACATCGTGACCTACCTGGATTTTGCCAACAATCCAGGAATCATTGAGGATCCAAACCTTGTGATCTGCATCAACTCCAAGTAAGATCTGGAGTTAGATGGTTGTTTACTTATACCATTGGCATTACAAATGTATTTGTTACACTGTATGTATTTTTTAGGAGGAAGTTCTTAAATCACAAGTCCTTTTAAATATGTCATGTCAATGATTGGTCCACAGCTACTATAACTGGGCCGTTGCTGCTCCGATGGTCTTGTCAATGACAACGTTCCAGAAAAGCCTACCGAAGGTATTTTAGTGTTTCCACACACTAGAGATATTTACATACATACAACATAAATCTGCATACGTACACAAATGTGTGCAGAATGGCTACTGCACATATAACATACATCTCTCCATGGGTGACAGTAACATCACCTTAATACAATCATGTAGCAAGATATCTATGTATATCTCAGCAAACATACGAATTCCTTTAATAAAAGCACAGAGAGAGATTTCATCAGCATAATAAATTATAATCATAATGGCCTGAGGTGTGGCCTCATTACAATGAGAAACATCAAATAGGAGGGAAAAGAAAGAAATCAAGATATCAAAAACAAAACATTTGAGATATTAATGATGTTAGTAAAAACATAATTACAAACCTCATTAAGCTTATAACCAAGTTATTTTGTTATTGATTCCCAAGTTTATAGTCCAGGTCAGATAAGATCATTGTTGGCCGGTGAATGTGACTTTAGGAGGTATATAATCATTGCCTTTTTTGTTTGTGTGATTGCGTGCCTGTGTCATTCAGAGTGCGATAGAGCAGCTGGTGAAGGACAAAATGCCCAAAAAGTCTGGACGCTGGTGGTTCTCCTGGAGGAGGAGACAAATGGACGACAGCCAGGTACATTCTCAAGTACTTTCATGCCTTAAAAGTTAAAACATGTAGTTATGATGGTGAGTGATAGTTTGAAAGTGTTGAACATACAGAAACTAAATGCTGTGATCTCCACTACTTAGCTAGAGTTAGTTTTACGTTCTGTCCGCGTAGACCCGAGAATACTACGGCTGGTAGAGATGAAAGTCATTAAAGGTTTAGTCCAGTCCGCAATGTGTCTGTCTTCTAAATTGCCATTGATACTTGACCTTATTGTTGTTAGAATATACCTTATATTTTAATTTCCTTTGTTTTTAGCAAAAGGACTCAAAGGAGGAACAAGAGGAGCCACTGGCCACTGTTTCTTCCACAGTAAAGTAAGTCACCTCAACAAGATTGATCTAACTCATCATGTAGTTCCCCTTTGTGCCACCAGAGTGTATCAAAACTCTCTGAGATGTTTCTTTATTGCCATGTAGGTCTTGCTCAGATAAAAATAATGCGCTGTGAAAATATAAACATATACAAACCATAAATGTTGATTTGATGTGTGTTGTTTCTCCAGAGCCACACTGGATGACATCGACAGTGATGAGGCGGCGGGCCTCGGCCGAAAAGCCATGCTACCTGCCGGCCTATCAACAGAAACCCTTAATGCCACTCAGAGTATCACACAGATCTACCGCAAATCACTGCGTCTGACCTCTGAGCAGATAGTAAGAGACACAAATGCATACACCCACATACACTTTTTGTTTACTTTTACTGCTATCTAATTTATGAATAGGATGAACATTTTGTATACTGTACTCCGAACTCACTCTATCCATTCTCATTACCAGGAGCACCTCAACCTGCGTGAGGGGGCCAACAAGGTGGTGTTCAGTGTGACCACACAGTACCAAGGCACCTGTCGCTGTGAGGCTGCCATCTACCTGTGGAACTGGGACGATCGAGTCATCATTTCAGATATAGATGGCACTATCACCAAGTAAAAACAACTGCCTCTCTATACACACTATGCAGTTTAGATGTCTCAATACACACAGAGCAATAATAGTTCCTGCTCATTATGAAAGATGCACACTAGATCAATGTTTGAACATACGTTTATACCAAATGTATATAAATATAGTAATCTTTACTGATTTCCTCCCGCAGGTCTGATGCTCTGGGTCATATTCTACCTCAGTTTGGAAAGGACTGGACACACAAAGGCATCGCAAAACTCTACCACAAAATACACCAGTATGTGAAATGACTGTTTACTTTTTTCTCATAGAGTAAAAGCGTCATTGTCTTTAACAGGTTTTTCCTTTTAACCAATTTCTCTTACTGAACTTTAACACACAGTACTCACCACAACATAACAAGCAGAACAGATCAAATGTGTTCATGCAGATGATTTAATTCTGATGTCATGCTGTTGGCAGCGGAGTGTCTAATCTGCATTGCCAGATGTTTCCCTGTTTGTTCCTGTTTCATATGGGAATTGAGCCAAGCTGTTAATTGAATTTGTTTTTATTTTATTAAAGGTTCTTATCTTATGTTGCACAATTCACGACATATTACTTATTTCTGAAGAACGTGCTTAATGCTGTAGGTCAACTCATTTACAAGCAGAAGTGGAAAACTTCTTATTTTTATGAAACTAAAATGCTAATATGGTCGCTTCTGTTCTCGCAGAAATGGCTATAAGTTCCTGTACTGTTCAGCGCGGGCCATAGGTATGGCTGCCATCACCAAGGACTACCTTCAGTGGGTCAATGACCAAGGCATAGTCCTTCCTCAGGGCCCTGTGCTGTTGGCCCCCAGCAGTCTCTTCTCAGCACTACACAGGTAACAAATACTACTTCACAGGGACCGTCCTACTAATACACTGTACCATTAAAAACTGATTTGTATAAAAACAGATAAGACATACTGTATCTGTGAGTTAAGTATCACAGCTCTGCACTGTTGTGCCACTTCTCTACACCAAACAGAAGCTACTCTGCTCAGTCACTACACTGTATAATATGCATTAACGTATGCTAGGAAACAACACTTGAACAGATGTTCATTTTGACTTTAAACTGTCTGTCTCTTTCTTTGCAGAGAGGTTATAGAGAAGAAGCCGGAGGTGTTTAAAATTGCCTGTCTGGGTGACATCAGGGACCTGTTCAACCCCCAGAGGCAGCCCTTCTACGCAGCCTTCGGTAACAGGACGAACGTAAGCAGCGCTGCAGAATGTCTCTTACCCATTTGTGCCCAATACTGAACGTTTATATTTCCTTTGTTTGTCATGTTCTCTAGGCTTGACTTAGCAGAATTCTTAAAATCAGTCAAACTGTTTGGACATTAGAGTATTGTTTTTAAAGAAAAAACAGTACTACAATGTGCCCAAATATTAATTATAGAATGATTTTAAAATGTCTGTATCTCAGAGAAACGACAGAGCAAAATCAAGTATGTGGTCTCTATGAACTCATAACAACATGAATATCAAAGCTATGTCCACATACTTAGTCTTATTTAAAAATGTTCACTGAATTTCATTTCATTTGTACCCAAAATATCAAAGTTAGACTGTGAGATACTATAGACCATCACAACCCATTTGTTGCATTTTTCCTTATCATACTAAATATAGTCTTTGAGCATAAATTGGTAACGCCACCACTTTCAGCAACACATCTTTTATCAGGTTGTTTAGGAGCTTAGTTGCCTATTTGAAAGTGTTTTAGAACATAGCACAAAACTGTGTGTACATAAAGAAACCATTCAAGTTAGGAAAAAGGCAAAGAACACACCCATTAGTTTGAAATGGTTTTATCTTTATCCTGTAATGTACTCCAGCAGGTAGACATGATGTGTGGGTCTGGGGTTTGCTTTTGTAGATAAAGTAAACAATGGTTAATGATTTATGATCAGGGATTAGTGCTAATACAGCCAAACTATCTTTTTAGTGCACAGGTATACTTCAAAGTCACACTGAAGTTGATGTGTGTGTAACTGTTCTTTTGCTGCCTTTCTTTTGTCAGGATGCGTTTGCCTATAAGCAGGTGGGGGTGCCCGACACCAGGTTATTCACCGTCAACCCAAAAGGAGAGCTCATCCAGGAGAGGACTAAAGTCAATAAGTCCTCGTAAGTGTGCAACAGAACACAAACATAAACACCCACACAAATACTGATAAGTCACTGAATGAGTGGGCGGAGAAGTCACACGTTATCCTGTCACTCATTTTCTTTATGCTTATTTTACCAGAAAATGAGTCCTAAAACCCAGAAATGAGTATGCGGTTTTTCACTTTAAGTTCCCTTATCTTAAAGTCAATGTATTTAGGTTTTAATGTGTTTTGGTTAGATGCCTGAAATAAGGTTTGTGTTTAACAGCTTAAGACATTTGAACGTTTTGTTAATAAGCACATCTGTAAACTTAAAATAATGTTTACTCAAGAGATGATAGAGGATTTTGTGTCCATTAAACAACATCCCATTGGTGGTTACATGAAACCATGCGACAGGGGTGTAGTCTGTTCATTTAGTTTTACTTCTGACAATTGCTTCAAAAATCATAAAAAGTTGTGTAATTTTGTAAAGAGTAATCTAAACCTTTTTTCCCAAAGAGCTTATTTTTTAGCAACGATACAAAATGTCATGAAAAAAATACCATCGTCTTTTAGTCGAGGGAACCAGTGAGTTTTAATTTTGCGGTTAGCCTACAAAATGAAGTCATACTTGCAAAACCTAATTGCATGAACATTATACACATGCAGCTCTCTTTATCAGATGCTCGGTCAATGGGGAAGCCACAACATTTCACTATAACAGCACATTTTCAAAACGTTTGATCTTAGATGTGCTTATGTCTAATTCCTGGAGTTCTGAGTCAGTTGTGTGTTCTTGTGTTTTGCAGGTACAGCCACCTCAGTGAGTTGGTGGAACATTTCTTCCCCATGCTCTCCATCGGGGGCAGCACGTCGTCCGCTTTGGACTGTCCTGAGTACAGCAGTTGCTCCTATTGGAGAGATCCTCTGCCAGAACTGGACTTGGATGCGCTACTGTAGACACACACATACGTTTTAAAGCAGCCATATTAACTCTATATGTTATCTCCTGTTTCCAGCATGTCTGAATATTGCCTTTGACAGAACTGCCAACTGTAGTGCCTGATTATGAGACAGAATAAACAGAAAGAGCATCTGTCTTTCTCAAAGAAGAAAAATTAAGTTATAATGTCCATGGACTTAACATTTCTAAGTGCTCTATCACTGATGATGGCTGTTAACACACAATTAAGCTATTTTTATGTGAAACTCCTACAGTGAAAACAACTGGACACTTGTGCCTTTGGACTTTTTCAGTTTTTTGTTATTGTGTAACCAGTATCATAGTCATTCCAGAATTTGAATTTAACACTGTTGCACATTTCAGCTCTAAACACTTACTGTAAACGTGTTTGTTTAGAAAGTGAGCTGAGTGTTTGGGTGATGCCTAAATATCCTGCACATGCCAAAACTTTTGCCTGTTCTGTTTGACTTATATGGAGATTTTCCGTTCCTGCTTGAAGCTCAAACCTCCCGACACACGGCTACAAAACAAACCTCCATTCAGTCGAGATAGTGTGTCTGTGTGTTGTTGACATACAGAATGTTTTGTATTGAGCATTGTGGGGAGGGTTTTTAATGCTACATGTACCAAGCAACCAAATATGGTATGAGAATGTTTTTAAATTATTTGTAAGCGTCTTTCACAGCCTGCAGGTGAATATGGAAGTAGTTAGTTTGTGGTGAGGGACGCTAGGATTATTTATTCCTTAATACCAGAGGATTGCAATAACAAGATGATCTGAGCATTGATCATTGTGAAACTACAACATGAGTTTCTTCTTTTCAAGGACTGCACTACCAGTTTTAGAAATGTTTGTACACTAGACGAATGCGAAGGAGGGTCAGACTGAGACTTTTATTCCAGAGAAGTCTAAATGGACCTCGGAGGAGAACAGCGGTGTTTGTAGCCTGGCAAAGTACCTTATGTTGGATGACTGTTATATTTATTCATTCTAAATATATTTTATTGTCAAACTGTGTGGAGATGCATTGGAGATCAATATTTTAAACCAAATATATATAAATATAAATAAAATGTAAATGCAACACTACCTGTTTCTTGGTCATGATTGACAATTACATTGAGTATGATTAATTGTATTCTTTTTTTCAAAAGGGCCCAAGTACATTTCCAATTGCTATCACTGAATAGCTGTTAGTACACTTACTTGCAATAGAAGAACAAACTGTAAAATAATGCTGAATTCGGAGGACATGTCATTAGATCTAGGGGCAAAGGGTAGGTAAATACAAATACAAACTTGCATGAAGTCAGGCTGACTACACAGCATGGATTACCCCATTGTGTCACAATGTTTCTGAAAGGCGGATTTGACCGCTGATCTGTGCGTCAGTGCGTTTTATGGACCCTTACCTGAACAGGAAGAGTTGATAGAAGACTGCGCTGTGTGAAAAGGTGAGTGTTTTTCTACATTTGTCTTTAATACTGCTTAATTATTTCTTCTTAAATGACGGACAGTCTGTTTTATAGAGCTGGCTTGATATGTGGTTGAGCGCTTTAAGTGACGATTAGTGCTCACTATTTTTCAAGGAAGTAAAGCCGAATATATTGAAATCAAATGTATACATAGCAGCAGCATAAACATTATGTTAAAGTTAGTGTAATTCAAGTGAAGGAGTCTAAACTTGGTATATGGCGGCGTGGGGCCATACTGCTCGCTGGAAATCGAAACTTAAGCAACAGATAAACAACTCACGCGCTGCCAAACGACGCACAAACATTTGAGACATAGCCTATTTTAGCCTTTGGCTAATGGACACACTTTCCTGCGACTACGTTAACATTCGTTGAAACTTTTGTCAAGCTTTTGCACGGTTTGTAAACGTATTTATCTTGCATGCATGGACAGTTTGGTTTCTTACAGTGCTGTGTCATGATTTGTTGGTTACTTCCCCTGTTTTTCCGGCTACACCTGCAAGAAAGGAGCATGACCATGCATTCATTTTCAGTGCACATTTAGTTGGGGTTGCATGCTGAATTTTCCAGTAAGTTCTCATTTAGTTAAAAATAAATACTTGTAGCAGAACATTTCCACACATGTTGCTGGATAACACTGAATCCCGTGTTTTTGGAACAGATTTAGTGTTTAGCCATTTAGATATTAATGTTAAGATTTGCTATAAATTATAGAATGCAATGCAAAAAGTAAAACTGACAATGTGTTTATAATTTTTTTAGTGAGAGGAACTAATGGTATGTATGCCCTGATATTATATACTTTTGTTCTTACTTTCCCTTTCCCATCCGTGCTATTTACACATATTTTCTTAACTTATAAAACGTTAACAAGCAATGAAGGTTCAATTACATCAAGTTTTTGGTAAAAACTGTTATTAGGAAGTCTCACCCTGAATTATCTGTTTTTCCAGGTCCTGCCGTCATGTCTGTGAGTGAACCTGAAGCAAACCTTTCTAAAATGGATCATCCAGAAGCTCTAACTTTGGAGCTCACTTGCCCCATGTGCCTGCAGCTCTTCTCTGATCCAGTTTCTCTTCCCTGTGGTCACATCTACTGCTTTGCCTGCCTTCAGACCATGTGGGAAGGCCTTGACCAACACAGCTGCCCTGAGTGCCAGGCAGACTATCAGGGAACCAAATCCCTTGTGAAAAGCTTGAAAATGTGCAGCATCATGGAGTCCTACAAAGCCACTGCTGGGAAAGTCAACTCCCCTGCAAATGCTCCTGACGTCGACCATGCTAAAGAAGAATCAAACACAAAAACAACCAAGGAGAGTTCAGGGTCTAAGGGAGATTATGGCTTTTCTATTGGGTCTAGATCCACAGGCCATAGCAAAGGCAAGATGGAAATGGATGAACCTAAATTCAAAATGGCATCTCAAGTCACAGAGTTGAGCCTCAAGTTGGAGATGGCAGAAACAGTGCTGGGGAAGGAGAAGGAGCGGGAGTTAGAGGTGAGCACTGCTAATGGTCAGCTGAGAGAGAAAACAAGCAGACTCTTAGAGCAGATAACAGATTTATCACAGAGATACAGCGCACAGGTGCGTCAGCTGATAGAAGATGAGCTCGCTCCAGGTGAGGCCAGTGTAGGCAGTCGAGTCAGCCAAGCTTCTGAGATGACAAAGCAGCTGAGGCAAGCGATGCTCAGAGCAGAGTCCCTTCTGACTGAGGATGACGAGGCTGCGTTTAGTGACGAGCTTCAGACTCTACAACCGCACATTGAGGAGTTATTGGCCAAGCCTGTGGGAGAAAAGGAAGACTACATTGAGTCAAAGGTCAACTCTGCACGTGTCTGTCCCAAGCTTGAAGAGATGAATTCTCAGCTAAGGGAAAGATTTGGAGAGATTCAGCGCTCCATTCGAAACACACTTAACCCCTCAGAGGTGACATTTGACCCAGAAACAGCCCACCCCAACTTTGTCCTCTCAGAGGACTTAAAGACAGTGTCTTATAGTGTTGCCAAACAGCCCTACCCATCCTCTCCTCAGAGGTTCACTAACTTCCTCCAGGTCCTCAGCACCCAGAGCTTCTATGAAGGTGAACACTGCTGGGATGTGGAGCTTGAAGGTTCCCCGTGGATCATCGGCGTGTGCTACAGTGGGAAGCTGGCACGCAGCGGGTTGCCCTCTGCTCTGGAAAGCAGCCGGAGCTCCTGGTGTCTGATGTGGTTCAACAACCTGCTGACAGCCTTCGAGCAGGGCCACAACGTGCCTCTGAAGAAGACCACTGTATCACGTAAGCTAGAGATCAGACTGAGTTTCAAGACCCACAGGCTGAGTTTCTACAACATCAGCCCCTCCAGTGGGAAGACTCATGTGTACACATTCAAGGCTAACCTGACTGAACCGGTGCACATAGCCTACAGGATGATGTCAGGGGAACCCAAAGGCCGTGTCACTATTTATTCATAATCATACATTTATTCTTAGTAAATGTGCTCCATAGAAGGAAGAGGAAGTAAATACATTGTTGCGACTTCATTTGTATGACTAATACATTTAAACTATTAAGTTATGTCTTGAAAGAAAACAAAGACTCTGTTCAGGTATTATGATGGTACTTCCTGATCACCTTACTTAGGCCTATCACTTTGGATGCTTTGTGTGATAATATATAACTGATTCCCAAGTATACATAGGCATATAAAATACAAATGTGACTGAATAACTCATTGCCTTGTGCCTAAAACATTATGTGCTCAAAATGGTGTGTCAATAAATGTAATTGTCTTGTCATTATTATTCTTTTTTTCCAACCTGTTATTTTTCTACTATTCAAAGTATCTCAAAATGCATAATATATTATCATCATATGCATAATTATTCACGTTTTGGATTAAAATATTGCAACCTGCCTCAAGGTTTACAAAAAACAACTTAAACGTCACTCTCAATGACTTCTCGCGAGATTCTCCGGTTGTTTGGAGAGAGTGTCAGCTGACCTCACTGAAAAAAAATTGTTAACGAAACTATCCAGTACAGCCATGTCCCGTATCGGTGATCAATTTATGGATCGATTGCAGTGCGTATGACAGCGTGTAAGGCATATGCTGAAGTCATATTTTGAAGACATTTTACACCAGTTGTTCTCCTGACGACGAGTCTACTGAATCGGTGAGATTTTGTGTTTGTCTTACCAGTTAAAGCCCTCGTTACATTGGAGCGGCGTCAGTGCACTTGCACTAGTATTACGTTTGTTGTGATGCTAACGTGAGGTTTAAAGCATTGGTACCTGATGTTAAATTGCAAGAGACATTCACTTTTAGCATTGTTATATTTACTGCATTTGTCTCTTACGTAAGGTCAAACAATAATTTGAATTCACTAACAAAACATCCTCTTCCGAGCGCTGTTAGTATGTAGCACCGTTAGCTAACATGAACATCTTATAACACATACTTACAGTACACGTACTGTAAGTAAGGCTTTCTACGTCATGCTTAACGGTCGGTAACTAACCACTTTACGTTTCAATTACAAGAAAGAGCGCTGTAGAGTTGAAGCCTTCTCATGCTATGTTGTTTCCCCTAGTAAGCTAATGTTGCTGTATCAATTCCAATTCTACAACTATTGCGTATGCTAACTTAATGCTAACATGTTCACACTCGTATTATGAACTATTTCACACTTTGAATTTAAAACACATATGGCTGACATATAGCAGCAACTCTTGTTACATAAGGTGTATCGCAAAGTGGACAAAGTTGTTCCTGTTGCTTCAACAAACAAACAGTTGTACACTTCCTACTAAACCTCTGTAACACCAGCTGAAACCGCAGAAATGTTGAATTTCTCAAGTGTTTTTTGCTATGCTCATATTACAAACAAGCAGAGGTGGAAGAAGTACTCTTATCCTTTACTTAAGTATAAATACTATGGTCTTAAAATGCTCCATTACCAGTAAAAATATTGTATGCAAAATGTCACTTAAGCAGAAGTACTGAAGTATTATTTTTGTACATTGGTGGTGCAGTACTGCATCTTATCATACAAGGAAATCACATGTTTTTATATGTAAAACGTTGCTGGTAACTATGAGTGTTTAATAAATGTAGTGGAGTAAAAAGTACAATATTTGCTTCCAAAATGTAGTTGATAAGAATGATCATAAAATGGAAATACTCAAGTAAAATACAGTTATGCCCACCTAATACTTAAGTATGGTACTTGATTAAATGTACTTTGTTCCTTTCCACCTCTTTTAACAAGTTAGGTTTAACACACATTTACGGATAATTTGCCTTAAAAGGATTCAGTACCCTGGATGTAATCCCCCTTAACAAATGTCTTTTCTTAGAATAAGAGATTTAAAAGGTCTGCTATCAGTCTCAGTAAACATTTTAAATAACCATCTTTTTCCCCCTCAGGGTCCGACACCATGCTAGCTACAGTGACTGCTGTGGTTAGGTTTGCTCAATACAATGGCAGTATTTCACCTACACCATTGGAGAACACATCTGCATTCCCAACTTGGCAACCTGATTCTGAAGCCAACATCTCCAAGCCTCACAAATGTCTTCAAGTTCTGTATGAGGACGTTGGAGACTCCAGGTATTCAGTAGCATACTTCAGAAGAAATGGTTAAAATCTAACAAAGACTTAGTAAAACATACCTTGCATCTGAATGTATCTGTGACTCAATGACTTAACTTTGAGACACATATCTGACTGACAACTCATGATATCTACTACAGATTAAATATATTTTCAGAAGTTATGTGTCATCCCCTCACATGTGTCTCTTCCTCACAGGGTGCGGTTCTGGGACATCTTACTGCTGGTGCCTAATGTGGCCTTCTTTGTGTTCCTGATGTGGAAGCTGCCCTCAGCCAGGGCAAAAATCCGACTCACCTCCAGCCCTATCTTCGTCACCTTTTACTTGCTGGTAGGACATTAACTACAGATACACCAATATATACAGTATTCAAAGTAATAGTTTTGAAGCAGTCATCTTTAGGAATAAAAGCATTTCTACACATAATTTACAACGACTGCAGTGTTGATCTCCTTAAGTCTGTAGGGACACTGCTCCTGATAATAACTTTGACTTTAGTCTGTCAACAAGGGAAAACAACCTTGTCCAAAGACCTGCTGATGAGTTCATTTTGTTAATGCTTGCACTTTTTAATCTGTTCCTCCTCCTCTGTGGAAAGTGTTTACTCTCATGTTTCCAAACTCTACTCCAAATGTTTATTGAAGTTAGCCTTCTTGTGAAATCACAACTGTTTGTTACTAGTGTTACCAGTGGATTGTTCATTTCAGATATACTTCCTCCAAATTTCTATTCAAGGATATGTTTTTATTTATTGTGATATACGATCTAACGAGTTTGTTTTTAACTGTAATCCTTAGGTGTTTGTTGTAGCAGCGGTTGGAATCACCCGTGCCGTAGTGTCCATGACTGTCAGCGCGTCCAGTGCTGCCACCATCATAGACAAAGTAAGGAGGCTGATGAAGCATAAATAATATTTTTGAAACCATGTGGGTGTTAGGTTGTAGATCCCCAAAATCAAAGGCTCAAATTCAAAGAACAAGATGTAATAGTATAAGCCAACAAATTGAAATGGGTCTGTGTTGTGCTTTTTCTGAAATATACTGTATTTATTCAACGGTAATAGCAAATGGCAGATTTCAATTTTGCTACTTGGCCTAAACTGAAGTATCACTGATCATATCCTCTTTATAGAATACCCAGAGCAGCTGATAGGAGCTTCAGTTTGACTTTCTTATAATTTCTAAAAGGAGAGGCATGGCTGACATTCCTCACATACCAACCAGACCGATCCCTATGAGAGTTCAGAGGGATGAACCTGCTGCTCCCATAGCACACTGTCATGGCTGCACTGTTGATAAAATATCCACATGATTATGATACATGACATTTTAAGGTTCAAAATGTGTTACATGCCGACACTTGTCATGATGCATAACCACAATGCTTGTTGTCTCCTCAGGTGCTGTGGGAAATCACACGTTTCTTCCTCCTGGCTATTGAGCTCAGTGTTGTCATCTTGGGGCTTGCTTTCGGTTCGTTACTTGTTTCAGTTCTCATTGTGGTTTATGGCAACCTCTGTCCTTTCACATGACACATCTTTTTTTGTTTATTAGTTATAATGATCCCTTTCAGCCTTGAATCTAAGTTTTGAATGTAACTGAATGACTGTACAGTTTTTTTTCATTCTGTTAAGCCTTTCTCTATCCATTCATCAGGTCACCTGGAGAGCAAGTCCAGTATAAAGCGAGTGCTGGCGATAACTGCTGTGCTTGCTTTAGGCTACTCCATCACACAGGTAATCTATCATTGTAAGAGGCAGCGGGAAATGTTTTTGGTAACCTCTCGATGTGAATTCAATTAAAGGAATGACATGTTTTTCCAGGGCACACTTGAGATCCTGTATCCAGACAGTCACCTCTCTGCTGAGGACTTCAACATCTACGGTCACGGAGGACGCCACTTCTGGTTGGCCAGCTCCTGCTTCTTCTTCCTGGTGAGTAACCTGTTAACATGCAGAAGAGCAGCATGAAGAGTGAAATTAAAAGTCATAGCTGTTACCTGATAACTGATGTCTAATAATTCCCTCTTTTATTTTTCTAGGTGTACTCTTTGATTGTGATCTTGCCTAAAACTCCAGTGAGGGATAGGATATCTCTTCCATGTAAGTGAAAGATTTAATTGCAGAAAAGAATAAAATGACATTGAAGAGGTTGAAAAATAAGCATTATATATATATTTTTTTTTTTGGTCAATTTATTGAACATGTCAGAAACAAAACGTACAACAATAATAATTAAAAAAAATCTTGTAATAATAATTATAACAAAGAGAAACAAATAAAATAAAACGTTCAAGGTACAAGAAATAAATTAAAAACGATTATCAAATAGTCTGTCATGTTCAACAGGGGCCAGAAAAAGCTTCAAAAAGAAAAAAAGATTACGATTTTTCTTTTTTTACAAAACAGTCAAAAAGTTTACGATTACAAGAAATAACAAGTATGAGTTTACAGGTCCTGCTCATAACCATTCATGATTTGGCTTCTAAATAATAGTTTTAGTTTAGGTAAACTTATACAATATTTATTTTAGTTTAGGTAAACTTGTACAATATATATCATGTTGTCATTCATATAAACCCACAAAGATGTGCTCCACTCTTAGTAATTGTTCTGTGTGATGCCATATAATAAAAAACATTGAAACCATTGTTGCCTAATAACATTTGTTTTGCTTCCTTTGTCCAGCTAAGAGAAGCTTCTATGTGTACGCTGCCATCCTGTCTCTGCTGAACCTCGTCCAGGGCCTGGGCAGTGCTCTGCTTTGTGCTGGAATCATAGAGGGACTCTGGTCAGCGTCATCATTTTGAGTTTATACTGAATTAATTGACTTGTGGGAATGTTTAGGAAACAAAAATAAAAGGTTGAAGAGGTTCTGGCTCCGGAGTTGCTATGGAGCTTTGTATTTATGTAACATGTTCTGGATCTGGTGCTGGGTGGCTGTTTTTGTTTGGCTGAGTTGCATACTAGATGGATGACTCACTGTTTTGGTGGGTCCAATGAGCACCAGTGGAGCTGGGGCGATTAAATGAGAACATAACAGATGTTTCTCTTTTGGATTGAAGAGTCCTTTTTGGCAAAAAACCCATTGGTTGAGTTTTCTGTGTATGAAGCTTATAACAATGCTGCTACTTTCGATGTGATTCTTCGCAAAGTATCAAACTTATTTTGTTTTTGTTTTCTCAACCAGCTGTGTGGATGTCACCACCTTCCTGTACTTCTCCGCCTTTGCGCCGCTCATTTATGTCACATTCCTCAAAGGCTTCTTCGGGTTAGTACAAATAATCATACACAATACACAGTACACTTAAGAGTTGCATTCCTCCCTTCGACTTGTTTCTTTCTTTACTTGAACTACTTTCTTCCTTTTACATAGGTCAGAGCCAAAGATCCTGTTCTCCTACAAGTCACAGATGGATGAGCCAGATGAGAGTGACGTCCACCTTCCTCCCACCGTCGCTACCACTGGGCGAAAGGAGATGACTGACCAGGGCCTGTTCTACTCCTCCACCCAAATCGATGGCTCCGGTCCCGGCAGCTCTCGTATGGTTGGAGCGTACCTGGATGATGTCGCCTCCGGGCCTTATGGGTCCAGCAGCATTAACAGCATTGAAGCTGACCGCTGGAGACCTGTCAAGGTGTGAATGAATGAAGAGGAGTGTTGTGGTTTAAACAGCTGGACCTTAATATTGTGTATGTAGTGTGTAATGCAACATG
This sequence comes from Dissostichus eleginoides, assembly GCA_031216635.1. Classification (NCBI taxonomy): domain Eukaryota; kingdom Metazoa; phylum Chordata; class Actinopteri; order Perciformes; family Nototheniidae; genus Dissostichus; species Dissostichus eleginoides. The sequence goes on from CM062265.1 coordinate 13,689,851, forward strand.
GCCAAAAAAAAAGCTGAACAAAGAAGTTGGATCACAAGAACAAGTTATCTTGGTCTTAAGTGGACACTTAAGGAGAAACCTTTGCTAGCCAATTATCTGGAAGACTGTGAATTAAGCAACTGCTTTTGTAACACTGTTGCCAGAGTGCACTGCTGCTGTAGCTCCACCCTAGGAGCACTTTCCCTGATTGTGCCCCGGACAGACTCTGTTTTGATTCTGCTTGCTGTGCTTAAATGTGGGAGCTTATTGACTCGAATCAGCGCATTTACTGTCATTCCTGCATCCTGTAACAACAGCTAAAGGCTTAATAATTAAGTTTCATCCCCATTATAAGTACCCTGTTCTTTCAAATCTAACATCCCTTTGTTGGCAACTCATTGTACATTCCTACTTAAAATCTAAGAGTATCTCTTCGTTATTGGCTGCCATGTATTAGATTTGTGAACCGATTTGGATAATGATGTTTTTACTGAATCACTCTGCCTCTCCACACAGGAAAAGGACTTGTGGTACTTAATTTAGTTAGGTGTACTTTGTCTTCTGAGATAGGCGCTGTCCCTTCTGTGAACAAGTGAAATGTGATAATGGATGTGTGTCACTGCAATATGATAAGAAAACCAGTCGCTCCTAAATACAGGATATTCATTCACACTAAAGACCACAGATCGCCTGTAACTCTGCCAGGATTGGCTCTGACACAAGAGCAAATTGTCTTAGCTATAAACTCTAGCTGTCATTTCATTCCACTTTTATTTATGTTGGGGCTTTAATTTCTTACAACAAATGTTTCATTCCTGCTACTGGTACATGTTTGACCATCATAGTCGTTAAGAGTGTGTTATTAGGTGTGTGATTCAAACAACAAATGTGCAGAAATCTTCTTTGAGTATTCCTAATTAGGCATGCCCTCATTCCATATCAGCATGTCTATTTCCGCTCTGCTTGTTGCAAAGGGTCACTGTGTACTAATGTTTATTTTTCTGCCAATATCTTCTTTTTTTTTTTTTTCCCCCTTATACAGGAATTCTCACAAATGTTATAACAAATGTTCAAATTAGACCAAAAAATGATACGTGGTTGTCTATGCAGTGTATTTAAAAAATATATTAACCCTTATGTCCCCCTGAACAAGAGAGGCTCAGGCGATGGGTAAAATCACATTTCCTTATTCCTATCAAGGAAATATGATGTATGTGAATTTCCCTCTGAAAATGCTATTTGTTTGGTATACATTGATTACTGTATTTAAGCTAGCAGTATTCATATAGTGGTTAAGTGTATGCAGAAAATATACATTTATTTTTTCAGCATTTTAAAGCAACAACGCCGTAAAGAAGTTGTTTATTTCAACAAATTAAAGTATATGCCTGACTCTGGAAATAGTATATATTCAAATTTAGGGGCCGGTGAAACATTCTGTATAGCTTGGAGTTATGAAATGGGAAATTAGATGTATTAATCATGACATGAGTTCACAAGGTGCATTCTTAAGAAAGTCCTCTCTCCTGATAGAAAATGTTTTGGATTTTGAAATCATTTTGCAAATGATCTGTAAATTGCCTTTTTATTTAAGTGCATTGATTGTATGATATTTAGCCCATATTATTGAAATGTATTGAGCATTCCGTGACCAACAAAATAAACCATGGACTCTTTAATTTCTTTGTTTTTGGGGATGGGGCAATACACCACACAGTGGATGCTTGAGGTAATTCAGTCTCCACTCTGGTTTCTTGTGGTAACTACACTGGAACATATGTTTATCCTTTTTCTTCATATTCGTCACATTAGTCCGACTACAATTAAACTACATTTCCCATCTATCCTTTACTCCAGATACGCAACCACAAGGAGTCTGAATTATTTTATCCAACCAATGAGCTGAGAGGATACTGTAGCGCCAGTTTGACCTTTATTGGAGTTTTTAAACCACTGCTCGCTGTGGTGGCGATTCCTCTGCTTTATGTCTATCTGTCCTAACTACAGTTAAGGTTTTTATTTATTTTGTGTATTCAAGTGGGAACAGACAGCTGGTGGAAATGGGAGGTAGCACGTCAAAGAAAGTGTCATTCGGGCTGGACGAAAACGAGAAGGTCACAGTTATTGAAGGAGTGAAGGTAGATATAACTTCACGTTTCGACTAATTTGTTTACAATTCAGAGACAAAGTCTAAGTTATGCTATGAGGCATGACGACTGAAGCTAATACGGTTAGCTAGTGGCAGTGTTCGTCCAAGGGGCACTGAAAGGCTGACAGCTCCCATGTCCTTAAATGAACTGGGTGGGTCATTCTCTCTCTACGTTATGTCCAGTAGCTGTTCCTCGCTGTCTAAAAGTTATTACGCTTAATATTACCCTTGCAACAGTTTGAGGAATTACGACGTATGTCCTATAATACCATTGAAGCAGACACAACGAAGTGCAATTTTACCATTCTGGCTAAATGTCCAAAACGCAACGCTACCTTAATTTGGGCTAAAGCTCTCTTTGCTATGTTAACACCACTCAGGAGGGTAAGCTATGGGCACCAACTCAAGTACCTCTACGTTACTGTAACGACATCAGCAGTAACCTTTAGTAAACGTTTCAAAACATGGACCGTTTCAGTTTCATAAAGACATAATCTGCAACTGAGCTCCACATGTGAACTGTTACATGATTCAGAAAGAGATACATTACTATTGTCTGGATCCATGTAGGCAGATAGCTTTTCATTCTCTTACTATTCAGGAGGGGCATCATAGTTATAGGAAGTACCCAATCTTTTATTTAATTAAAAGTAGCAATACTACATTGTAAAAACATACTATATTACAAGTAAAAGTCCCGCATTCAAAGTTGTCCTTAAGTAAAAGTACAATAGCATTGGCATCCACATAATACTTTAATTACAAATGTTGTAGTATGGCTCATATCTGATAAAAAAATATAACATTTGTTGTATTATAATTATTATAAATGCATTACTATCAATGTTTACTTGGTGGGGAATATTTAAATGACTTGCTATACTGCTGGGTAGCTTAACCTATAATAATACATAGGGATTTATTAGTTGATTTATAATCTGTATTCTATGTGTTTGATATACATTGATTCCTGTTTAAGCTAGCAGTACTCATATGGTGGTTAACTGTATGCAGGACATATAAATAGATTGTTGTCATCATTTTAATGCAACAACACAGTAAATAATTTGTTTATTTCATTTGCCTTGAGTGCCGGTGATAACTGCTGTATAAATGCAGTAAGAATTGTGTTTGGGAAATTATGAAGTAAAGTAAAAGTAGGATAATGAGGAAATATTTAAGTCCAGTACAAGTACCTACATTTTGTTAAGTTAAGTACAGTACTTGTGCAAATGTACTTCTTTACATTCCACCACTGAGGGTCATAGGAGGTAAGGCACAGCTGTACAACAACTCGTGACTTTCTTTTGGACTTTTCAGAAAGCCAGGCTTAATGATGGACTTTTTAACCTTCGAGACTTTAATCTGCTGTTTTCAAGATAAACAACTGTCCTGTATGAACACCAAGGGGCTGGTTAATGTTTTTTTATGTTCAGATTTCCTAATTCTTACATTCCTGTCCAGCTCTCAGACGATGTGCTCCAGCGGATGAGGGACGCTGAGGGGTCTGAAAGCACCAAGCCACCCCCCTCTCCACCAGAACCCGGTCAGAAACAACCACCAAGTGAGTCCGGGTCAAAGAGCTTGGCTTTCTTTCACAGAGCTCCCATTGGGAGGCCCACTGTGTCGACATGTTCCATGCAGTGCATGGTGAGAAAAAGCATTAGACCTTAACCCTTTGTATTGATATTCATCCCATTTGATTTTCAGGTCCTAAACCAACAGGACCCTCCCATACCGAAATACATGAAGAAATACGCAAAAAGTAGGTGCTCATAATGCCAAGATCACTGTTTGTTTTTGATTTTATCCAACCATATTTGTTGAACGACCTCCTCTAACTCTGAATGTCACTTATTATGGTAGTGCATTCGTTTTGGCTTACTAGGAATTTGATGCCTCCTGAAGTATTGAAACCTGTGCAGCATATCAGATCCTATCATTTATTGATGTCAGGCCCTCTGTGTTGGCACATGCTACACATAGCCAGTGGAGGTGACAGATTTATAAAATAACAGACACTTGATGCTAATGGGCGATGCTTATGGAAAACATACACACCGCGAGTGACCTGTCAACACTGCTTGTGCTGATTTACTGTGTGTGTGTGTGTAGCATGCGTGGTGCTATGGTGCTGAAATGCTTGTACACTATCTTGAGTCTCTATAGATTTACATGTTATTAAGCCCAACAATTCTCACCCACTCACTGTAAAAATTGTTGGATGTATATTAATATCCATTACATTATTAAACCTTTATCCATATTTGTGTGCTAAGCCTCTGTAATGTAATCATCCTATTGATGTAGGTTCATGTAGTCAACAGAACATTAGAAAGTAACAGAAATCGGCTTTTGAACAAAATACCACAGTAAACTTTGGTTATGTCATGATGTTACTGGATTGGATTGCAATATATGGAAGGTTGGAATTAAATCTAAAGCTTGTTCTCCTCATGAATTTGTATTTTCTTTTCACGATTACCTAAATGATATGTATATAAACTCACCGAACAACTGCTTTTTACTATGCAAAGTCAGTCAAGAGGTTTTGTTTCTCAGTTTTAGTATTGTTTTACAAACGAACAAAACCAATATCTGACCTTGCCGGGTAGCTGGTGCGTGAACAATAAGTTTAGCAGACTTTTACTGGATAGATAAAGGTTAAGGCTTAAAACAGCTCTTATCTTCCCCTACTTTAGCTTCGAGCGTCAGCAGGCCCAGGTGCAGGAGCAGCTGGCCTCCCTCGCCCAGAGGGAGAGAGAGAGAGAGAGAGAAACAGCAGCCCCCACAGAGCTGGACCACCTGACCCCCGCCCTCCTCATCGAGAAAGGAAAGACCCACGAAGAGCAAGGAAAGGCCAAGACACTGGTGAGTGAGGCTTTCTGGGTCTATGCCAGGTTTCTTAGTTGTGCTTTAATTTAGTGGACCTGACATGTTTTACTCTGATCAATAACTATTAGTTTACACTTCACCAAACATCAGATCATCTTCAACACAGTACCTGTGACCGTGTAACTATTTACTTCAAACAAACGTTCCTTACACATTTATTCAATCAAATGAATCCAAGACAACTATTTCATTTACTTTCATAATCTTTGTCATTGTATAAGTGTCTGATCTTAAGCTGAAGAAGACAAAGGCAACCACAAACTGCATATTTGACTATTTTTAACAAAGAATTGCACACACACTCTTGGTTGATATGGCCAATACACCTTTAGCCTAAAAATGGCCATTAATACATATTTAAAAAACCTTTCCGGTTGGGAAACCCTGGTGCATTTGTTTGGACATTAAACGCTTCACCTCAAAAGAGAAACCATTTGTGTTATAATGCGCAATTTAGAAACGGAAGAAACATGTTACTACTTACATTTTAAAATAGCTTCTGATTTACAATGTATTTCTTATATAGGTCAGCAGCACCCTCTACTGTTCAGTCTTTGAATAGCACCTTTTGACTGAGGCACTAGTGACTCGTTGAATTATTAGATTAGACATGTTGATAGTTCCTCGCCGGTTAGACTTTTCACACGGTATATTAATCCCTTCCAGGTTTTGTAAAATATCCAAACATTCATTTACGGTGCATCGCATTTTTTCAACTTTATATTCTGCATCACATTTTGATCCATTGATTGTGAGATGGAGTTGTTGCATCTTTTCATATAATTGTGCGTCTAGCTGATGAAAAGATAATGACATACTGTAAATGTGCAGGGAGATGGAGTTATCCTGAAATTATATTATACCAGAAAATGATTTAAAGAAGAGAGCTTGATATTATTAGTCATAAGTGTTGACCAGAAAGGGGGATCTTTGCACCTGACACGCTCAGGTTTGGAAATATTCTACGTTTTGTTTTAGAGAAAGTTAGCTAATGAGGGTTCTCTAAATAAGATTCTCTTCTCGCTGTTCTACTGTTGAGATGTTCGGTGTAACATTGTTGCGCATTTCAATATTTTCCATCACCTCCGTAGCTTAGTGTTTCCTCAGTCTGTTTTCACTTCCACATTCAGTTTAACCGTGACATCATGTATTTATTTGAAATTATCCAAGAGAAATAGGAAGAATGACGCCACTCATATTCACTTTATTAAGATCACAGCTGTTGCAGGACCTTTATTTACCGCAACCTTTGATGAAAGAAACTCTGCACAGAATAGATTGTAGTGTTGAAGCAACAGAACTGTGATGACATCAATGCACCACATCCTTTCTTTATCACAGCAGAACAAATCCCTGATGGTCCTGTTAGGCACAAGTATAATCCTCTCTATAAACAGGCTATATTAATAATAACAATATCCAAAGAAGGAGATAACCAAACATATATAAACACTGCTTTCTTCTTCTGTAGATGAATAAACACCTATCACAATCACAGAGTTGACATGCATTTATGAAATCTGGTTAACCCCATAAGTAGCCTGCTTCCTAAAACGCTTTGTGAACCTGAAGCTATAAAGGCGTTTGTGGTGTATTCATTTAGATAAAGTAAGTGTATTGATTGTTGTGTGCACAAGCTTTCTGTGATAGATTTGCTTTGGAATTGTAATGTTTAATATGTGGTTGTTGACACATACTCTTGTCAAATTCAAATTGATAATAAGTCAACCAATGTGTTGATAATAAGTCAACCAATGTGTTGACTTATTACCGTGTGTGTGATTGAGTGTGAGTGTTTGTCAGAATCTGGTTTTTGATGTATATCGATGAGCAGTGATGTATTGGCGATCATTGATCTGTGATTCCCTCCCTGGTGTTTTTCCACCTGCTTTGCTCTGATATTATTAAACATGGTGGATTTGCCCCTCTCTCTCTCTCTCTCTCTCTCTCTCTCTCTCTCTCTCTCTCTCTCTCTCTCTCTCTCTCTCTCTCTCTCTCTCTCTCTCTCTCTCTCTCTCTCTCCTCTCTCTCCTCTCTCTCTCTCTCTCCAATTGATTTGCCCTGCCCGTGTGTTCTTGGCGAGCCAGCCAGCTGTAATGAATAGTGAATGAAGCCGCTGGCTGAGCTTACACTGATATGGGCTCCAAACATTTAATGATGTTGCATCGCAATGTGAAACTCAACCCTCTTAACACAAAGACCTGTTTTCTAGTTTTTTCCTGACAAGTCAATACAGCCTGTCAGTGTGTGTGCAAAAAGTGGTTTAACACCTCAAAGGCTTTTTTTGTTGTGTGAACGTGAGTGCATGCGGAATTGAAAGACAGATTGGAGTTTCGCTATGAACAGGTGTAAAGCAGAATGTTATCTGTAGAAGGGGGAGGTTTTTGCAGCTTTCAGGTGTTGAAAGAGTTGCACAGTATATGAAAAACCTAGAGAGTAATAACTTTGAGTGTTATCCTCCCCCTTCGGCAAATGCCTCTCCTTTCCCACCTTTTCCTCATTCTCACCTCTGACACTCACCTTTTCTGCTCAACTGTCTAATTCATTCATTGATCCCAACTCCATTTCTCCCATGTCTAGAAAGGGAAAATACATACCACGGCACGAAAGAGACCCGAAACCGCATTTGTTGCATTTCTTTTGAGTAAATGTAAAGTACCTGCGAATCAGATTGAGATCAGCCACCATCAAACTCTCTCGGCTCAGCAGGTGGGCTTCCCTCTCTTCTTTGCATTTCCCATCGACCTTGCATCCACTGGCAACAACACAGCTGGATACCTTTCCCTTTCCCCATTCCACTTGAAAACACTCCCTTTTGAGTAGTTTGGGGTCTTGTTTCCCAGAGAATACACACACACATATTCCCAGAGACATGCCTTCTCACACACACACACTGCTGTGACGCTATCACAATGCAAAATCACATGTACAGCGAGCACCCCCCGAGTCTATTTCCCCATGTGCTCTCCTTGCCCCCCAGCAGGCAGGCTGTGTGTTACTGTTGGGTTGAAGAGGGGGGGGGGGAGAGGAAGGTGTGAAAGCAACACCTGTCAGAGTGCTGCGCCCCCCCCCCACACTGCCTCAGGCTGACTGTCACAAACACTCACATTAGCCATTTACTCCTGTCTGAGCACCCAGCACCACCACTGTGTGTGTGTGTGTGTGTGTGTGTATCTGCGTCTGTATCTGTGCATACCTGTGCATTAAACAGGCTCTGCGTCGGTTGCATCAGAGGAATGTGTGTTGTAGGCGATACCCGCCTGCAAGGTTCACCTTCAGTTCACTCCATACTCTGTGAGCCTCCAGCATATTGTATTTTTAATCTTCTTTTGTACTGTGGTATTTACGATATTGTTGGGGACTAAATTAAAGGGGACCTATCATGCAAAATGCACTTTTGTACGTCTTTTATACATGAATATGTGTCCCCGGTGTGTCAGGGAACTCACCAAGTGTCAGAAAACACAACCCTCTCTCTTTTCCTCCATACCCAAATCTCTAAAAACGGGGCTGCAACGGAGCTGATACAGACTGATACAGATTTGAAATTGTTCTGACGTCAGAAACGGGGAGCTCCGCCTATAGGGGCAACTCTCCACCTATCAGGAGGAGACAGCCACGGCCATTGCCGCTCGAAAGCACTGGAGACGCTGTAGTACATATGCCAGGCCTGTAAGTGGCGCTGTAGTCTGCCACAAAAGCAGCGAAGAAGACTTCTCACAGAATCAGCCCTTGCAAAAACTGGGCTAAAAAAAGGTCTCTACACACCAACCTGAGACCAAAGAACGCGTACCGAAGGCGTCCCGACTTTTACGTCAGCTACGTCGGGCTTCGTTGGCTTCGTCGGATAAAGCCGCCCGCCTACGAACACACCGCAAATACTTCAGCCGACGAGTGGCAATAACTCTCCTTACCAGCAGGCGGCGGTAGTGTGTATTCGTCATTCAAAAGAGGCAACAACCGGAAGACAGACTGCGTTTTATACACCGAGAGAAGAAGAACAGACTTAGTAATATAAGCAGTTGATCAGTTGGTCTTCACTTTCTTCATTCCATGCCGTCATGATAAAAAAGAAACTCTTGATTCCGGGTGAGATGAAAATGAGGAAGATTAGCCGTCTGTGTGTGCCTTCTTATCGTTTGTTTTGGTCCCTCACTTCCGCTTCACTTCTGATGCACTGATTCGCTAAGCCGAACAGCCAATCAGAGTGATTGATTTGTCCCGACGTTCTTTGGCCTCCCGCGGCCGATTCAACATGTTGAATCGGCGGCGGGAGGAGGCGGGAGGGTTGAAAATGTGCCGTAAAGAGACGACACACCAACCTGAGTAGTGCGACGCGAATGCCCGACTGCCTCTGACGGCTTCGGACGGCCTCTGACTCCCAAAGTCGGGCCGGTGTGTAGAGGCCTAAAGAGCAAATAGAGCGAAATGAGGCATGGCTAAAATGCATGATCTGTTTGGTATTTGAAAAAAAAACTTCACAGACATGTTTTATATAGGTATGACCCTACAATATATTATTCAAATATAGCATGATAGGTCCACTTTAAGTTTCCTTGTGTAGCATCTGATAATGTTAGTACCTTCCTTCCATGGCATCTTTTTTTTTTTTCCTGTGCAGTATGAAAACAGACCTGTAGCTAGTTAAGCGCTTTGAGCACCAGGAAAAGCGCTAAATAAATAAGATGTATTATTATTATTATAAGTTGAAGTCTTATACTTAAGGCCAATATGAACTGTTGCTCTCACGTCTGAAATGCTACTTTTTGATGTTCCACAGTGATGGGACAATGAGGACAGCTATTTTCATTTTCCTGGGGAAACTCATTCTTACTGCTGCATTGTCTGTGTTTGTTACTAACCCCCACCAATATGGACTCTGCTTTGAAATTGATGGATACATGGTTTACTATCAGAGAAGAAGTAGTGCCACTAAAATCAGGATCAGGTTCTGAACGATGACACTATTGCTAGTATTGCTGGAAATCCCTTCCCCCTCACTCCAAAAGTTTACACAGCTGATTTCAAACACACACCAGGATGTGTTGCAATCTTTGTATTTCTAAACATTTCATTTTCTGTACCTTGTTTGTTAATTTCTTGTACGAAGTTGCTAGTTTCAATCATTATTTTTAATGACATCTCTCTTTTCACCCCACCTGCAAAAGTGCTGTTAAAAATCACACCCAACTTGGCTCTTTGTTGTCAGATAGGTGTGTCAGGGCCTAGACGTGTCATCTTCCGTTGTTCAGAGACTACATTTAGGCCTTAACAGTTGCACCTTGAGTGAAGATGCGTAAGAGAAGACAAGTTACATTTACTCCTCCTCTCTTCACCTCTCCTTTCTTTCATTAGCACCTCATGTGTTTGTTTTTATCCCCCGACTATTCTCTCTGCCTCAGAGGTGTCATCATGCTGCAAACTAAAAGCTATTAGTATGCACAGGCATTCATGGCTGAGCATCTCACACACTCGCACAACACAGATTGTAACACGCATCGGCTTTAAGCTGTTGAGTTTCAGAAGCTTCCTAGGTGGGTGAGAATAAGACACCTTTCTTCCTGTTTGAGTTTATAAACTGTCCGTTAATTTGCTTTTAGTCCGAAATATTAAAAGCTTTCTTTATTCTGCTGTCTCCATTTGAAAAGTGATGGACAACAACATTAGAGGGTACATTTTTGATTCAGTCCAGTTTAGTAGAAAGTCAATAAGTCAAGATTAAATAAATACTGATACCTATTTACCTAAAATAGTAAAGCATGACAAATATTTGGACTTTGCATGTCTGTGAATCAGTCAAATTCACCTTAATCCCCTTTACCTCTCTTCTGCTTCACTAAATCCAAGAGTTTATTAACCCCAGAGGCAATGTCATATTCATCTCGCTGTGGGAAATAGGTTAGGCTCCTCATGCGTCATACCGCCTTCATCCTTTTAAACTTTTTTCTCAGTCTATACAAACCCAGGAGGAACAGTTCCTTTACTCCCGAAAACGTACAATAAAAGTTGTTTAGCCAGTAGGAAGACACCACCATTCAGTCCACCGTGATTTCCCCATGATTTAAACTTCCCCGAATGCAAAGGAGGAACAACTTCATATCAGGTTTGCTTGGATTGATTTGAAATGAAGCTACACATTATTATATAAAGATGTTTCCATCCTCTAACAACTGTATATAAGGGTATCATTATATAAGAGATGTATAAGTTTGAGCTTAAATGTGTGACAAGAGGCGATGTGCCCATTTAGTCAATCCTAATGTCCCTGTTCTCTCACACCTCCTCTTTCCTTTAACAACCTCCAGATTGTTGTATAGGCAGTTACGTAACACATCAGGTTGTCTTATATAAGTAAATATCATTGTCATGCTTAGCTACTTAGTAGGCATTACAGGAAGCATCATTTCATTTGTTCAAGTGTATTATTTTTACCTGCTGTACCCCAGCCCATTCCCTTTTGCCACATCATCACATTTCAACACATTTTGCCTGTGATGGCACATTTAGATTTATTGGTTGGTGTGTCTTTAACTTGGTTGAGGAAGGATTGTGACTTTGTGATGAGGAAACCTAATATTACCCCGTAAACAGTCACTAGATGGCATTGTTGAAGCATGTTTGGGTTTGCCAGTGGAATATAAAGCAGGATGGATGCTGCTCTGCACAGCAAAATGCTCTTAGGCAACATGTCCTCCTAACATGTATTTCTCCTCCTCTGTCTCTCCTCTTTCTATCTTTTTCCATCACCCCTTCTCCTAGGTGTGTGTGTGTGTCTGTCTGTGTGAATGATGACTCACAGGAAGCATTTGACACTGTCCAAAAAAGAGATGAAAACCAGGGTGAAAAGCCCAACATTTATTAAAGTCAGACCTGAGATGACAAACACTCGGACCACAGCAGATGTTGCCACACATGTTAACAGTATTGCCCTTCTGCTGCTTAGAAATTCAGAAAAATGACTGACCAGGGTTAATATGTTGTGTTTTGCACTGAATACAATCCTTTTTGTTACAAGATGTTCCCACTAACCAGCAGGCCCCCCTGCACTCTCAGTCTAAAAGACATTTATAAATGATGACCAAATTAAATTCTCTCCAACAGATCTGTCCCGTTGTTTCAGCTCATAGCCTTACTTTTATTGATTTCTTTAAACAACATGACTTTTAATGTCATTAATTACCTTTATCTCCAGTATGAAACAATGTGTAGGATCTCCTAGATATAGAAGAATAGAGAATTGGGAGGGATGAAACCCTCTTTAATGGTCACACATGCAGAGCACACAGCACACACAGTGACATTTGGCCTCTGCATTTAACCCATCCTAGTACCAGGAGTCTAGTACTAGGAGCAGTGGGCAGCTATTGTACAGCGCCCGGGGAGCAATGGGAGTGAGGGGGGAAGGGGGGTTCATGCCCTAGCCACACGGTGACTAAACGGGTCGTATCCGCTACAGTTCTCTATCATATAGACGGTTCGGCCACACGAGGCCGACAGGGAAACGCGGATAACAGTAACGATAACGGGTCCCAAGGTGGGTAGATCTGCGGACGCAACGCTCTGGGGGGCCAAATGGCTCCGTGATTACGCCCTATAGCCCAGGGTTGCCAACTCTCACGCATCTGGCGTGTGACACACGCTTTCACTCTCAATCTCACGCTCTCACGCTGCCCAAACTATTCTCACGCCTAAAACAAGATGAACCGGCGATCGTTTTTGGTTGGTTATTTACAGTGTTGAGTTGACAGCTGCTCAAGCTGTCGATCCGCTCCCTCCCCGCCCCCACCACTTTTAACAACGCTAACAGACAGCGGAGCAGTGGGAGCCGGTTGGTCAATCCCCGACCCGTCTTCCGCATGCGCAGAATCCGTCTTAGCGCCAGGTTTTTCATCAGTGGACGGCAAAGTCTACTGAAGGAAAGGTAGGTTTGCACAGTGAACTTATCGATATCGGTGAATTTGTCTGCAGAGGGGGGGCCTCACCTCGCGGAGGGGGCCTCATCTTGCGGAGGGAGCCTCACCTGAAGCGCAAATGTGGCGCACATCTATGTCCCTTGGAAGAGGCGGAGAGGTGGGTGTTTTTCATCTGCTGGTGGACTACTGGAGGAGAGATTTACAGCAGGAGCACACGCTTGCCTCGGGGAGGGAGAAAAAGAGCCAGAGCCCTGCCTCTCCCCACCTCTGCTGCTAAATCCACCGCGGAGAATAAACAGAAGGGCAACCATGGCAACCATGCATGCTCGGGAAGTCTTCTTCGCTGCTTTTTGTGTATTTTGTGGCGGAAGTACAGCGCCACTTAAAGGCCCGGCATATGTACTACAGCGTCTCCAGCGGGTCGAGCGGTCTCGTGTGGAAGGACACATTTCTGGTGCCTATTGCGTGTTGATGGAAGACCTTTTTGATATCGAATTCGGTTTGTTTTCGTTTCCGTGTAGCTAGGGCCTTAATCTGTGGCATGTTTAAAGACTTCATCACATGTGAGATCAAGTATAGAAAGGCAAATAAAACGGTGGTAGCCGCCCTCTCTTCCCTCCTCAGTGAACTAGCCTGTGGTTACATCAATCTGTCAGCTCATATCACCTCAGCTGCTCTGAGTGTTTGCTCTCTTGCACCAGATGGACATGTTGGTTTAGCTGTATCCTACCAATCCCAAATTAATCTCTGGATGGATTTCTCTACCCCTTGATCCAGGGTGACAACATGTACCTAAAATAAAAACCTACAAACAGTCGTTTTTGGCAGATGACAGCATCATCTTTGAGCAGATTACCAAGCAGTACTTATAAAACATTAGCAACACAATATCACTCTTTTATTTTCTATTCATCATCCAGTCGTTATTTGCAAGAATAACCAGAGACACTCAGGATGTTGAAAGTCTGCATTTTAATGAAAGCACCTGCATTTAAGTGAGCCTGGCATTCAACATGTGCAACATTTTTATTTTGGCTTTATCTACTAGCTTCCTCTTTTCCTTTTAAACAGTACTGAAGAGTGATTTTCACCAATATATGGTAACAGTGACCAGCTAGCAAACAACTGAAAACAAAATGCCAGAGAGCCCAGAGAAAGAGAAATATGGACAAAAACCAGGCTATAGGAAACAAAAAACCCGGGAGAAGACACTTGGAGCGTCATATATTAATACATTCAGACGTCTGACTACCACAGCCAGCCGGCCACATAGCTAACGCTGCTTGTTAGCCAAAGAGAGGGTGGGAGAGGGGAGGAGAGGGAGAGAGGAGAAAGATGGATCAATGAAGATAAAAAAAAAGATTGAATTGAAAAACAAGTTGAGATACGGCAGTGCAGTCTACACCGTAACGATGGCTTTTGAGTCTGTAAGTGTGACAGAAGGTACACACACACACACACACACACACACACACACACACACACACACACACACACACACACACACACACACACACACACACAGATTTAAACTATTTCTCATATAACCGACCAAGTATAACAGTGATTCTCACACACACACACACGGCTAAACCACTTGTTATCAGCGAGTGTAATCACAGACTTGACATCTTTTCTGCATGTTAAAGCAGCTAAGCCCTTTGTGCACGCTCTCACTCCCTCTCTCTGTCACACACACACACACACACACACACACACACACACACACACACACACACACCACACACACACACCTACAGTACTCTGGCGAGGGTAATTGCTGACGAGCAGAGCGTTCAGGCTGAGGAGATTTTGATCGGTTTAGAGCGGTAAGAGAGGATGGGGGGGGGGGGGGCGCCTAGCACAAAAGCTGTCGGTTCAAAGGATGAATGTGTAGGAGTGGGACACCTCTCCCATCAGAGAGCAGCCGTGATGTAATGAGACAGCTGGACAAGACTTATTATCCAGAGCAAAAATAATGTCTCCCACATGCTTGTTCTCATTTAGGGCAATAAGGATTTATGCTGGAACAATCATAGCATGGGTCAAAGGTTTTTGAATTTATAAGATTTATTGTTCTCTAAGCAGTTTAGTATTTGAAGTCCAGATAAGGGCAGAGGACAGTGGGCTGTCACGGATTGTGTGTCTGATTTAATGTTGCGGAATTGGATTTCCGCAGCAGCTTTTTCAAATAAACATCCCACTTGTGTCTGTATAACAATCTGCTTTTAAAATGATTGTAATATTGTATTGCTTCTTACATAATAAGCGGAAGTAATCAGTATGTCAAAATGTAAATCTGGTGAATTTGCCAGGGAAAGTAATATATTACTGAAGCAGTACGTTGACGAATGATCCCTGGATCTTTCTGGATATCTTTTCATTGGAAAGTTTATTTCTTGTTCCAATTTCAAAGAAAGATTTCAAGTTATCCAGTCAATAAAACAATCCAAGTGCAGCCAAATAGAAGTGTACAGGTGGTGAGGATGAGGAACCTTTTGACATGTTTCTGTTGGTGGACTGAAATAGCTGTTAGACCATAGAAGAGCCCCGTCTGACCAGACTGTTCCTGTCTATAGGCAATATGAGTTTTCCAGGGCAGTGATTACTAACTAAGGTTTACAGACTTACAAAGTGTACCTCTATTGAAAGAACATGGAGCTAATGAGTGATTGAGTGACAGTTTGAAATTGAGGATGCAGAAAATGCCATTAGTTATTGTTCTCCCTCTCTCTTTAAAATAAACACCCAATTTCGGATCAATAAAAGTATATCTAATCTAATCTGTATCTAATCGTTGTTTTTAATTTTCTTCTCTTATCTCCACTTATCATGAGGCATCTCTGTTTCTCAATCCTCTTTATATTTGTCTTTTTGTCAGTCTTTTTTTTACCATCTGTCTGTGTGACAGTTTGTGGTGTGGAAGCAGGCTGACCATGACCAAGTTTTGATTCATTTACCCCCCCCCACCCCCAAACACACATTTAATTAGCAAACAGAAAGACTTACCAATTCATGCCTCTCTTATTCCCACTGTGCCGTGTGCATGCAGGTGTGCACATCACCCACAGGTGTGATGAGTCATGCTGACTGTAGGAGGCTGTGCATTCTGAGTTTTAACTGATGCAGAGACCTACGAATGCCTTTGTTTGACTGTTAGTTCTGGCAAAAACGTAACCAACAACTACCTGCCAGTAATCAAAATGGGAGCCTTACGACCTTACACAGAGGTACGGAAGACATATAGAATATCTCGATGACTGTTTTCATACATACAGAGTAGTTGCTGTCCATTACTCAGTATTTCTTCAGTTCTAGATCCTGCTACAGTAAATGTCTACAAAATCCTATTTGACTGTGATGACACACTGGCAAACAATACCGAAGTCTTAAAAATGGCTGATTTCTAGACTATTGGTGTAAGAACACACTGGGTAATATGACTCTGGCATATGACACCTGGATGAGGGTGACAGTGTATGGGTTTAAAGAGAAAACAGTGTGTACTGGAGTTTTGACGCAGGTTGTCATCGTGTGTGTAGCGCTCTACTTGGTATATTTGTGGACTACACAAGTATATTATGTGTATTGAAACTTGGAGACAAAAAGGGAAAATAACTCCCTTTTCACTCTTTGGTTTGATACAAATTTGGTTTAAACAAATTGAAGGCACAAGGCTCAGTATAAGCAACGACTTTGTGATTTCTAGTGGCTCAGGCAATAAGGAAACACGAAGGGGTTTCAGCTAAGCATCATCATTGCTGAAACTTAGCACTTAGCTGTACCATTGGCTTTTATTACTGATACACATGATGAATATTCTTACTGTACTCCCCATAGTGATATGGTATAAAGAAAGCTGTCAGTGAATTAGCTCTTATTTTTCTCCTTTTGTCTGTATTTCTTTCTTCCTCCCTCTCTCCCTAATTAAAAAGCCAAATCAGGAGTTTGGCTGTACAAACCGTGTCTGCCGCTGACATTCTCCTGCCTAATCCTCGTGTTAGCCCTCTTTCCTCTCTCTCTCTCTCTCTCTGTCCTCTCTCTCTCTCTCTCTCTCTCACCAAAATCTTTTCTCCCCAAACACATAGATTTATTCAACTGCATCATTTACATAATACAGTATTTACATAATTGATTTCCAAGGAAGCGTTTCTCACCATGTGAGGCGACCAAAAGGTCTCATCCTGTCATATTTCTCTCTCTCAAACACACACACACACACACACACACACACACACACACACACACACACACACACACACACACACACACACACACACGCTCTGTTGGCAGACCATTGAGGTTTCAAGTCTAAATCAAGCATGAAGCCGGTGCATCTGCTGACCCTCATGGTACACCCACAGCAAACATGATTCAGCTGAGCATAGATATTCAAATGCTTTGAGATCCATTGAGTCGGTGTGTTTAGAAGGGGCATAACTGTTGCTAGGGAATTATTTTACCCTTTCAACTTTAAAATAGTTTTGAAGATACATTGAACATGTAGGTTTTCTTAAGCTACCATTTCTTGTTATTAAACTTAGGCCCCGGCCACACGAGGATGATAACGGTCGTATCTGCTACATTTCACTATCAGATAGATGGTTCGGCCACACGAGGCCGACAGGGAAACGCAGAAAACGATAACGATAACGGGTCCCAAGGTGGGTAGATCTGCAAACGAAACGCTCTGGGGGGGCAAACGGCTCCGTGTTTACGCCTATACGATAATTTCCTGATAACGTTGAAGCAATAGCCCCGCCTCTCCCCACCTCTCCTGCTCAGAGATCAGCTGCTGGGCTCTCAGAGAGGGGGAGGAAAAGAGAGGCTCCGCTTTTTATTCTTATATTATTATATAGAGTCGTTATCAATTTGTTCTTAAGCTCAATAAATAACAAAGAAGACCTCTGACCGGACTTTTCTAATTTTGTCCGGAAGATTTAAACTTTAACGGACATGTTGACCGGCGAAAAAAAATCTCTGAAACTCTGCCGCACGGTTCCCTCGTCCCTTGGAAGAGGCGGAGAGGTGGGTGTTTTTCATCTGCTGGTGGACTACCGGAGAGATTTACAGCAGGAGCACACGCTTGCCTCGGGGAGGGAGAAAAAGAGCCAGAGCGTCCACAGCGGAGAATAAACAGAAGGGCAACCATGGCAACCATGCGCGGGAAGTCTTCTTCGCTGCTTTTGTGGTAGGAGTACAGCGCCACTTACAGGCCAGGCATATGTACTACAGCGTCTCCAGCGCTTTCGAGCGGTCTCGTGTGAACGGACACGTTTCTGGTGCCTGTTGCGTGTGGACGGAAGACTCTTTTGATAACAATTGCGGTCCGTTTGCGTTATCGTCCTCATGTGGCTCCAGCCTAGTCTGTGATTAAAGATTAAAGGTTCACTTATTAAAGAGCTGGGTCCATCTTTACTGATGGGCCACTCTATGATAGTGTGCCTATAATGATATTAAACCCGGACGAAACTGATATGTTTCATCAAAGTTTGTGCAATTATCTCATGGCAGGCAATAAGGGCACCTTTTTCATATAGTACAACATACAAGCAAATATAAAGAAATCCTGCTCAATATTTTATCAGAACTGTCTCATTATGACATTCCCCACTCAGGGACAAATCCCAAATAATGTAAACAACATTAAATATTTGCAGAACAGAGCATCAATAGTTTCTTCTAATAATGTGCATATATCACTAGGTACAATTTTAGTTTTCTTTAAAATTTGATGTGTAAAATCACTGCAAAAAACTATTTATTTATGCTTTATTTTATAGCGACAAATACAGTATACAAGTACAAACTGAAAACAGCTATCCAATGCAAGTATAAGACTGTGTCTGCAGAAAACTGGAGACACTGAAGCAGGCACACACTCTCCTGTCACCTCCACCACATATTGGCTTTTTAAACGAGCAAAACAAAAGTCTGGAAATATAGCCAGTGACAGCTATTGCACAATAATCACACATCATGTCCTCATTATCAGTCCTAATATGAATGCAGGCCAAGTGCACAACAACATAACTTTGATAAATAAATAAATAATTGTGTTTACGTATCAAACTTGATATCCCAGCGTGGGGGATGCTGCTGATTGTCGCGAGTATTTTGGGAAATTTTGGAGCAATCAGTCTGATTGCTGTAAACATATAAAATGCTGCGTTGCTTTATGCTGCATGATGGATGCACTCACTGTTAAGATTACACACCTTGATGTTTGTGTCAGAAAATGTGTTTTCTTCCTCTTCCTAGGTTACCATGATTAACCGTAAAAAGAACACAGCAGGTTTATTCTATGAATAAACATCCATGAGGTGCTTTGCTTTAACTATGGTTAAATACGGGCATGTTGTGGGGGGGGATATCAGGCTGATCCACATGTGGACCATTCAATGTTGATTTAGGACTTTAAGAAAAGGAAATTGCCCACTGGTATTCAGACAAAAAGTTTTATAAATCTGAATATTTTTGCAGTATGAGCATTTTCCAATGTGTACTTACAGCTTTTTAGTGTGAGAGCAACAGCTTTCTTATACTTACTTACTTATTTCCTAGACTATAAAGTGACGGAAATGGAGGGTCATTATTGTTATTGTTGACTAACGGTATATACGTTTTGTTGCTATGGTTACCTGCAGTTAAGTATATCAATGGTATATCCATTAGGGCTGATCGATTATGGCAAAAATCATAATCACGATTATTTTGGTCAATAATTGATATCACGATTATTAAATACGATTATTCATTGACTTTGAAAATATCCATTTATTGAACTTTAAAACAAATTCAAATAATAATTTGAACAGTATCTTTTTAACTGCTGATTACCCTGAACGTATAATTCAACTGAAAAACCAATACAAAAATAAATAAAATAAATGATACATTTATATTTACATTTAAAAATAATATCAAAATAATAAATACCAATAAACAAGATCAACAAATATTTTGGAGCGCACTTCACAAGCTACTAAACATATATTAATATGATAAATAAAAAATAAATTAGATCAAATATGTTGCACTGTCCCAACCGAGCAAAGCAAAATAATAGTTTTTTTCCATTATGTTGTTTTCGTAATTGTGGCAGGCCAAAATCGTAATTGCGATTAAAATACGATTAATTGCACAGCCCTAATATCCATATGTGCTTTCTATAAGCATCTAATCAGCGTCTCTTCTTAATTAGCTTGATTAATAATGCATAACGCTACTTATACAAACTTTATCTTAGTAAAAATCTGCGGGAATAAATGAGCCTTATCCTTATTACCGACCTACTGAATACCTGCCTGCTCGTGCTTTTGCTAGCTCAGTGCCTCCAGACTCTTAATGTGCAGACTGAAGCTGCTGACTGTTGGTCCCCAGGGAGCTAAGAGTCGCAAAAAACAACAACGAGTGGATGTACCTGAAATGCTGTTGTCCGTTATGGCCCATGGACCGCACCAAACTGCTGGGTGTGTGTTTGTCTGCATCTGTATCACAACAAGCCATTTCACCTCACTTCAAAAGTCTTTCATCTAATGGAAAATGGGACCTCCACACTCCTGTGAGCACTCTGTGGGGGTCCAAACACACACACACACACACACACACACACACACACACACACACACACACACACACACACACACACACACACACACAGACAGAAGCCGTCACATATTCAGTGTAGGGCCCGCCACCAAAGAGCAGCGAGGTTAAACAGATGGTATTGCTTGTATCCGTTACACAGATTACCCAACACACCATCACACACATGCACACACATGCATTTTGCAGCAACCGGCTTTGTGAGTTCACCTCATTTAACTGAATGGAGTTGTTATGAGGCGTGGCAACATTAAAGCCACCCACCGCTCTAATCTATCCCCTCCTGCTCGGTTTTTAATGCCAGACTGGGGAGCACTTGGACGAGTGGGCAAGGCTACACACGGCGTCCTGTTTGTCTGTTTAACAAACTTGAACTATAATTGTTTGATTTGGTGATGCAACTGTATTCAGATAATACTTTAGCATTAACTCTCATACTTTGCAATGTTTTAGTAATGTTTATAGCATGCAGATGTATCAATTCTCATAAAAAACGGATAGTAAGCTGCTAGTTCTCAGTCCAGACCCAAGTTGTTACAGAAGTTGTGAGTATATCTGTTGTAAAGAACACGATAAACCATATCTGTATAGCAACGTTGCCTTTTTAAATATTCACTGTATTTTAATATAACTAATTAGGGCCCGAGCACGATGTGCTAGGACCCAACGGCGTCCTAGCACGAAGTGCGAGGAAACCTATTGTTATTGGTGGAATTCTTCTTCTTCTTCTTCTTCTTCTTCTTCTTATTATTATAGTGCTGGCGTTTCCTGTTTTTGAGGGCTTTAGGACGCTCACAAAGTTGTATAATTTTGCACGGACGCCAGGACCGGTGAAAAATTCAACATTCTGGAGTCAATGGGTTAAATATTCCAAAGTGCTCGCTAGCGCCACCTATGAAAAACCCATTTCGGAATAAATTTACAAAGTCGCACCGTAACTCCGAATGACCTGAAATTTTGCACACATATCCGGGTGGACCTGTTCTACAAATAATCCTCTTGGACCCCTAAGCTCCGCCTACTTTTATTTTTTTCTAATTAGCATAATGTTCAAAACAGTGAAATATTCACTTAAATTTCAATTTTCAGTTTTTGAACTCCAAACTTCGTATACAGCATCGGCGGAGGGTCATACACATTAACGTAGAAAATGAGCATGTTAACACGATAAATATTGCCGCCATGAATCAAAACGTACTAGCAAAAATGCGGGGCTTAGAAATAAATGCTCATAACTCATCAACAATGTATCCATATATCACAGATTTTGGTGGATAGGTTCAGTCCGTCTTGGAGAATAGGCACACCAAAGCATTTTCATTTTGGACGATAGGGGGCGCCAAAAACACCACCAATTTATAACTCAAGAACGGATGGACGAATATCTTTTTTTTTTCTTTACACATACTCTCGGGGTGACTACGAACTGAGATTTAAAGTGTCGCAACAAATGCAGAATG
This sequence comes from Dissostichus eleginoides, assembly GCA_031216635.1. Classification (NCBI taxonomy): domain Eukaryota; kingdom Metazoa; phylum Chordata; class Actinopteri; order Perciformes; family Nototheniidae; genus Dissostichus; species Dissostichus eleginoides. The sequence goes on from CM062265.1 coordinate 13,711,855, forward strand.
TGGGCGTGGCCTATACATTTTTTTTAAATGCGATAGCATAAAATGAGCTTCGGACGCAAAACTTGGACACACGTCAGAGACCACGACTTTTCGACAATGTAAAAAAAAAACGTAATTTTTCAAAAAACTGCTCACTAGCGCCCCCTATTGTGTGGTAGTCACATATAGTTTCTCAGAACTTCACGAATTTTGGCACAGAGATTCCTCATGGAATTACGGACATATTTCTAATTAGCTTCCATAAGCCCCGCCCCCGAGAAAGTCGGCCATTTTGAAAAATGTGCGTTTTTCATGCATTTTAAGCACATTCTTGCGAACTCCTCCTAGGGAAATGATCGGAAAAATTCCAGTCCAGGACAAGTTCAGCCCATATCCAATGTGATGCTAAATTGCGAAGGAATAGTCGATCGCTCAAACGAGGAGCTCGTAAGCCAACGGAGAATTTTCCATTTTTGACCATTTACATGTCACAAATGACTCCAAACTACTCCAAACTACTCGCATACAGTTATTCCAATATTCACGAAACGCTGTAGACACTTTGCTCTTATGATTGCGGACATATTTCAAATTGGCTTTCATTAGCCCCGCCCCCCAGGAAGTTGGCGATATGAAGAATGTGCGTTTTTCATGCATTTTAAGCACATTCTTGCGAACTCCTCCTAGGGAAATGATCGGAAAAATTCCAATCCAGGACAAGTTCAGCCATATCCAATGTGATGCTAAATTGCGAAGGAATAGTCGATCGCTCAAACGAGGACCTCGTAAGCCAACGGAGAATTTCCCATTTTTGACCATTTACATGTCACAAATTACTCCAAACTACTGGCATATAGTTTTTCCGATATTCAAAACGCTGTATACACATTGCTATTATGATTGCACACATTTTTCAAATTACTTTTCATTAGCCCCGCCCCCCAGAAAGTCGGCCATTTTTTTAAATGTGCGTTTTTCATGCATTTTAAGCACAATTTTTCATAATCCTCATAGGGAAATGATCGGAAAAATTCCAATCTAGGACAACTTAAGCGCATATCCAATGTGATGCTACATTGCAAAGGAATAGTCATTTGCTCGAACGGGGAGCTCGTAAGATAACGGAGAATGTACAATTTTTGACAAATACATTAATCCAAACTACTACATTTCCATTATGGAAACATTTACAAAGTCGCACCGTTAACTCCGAATGACCTGAAATTTTGCACACTTATTCGGGTGTACCTACTCTACATATTATCTCCATGAAACCCTAAGCTCCGCCTACTTCATTTTTTTTTAATTAGCATAATGTTAAACACAGTAAAATATTACCTTAAATTTCAATTTTTTGTTTTTCAACGCCACACTTAGTATACAGCATCGGTGGAGGGTCAGACACATTACCGTAGAAAATGAGCATGTTCAGTCGATAAATATGGCCATCATTAATCTAAACCTGTTTGCAAAAAGTCGGGGCTTACAAAGAAATGCTCATAACTGGTTAGGGTTAGGGTTTAGGGTTAGCCCTAACCCCTAACCCACACACACACACCGCCTCTGCTGGCGGCAAATTAAATTACAACAGACACCTACTCACTGTACAACACACACATACAGCTCCTAAAGCATATCATGTATATCAGGCTACAGCCCTTGTATATTTTATTATGTGAACACTATATGGTTTCATGAATAATATCTACTCTTTACTTGTAGATATCTACTAAAGCATACAAATAAAGTGTGCAATGTAGGCCTGTTACATATGTTATTGCTGTTCTCACTGTAAACATCGCGTCTGAATGAAAGCAGTAAAAAAAATAGCCTAACATCCAGGCGAGATGTGATTAGTGAGTAAACAAACGGTAAAGGGCAGAAAGTCTGATGCACATTTGATCATCTTAAATAACTTATAATCACAACGGGAACAGTTTGCAGAGCTTTGCTTCGTTGACATAAGTCCAGCCATGCGTCACGCCTCTTTTAAACATCACTGTTTGCTGAAATCAACTCCGGAGGATACATCAGTGTACCCTCGGTTATAGCTCCTCCAGACAGCCTCCTCGATAATCCATCCTCGACGAGCCTTTAGAGAAATTTGTTTTCCTTCGAGACGACGCGCCGACATCCGTTTCCGGGTCGCTGCCGGAGGACCTGGGAGCCTGGGACGCGAAAATGAGAGAAATGACAAACGGCTCATTTCGGAGGACTCGCGCGCGTCTGCTTGACGCCGGGACGACCGGCCGCCCTCCCCGACAGGCGCACGGACACGAGGGCCCGCTCATCACTGCGCGCACTCTGTGACCGCAGTTTTAATTTAAGATGGTTTGCATGGGATTTTCATTGGTTTTATGGATTGTTATTAAAGCAATATTTAAACTGGACTTTCATTCGATGTTATCCCTTATGCATAAGTACATCATGCGGCATACGAGCACCAACTGTTGTGAGACTTGTTGGCACTATATCCTTATACATGTTAATAACATTATTTTGTCTTCAGCTTTATAGCTAAGTGGCCAATGCATTCATTTGTTAACCACACAACACTGGCTACACTGGTAACACGTTTAAGGCCTGTGTTGAAACACTGAGATATTTGCTTTAGTTATATGATATTTACTTGCATCTCAACTTCCTAATAAAACTTTTTTTTTAAATAGCCCTTCAGCCTCAAATGTGCAACTTGTACAAAAAAGTATTGTGACCCTTTTGACTGGCTGCATTCACATGACACGCTGAAAATGATTGCCTAGCACTGCGCTCAAAGTTGAAATGATTTCAATACAGCAGCCAATCTGATGACAGCCTTATGTTCATAGCTTTGCAAGCTAGCAGGGGACGTAACCATAGAAACAAAACTAACTAGCTGTCCTCACTGCAAGGCTCCGCGCCCAACCTCAGGGTGAGAAAAATATCAAATCATGTGAATGCAGCTTCAACCTTTATTCCTTTTATCAATTACTTCTACTTTTATTGCTTTCTCTTTGCAGCATTTCCTCTCCTTTACCGCCTCATTCTTGAGTGTCACTTTATTCATCTTTACCTCACCTCACTTTTTTATTTTCCTTTTAATCAACCCTTTTTGTCTCTATCATTTCTCCCATCCCTGCGCTTCTTAATACCCTCGGCTGTCTCACTAACCCTGCTCCTTCTCTCCCTCCTAGCCAGCAGATGCGGATGCCTGGGTAAGCAACACTACCATTGCTGCTGCCTCCTTTTTATTAAAAATACTATATTTCTCTACCTTTTCCCTTCCCTCTCTCTTCCTCTCTCTCTTCTCTATTCAAATGTCATGTTTGCATTGTGCATTAAAGCGAGGCTGCGAGTGCCACCATTCCACACAACAACACTTTGGGAGGTATTCAGCTAGAAAATTACACATCATCTGTGCTGCTAGCAGAGGTGATTTTACACACAAACTAACACACGTACACACACAGCCCTTAAGCATCAAACAGCCGCTGCGGAAAGAGAGAGTGCAGTGAGCACAGTATAGGGATTTGCAGATGTGCTCTTTGGGGATGCGTGTGTCTGTTAAGATAGGATAAGATTTGATTGGATTACAATGAATGTAATGTCAATCTGTGTGTAAGTGTGTGTGTGTGTGTGTGTTCACCAGCAAAGAGAGCAGAAGAAGAGTAGATCATCCAAGGAAGATGGTGTTGCTCCATCTGATCTATATCACACTCACTAATGCACAACTCGGCTACAGCAATCTGTCACCATTACACCATGGCACAGAATGTGTGTGTGCGCCTGTTTGTAATACACTTTTTCAATACTACATAAATCCATGCCCCATTGCTGCCTTTTTTTCCTCACTCCTATCTAAAGTAGCTTCATCGTGTTCATGCACCATATAATGTTGATACTGCTGTAACACTGTTTCACTGATTATGTTTAGAAACAATGTGCATTCATGAGTGAGCTAGCTACTGATTGATAATCATTTGAATATGCAGGCAAACATTCAGATCAAACGTTTGAATGGCGAGAAAAATTCAACCACACTGTGCGCATGTTTCTTATCCTTTTATGCATTTAGCTTTTCTTTGTGCTTGTGAGGCTGCTCGGGCTCTGCTTTGATCTTCTGCACACTCTACACACAGCATGGACAAACTTCTGACAGACCAACAGATTCTAAACCAGGCTGCAAGGTTTTGAGTGTATCAGTGAGATTCAGTTTGCTGCTATCCAAGTCAGATACAGTATATGGCATGTTTTCTGGAAATAGATTAGATATGTTTTCATGTAAAGACACTGCCAAAGTACACCACTGACTAGAAGGCTTCATGCGACATGTATAATCCTTGCTTTTATGTTCCAAGAGAAAACCTTCTTTGAAATATAAACATTAAATAAGATACAAGTCAGAATCAAAATGTAGCATCATGCTCTTCTTCTTTGACTATACCTCTATTATTTTCCTTTTGCAGCGCTGCAATAGCTCTTCATAACTCATAACTCTTTCTCTGTTTATCATATAACCTTGATACATATTTACCATAAGCAAGTAATCCCTTTTAATTCCACTTTATGTGATTGTGTAATGATATTGACGCACTGTGAAGCCTCCAGATATTAAACCAAGTTGTAGTCTAGTGAATCTTAACTAATAAAAACCCCTGATACATGTTCACTTCTGGAGCTGAGCTTGTTTTCACAGTGTCTCTTCTATCTTCCTCTGCTTGCATGCTGCTCTGCCATGGCCCAAACTCTGGGTCTTCCTACAGACTTCCATCTTGCTGCTTGTCAAAGCTTGGCTCAGCGGGCATGTAACAGCCTTTCACCTCATCCTAACGCCAGCATTGCCATGTCAGCTTCTGCCGCCGCCGGAGTAGTTTTGTAAGTTCTGTTACATTTGATGGACTAGCTACGAAATAGCCAATTGCGTTTGACTTTGTTGTGTTTATGTGATCTACCTTTCATATTGTTTTATATTTCCATCATACATTTGTCATAGATCCATAAAATAGTGGTGTTTGAGGTAACACATGAAAAGTATGCCGAAAAATAATGCATTGACATCATGAACCTGCAATTTGATGCTATATTCATTAGCAACACACTTTTGGAGAGTTCTGTTGTGTCCTAAAATGTCTTAGACACTATTTTATGTTTTGTTCGCTCCCTGATGCAAAAACAGTGGGTTTAGGTAAGGGTTCTGGTTAGTCTTTTGGGCACTGACAGAAACACATTGCCTTATTCTTCCCCCCCTCAGCATGAAATATCTATTTTAGTACCTGGATTGATTTTTTTCTCCTGTTTATTTGCCAGGCAGTCAGAATGATGTATTTTCACAGGTCATATTAATAGATTAAAATGTCATGATGCAATATAAAGAACCTGTTCAATAGCTTTTTAAAAGCAATGTTTTATTTCTACTCTCTCCTCCCCTTTTCAGGCCAAACAGCTGGAGAACAAAGAGAAGGAACTGGCCAGCATATCCAGCTTCTATAAACAGCAACTAGAAATACTGGACAAAAAGGTAAAAACGGTTTCATCTTATAAACATGTCATTAAAAGGAAATAGGCAGAAATAATCAGAAACGCTCTTTCTATGAACATTCTTCAGTTAAAAGAGTAGTAGCATGTTTAGCACTCCTTGTGACATGTTTAACAGGAGACCTTAGAAACCAGATTCAAACGTCCTCTAGGCTTTTACTGAAAAAAGTCTTCACACTTCAGGAATAGCAAAACAAGTGCTAACATGACATATTACTCACTCTCTTTGGGTAGTCAAATCTCTTTGCCGATACAAGACACTCTTCCTTATCTTGGAAATGTCAAGCCCACATACCAATGTCAGGAGGCAGATGTAAATGAATTGAAAGTCTCAGCAGGCGGATGAGAGCCACGGCTCTCCAGCACTCAGCAGCGGTCTCCCAGCGCGCTAAGAGCTGTATTCGTCTAATCAAATGTACTGTGGCTTTCTCTTCACTGTGTCCTTTAGCCGGCAACCCAGTGGTCTCTTTTTTAAATGGAAAAATAAATAACAGCAGTTTGTCGGGTGCTTTTAGGAAATTATGGCCTGTGTTCCCTCCATCTCAACACTAATGTGTTGTTGATATTTCGCATCCTTTCGCAAAAGCCAAATGCACAGGGGTCTGATAAATGTTGCTTGCTTAAAGAGTAAACTTGGGCAGATTTGTGAAAGTACTCTGAGAGAAGCAAGGTCAGTGTTGGTGCATGAATTCAGGGCAGGAAAAAAGTGCTTTATGCTTTTAGGGAATGGAAAGTGGCTTAGAGGAAGCACACCAGGCAGGAGAGTTACACTACACAGTGCAAGTAAAGACAGGAAGGACATTTCAGAAAAACACAGATGACTAGTACACTGAACATTTTAAAATAAGACTTGGAGAAAAAGATTAGTAAAAAAATAAAATCCTTAGTAATTATTGAGACTGGTGGCTGCTAATTGAACTGCAGTCAGCATCCTGTTCATCATGGAAAACAGTGACGTTTAAAGTGATCCCCAGAAACAGACAAAGGGTCTTCGATGTATCAGATGCCCTGACAAGTGTTATTAGGGGTGTTATGATATTCAATAATGTCATTAATAAGTCAACTTTTAATGTCTGCTTTTTTGATCGCCTGACGTCAGTAAGTAAAACGGGCTCCCCTAGATAAAACCTTTTTATGCTTACATGGAATTTGTGTGGGACTCTCTGCTATGTTGTGTGATAGTCGTTTGTTCACATTAGCAAACTCTATTTCTAATGTAATGTGTTGCACAGGAACATTGTATTGCAGCTAAACGAGAGGCAAGGCATTCAGAGACGCAAAGTAACATCCTTTGGGTTTTCCTAGAAGTCGGACCACTGATTATTGTAGGCCACAGAGAACATCGGAGAAGTTCTCAGTTTTTAACTTACATTACAATCCATTCAAACATAGACACATTGCTTCCTAAATGAACGGAAACTTCAAACACTCACCCCCCCCTCCCCTGCCTATCCTGTGTTTCTCCTCACAACCGCAGATCTCCCTCCAGTATTCAGTAGACAGTCTGTGGGACTTGACTCCCCCTCCACGTCTCTCCACGTCTCTCCCCCTCTCCCTGCATCCGGCAGGGCCCATCAGGCAGACGGGGGACCTTATCTAGTCCCTGGCACTCGCCTCCTTTAGGCCTCTGAGAAAACCTTTTTACATAGCCAAGTTAAATGGAGGGGCCCCTTGCACACCGTGCGGCAAGCAGCACACTGCGCTGCAATGCTTGACGGAGGAGACTGATTGGCAGAAGAGTGGAGGATGCTCTATCTCTCTCCGCTCGCCGCCGCAGTCGCTTTTTCTATCGCCTTTTTTCACCCCTCACTTGCTCGCAGCTGACCTGCATGCGGATGAGGGAGTGAGAAAGAGGCGGACTGGTAGCAGGAGATAAAGAGGCTATATGGACTGTGCATTAAACAGTCTATCCTGAGCCAGCGCCCTGAGCCGCCGTAACTCTCCCTCCTTCTCTTCCTTCATTTTCCAATCTAGCACTCCATTCATCCACGCGTCCTTTCATGCCCCCTTTCCTTTACACTGCCTATTTTACTTTCCTTTCACATTCTCATACCTGTAGCAAACACCAGTTGGCTTGAAATAAATGGCCACTGAGAAGTTGAATTGTGACTGACAAAGCTTATATACATGAAATGCAAAAACTACTTAAAATCCTAATGTCTCTCAAGAGTATAAATTATGATTTGAAGATAGCTTTACATTGCTCTGTCCTGGCCTCTCATCGCTCAATGTTTTATTCGATATTTTTTATACAAAGCAGAGATTTAAAGGTGTTGAACACCATGGTCCACACATGTATATCAGTCCGTGTGGTTGTCTTTACATATTCTAATAGGTCAGAGTTTTTACATAGAATTGTAAGAATGTAAAATACATGCACAAGCAGACACGCAATTGCCCTGATGTGTCGATGATATGAGGAAAAGATTTAAGCAAAAGGCAGCCAAATTAGAAGGAGAATCCACTGGTAATTGGTGTGTGATCTTGCCCTGAATCAACACTCTGTGTGTGTGTGTGTGTGTGTGTGTGTGTGTGTGTGTGTGTGTGTGTGGCGATTACCTGTATGAAAACACACACTAACACACTCTGATGTCCAGTTTGCCCAAGGGATAAATGACGATAACCCATTATTGTGTTTGTCTAAAGGCTGTGCATGCTATCCAATACTGACACAAAGGAAAAGCAGTGTGTTTGTGTGTGTGTTGGCACAACATGTTGGTATGTATGCTGTCACTTCAGAAGTAATTGTGACAGATTGGCCAATACACTGCACAACTTTGCGTTTCCTCTCTTCCCACATGGAGAGACATCCCAAGACACCCTGCAAACATCCTCTCCTTCTCTTTACCAATCCTTTCCCCTCTCCGCTTATTTGTGGATGCCTTCCTAATCTCTTCCCAGTGTACAGGTGGAGTATATCTGTCTCCCTGTGGCAACATAGCCTGTGACTCTGTAAACAAGTCTCAGTTTAAAATTCACCTCTTTTAATCCCCCATCCAACCCCCCTCTCCCTTGTCGACTGCTTCCTCCCAAATAAAAAAAGCAAAAATTAATCCGCCTTCGTCCAAGCGTGGAGCGTGAAACAACCCCTCCCTGAAAATCCTGACATCAGCCCATCTCAATCCACGGCTGCTGGAGGGTGTTCAGACGAGTGTGCACGCAAGGATCATCTGAACACAAGCGTGCTCATACAAACACAGATTTAGTCACACACCTGCATGTATGCAAGCTTACACACACACACACACACACACACACACACACACACACACACACACACACACACACACACACACACACACACACACACACACACACACACACACACACACACACACACACACACACACATGTACCCACACTAATCCCCTCCATGAGTCTTTCCAACACCCCCAAAAACCTTGAGTTTCCCCCCACGAGGGTTATCATCCCTCCTTTCTGTCTCTCCACATTGGGCTTTTGTCCCCATGGGTGCAAACGACTGGGAAGAGCTCAGAGAGAGTGTGTGTGTGTATGTGTGTGTGTGTGTGTGTGCCGCCAGTGATAGTGCTGCCACTTCACTGGTATCATGAGGGCTGAGCTGGGGCTGTTGCTCTGGGTCTTTTCCGCCAACAGACAGCAAAAAAACATGTTGAAACAGCCAAAGACAACACGCAGCCAACACTTTGACTGCATAAGCTCTACCTGTCAGTCCAAACCCTCATTCACACTTCCTGTTTAGATTTACCCGAAATACTTTGTTTATTATATTATTTTCCAACCAAAATGAGTGTGTGCATACAATTGTATTGAGTAGAGTATATACATATAATTTTCATCATTTTAATACTAAAGCAGGATTATATGATCTAAACCAAATGTTGTTGTTTTTTTAATGTTGTTTCTCAGTTTTTTACGCTATAATTGACCAATAAATTGCGGGCTACATTGGCTCCTCTAGCTTATTCTCTCTTTGCCTTGGAAGGGTAGTAACAAGGAGAAGAGGTGGGAAGCCATAGCTGGAAAAGAGAAAAGACCTAAACGGCTAGTGTTTATTTGTTTATTTTCTTCCAAGTACGAGACACTACATCAACCACCGCCTGACCCCAGCCAACCCACAACATAGAGCCTCAGTGGGGGCAACAATCACCAGCAGAAACTCTCTTTACCTTTAAACCATCTGCTTGCTGCTTCCCAACACTCTATGTCCTGAATAATCTGAGGCACCCATGGGTTTAAGCCCCTGTGCTGCCTTTTTTTTTTATCTCGGCTCGAACACTGGATGTCCCACAAGGCAAATACCGACTTTCAAGTTTCAGCTCAGCTTTCCTCTGTTGAGTTTACCCGCTGAGACCTTGACCTGAGGCTAAAGGCTAAGACGTTACCATGTAGCTAGCTTCTTACCACATATTCCCAGGGAGCCAGCCAAGGTATTAGCTAACTCTCCAACAAGAAATAGGACTCAATGTCTCTTTAAAGTCCATGACTTCAGGGCTACGTTTCTAGCACTCTAAATGTAAGGTATTAATTGGCAATGTTTAATGCTTTGTAGATTCATAAACCACCTAGCTGGGGTTTTGAGGTCTTGGACTTTCTTTTATCCCAAAGGTACAGGATGCTGGGATAAAGTATGCCTCAGGTTTTGGAGCTGCAGTTGTAACTACCCCTCCCCTGTCGAGGTTGGATATTTAAGCCTAGTCCACATATTAGCAATGGGGAGATTTAGCAGCAAGAGAAGTATAATCCTGAATCCTTTCCTGGTAAATCCAATATAACACAGCCAGTAAACATAACTGGCAGGGATAAAGTCTGACACATGGGGATGTTTGGCATTGTGAATTACCGCAGCAGCCAAAATGGGACACAAACTCAGATGATATAAGGAAGTGAAACTGTAGACACATTTAATTGGTTTCTAAATTAATATACATGGTCAATAGCTTGATTCAAGACCCATGCAAGGCAGTTAAGAATGTTGACGTTATCTTCCTACTCCGAAGCCACACACATGGGCAAATTGTGGATAAGATCACAAAGGTTATTCGTTTTTTAAATCCACTTAACAACGGCACTTCATTTTGCATATTCTTTAATAAACTGCAGAAGTTTTCAGGGTAGGAAAAAGTGATTGACAGATGATTTGGCCACACGACTGACAAGATGCCAGCTCCTGCAGACTTATATTTTACTGTCTTCTCTTTAACGATCAGGAAATGAAAGGATAAAGAGGCAGATTATTACATTGTAGTGAATACTTGCAGATAGGATTAAGGAAAAATAGATAGCTATAACATTACTTGAGTCATTTCCAGCTGCAGACATTCAGATCAGGAGAAGCATGTCTGCGGATCATTGTGAAATAATGAGATATGAAAATGACTAGGGGGCACTGGAGGAGTAGAGGGCTGGGGATTGTGAAGGAGGTTTGCGTTTGATCCCATCTCTTTCCCTGCTCCGTCACTTCAATTATCGTCCTCTCCTATCACCCCATCTATTGGGAATATATGGAATAATTAAGTACACGCGTAAGAGCGCTGTGGTTATTGGTTTAAAGCGGTGATTACTGCGCAGTGGATGTGTATGAGAGGGTGGTGAGAGAGATTTGCTTTGAGTTTGGGGCATTCTAGACAAACTGTATTTCACATTTTTGGACAAAGAGCCGTAAGGAAGTCATATATCCTACAGAGAGGAGGATTTTAAACAAATGATTAGTACGTTAGCTGGAAAAAAAAAGCACACCAAACACATGGTTATAAAAATTACTTATTGTTTGGCTTCTTCCACGTCAGTGCAACATTCCCCAAAATGCGGTGTAGTTAATTCTGAATATGACCTTGCCCTCTAGGCATGGGGTACACCTGTGTAGCAATTGCAGTTTAAATGCCACTGTTTCTCGCATTGAATAAAGCATACGGAGTAAAAACGAACATCAGCATTCAAATTTGTAAGCAGCGCCGTGAAATTCAAAGGTCGCTAATTTAACAAATGACATTTGGGATACTGCTTATTGCATTTTGCTTATCACCGTTGGCTTATTAGAGTTTGAACTATAGCTAAAAAAGGGAAAATGCAGGTTGTTAAGCTGTAATTCACAGGACTTGATTTTAGGGCTTAGGCAATCTTGTTTTCATGTTTTAAACATTTTATAATGTGAAAGCCATCATTACAAGTATGCCTAAGCACCTGGCTTGATGTTTAATAAGTGAAGTGGAACTTCTTCTGAGCTTTTTAATACCACTGAATGAATTCTCAAGGTTCTTTGTCTCTTTGCCTCCAGAACCTAGAGGACTACAAGCAGACGGCTGAACAGTACAACGAGGCAGCGAGCAAAGCTGAGGCCGACATCAGGTAAATACTGTGCAACACCATTTTCTGTGGAATGAACCATTCAGTGCACCATTACAGTGCTGCTCCTTACTGCCTCAGTACTGTTATGTTTTTTACGAGCCCATCATAGGCTAAAGCAGTTTGCCGAATTCACCTCTAAATAATCTATTAGTTGAGGCTGTGTTTTTTTTTTTTACTGAATAGCCCGATGGTAACAACAGTGAGAAAGCAGATGTGGTCAGAGGCCTGAGTTTGAAGGGAGTTTGCAATGTGTGTGTATACCGTTAATGGTACAGTCCAAACATTACTTCCCACACATACAATGTTTAGGCTAAACGATGCTTTCTTATTATCTTTTCCCTCTCCTTTGTCATAGTATTGTGACAAAACTATCAAATTAATATATCATGTCTCACCATTTTCCTATTAAGATAAGTTAGATAATTCTGACATTGTTGTTTCTCAGACTTTGAATTCATGAGAATATATTTATCTTATTTTAGAATTGTTAAACAATGTTCTTAACATAGCTTTTAATTGTTATCTTGTCATTTTGTCATTACATGCATTTAATAACAAAACAATATCTAAATAATGAGGCAGTACTTTCATCTAGACCACCTGCTGCTTTCTTTCTCAATGTCTTGCTTCATTTGGAAATTAGACATGGAAAAGAAAATAGTGAAAAAGTTTCTATTTTCTTTATTTGCCTTTCCACTGCTCGGAGACAGATAGAATCGTGTGAAGCGGATTAGCTGGTTTTAAATATAATTTCAGCAGTGAATGTGCGCTCGATTCTATGTATTGATTTGTACAAAAATGAATACGTTCTTGTGGCATATTGAGACTCTTCCTACGCTGTCCAATAACTGCTAAAATTCTCTCCTTTCTTCTTCTTTTGTTTATAATGATGCACCTCAATAGCCTTTGTCATGTAGCCAGTACCTGCTTAGTAATCATAGCAATACATGATGAACTCCCTGGCCTTTTAAATGGCCCCATTCGGCTGGTAGTAATAGTAGTAAAACAGAAACAGCAGGATTGGACAAGAAGCAGAGGTTCCTCTTCAGAGTTCAGATTTCTCCTGCTGTCAAAAAGCACGTCGGAGTCATTCAACACTGAACTGCCAGAGAGTGTGGGCCTTGACAATTTACGCCCCTCTTTAACACCGATTCTTAACCATTTTTGAAGGGAGAATGAGCCGAAGAGCTCTGTGAATCCAATTTAGCCAGACAGCCATTAAAATCTTCTTGTCCCGCATGCATGGCAATGATTGTTGCAAATCTGATGAAAGACGACTAATTAATTCAGATCTTTTTTTTCATTGGTTATTTTCACACGCTCATTCATCACCTTTTAGTTCCTATTAACACATAAAACCTTTTTTTACCTTCACACTTATGGTTGCGCATTAAAACCTGTAAAAGTCACAATTTAGGAGCCAGTTATATTACCCTCTGCTAATAAAAGTGTTACATTTATGCAAGTCTCATTGGATTCACTGGGGATACAACAAATACAAATGAAAAGGATCAATCATTTGTATTGGGTTAATTGGGAAGTTTTACATTTATATTTAAATGGCAATATCTGAAAAGAAAAATTGTAATTTTTCTTGATCCTCTCATTTGCGTGCAGGTTGAACTAGATATTACACATATTGTCGATTAGCTTTCCATTGGATAATGAGGGGAGAGCAAATTTGTGGCTCAAGTCATTAAAGGGTTTGTTGATGTGGGAGCAGCGCAGAGGCGTAATTGAATTAGAGCAAACTCTCTTTAATATCACAACCATCTGAATATACATCAGCTACTAACAAGGTGGGAAATGAAAGAAAGTCACTGTCATTGTCGGCACAGTTTTGCAGCATTAGTTTGTATGATGAGGCCTTGTGAGTTAAGGTGCATAAAAAAGCAACCTCCTATCAAATGATTGGCTTTCCTCCTTCTATAATTTAAAGTGTCTGACAAAATATAAAGCAACGCTGTTCTGGAATAAATGTGTGAATGTTATAATTGAGAAACCAGTGCAGCACACATCCCAGTTCTTCCCTGGCAACAGCAAGAGGAAAAGGTAGAAGCTCTGTCGTTTTGATAGCTTTGCACTGTATGATGGCTAGTGACCTCATCCACATTTTCTTGCACCTGGTCCATTGAATTGAACAGAACACAATTCAAGTCCAACATTTTGTCCGAATGATTACATTAGCAAGGATTTGCTATTGTCCGTCTCTGCATTGAAAAGGTTAGGAGATCAGTTCTGCATGAGTTTGCCGAATGAAGAGCATTTTGTCCTTCCACAATGTGTTGCTCATTATTTTTGTTGAAGTGTGACACACACACACGCACCACATTTTTCACTCCCTTTTTTTCTTTCTATCTCAGCCACACATACAGGCACACTTTGTATTCAGGCAGCCACGAGCTCGTCATGTTCAGTCAGCATTTGGGCAGCGTTTCATTGTGCCGTGGTCACGCTGTCATTTCACACTACACTGACCACCCAGTAATTATTCTATTTACCCACCAGTGAAGGGAGGGGTGCAGTGCAGTCCAACACATTATGTAGCTACAGCCTGACTCTTTCTTCTGTCTTTGTGTCTGTCTCCAGTGTCGACCTATAAATCGCTCTCTGAAATATCTTTTCCATCTCAGCTACACATGGTTGCAACTTCTTTTATTGTTCTAAGCAGTTTCTTCTGGAACTTTGATCTTCCTTTTGTCTAGAGGTTCCTTTTGTCTTGAAAGAAGAGGAGTGATGAGGTAGCCTGTGTTATTTATATTCTTTTGATCTCCTTCCTCTTGACAGTTTTTGCTGTATAATTGTTGTACCTGACCTGCAGAAAGACAGTATTCAGGTCAAAACATTGGCTGATAAAAGCCGCAAGAAAAAGTCACAAAATAGTACTATGAGAGGCCGTCTAGCTCACAACTCATACTTGGTCTTACAAACAATATCAGAATCTCACATGTACACCACCAGACTCTTTCACACACAGTATCATACCGTCTTTAACGTACTGTCATTCCTTCCTTCATTTACTATCATACTATCATACATAAATAACTATTCTCTCTCACACACAAAAACTAAATCTCTTAAACGCACCATCATACTCTTGTAAACACACCACTATCGTCTTTCACAAACAACTATAATCTAATAGAACATTATAATAGTGTATGTGAAAGAGGATAGTAGTATGTGTGTAATCGGTAAACAATATATGTAAGACAGAATAATAACCTATATAAGAGGGAATAGTATTTCATGTTAATAACAATAGTCATATATGTAAAACAGAATAGCAGTGAATGAAAGGCCGAATAATCGCTTATAAGAGGTAATAATAGTTCATGTGAATGACTATAGGTATGTGTATAAAACAGAATGATAGGGTGTGTGCATAAGAGTAGTTATGAGTGTGAGAGAGTATGATTGAAAAGGAAGTGAGTTTGATTGAAAAGGAAGTTGGACTAAATTCTCAGTTCCTGATTGGCTCTACGTTTTTCGTTTGACGGACACCGCCTAAGAAAGGCAGTAGAATGCTACTAATTTTCCCTATAGAACCTGAAGAGTAAAAGGGTCAAGTCCGTCAGAAAGCAATGACTGTAAGTGTAAGTGTAAGCTTTACACTTACTAACATGTATTGTGTTTATGTGATGACATTTGGAGATGTTTAAACTCAATGAGAAAATGCGTTAGCATTCGCGCTAGCGTTAGCATACACGCTAGCGTTAGCCATACTAGCCTGCATACATGCTTATTGCACAGCTAGTGTAAATAACCCCATTTGTGTTCTGTGAGACTGAAGGGGATGTTGCATTGTTTTTTGTTGCTTTCGTTGCAGTTTTATATACGTCTTAAATGTAATTTAGGTTAACTTCCTGTTGTATTTAGATGCTTTTATTTTGAAGGCGAGTTTACGCTGTTGACAGGAAGTTGTTGTTGCTATGGAAACAACATGACTGCGAAAAGAAATATCTTCTACATATAAAGACGGAGAAAGTACAGAATAAAGTGTATGTTTAAATGTTAGCACCCCCCGAAGAGGCACAAGGTTGGTATTTACTATAATATAAAATTGTAGGTTGTGTCCTAATTCGTTTATAGGCTGTTTTGTAGCTTTGCTGTCTGTTTACAGTTAATTTTTGGTAGTATGCTAAAATGATTCTAATACGGATTGAGCCTAAATGTATTTGTTATTTTTGTGTCTTTATAGCTCCTACGTTGACTCTGGAGTTTCAATAAATTCTAAATCATCAGTAAAGTCTACGACCATATTTCGGAGGGATATGCTACAGCTAGCATTAGCTATATTTACCTTGTTTACACTTAAGTGTTAATCTGTGTATGTTACTGTGTATGAGATCATTAAGTGCCTTGTATCTTCTTTTTTTATAGTTTCACTCCGTTTGAATAAAGAGCCAATATACTGCTAATATGCATGTTAATTAACAACTACTTGATGGTGAATTTGTGTACCTTAATATAAAGTGTTACCAAAAGTTCTTATTGCAGCTCAAGTTTAGCTAGCAGTGCTCTGAGCAGCTTCAGGCTTTGTTTTCAAGGCTGTAAACCAGTCAAGGAATGAATATTTAAACTGACTTCCTGTTGGATCAACCTGACTTCCTTTTTAAAGTATACTCTCTCACAACCAGTACAATGTCCTCTCACATAAACTGTCATAAGCTCTCAAAAACACAAGCATTATCTTTCACATACACTATCATTCTTTCTCACACACACACTACTATACCCTCATACATACTACAATTCCTCTCTCACATACACTATCATTCTCTCACACACACACACTACTATACCCTCATACATACTACAATTCCTCTCTCACATACACTATCATTCTCTCTCAAACACACACTACTATACCCTCACACACACTACAATTCCTCTCTCACATACACTATCATTCTCTCTCACACACACTACTATACCCTCATACATACTACAATTCCTCTCTCACATACACTATCATTCTTTCTCACACACAAAGTTTTCTATCTTGCATACACTACTAGAGTATTATATTGTAGTATGATGTTGTCTGTAAGTGGGAATAATAGTGTTTCTAAGAAAGTACACTTTGGTATGTAAGTAAGTTTGATTTATGGCCCAGACAAAAGTGTGTGAAAGAGAGTATGATTTTGCGTGTACAAGTGTTTAGCAATATGTATAAAAGAGTTTAATGGTGTATGTGGGAGATTCTGATATTGTTTGTAAGACCAAGTATGAGTTGTGAGCTAGACGGCCTCTCATAAAATGCACTTCAATGACAACAACAAAATGATTGTTACCTTAAAAGGAGTTTAGCAGTTAGGAATCAATATTCCTGTAATAGGGGAGATCTTTATTGGCGCATTTGTACTTGTGGAGAGGGTGATTTGAGCTGTTAGTATTGGTGGAAGATGTTGACAAATTGATTTCCTGCAGTAAGAAAAAGGAACAAGTTTTATCATTAACCAAAGCAGCATCTGAAATGAAGAGCCAGCGGCAGTATAACACAGTCTGTTCTGTAAGACTAAACCATATATGTTAAGAAAATTACAATTTAAAGAAAAAGAAACCAAAGCTAATTTTCAGGGAGATGGAAATCAGGTACAGTTTTCTTGAGTAGTTGTAAAGGACATCACCATAACAAATCTCTAGTGATTTCCACTTTTTTATTGACAGTTTTCCAACTTTGGCTCTTTTTTAATAGCTGTGATTCCAAAACCGGCCCAACATCTCAATGCAAAAGTGAAATCTAAAAGCTGCCTCTCTCACCTGACGAGGTTGAATTTAAGATAGAAGCCTCCTGTGTTATTGCCTCTTTATTCCTGCATCGGACACATCTGTAAAAGGTTATGTTGTCTACTTGCCTCGCCCAAACACATGGAGCATTTTAAAGAAGTTCATCCATTAGCCTTGCCTTGGGGTATCAGACTAGCTATATTCCGCAAAAATACCTCACCCGAGAGACCCACAAGATTGCGGCTTAGCTTACTTTAGGATCTAAAAATCCATTAATCATCTTAAAAAAATTCTGGTTAACCTCAAAGTGTTTGTAAAGACAGAACCTGAGTGAACCTTAGGTGGATGTTGTTGTGAGTTTTCACCATGAAGTAACTGCTGACAGTTTGTAGGTAAAAGCCTTCTTTTATATAGGGTTTGTTATTTCTTCTTTATGTGTCTATTTCTGTGTGTATGTGGGTAGCATGTCCAATTAGTGAAACAGACAGGTAGCTAACTCTAAGGATCTCTGTGCCCCACACGGTAGTCGACTGCTAGTCATTACCAGAGACAGGACCTGTCTGCACTGTGTGGTCCAACAAAGATTTACCATTAAGACAGAAGGCTGAAGTCTCGTACACACAGTGCTTCGGCTACTGCCTCTGTGTACTTCTCTCTGACTACCTCTATACAGTGTGTGTGTGTGTGTGTGTGTGTGTTTGTAGTTGTGTAGTTGTGTGTGTGCTGCTTGGACTTGTTTTTGATTGCTGTTCCCTTTTGAGACATAGAAATGTTTTGGTGGACTGAAGATTAAACTCTGTAAAGTTTTTAGATTGTTGTCATATCATAAGCTTAGGATATTGCTCTATACCTTAGAAAAGGTAAGTTTACTGAGTATTATGACTACTAAAATAACTACTACTACTACTGAAAAGGGAGATCTCTGCCAGTAGAGATATATATAGAAACACCTACACACAGATACAGGACAGATTTGGCCTGTGCAGTTGCAATAGATGTGATAAAACAAGACAGTGTAAATTCTCATTTTACATTTTTCACATTAAACACATTTTCCATCATTTATTCAAGACATTTCCTTTTACATGTTGATGATGTATGATGTAAGACAGTTATTTACGTTACAGTTTAATTGGTCTATGTTCCATTTGCATTTCCAGTTAAATAAGACATTGCCTGCTGTTAGTATAGGAAGTAGTGATCATCCAAGTAACCGAGGCCTGACCCAGAACTTGAGTCGGGCTGCATCAGAATCACTTATATTCTAATCAGGAAAGGTTGGGTCCCTTTCCTTTGCAACCAGTTTTGGGTCTCTATGTTAAATATACAGTAATTCCCAAATGGATTAGATTGAACTCCCCTATTAACTCTGACGTTGTGGTGTGTCATATTCATCACAGCAGAAATACGACAATTTTGTGGTCGGAAAAGTATTTCCTCCTAATCTTTTTGACCTTTTCTGCTTGTTTAGTCTACTGTTGCCATTCTTTGTGATAGCTCTGTAACTCTGCTCGGGTCATCTGCATTTTGGACAAGACAACAGGAGATTATTTTACACTCATGTAGCAATGTAACATACAGCAAAGCAAAGTAAGAGATTATTTCTCTTTGTCATGGATTTTAAAAGCTACAGTGTTTTTTTTTAAGAAAAGTGAAGTTGTTTGAAGTAAAAGGAGCTTCAAATGATAAAAATCTGGAATTGAAATAGTTGATGATAAAAAGGCTAGTGATGTAGAGTGATAGCAGCCAATGGCTCCGGAGAGCATGTCCCCCCCCACATCCCCATCAACTCGAGTGAGTCGTCCAACCGCAAGGTCTCCTGATTGAAAAGTTATCAGCGATGAGATGTCACACACAAACACAAGTGCACATGCGGCCCTTATCTTGTTCCCACATGTCACCTGTTTTAATGAAACACTCTCCTTATCCCCTCCCATCTCCCTGTCCCTATACTCCCACAAAGTGAGTTTGGTGGGGATCAATCAGCAAGGCTAACAGAGTGAGAATTGTTCTCCTACATTCCTATCTGCCTGCAGCACTTCAGCTGTCAGCGTGAGAAGATACGGAGAGTTCTGTCTGTCTCCAGTCCGTGGCTTGGACTTGCTTTTCTTTTTGTTTTTTAACTTAGTTTTTATTTCAGTTTCATTATACATACATGTTCACATTTTGGTCAACGGTTTTTCCATTTTCATTTAGCTGTATCTACATAGCCAACATAAGAAAAAAAAAAAAAGTACAAAAAGGGATCAATACAAATAATAATAATACAATAGACATATGAAAAGATAAATACATACTAATAATAATAATAATAAAATAAAACAGCAAAGGGGGGGGGTCATCTGTGTGTGTGTGTGTGTGTAGTTGTGTGTGTGCTGCTTGGACTTGTTTTTGATTGCTGTTCCCTTTTGGTGGACTGAAGATTAAACTCTGTGAAGTTTTTAGATTGTTGTCATATCATAAGCTTAGGATATTGCTCTATACCTTAGAAAAGGTAAGTTTACTGAGTATTATGAATACTAGAATAACTACTACTACTACTGAAAAGGGAGATCTCTGCCAGTAGAACTATAATGATGTGGATGTGATCCTTGTGGAAGTATCATAAAAGCTTTACAAAGCCTCGAACAATGCAGTGTGCATGCTCTGTCATTCCTTTTGATCTCACCCCAGCCATGACATCTCTGATCCTCTCCTCTCTCCCCCTCCACTCAGCGTAATAATACAAATCAAATGTACAATGCCATGGCTGCCGCCTAAAAGAAAAAACGAAATCCTTGTCATCATACATTAATAACCACACACACACACACACACACACACACACACACACAGTGTCCCAACTTTGACACTGGGAGAATAATAAGATCTACGCCCTTACGATTTTTCCTTTTTCTTCTTATTGCTTAATTCCCTAATGTCACGCCTTGCAGTGGCGAAGAACTTGAGCTCTCTTCATGAAAACCACACACTGCTAAGGTGAGACACAAAATAATGAAATACTTTACCAATTTGAACCTAATCTTCTTCCCCAAACTCTGCACGTATTTATGCAAAACATCACAGGCACAAAGCAATTGGAGTGTTGTTTTGCTCCTTCTCCCTGCAAAGTTGGCTATCAAACTAGCTGGGGCGGCTAATGTTTTTCTAATAAGAGCTCACCTTTAATTTCAGTCAAATGAGGCAGTTGGTGAAGATTAGCAGAGGCAATTTTCTGCTTCAGATTCCATTATTAAAGCACTCCTGCTATCAGAAAGTTTCTCTTGTTGGATTGAGAAAAGTTTTTTTTTTCTTGAGCTTGGACTAATACCTTCAGGCTATTGTTGCTGTTATCTTCTTCTCTAAGGGAGTCATTCAGAATGCCTAGCAGCTGTCAAACATCAGCCAGTCGTATCATTTAAATCCTGTGATTGAAACTCTCGGCTACGGGTTTAAAACTGACCAACACAACGACAGCATTTGTATTGTCAGTGCAACAATACACATTGTTTGTTTTCAAGAGCCGACCTCGGCAAATCCTATATTTTAAATCTCATAACGTTTCTTTAATTTGAATTGGAAGCATTCAGCCCAAACTCCTATACCCTATATCAAAAGACTATTAAGTATTTTATAAATATCTCAAGGTAACACCACGACAGGTGAGTGTTTCCAGCTTTCTTTAATATGGTTTAAATTGTTTTAGTCTGCTCTTATTAACATCAACCAATTAATTAAATGGAACCTGATAGCACCTTTTCAGATCCCAATATAATGCCAAACATTACACAAAGTGCACTAACTAAACATTAAGGCACAGAGTGGCGTGGCACCGCACCACGAGGCAGAGGTAAAATGCAGATTGTGGTGGTTGCCATGGGTTACTGTTTGTCTATGCAAGCTGCAAGGGTTATTTGTCATCTAATACGTCACTGTCAAGTTCAGTCTCTCTCTCTCTCTCTCTCTCTCTCTCTGTCTCCCTCTCTCAGGTTGCATTCACTTCCCTTTCATGAATATTCTCTCCGCCAGTGATTTATTTAATCCTGTCGCTCTACCCTCTGCTGCACACGGCGCACACACACACACACCACACACACACACACACACACCACACACACACACACACACAGATACCAGTGCAGAACAAATTCTCCTGCAGTCTTCCGCATGTACAGTTTATCTCACACACACACACACAAACACACGCCGTGCATTTACAAAGCACAGTTAAAATGTGCACACTAATTTATTGTGTGTATTTGTCAGTGAAGGAAGGGACTACTGAGCTCATTCATATGTGAAGGATGTATGATTCTGTAATTGCTTTATGGCATGGCATGAGGGCAGTTGTGTGTGTCAGTGTGTGTGGTGTGTGCGTGCATGATTGCGTATGTGAATGTCAGGTGGTCAGCTTCCAAAAATAAATAGGCATGTCCCATCATGTTAAAGGAAGTCATGCGTCTCTTTATCAAATTGAACACTAATTCTTTCTATTTCCCTCTCTGTCTTTTGTCCTTTTCCCCCTCAATAGTTTAGTGTTATACAGAGTGTAAACAGACGGAAAAACGACTGCGGAATAGCATCTCATTGCTTTATATTCTATTATAGTATACTATTGTATTCTATTTGAGATTCAAAGCTCAGTCTTGACCTATGTGACAGCAGTTGACAAAACAATCTCACCTCGAGGGGTTATGAAAACATATCATGAATAAGAACTAATTTGGTGGCCAGAAAAACAAACATTAAATATTCTTTTAGAATTAATTTCCTATTCTGTTCTAATATATTTATATTCTGTTATTTTCCATTATATTCTGATCTGTTTGGTTGTTTTACATACTTTGGTTGATTGATTTGTTCTTGTCTTTTTCAAAATTCAGTTCTGTTTTGTATTGTTCTATTATATTCAATTGTTCTTTTGTTCTCCGGTTTGTATTATTTTCAGTTTTGCTCTCTTCTATTGCCAGTGGACTGAGTGTGAATATGAGAGGTTGTACAGGATGCAGCGCTGTGAATAATTAGTTGTGTGTGTGTGTGTGTGTGTGTGTGTGTGTGTGTGTGTGTATCCATATCCCAATCCTTCCAGTTACGAGTTCTGTCACAACGGCAGGTAAATTACTACAAGCAACAGAGCACTCAAGGATTACCCTCATGTAGGATTAGCATTTGTACCTGTGTGTGTGTGTGTGTGTGTGTGTGTGTGTGTGTGTGTGTGTGGATATGATTGTGTGCTTTATCCACACCGGCTTGCACTGTATGTGCGTAAGTAAGATAAAAAGAAATGAGAAAGTTTGACTGACTCCTAAGCTGCTTTGTCAATGCATAATTCATCTCTTTCCAGGCTGCACCTTGGAGCCTTTAAAAACTATTTCAGCTTCTCCAACTGCAACAAAAAACAACATCAACAATCTTATAATGTGATTATTTTCCTTGTCTCTTCATCAGATTGAATGACACAAACAGAAATCATCACGCTGGCTGTTACTGTAGTTTGGATTTAGCCTTCTAGGAATGGGTTACATTTAGTCACTTGGATCTAATTGATTCTTCTTGTTTTGTTTGTGCAAATTTGATATTGAAATTCAACTCGGCAATTACAGTATGAATTGAGTAAGTACCTGTGATTTCCTTTTTAATTCATTTTCAGCCATTCTTTTTTTTATCCTGCTGTTGCTGACTTGTTTACTAATGTCATCGTGAGATATGATGAGAGAAGTCATCTTTTACGGCTCTCTAGTTCTTTGACTAAACATTCAACGGTTTTATGGCTGTTTATAACATGTTTGATAATGTTTCTGCTCTTTGACCTGTTTCACTCCTCTAGTAAGACACCGTCAGATCTCAGCGTGTAGTTTGTCACTGAAACTAAATAAAAATGTAATTGTTGAAAATCATCTTCAGAAATATGACGGTAAATCCCAGGTTGTAAAGAAAGAAAATCATGTTTTCCTTATTCCATAAATAATAATTGACTAATAAACGTATCAAATTGGATTAGCTTTAAAGTTAACATTTTGAAGATCCTCGTTTTTTTTCCGTTTTTTCTCAATTTGTGATTCCAGGTGTTTTTTTTACAGATGTTACATCCCGGTAATGTCCCCACAGACGCTCAGTTTGTGAAACCACACATGGAAAAGCTTTCATAATTGGGCTGAGACTCAATTAACATCATGTTACCTCATTTTTCTGAAAGTGATTTTAACATTTTTATCTTCTGTGTTGAAGATGTTCTGCCATGTTTTATGTTTCATTTTGATAAAAAGGCTACAGTTCACTTTTAATTATAACAAAATGTCATAAAGTATTTGAAAAATGATTTGTCAAAAGAAAGATTAAACATGACAATTATTAAAAAAAATTCAAATATTCTGGAAGCACAACAGAAAGAGCAATAACAGTGCTTAATAACTCACACAGGATGAACAAAAGATCAAAGTTATCACTCGTTTTTTTTACTAGGCCTCTTAACAGGAGAGGCAGAGTTTAAAACGAGACAGTCCAATGAACCACCAAAACGCAGAGCATAGTAATTGTAGGCTGACGCACACAGTTAATAAAGACATCCTCAGTTTGCAGTGTTGTGTTGTGATCGCACTGACCCTGCCCCCTGCCCTGTGTTTCTGTGCAGACCCCGGCAGATTGGCTCTGTGTGCAGCGGGCTACAGTCCCAGGTGCTGCAGTGCTACAGAGACCATCCACAGCAGACCCTGCTCTGCTCCAGCCTGGCCCGACAGTACATGAGCTGCGTCCAGCAGGCCAAGAAGGTAGGCGGGGGTTACACACTGTACTGTGCGTGGGTGTGGGAGCGCCAGAGAAATTGTGTTTTTTTTTTGTTGAAAAAAGGAAATCCACATGTCTCTACTAATAATGAATTTCCCATTATCATTGTTTTGTTTTTTCTTGGTTATCATTCCTTGCTCATTCTCTTTAAAGGTCACCTATTATGCAAAATCCACTTTTTCACATCTTTTATACATGAACATGTGTCCCCTCTGTGTAAAGAGACTCTGAAAGTTTCAGGAATAAATATTCACTCTCTTTTTCTCCTGATCCATTTATATAAAAACCTGTCTGAAAATGAGCTGATCAGATTTTGGCCACTTTATGATGTCATAACGATGTTTTGGCTTGTGTAAGCATTAGCCAATCACCAACCAAGGTAACCCCCCCCACACCTTATCACCTGCATCTCCTCCTAGAGCACCATTGGGTTTTTTTTAACCAAATATCTCTCAGAGGGGCATGGGGAGGGGCTCCTTATTTTCATCTAAAGTAACAGACAGAGAATCAGCACTTTTGAAACAGGGCTGAAACAGAGGGGATTATGGGATGCTGCAATGCATGATCTGTTTGGTATTTGGAGCCAAACACTTTAGAGACATGTTTTGTATATATCTGAGACCTATAATATATTGATGAAAAACAGTATAATAGGGGACCTTTAAATAACAAACTTGGCAGAATACTAAGAGTAGCTCACTTTCCTTTAAAGATACACTTTTTTTTTTATTAGCTCACAGTTTTTCTAAATACAATAGAAGTAAATTTGTGAGACCTGGAAGAATCTTGACAGTGATGGAAGAAAAAGGTGACAAATCATCCTTTCAGTCGTCACACTGAATCAGTTAGCTTCAGAGAATAGTAATCTGCATACTTCCACACTTCAGATAGGAGGCTAAATCCGTGAGACATGCCTATTGAGCAGATTTCGCCAGGCGTGCTCTGTGTTTTGGAACTTTCTGATAGGAAGATTACACCGTTATTAGTGTATTAAAATCAGTTTTGGCATTCAGCTCTTTGAAATGCATTCTGTTTTCTGCTGATACTTTCACAAATACTGTGCAGACCCTGCTCTTATCTACAAAGTGCTTATTTTACCCTATTTCTCCATCAAAAAACAATAATGAATGGGGCAATTTGCACATTATTATCGGGACAAAATGTACTGATACGGCTCCAAAGTAGATAAAAGGCACAACACAACAATTGGTGAATTTGGCAGTTTAAACGGTCGATAAAAGCCAAGCAAAGGCACAAATTAAAAGCAATCAGTCTTTTTAAACTACTTCCAAAGACATTTGCCAGTGGGATGGTGCTCTTTGGAGGAAAAAACGGTGTTAATGTGTATGTGGGTGAGTTTGGTGGGTTTTGTTTGTGACCATGTGTTGTATGAATCCAGATTGTGAGTGTCAGAGTAAAGGCAAACAGTTTTTCTCTTTTTGAATACAGATTCAATCAGGTTTATCCTTGACAGAGTGTGTGTGAATGAGAAGGAAAGAGAGGGGGAACACAGAAGAGACAAAAAGAGAACGAGTGAAAGGGAAAATGCATTTCAAAATAATGCTTCAGTCTGATTCAACAAGTAAAAGTAAAAGTGTTGTGGGCTTAACTTTTGTAGAAGAAGGTTGATTTGACTTTATAATTGAGGTCTAGTCCTTTTCAACCGTTTGTTGTATTGCAGGCCAAACTGTCAAATGACTCTGAACCGAAGTGTATTCACATCATAAAAACCCCAGAGTTTGTCCGCCTGAAAGACATAACTCTAAGATTTTACACCTTTCTGAAATTCCAGACCGCTTCTTTCGTACCATCTCGATCCCAAACACTTTATCGCTGACATCGTCTCTGTCTAACCTTTCTTTATTGGGATAATCTAGCAGAGATCACATCTTGCTCTCCTGCGGTACTCTTTTGTAGATGGTTGGATTTTCAGACTGACCTTTAAGACTTCTAAAGAGTGCTCTATCCAGGTTCAAACTCAAAAGGGCATATAAATGTTCCTAGATTTAAGATATAAGTATAAAAGACCTCCCATTGAAGTGCCTGATTAAGCAGTCCACATCCAATATACATCCTGTTTTGTGTCCTTTACAGTTTTATTTCTCTCGTTATCCACCCATCTTTAGTTTTATCTGCTCATCCTTGGCTCTTTCGTGCAGCTGTCGTTGTTGATCCATCTTTTCTCCGCCACTTCCCATCCTCCATTTGTCCCTCTTTATATATAAAAGCCTCTTTTACCGCCCTTCACGGCACACTTTGTCACATTAGCTAGTGCATTAGCTCTGAGCTGCGCTGCTAGCTGTGGAGCTTTGTTATGTCTTTCAGACCCACTGCTGTTTTTGTTGAAAACACAATTACTCAAAAGGCCCTTTAAGGAGTCTGAGTCATTAAAACACATTTATACAGGCAACAAAGTGCTAGTTTGTCCATATAATAATAATAATAATAATCATCATCATAATGATAA
Organism: Dissostichus eleginoides; assembly: GCA_031216635.1. Classification (NCBI taxonomy): domain Eukaryota; kingdom Metazoa; phylum Chordata; class Actinopteri; order Perciformes; family Nototheniidae; genus Dissostichus; species Dissostichus eleginoides. Next base: position 13,738,637 of record CM062265.1, read on the forward strand.
TAATACATGTTATTATATATCGTGAACTTTAACAATAACATTTTTTAATTAAAACTGCGGTCACAGATGTGCGCAGTGATGAGCGGGCCCTCGCGTCCGTGTGCCTGTCGGGGAGGGTCGCCGGTCGTCCCCGCCAGTCCTCCGAAATGAGCCGTTTGTCATCCCTCTAAATTGTTTACCTGACTTTGCGTTCCTTCGTTTCGCCGTCTCGAAGGAAAACAAATTTCTCAAAAGGCTCGTCGAGGATCGATTATTGAGGAGGCTGTCTGGAGGAGCCGTAACCGAGGATACACTGATTTAGAGGAGAGAGAGAGGAGAGAGGAGAGAGAGAGAGAGAGAGGAGAGAGGAGAGTCTCTGGAGGAGCTATAACCGAGGGTACACTGATGTATCCTCCGGAGTCGATTTCAGCCAACAGTGATGTTTAAAAGAGGCGTGACGCATGGCTGGACTTATGTCAAGGAAGCAAAGCTCTGCAAACTGTTCCCGTTGTGATTATAAGTTATTTAAGATGATCAAATGTGCATCAGACTTTCTGCCCTTTACCGTTTGTTTACTCACTAATCACATCTCGCCTGGATGTTAGGCTATTTTTTTTTAATACAACTGCTTTCATTCAGACGCGATGTTTACAGTGAGAACAGCAATAACATATGTAACAGGCCTACATTGCACACTTTATTTGTATGCTTTAGTAGATATCTACAAGTAAAGAGTAGATATTATTCATGAAACCATATAGTGTATAGCTGTAGCCTGATATACATGATATGCTTTAGGAGCTGTATGTGTGTGTTGTACAGTGAGTAGGTGTCTGTTGTAATTTAATTTGCCGCCAGCAGAGGCGGTGTGTGTGTGTGTGGGTTAGGGGTTAGGGCCAGTGTGCGAAATACGGGGGGGTCCGGGGGAGCTCGACTCCCCCGATTAACACCTGAGCCCCCCTGAAAGCCTCAACAGCAAAATTTGAGGGGGGTCTCAAATTATAATATTTATTTGTCACTTGAAATGGTCACTAAAATGTTTTTAAGCTTACTATGTCCAGTATTCATAATTCAAAACATTTGTTCACAAATATAATCTATTTTGGCTGGCAGAAGCATTTCCTCGCATAGAATCGAAAACAGACAGCTCTTTAACGGTCGCGTATTCATTCATTCATATGAACGTCAGAATATAGAATTATTTGACGTCACCCCTGAAGACGCCAGACGGCGCCCCGGTTGAGAAACGCTGCTATAGACTACTGATTGGGCCCGGACTGGCCATCGGAAGGACTGGGAGGTTTCCCGATGGCCTGGCCTGTTATGTGGCCTGTTGGCCTGAGGATTTCTTTATTTTTTGTATGTATTGTGAACGCAACGCTGCGCAAATGTGGGTCTGCCTCAAACAGGGGGACTGTCTGTCTACATCTAGTCTAGTTTATTTTCCCCTCAAAATGCACCAGATTGATGCATTTGACTCCAACATTTAAAAACAAATCTTACCGGGGGAGCATGCCCCCGGACCCCCCTAGAGTAGGCCGCCTACTGCATATTGAGAAATCTTCGACCGGTATATTGCGCAATAAATGGGAGATGGGGACCCCCCGATTATTGACGGGTATTTCGCACACTGGTTAGGGCTAACCCTAAACCCTAACCCTAACCAGTTATGAGCATTTCTTTGTAAGCCCCGACTTTTTGCAAACAGGTTTAGATTAATGACGGCCATATTTATCGACTGAACATGCTCATTTTCTACGAATGTGTCTGACCCTCCACCGATGCTGTATACTAAGTGTGGCGTTGAAAAACAAAAAATGGAAATTTAAGGTAATATTTTACTGTTTTTAACATTATGCTAATTAAAAAAAAATGAAGTAGGCGGAGCTTAGGGGTTCATGGAGATAATATGTAGAGTAGGTACACCCGAATAAGTGTGCAAAATTTCAGGTCATTCGGAGTTAACGGTGCGACTTTGTAAATGTTTCCATAATGGAAATGTAGTAGTTTGGATTAATGTATTTGTCAAAAATTGTACATTCTCCGTTAGCTTACGAGCTCCCCGTTCGAGCAAATGACTATTCCTTTGTAATGTAGCATCACATTGGACATGCGCTTAAGTTGTCCTAGATTGGAATTTTTCAGATCATTTCCCTATGAGGAATTATGAGAAATTGTGCTTAAAATGCATGAAAAACGCACATTTAAAAAAATGGCTGACTTTCTGGGGGGCGGGGCTAATGAAAAGTAATTCGAAATATGTGTGCAATCATAATAGCAATGTGTATACAGCGTTTCGTGAATATCGGAAAAACGATATGCGAGTAGTTTGGAGTAATTTGTGACATGTAAATGGTCAAAAATGGGAAATTGTCCGTTCGCTTACGAGCTCCTCGTTTGAGCGATCGACTATTCCTTCGCAATTTAGCATCACATTGGATATGCGCTTAACTTGTCCTGGATTGGAATTTTTCCGATCATTTCCCTAGGAGGAGTTGGCAAGAATGTGCTTAAAATGCATGAAAAACGCACATTTTTCAAAATGGCCGACTTTCTGGGGGGCGGGGCTAATGAAAGCCAATTTGAAATATGTCCGCAATCATAAGAGCAAAGTGTCTACAGCGTTTCGTGAATATTCGAATAACTGTATGCGAGTAGTTTGGAGTCATTTGTGACATGTAAATGTTCAAAAATGGAAAATTCTCCGTTGGCTTACGAGCTCCTCGTTTGAGCGATCGACTATTCCTTCGCAATTTAGCATCACATTGGATATAGGCTGAACTTGTCCTGGACTGGAATTTTTCCGATCATTTCCCTAGGAGGAGTTCGCAAGAATGTGCTTAAAATGCATGAAAAACGCACATTTTTCAAAATGGCCGACTTTCTCGGGGGCGGGGCTTATGGAAGCTAATTAGAAATATGTCCGTAATTCCATGAGGAATCTTTGTGCCAAAATTCGTGAAGTTCTGAGAAACTATATGTGACTACCACACAATAGGGGGCGCTAGTGAGCAGTTTTTTTGAAAAATTACGTTTTTTTTTTACATTCTCGAAAAAGTCGTGGGCTGTGACGTGTGTACCGAGTTTTGCGTCCGAAGCTGATTTTATGCTATCGCGATTTAAAAGAAATGTATAGGCCACGCCCACATTCTGCATTTGTTGCGACACTTTAAATCTCAGTTCGTAGTCACCCCGAGAGTATGTGTAAAGAAAAAAAAAAGAAATTCGTCCATCCGTTCTTGAGTTATAAATTGGTGGTGTTTTTGGCGCCCCCTATAGTCCAAAATGAAAATGCTTTAGTGTGCCTATTCTCCAAGACGGACTGAACCTATCCACCAAAATCTGTGATATATGGATACATTGTTGATGAGTTATGAGCATTTCTTTCTAAGCCCCGCATTTTTGCTAGTACGTTTTGATTCATGGCGGCAATATTTATCGTGTTAACATACTCATTTTCTACGTTAATGTGTATGACCCTCCGCCGATGCTGTATACGAAGTTTGGTGTTCAAAAACTGAAAATTGAAATTTAAGTGAATATTTCACTGTTTTGAACATTATGCTAATTAGAAAAAAATAAAAGTAGGCGGAGCTTAGGGGTCCAAGAGGATTATTTGTAGAACAGGTCCACCCGGATATGTGTGCAAAATTTCAGGTCATTCGGAGTTACGGTGCGACTTTGTAAATTTATTCCGAAATGGGTTTTTCATAGGTGGCGCTAGCGAGCACCTTGGACAATTTGAACCCATTGACTCCAGAATGTTGAATTTTTCACCGGTCCTGGCGTCTGTGCAAAATTATACAACTTTGTGAGCGTCCTAAAGCCCTCAAAAACAGGAAACACCAGCACTATAATAATAAGAAGAAGAAGAAGAAGAAGAATTCCACCAAGAACAATAGGTTTCCTCGCACTTCGTGCAAGGACGCCGTTGGGTCCTAGCACATCGTGCTCGGGCCCTAAAAACTGCGGTCGCAGAGTGCGTGCAGTGATGAGCGGGCCCTCGCGTCCGTGCGCCTGTCGGGGAGGGCGGCCGGTCGTCCCGGCGTCAAGCAGACGCGCGCGAGTCCTCCGAAATGAGCCGTTTGTCATTTCTCTCATTTTCGCGTCCCAGGCTCCCAGGTCCTCCGGCAGCGACCCGGAAACGGATGTCGGCGCGTCGTCTCGAAGGAAAACAAATTTCTCTAAAGGCTCGTCGAGGCTGTCTGGAGGAGCCGTAACCGAGGATACACTGATTTAGAGGAGAGAGGAGAGAGGAGAGAGCAGTGTCTCTGGAGGAGCTATAACCGAGGGTACACTGATTTAGAGGAGAGAGGAGAGAGGAGAGAGGAGAGAGGAGAGTCTCTGGAGGAGCTATAACCGAGGGTACACTGATGTATCCTCCGGAGTTGATTTCAGCCACCAGTGATGTTTAAAAGAGGCGTGACGCATGGCTGGACTTATGTCAACAAAGCAAAGCTCTGCAACTGTTCCCGTTGTGATTATAAGTTATTTAAGATGATCAAATGTGCATCAGACTTTCTGCCCTTTACCGTTTGTTTACTCACTAATCACATCTCGCCTGGATGTTAGGCTATTTTTTTTTTAATACAACTGCTTTCATTCAGACGCGATGTTTACAGTGAGAACAGCAATAACATATGTAACAGGCCTACATTGCACACTTTATTTGTATGCTTTAGTAGATATCTACAAGTAAAGAGTAGATATTATTCATGAAACCATATAGTGTATAGCTGTAGCCTGATATACATGATATGCTTTAGGAGCTGTATGTGTGTGTTGTACAGTGAGTAGGTGTCTGTTGTAATTTAATTTGCCGCCAGCAGAGGCGGTGTGTGTGTGTGGGTTAGGGGTTACGGCTAACCCTAAACCTAAACCCTAACCCTAACCAGTTATGAGCATTTCTTTGTAAGCCCCGACTTTTTGCAAACAGGTTTAGATTAATGACGGCCATATTTATCGACTGAACATGCTCATTTTCTACGGTAATGTGTCTGACCCTCCACCGATGCTGTATACTAAGTGTGGCGTTGAAAAACAAAAAATGGAAATTTAAGGTAATATTTTACTGTTTTTAACATTATGCTAATTAAAAAAAAATGAAGTAGGCGGAGCTTAGGGGTTCATGGAGATAATATGTAGAGTAGGTCCACCTGAATAAGTGTGCAAAATTTCAGGTCATTCGGAGTTAACGGTGCGACTTTGTAAATGTTTCCATAATGGAAATGTAGTAGTTTGGATTAATGTATTTATCAAAAATGGTACATTCTCCGTTAGCTTACGAGCTCCCCGTTCGAGCAAATGACTATTCCTTTGCAATGTAGCATCACATTGGATATGCGCTTAAGTTGTCCTAGATAGGAATTTTTCCGATCATTTCCCTATGAGGAATTAGCGAAAATGTGCTTAAAATGCATGAAAAACGCACATTTTTCAAAATGGCCGACTTTCTGGGGGGCGGGGCTAATGAAAAGTAATTTGAAAAATGTGTGCAATCATAATAGCAATGTGTATACAGTGTTTCGTGAATATCTGAAAAACGATATGCGAGTAGTTTGGAGTAATTTGTGACATGTAAATCGTCAAAAATGGGAAATTCTCCGTTGGCTTACGAGGTCCTCGTTTGAGCGATCGACTATTCCTTCGCAATTTAGCATCACATTGGATATGGGCTGAACTTGTCCTGGATTGGAATTTTTCCGATCATTTCCCTAGGAGGAGTTCGCAAGAATGTGCTCAAAATGCATGAAAAATGCACATTCTTCAATATCGCCAACTTCCTGGGGGGCGGGGCTAATGAAAGCCAATTTGAAATATGTCCGCAATAATACGAGCAAAGTGTATACAGCGTTTCGTGAATATTGGAATAACTGTACGCGAGTAGTTTGGAGTAGTTTGGAGTCATTTGTGACATGTAAATTGTCAAAAATGGAAGATTCTCCGTTCGCTTACGAGCTCCTCGTTGGAGCGATCGACTATTCCTTCGCAATTTAGCATCACATTGGATATGGGCTGAACTTGTCCTGGATTGGAATTTTTCCGATCATTTCCCTAGGAGGAGTTCGCAAGAATGTGCTTAAAATGCATGAAAAACGCACATTTTTCAAAATGGCCGACTTTGTCGGGGGCGGGGCTAATGGAAGCTATTTACAAATATGTCCGCAATTCCATGAGGAATGTCTGTGCCAAAATTCATGAAGTTCTGAGAAACTATATGTGACTACCACACAATAGGGTGCGCTAGTGAGCAGTTTTTTTGAAAAATTACGTTTTTTTTTTACATTGTCGAAAAGGTCGTGGTCTCTGACGTGTGTCCCAAGTTTTGTGTCCGAAGCTCATTTTATGCTATCGCAATTTAAAAAGAATGTATAGGCCACGCCCACATTCAGCATTTCTTGCGACACTTTAAATCTCAGTTTGTAGTCACCCCGAGAGTATGAGTAAAAAAAAACAATATATATTCGTCCATCCGTTCTTGAGTTATAAATTGTGGTGTTTTTGGCGCCCCCTATAGTCCAAAATGCAAAGGCTTTGGGGTGCCTATTACCCAAGACAGATTGAAGTTATCCACCAAAATCTGTGATATATGGATACATTGTTGATGAGTTATGACCATTTCTTTCTAAGCCCCGCATTTGTGCTTGTACGTTTTGATTCATGGCGGCAATATTTATCGTGTTAACATGCTCATTTTCTACGTTAATGTGTATGACCCTCCGCCGATGCTGTATACGAAGTTTGGTGTTCAAAAACTGAAAATAAATAATAATAATAAATGTGTCTTATGCAGCATACCGTTTCTATAACTGGTATATCATTAACTGAAACATTTTAATAATTTTTTTTTTTTTTTTCTCCGATAGCTTCTATGTCATGTGTCATGTAAAACTACACAGGAAAAATAGTATTGGACCAATGTGAGTGCTTTTGTATTTTATATTAATATTGTTATGAAAACTTAGTATTTTATTAATTGAAAACTCAAATTTCCGTGGCCCAAATAAATGCAGCATTGTATTTCTACACAAGTAGGACACACATTTTTGTATTTGATTTTAGTCCACCTTTTATTTTATATGAATAATTGCATGTAAACACCATCAGTTTTCAGATTGAAAACTCTTGGACCCCTGGGTTAAAATATGAATACTCAAGTAGCCCCTTTGAATGATAGCTAAATAACTGAAAATGAGTCAAATAGAGAGTAAAGACGAGTAAACATTCCACAAGAGGCTCTTTATCAGTCAGACCTAATGAAAATAAAATGAGTGGGCAGTCCCAAGACCCCTCTGGACACACAGGCAGCGGTCCAGTCTGCCTGTCTATAAAAAGGATCTATCAGAGCACAGAAGAGTTTTACTGGGGAAAGTTTGAGTACGGCTGCAGGTTGTTCAGGGTCAACAGGGAGCAACGTGCACTGCAGATTAAGTCATGAGAGCACACCTGATCATATTACAGTATGAAATATGACATTCAATAGACCTTGGAGGAAACATACTGTTAAAGGTGATACTGTTAGCAATGGAATGTATACCTTTCCTGTGCTTTCCTTCAAAAAGTGGAACAGATGGTTTTTTTCTGTAAAGTAGGATGATATAGAAGACGAAGGATTTAACAATCAAGTGTCTCAAGGTAATGTAAGATTGCTGAAATACATTGCGTTATCACTGGGTTTTTGTCATTTTGTATTCTTCAAGAGACCATTTATCTGCTGCACTGAAGGACAATAATAATAATCCAGCAATATTTTTGAGCAAACAAGCAAAACCCTGACTGTTCATCGGCAGACAAGAGTGACTGAGTTAGAAAAGACATACAGTGTAATTGGATGCAGTCATTTTCCAGCGTTGTGTGCCAATAACATGACCGCCCATAGACAGCAGAGCTTTAGCCCGCTGAAAACCCCAGACAGCTTAAAGGCTCTGTTCTTTTGTTATCTGTATTTGCTTTTAACAATTTTCTAAAGCGAAGGCATTCTTCCCTGTGATTAAAGGGAGAATGCTGTATTTTTCTCACAGCAATTCATCTTTGTCTGAAGTTGATACCTTACGGCGTTTCTTGAATATAGTTATCTTTCTCCCTTTTGTCTTTTGCTGCACATTGTCTGCCTATTTTCCTCCTCGTCTTCTGGTTACTTTTGTATCATTTAAGCAGAGTTTTGATAAATGAATCACTGCAGCATTAGATTCTTAGCTAGGATCACTTCTGCCCAACTGCTACTTTCTTTTATGACTTTCCAAGAGTTTATTCATATAAGCTCGACTATATATATCTGTTCGTCTTTGTCAGCCTGTCTGTTTGTCAATCAATCTGCCAATGAAACCTGCGTATCTGTCTTCTATGCCAATGTCTTGATCTGAACATCACTAGAGTATCTATCTCACTTTTTCTGTCTCCCGCTTGAAGTCCACCCAACTCCCTATCTACAGTGGCGCAGCCTTCCTTATATGTCACTCAATTTTTCTTTTATGTTTTAAGATTCATGAATACACCACACACACACACACACACACACACACACACACACACACACACACACACACACACACTTTTCCCACATTCTGCCCTTTGCCATTCATTAAATACAGTTGCTTCAGGATATGGCCTTGCACCTCTTCTCTGCATTTACCCCCGTCCCTCTGCTGTCTGGTTTGCCCATTGTCATGCATATGTCACCGTGTGTGTGTGTGTGTGTGTGTGTGTGTGTGTGTGTGTGTGTGTGTGTGTGTGTGTGCCAGTTCCAGGGTAAATGTCAGCTCACTAAGGCCCTGCGTTACCTTCCAGCATTTTGGGTTTTGTATCTTCTTGGTGTGACGTTATCTTATTTTTTGTCACTATATAGTCATTGTTATTGTACGTTTTAATATTCAGTGTGTGTGTTAAGTGTAAGCTCATGAGACAGTCCGCACTTTACCTCTCGCCGTCTAGTCTTTTTTCAACCTCTTTCTTAGCCAAACTAAACAAAGCCGTCCTCAAAGTCACATTCAAGAACAAACGTCTCTCAAACCACCACTTACTGTAAGTGTCACCCCCTCCTCCTCCACTATACTCCAAGGCTTTAGTGCAAACCATTTCCCGAATAGTAGTGCTGTGCCATTTAATACCATTAGCAGGGGCCAACTGCATCGTAGCAACACTTGCCACCATATCCCACATACTTAGCCCACTGGAACTTATCGGCCTACTGAACGCAGTATTCGTCCCGATGTGCAAGTGTGTGCCACTCTAGCTCTGCCTTGATTTCGAGAACTACAGCATTGTTGAAACAAAATAGTTTGTTGAACAAGTTCCACTGTACTTGGGTATATGGTGCAAGGTATTCAGAAATCAGTATGTTCTCAATTATAGATGCATAACAGTTTGAAAATAGGCTCCGGTTTTCAACCTGTAGAAAATATACCTGGAGGATGTTAAGGGCCCTGGTGGGTTGCTGATTATATGAAAAATGGAATGGTAAAACATAGAAAAGCTATTTCATGTATTGCAGTCTGATGCATTAGGGATGTAACGGTACATAACCGTTACAGCTCAGTTCAGTGCCCGGTTAAGGAGTTTTGAACAGCAACAAGAAATAAAAAACGTATAAGGATGCTTTTATTTTTAACAGACCGTTGTTCAAGTGTCAACAACAGACAAAATCCTCTTGGTGCCGATTGAGGGGGGATTTTTGCCCACTGTCAACTTTGTTTTACTATTCTCCTTATATAATAAAGTAGATTAATCAACTGAAAAAAATGACTTTTACAGGCTCACTTCGGGCTCTGGGAACTTAGCATTTTCCTTTTATATTTCCACCACAAAAGGATTAATACAAAAAAGTAATAAGGGGCTTAATTCATCAATTGTAAGAATATTTTTCAATAAAGGTTTTGGTTACGTATGCAGTTATGATGGTGAACATTAATGAGCATTTGAGACAGGGATTGCATTATGCATCAGTGGAGGTCCTCTCTTTGAACATTGTCCAGTGTGTATTTGATCACATCTTCTTACCTTGAGGACAAACAAAAGACTTACATTTTGTTTTATATAAGTTGTACATCGATATTTGTGTATGTGTGTTAAAAATAGCCAGGTTTGGAGTGCATGCGTTGACAGATGGATCCTTCCGCGTTTAAGTGCTCTTTTCTTAATGTCACCTCCATCAGTTGTGTAATGTGTGTGCGTTCGGGTGTTGCATTTCTATGTATGTATGGCGGGATCTGTGCATCTTCCGTATCTCTGAAGAGCTATTCCCCCTTCTTCAAAAACATTTCAGTTGACATTTTTCGCACCAGCCATCTTCAACCACACACTAATTCACCAACTATTTTGCAGGGAGATGTTCTTTTCTAAATGTAATGTATAGACGTCTATTCCCCTATGAAAAATAGAGCCTTTTTAAAAGTAAACTCTTTCACTTTGCTATTATATATATATAGCAACACAATATCAAGACTCCAAGTATTCATTCTGACCTGTTCAGTTTGTGTCCAGGTGAAGACATTGATTGATAGGAAGTGGAATTCTGCTTTTCCTACCTCAAAGAGGGGAGAAAAAAAGAGGGATGAGACTTTGCAGCAGGGATGAAAGAGCAATAGAGAGGCCTGTCAACCGGGGGAATGGATGGAGACTGATGAAAGAGAGGAAGAGTAGGGGGAGATAGTCTTAAGAGGGCCTGTCAGTGAAGAAGGGTTAATAGAAAACTGTAAGAGAGAGATACAGTAGGAGTGAGTGGATGATGGAAGGAGTGTAGAGAGGATGTACGCAGAGTACAGGAGAGGGTTTCTCAGCGGGAGGTTTGAGGTGAAAGTATGGAAGGAAGAAGACAGAGGAGAGGACGATCTGTCACTCACTTCTGTGGAAGAGAATAAAGAGAATGACAAAAAAAAAAGTCACACTTTTTGGATTGTAAAATATAGAGTAAATAATGAATAAGTGTGTATATTAGGGATGTGCACCTCCATCACTGAGGCGATGTGATGCGCATCTCGATACGTTGCCAACGATACGATACATTAACGATACATTTGAAACACCGGGCGATGCGATACGATACGATTCACCCCTGTTGCGATACAGTTCGATACGATTTGATTCAACATTATGCGATTCGGGGCGATACGATGCGATTCAACACGATGCAAAATAATGATACTTCAATATGGTACGACAGAGGATTTTGGTTTTATTCCTTATATGCAGCAAATCATAAATTAACAAAAAAGTGCTTTACATATTTGGTTCTCTCTACTAGTACTGCGCATCCCATCGTGCTGTTTCTTTTTTACCTTAAAACTCTCCAGAGTGGGCTACAGTACAATGTTATAACACCTCACAGTTAAACAATTTAAGGATGCATTGCCCATGATTAACAATGTGCAAATAACAACTACCATAGTGCAATGCCCATGCAACTGCCAGCCTGATGTGCTTAACACTCATTCATAGGCTAACTCAGCAGTGAGCAGAAAGCAGTGGTTTCTATATGAACAATAAAAAATACAAATAACCTTTCACAAACAGGTCTTTCATAACTGCTTACAGTAAGGAAGACATTTAAACTATTATTGGCAGTCACAGGTTGTTAAACTAAACACCACTCTCTCTGACATAACACCTCACTGAGTGATTTAACTCAGGGGTTCCCAACCTTTATTGTGCCAAGGACCGGCAGATACATTAAAAGAAAATCGCGGACCGGTTGTCAATTTTAACTGATTTTAATATTTACTCACCACCAGCAGGTAGCAACAGAGGCTAATTATATGTAACAGCCTGAACAAATACTAGAACAATATGCATCCAAAACATATTAACAACGTTTAAAAAAGAACCGGTGTCGTGTTTTGGTTTTTCGGAAAAACGGAAAACCAAAAAAACGACGTTATTCAATTTTTAAACCAAAACGGGAAAACAGATAAATCAACGTTTTGGATTTGTTTGTATGATTTACGGATAATCCAGTGAATGCTGGGAAAACGAGGAGAAGGCATTATGAAGGAGATGTGTGTGTGTGTGTGTGTGTGTGTGTGTGTGTGTGTGTGTGTGTGTGTGTGTGTGTGTGTGTGTGTGTGTGTGTGTGACACTGGCATTTGTTTTCAGAAGATATTATGATAGTGTCGTTCGTTCCGGTGCACTCCGAGAGCATTTAGCACTACATCGAGATTAAGATTAAACTAATTTATTTTGGGAACACCCGCATATAGGCTACCTATGGAGTTAGCCAGATGTGTGTAAATGACTGTTCATGGTCATTTGAAAACAAATGCCGGTGTCGGACAGACACAAACACACCGAACACACAGAGCTGAGCTGAGCAGAGCACATACACACACACATCATGCGCCTTGGTGACTGGACATCTCCTTCATAAAACTAATAAAAGGGGGAGTAATCGGGCAGTTCGATGTGTGTAGAGATGTGTGTAGAGGTGTGTGTGGTTAACACGTAGCAGCCTGCAGTCACTCTTAAGCTGTTCTGATGAAGGTAAACACAGCGAAGGCGGTGCGTAAAAAGGCACAGCTCTTTACCCGCTGGTGCTGCACTTCTCAGAGGCGGAGTATACGTCCCGCTGCCTCCTGATGCTGCAGCCATTTCATGAAGTGAAGGAGGTTTTCCTTCTATAAAACAGCTGTGGGCAGCAGATACTGTGAGTCCCGGACATGAATTCATAGATCAAGACAGACTGGTTTACAGACTCTCCTGTTTTGCCAATCCGGTGCTTAAACAAATAGCTCTACACCCTGGCCGACATGTCCTTAAAATGAAGTCCGAGTTTGAAATATATCTCAAATAATGTATGCACTGCCATTTCCCCACATAAAAACAACAGTTTGCAATGAAACGGTAGTCTCCTGTGTGCTCCTCTTCCTACGTACCGGTAACTTTCTCGTGCGCACAAGAGGCTGAGACCTTAGGCTGAGCCGCCGAATCTCTCGGAACATCATAAAAACAATTTTCAACGGTTTTCTGGTGAAAGATTAACTAGGCTACTGGATGAAATAATATGACTGGTATAGGTGCGAAAATTAAACACTTTTTGAACAAAAATATTATGATAAAATATTTTTTATATATTTATAATTCTGCAAATATTACGATAAACTCACAGCTATTTCGCGGCCCGGCAGTAACAACTCTGCGGCCCGGTACCGGTCCGCGGACCGGGGGTTGGGAACCCCTGATTTAACTCATATGTCTAACTTTCAGGTTTTTTCACAATGCATGACGCAGACCCAACGTTTCGTTGCTCTGATTGGTTGTAGGTCTGACTCTATTCAAATTGCATTCGGAGGCATTTTGATCTGACCGCGGCCGCGCTGATATTATAACGCCAGAGAATTTCCACACCTTTAGTGTATAAAACTCCCCCACTACTTAGACTATTCCTTGCACCCCTCTTCTAGCATAAGCCCGAATGGTCTAATCAATATTGCATCAGTAACGTGCACTTGTTGTAACAGCAGGATCAGTTTGTGTGTTGTGGACACGACCCGTATATTTTCGCAAGCCGTGTTCTCAACATTTAGCATTTTGCTTATTATTTAATTTAATTTGCTTTTTTTGCTGATTTTTCATGGTGGGGCTAAGATGGGGCTAAGATGGGGCTAAGCCATTTCTTGGTATGGCTGTAGCCTACCCCAGCCATACCCTGGCGCCGCCACTGCTGACGGGAGAGAGAGATCAGCTGCTGCTGACGAGTCGACACGCAGCTCTGCATGATCACCTGCAGCGGTGAGCGGAACAAAACACACACTTCAGGTTAGAATATCACACGTAGCTAATTTAATTACCTCTCAAACTACCTTAACTAGTTATAGATATGTTTCGTTTTACTGTCGGGTCACTCATTACTGGATCCGCGAGCTGCATGATACTGGCGTGCTGTCAGGAGAAGGAGAGAGCGCTCCGTTTATTATTCCCGTGTTATAAATTACTGTACACGTTTGAATAATGTAGTTAATCTACTATAATTAGTTTGTTCAATATCGAATCATATCAATTAGTTTTAAAGCTCAATAAATAACAAAGAAGACCTTTGACCGGCACTTTTCTCATTTTGTCCGGAAGATTTAAACATTTTGACCGACAAAAAAATATTCTAACGGGAACTCTGATCTATACATGACTATTATTAGTTAGATGACTTGCCACATTTCATACCATTACAGTGCTCTGGCATGGCATGTGAAAAGAGACACTGCCATGCGCCTTATGTGAGTATTATATATCCACACATGTTGCCCTCACACACACTCACACATCACACTTTTCTGTCTCTTCATGTCTTTCCGTCCTTCCATCGCAACTCTCCTTCACATCCATCATCTCCAAGGCGACCACCCCATGAAAGCACAGGCCACATAAAGATTAGCTGTTCTCTCTCACCCTCCCCCCATCCTCCAACAGTCTCTCTCTCTCTCTCTCTCTCTCTCTCTCTCTCTCTCTCTCTCTCATTCTCTCAAATCTTCCATGCTGCTACACTCCACTGACCACCATCTTTGTTGCATGTGATTGATTTGTAAATTGTGACAAAGGGACTCACTAGGTGAAGACTGTGTTGTAAATCTGCAAATGGATTCATCATTATCGTCTTCATTATTATATTGTTAGATGTGTGGGATGCTTAATCTCACTGACACTGGTTCATTTGATCGTCAGGTTATGTGTGAAGGTATGTGAGGAGAACCATATTGTTTTTGAAGAATAATATTGCTCTCCCAGAGGGGGATAATCTAATGTCTGTGTGCAGTAGTGCAAAAATAATAATCAATGAAATAAGATGAATGAAATCGACAAGCACTTGGCATGGCAATGACATTACGTTGATGGAAGAGATAACTGGAAACACAATCTGAATCTTTTAAAGATCAATCAGAACAGGAAATAATAAAATAGATTGCTAAGGAAATGCATAACTTGTCATCCATCATACAGTGCTCCTAACAAAAAGTGGCGTCCATCCATCTTAAAGATTTTCAGATACGTTACTGCATAAGTGACAACATTGGCCAGCTGGTCACACTAGTTGATCACCAAAGTCATCAGGATTCATTGCCTTTGTCACCGTGAAGATCACAATTTCATGGCAATCAATCCAATAGTTTTTGAAGTAGTAAAGATTTTTCAGTCTGGTGCAAAGTAGTGGACTGACGGACCATCACCGAGGCCTAATAGATTATAGATTTTGCTAAAATTTGGTTGACAAATAGTGCACTGTACAGTCAAATACATTTTCTTACACTTGCTTAAACTCTGCTCACCATTTAAAACCTCCTTATGTCCATTTTAGCTATCAGATTATTTTTAAATTAAATGAATGACTTTACCTTATGCATTAAAGCAATGCCTGTATCTTCAGTGGTTTGATGATCCACGGACGGACTAAGCACTGTTAGAAAAATATCTCTCGCCACCGGCTTGAGCTTCAATATCAGGATACATGTATTTATTATCTTGCAAGAATGGAAGTGGAAGTGGGGAACTGGGGACAATGTGGGGATTGTCCACAGTATTGAGTATGTAAGTCGCTTTGGATAAAAGCGTCTAACAAGTAACATATAATGTAATGTAATGGAAGTAGTCATCACATACAGAGCATATGGTACAACTAGTTCTTGAACAGTGTCCTTCAGATACTTATATACAAGAGAGGGTGTTACACAGTCACAAGATGCATGAATACCGGTTCAAAGCCGTATACAATGTTTTGTTCAGATTAACTGAGGCCCACGTCAGAAATGATCATGCTTGTCATATGCCTATCTCCATGGAGACTGAATCATCATGTTAATCGTTGTCACATAGCTATCATATGCCTAAAACACTCCTGATGCTCTTCCAGATAATCATACATCGTCATGTACGCAGTTACAGTTGGGCCTTTGTTATCATGTGCTACTCTGATATTGGAAGAGTACATTGAGTATTTTCCCAACAAGCACCTAAATGCTTCTATACAGCAAATAACTGACGCACTGAACCTTTATCTGACCGAATAATTGAGTAGTAAGTATGACCAGCTGAGCAACATACAGACTGAGTAAATCTTTAGTGAAGATGTAACCAACTAGCCGACTGACTGATTAAATGGCATCCTCCACTGATTGACTGTTTGCCTGTCCTACTGACCGTGTAATCAGTGAATGTGTGTGTGTTTATAAAGCAGACATAGCCCCGGCCACTCTTTGAGTTGCTGATTGACATCCCTGCCTGGCAACTGTCTCCGTTCCTCCAGAGAGAGGCAGAGAACTCAGCGCTGTTAGCACTGAGCGGAGGAGACACTTATTGATTTTCTACTTGTCTATTATTTTTGTTTTTCACAGAGAAAATGCAAGTGAGCGAAGCGAGTGTGTTTGTGTGTGTATGCGAGTGAGTGTCTTCTTACATTTGATGCATATGTGTTTACATTCGGGTTTGCTGTCTGTATCTTGTGCATTTCCTTATGACTGGGGAAGTGCGAACATATCGAGCATGTGTGAAGACTGTTGCTTCTTCGCTACTCCTCACACTGCTCACTAATTGGATGGAATCTGGCAGGTGGACCAAAACATGTGTTGGTGTGTCTATATGCTGTTTCACTGTTTTCTCTGTGTGTTGAATCTAACCTCAGCAGACACTTCTCCATCTCAGCAAGGGTCAGTGAGAAATAATGAAGTGAAATAGAGTGTAAGAGTTGGTTCCATCAAGTGAAGAAGTTTAGAAAGCATCAGATGTAGAAACTACAAATCACATTGTGGTTATTTTGGACTTTACCATAACAATGCTGCCATATCATGTCTAGATGTTATAGCGCGGTGCTTATTTTGATCAAAAACTCTAAGATTAACACAACAATGCAAGCAATGTTCTGGGGTTCATTTTTTAGCCCCTGATGTTTGATTTTGTTTTAAGGATTTTGGACTAGATGTATACATTTTTTTTTTTAATGTATTTTAAATATTTTTTCAATCAAATTTGTATCTATCTTTTGTGGTGCAGTTTTTGATTGTTGCATGTCCTTTAGCGTTAAGAGGCTACAGGTGTCAGTGTCTTCTTGTACCGTGGTTTCATGGGTTGTTCTAGTCTTAGGTTAGTGAAAAAGACACACCACAGTTTCCATGTATCTCTACTATGAAGTAATACAAATGATCTATGTGTCATATCCTATCTCTGCAGTTTGAGCAGAACCACTTTCTCTCATCATCCGCGAGTCATGCCCGGTTCACTTACTTGTTCACTTAAGACAGAAACTGAATGCAAGATGCTTCTTATTAATGGTAGTACAGGTCAAGCAGCTGATTAAACTTCTAAACAAGAAGTATTATTGGAGGGTCTGTCCACAGCATCCATTTGATTTACTGCAAATGGGGTGTACCTGATATTAGAAGTACACAGAAGCAATACAATTCAACAGCACCACAAACAGCATCCCCAGGATGACCATAAAGTTGAATCAGCACCTCCTTAAAAGCAGTTTCAACAAAGGGAACATCATAACCTTCACGAAGGAAGGATTTATTGTCTGTTAGATAAGATTGCATTAGCTGTAGCTTGGTGTACCTAATAAACAGGGAACTGAGTGTACGTCTTCAATTCACTGCAGACCTTGAGCTTGAATATTTGGCTGCCCTCTCTGCCCAAGGTGTCATGCATAAAAAGCTTTTCCTGTCTTTAAATTATCCAAGTGTGGATGGCGGCAGTCCAAACTTGGACCTAGGGCACCAAATTGAACTGCGTGTTCTGTGGGAGGTGCTGGGGGTCAGTTTTCAAATTCAAGAACTACTTCATACACTATGCATGAGGCGTAATGCCCCATCACACTGCTGTATATGAGTATGGCAATACTTACACACACCGCCGCCACACACACTCACAAGTGAATGCATCTGCACACATGTAAATGCGAGTATAAACTCACTGCACATATGCAGACACACACTGTCCCCCTTTATATCTCGGGACGTGAGTAGAACAGTAAAGCTAAATCCCCTTGTCACATTTGCCGCTCATCTCCAATTCAATGGCACAGGCTGCGATGCCCTCTGATGCACTTGGCAAGTGAAGGGCTAACCTGCCCGCCAGCGTATCAGCCTGCCAGCCGAGCACCGAGGTAGTTAGCATGCCAACTAGCCCACCCTGCAGCCACAAGCTAATGCTCCACTACCCCTGGGTCATTCTGTGTATCTCTCTATGACTGTGTGTTTGTATTTGTTTTCATGTAAGACGTGGTGCGTCGTACCCTAGTAAACTGGCTTTGTAAAACAGCTATCGGTGTTTTTAATACTACATCAACACACAGGCGCTTCTAAATGAATACACAACATCCAACATCATTTCCAATCACTGTCTTGTACAATGTTTGGCCCTTTGGAAATACTTACCTCAGTTTGAGGTTATTATTAATTTGTTGCAGAGACAATCAATTTGTCATTTTACATTGTTTCATAAAGATTTCAACCGTGTAACTTGCAAACAACCTTCAGTAACAATGAATACATTCATTTAAGGGCTAGAGGGATAAGGAGTTGATGGATTATTATTGATGTTACCAATTGTATTGATTTAGGGCTGGTGGTAGAAATACTTGAGGCTAGATTGAAATCTCAGTAACATCCCAAAGAAACACTAGAACCAGTGCTAAGCATGGGTGCTATGACAACAGTACAGAGTACCAATAAGCAAGCCAAGAGCAGTAATATCCTTTTGGCTTATTTTAAGATGGAATAGAAAAATATATCAAAAGCAGTTATATAAATGAACTGAAATGACTTAGACGCACTGCAGCTTCCACAGAGGAATTGACAAAGTGCCTTTCTAAAGGTTTAGGTGTTGTATGCTAGGCAATTGTTGTGGCTTACTGTGCTAATAAACCACTTCACACCTCCCCAGCAGCTTCTGTGATTCACTGGGTGTGTGTGTGTTAATGTGTATGTGTGTTTCCTGTGTTGCCACCTGCAGTCAAACACCAGTTGTATTAGCTACGCACCGACCACTGCCATGGTAGTGCAGCGATAAGGCTCTGTGTGCATCAGTAGGCATACAGTATGTATTTTTCCATGTCTTACACTCAAGGATGTTGAGTTTTGCTCATCTACATCAAAATAAAGCCAACAAAAGTAAGCCATGTCTCAAAGGATCATCTCTCACAATCAGAAAAAGAGCCCTAAGTCTGAACTAATGGCTTCAGGTTATTTTATACTTTTCTTAGAAATTAAGCAGTTGTTTAAAACTTGGCATGTCAGTTACATAATTATAATTGAATAGTCAGTAATATCAAACAGATAACTAATAATGCAGATAGGAGAGACTGCATTGAAAGTTTAACCTCTAATTTTACAACAAAGAGGATTTAGCTAGATAAATAGTTCAATATGCATAAAGTATATCTCTACTGTCAATATAAGACATGTTCTAAAAGTGAAAGGAAATTCTCTTTAGGCAAAAAGTTAGGTTTCAGAAAAATATGAAAAAAACGCTCAGCTTTCCCTTGTAATATTTAGATATTTAATGGTTTCCTGTCATTTTTGGATATGTGCTGTGCGTCTCTTTGAAAGCCTTGTTTTTATGTGAATCATTTGATTTCCCATGATGCATCCTGACTTTTTGTGGGTTTTCCTCCTGGGTACATTTTTTATTTAATTGTTTCTCTTTTCTTCCCTCCACCCCTGCCTACCTCCCTCCTTATTTCAGAGCTCACTGACCAATCACGGCTGAGAAACCCAAAGAAAGCAGGAGATGAAGAAGTAGAAGAAGGAGGAGAGAGCATATCAAGTCTGTCCATTTCTCTCCTTCCTCTGTCCATCCATCCATTTATTTATCCACCATCACTGAATAACCTCCGCCTCTTTCCCACTCACTGTCCTTCTTGGTTTTTGAGTGTATTATCTTGACATGTCACTCCAGAGTGTATGATGTGCTGATTTATTGTCATGTTGCACCGGCACGTCCCTGCTGTCGCTGAAATAAATCCAAGTGATCCGGTGGTGATGAGACTGCACAATGTGTGTCTTCCTTTCATGTGTATGTGCGCGTGTGGTGCGGATGGCTGTCTCTTGTCACGGCACGCTAATAATGCTTCCACCACTGAAAATGGGGTCGTGTGCACCCTTCTGACAGCGCTGTGCCGGCCCAGGGGCTTGATTGTGTGCCGTGCTCATGGTTTTCATTAAGTGAGAGAAGGGAAAGGAGAGTGAAGGGAATGAGGGATAAATTAAGTGGAGGACGGATGAACAGTGAAGTGTGTATGTTTTAATATATATATATGTGTGTGTGCTGTGTTTTTTTCACCGTAGTGAACCCCGGAATGTACGCGTCGTCACATAAAAGGGCTTGCCTGAATGCATGCACATGAGCAACCCACTGGACAGGCCACATATTGTCCCTGCTAGCTGTGTTTCCATGGTGACAAGCAAGGGTTGGAGCTAGCAGCAAGGTGTGGAGGAACCTTCTAGATAACCCTGAAGGTCAGCTCTACTCTGTACTCACACACTTAACCTGTGTGTGTGTGTGTGTGTGTGTGTGTGTGTGTGTGTGTGTGTGTGTGTGTACCAGTTCCAGGGTGAATGTCAGCTCACATTCATACATGTACATGTATTTAGACCCAGGAACAACTAGTAGGGGCATATTATAAGTCCATTCATATTATTTGTATCTGCTGTGTGTCTGTGTTTATGTGTGCAATATGTTTGTGTGTGTGTCCACACACACACACACACACACACACACACACACACACACACACACACACACACACACACACAAACATATTGCACACATAAACACAGACACACAGCAGATACAAATAATATGAATGGACTTATAATATGCCCCTACTAGTTGTTCCTGGGTCTAAATACATGTTCACAGAAGTGTTAGCCAATGTGAAAGTAGCAGAGTGTATTTGTTAATGATGGCTGTTAGAAGAGATCTATTGATCACAGTTTGACTCTCACTTGCCACCACGGCATCGATCCCCACATAGCATTCATAGCGCCAAAGACAAATCCATAAAATATAGTGCTCTATTACACAAAACTCGTAAAGTGAAATACTGAGACCAATGAAATGGACTGGAGTGTGTGTCTGTGTGTGAGCTAGAGAACAGCTCCAAGCACAAACTCCACTTCCTCTCCAGGGATTAGGCAGCTCTAACCCAGCAGACATGATGCACATATCACCTATATTAAAAGCAGCAGCATATTAGAGGTTTCAGCCGGCAACTCTCATATCGCTGCGCTCTCCCTGACATTTCTTTACAAATACCAGCCTCTATTCACTCTGTTATTGCCTTTTCCCATTCAGCAATTCTCTGATTAAACAAGCTCCTGAAAAGCCCCGGCACCGCTATCTGCCATTTGGCTTTTATTAGAAACCCTCCCCTTTTAATTAAATTTGCTAAATTACAGAAATATCAGGGATATTTCCCCAATATATGGGATAAGAGAGCACAATGGGTGAAAAAAACCGACGACTGGGCTTTATGAGATGTTTTGAATGGGTTTTGGTGCTGAAATGAGATAAACACAATCTTGATGGCGGGGTTATGTTTGTTTTTTGAGGAAGCCGAGGTTTGTTGGATCTGAACGAGTCCCTTCACTGAATGTGCGTTGCAGCAGAGAATCTAATTTCATTTTATTTTTTTTACAGAGTTTCTCAAAAACTGGATTTCACATATTCTCTTTATATTATCAACCCTGCACCTTCAGTGCCAAGCATTTCTTTTTCCCGCCTTATTACTGGGAAAGATTGGGGATTGAGGTTGCCTTGGTAACCGGTCTGGCTTTGATTGGGGGAGACAGCTTCATGGTGCGAGGTGAGAAGATGGCTGCTCTCGCCTCACAACACGCCACTATCGATTTCCAGTCCTCGACAATTACTGGGCCCAGTTGACTTAAACGGGCTCCGGAAAATGTGCATAAAGCAGGTGTGTGTGTGTGTGTGTGTGTGTGTGTGTGTGCATGCGTGCGTGCTAGCGTGCGTGCGAGTTACTGTAATGCTCTCTCTGCGTCACACATACAGTAATTTTCTTGCTTTTTTCCACTCTCTTAAAGGTAGGGTAGGTAAGAATGGAGAAACCAGCTCGAGTGCGCTAGAATTTGAAAGTACACAGCCGAAAAGAATCTGCCCCTTCCTTCAGACTTCCTTACAGAGCCCCTCCTCCAACACACGAACGCGCACATGACCAATGAGGGCACGAGATAAGCTTGTGCACGAGATGGAAGGCTGATAGGCTGGTAGGCCATCCAGTTATTTTAGCCGGGCCGGCTCAGATGATTGGTCGTGCTTTTTACAGCGCTACAGCTTCCACAGATGACATTTTTTTATGTATTTATTGTCAAAGCATTTAAGTTATTCATTGCTATCGGGATGAGAGAGCATAAGAGCATTCCATGGAATATAACAAAAAGGGTTTCTCAAGTGAATTACCTACCCCACCTTTAAGTGCAGGTGTTTATTTGAAAAACGATTCTTTCAGTTGTTGCCAGACCTCTGATACTTCTTGAAGCTCAAGCTGAAGACGAGTCTGACAGTCAGCCTAATGTATATGTTAGAGCACCCCTGCACCGTCTCCTTTGTTCCGCTCTTGAAACGCTGTTTGTCGGCTGTTCCTTCTCATCCAGCTGAAGAGGTGTCAGCAAATGAGAGGTGGTGTCAGGGCTTCTGACAAACCGCTGCCCTTTCTAAACACTTAATGGGGATCAATTCAAGGAAAGTTAGACACTTGTAGAATGCACATGCTGTCAGACACACATTCCCACACATGCACCACAGACTTTTATTCGGAGTTCACGCACTGTTAGAGTTCTCTTCCCTACACTTTTCTCTCTCCCTCGCTGCTTCCCTCTCCTCCTTTCTTCTCTCTTCCCTCGGCCAAGTTGGCATTGCATATGTGAGAAGTCGACAGTGAGCCTAATTGGATCTCCATCAATGACAGTCACCATTCTGTTTCTGCACGCAGCACACACTCACATGGAGCTCTGTAGCTAATTGAATAGTCTTTTATTAAACTGCGTTAATGTGAACTGTAACTGTCTAATTGAATTAGACCCCCCACCACAATCACCAGCCGTACACATAAACACACTCAGCTCTTTGAAGCAGGCGGGTGGGGGGGGTCTCAGCATGGAGGGAGGAAGAAGAAGAGTAAAGAGGAAGAAATAGAGAGCTAAGTGTTTCTGCACATTTATTGTAACTTTTGTGATTCACTGTGAGATGTGTTAAAGTTTTATATTCCGCCGTATCATAACAAATTGATCAGTATGGTTACTCATCTGCAGAAGTTATTGGTTACATTATTCATTCTATCAAATGTTAATCTAACCCTGATAATACAGACAACAAAGGTGAAGTCTCAGAGCCTTATCGGGATTAGTAACTGTAAATCAAACCTTTGAAATCTCACACACTGATATCTCAACACCTAGACAAATCAAAGCAGAACTTTTGACATGAAAAGTTAATAGGAAAATATGTTTTTGTGTGAATTGATTTTGGTAAAACAACCTGTTAAGTTGTAAGCCCAGTGGCGGACACCTTTATCTTGCAGACCTGATCAGCAGTGAATCACATGTGTGTCAGAAGTTTGCCTTCCACACAACTCTGACCTACTTATTTGCACATTAGGTCAGAAGAAAGTGAGACACAGCTTCCTTTTACAAGTCCTACATTTTCACTTATTCCATTCTCTTTTTCCTGTATGTTATGCAAAGCCCTGAACAGTGATGTCACCATAGTTTTGTCTTCACTGAAGACATATTTATTTCTATTCTATATATTTTAGAATATAACTGCTGCTTCACTGCTCTTCTATATCAAAGGAAAAGCCTGAAGGGATGAGACAAGAATTGGAAAAGTAAATAATGTTGAAAGTTGTTATTTTTAGAAGTGTTTGCTGATAAGGATGCATATTCTCTAACTGTGGCCTGAGAGAACAATATATTACAAACAACACTTTTTTATAATGCAATGTATTAGCATCATGGTCTATTAAATCCCCTCCTTTTCACCCTGAGGAACAGATACTAACACCTGTGCTGCAAATATCTAGAAATGTCATCATTTGATTTATGTTCGGACAGTTATCCAATAACAATAAACATCTGCTGCCAAAAAATGGGCCTGGAAATGCAAGGTTAAGTCTTAATTTGTTTCTTTTGAAGAGTTTTCCTTTGCTAACACATAGTGAAATGAGCGCCATCATATTATAATTCATGTTTGCTGCAATGAGTGTACTGTCTGTTTGACCCCCAGGGAGACCCACTTTCTGTTTCAGACAGACAAAGACAGACACAGAGACTGAATACAAAGGGTGGTAAGACTTTAGAGAGAATGTAGAAATAACCAGAGGGGCCCTGAAGCAGCAGGGGACCTGACCCGAGTGTGTGGAGTGAAACTGGGCCTGACACACAGCGTCACTCAGGGTGGAGCAGTTCAAAAACCCTACAGTGCTGCGGCTGACACTGGAGATGGACTTGGAAGAAAGGAAACAAAGAGGAAAGCAGAAGGCTGAACCAACCCAATACCCCAGTGAAGACAGATTGTAAGGAGAGGGAACAAGGGAAGGAGGTCAAGGTTATTCACGACAAAGTATTTCATCTCAGGGCGTAGATAGTGAAGTAGGAAGGTAAGGGAAAGAGAAGGAGTCAGAGCACGGTCCGCTGCGGCCCTAGAGAGGCAGCTTGAGGAAGATAGCTCCCTCCCTTCTGCTTTATTATATTACACTGGTGGATAAAAAGAATCCGACATCCACTAAAGTCATTACAGCCCAGTAAGACTGGCTCAGAGGGCAACGCAGCTCCTTAACCCCGCTCAGCACATGCCTGGATGTGTGTGCGTCTCTCCGAGGGTGATTGAATGAGAGAGAGGGTGCGCGCACGTCTGAAAGACTTAGCATGCCTGTTGTGTGTGTGTAAGCATACACACACATTCAACAAACAAAAGTGGCACATCACTTAATCCTTCCCCAGTAACTAGGATAAACCAGAATCCTTATCTTTCCTTCTCCCCCATCGTTCTTTCTCTCACTCTTTCCTCTGGAAACTATTGTCCCTTTTCCCGTCATTCCCTCCTGACATTCTTATTATTACCCTCCTCAGCCCCAGACTTTAATGCCTCATTATTCTGTATTTAGAGCCGGGATTTTTTTTCCTTACGCCGGCAGTAGGGGCTAACATGGATTCGACTTTGCTTTATTGCCAGGCTGTGCGCAGGATTTGAGAGCAGCTTTCCGGGAGAAAACGGATTCTGTTGCCATCGACAATCATGTTTCTGGCTGCTGGCAAGGTGTCATATTTGATATTATGCCAGAAAGTGTCCTGGAGCAACAGGTCTATGAGTGTCTGAAGTTATGTTGAATTGTAGGGGCAGTCAATGAGAGGTTTGTTTTTAAAGCAACTCACAAGTTGAAGTGCAATGTATCAGTCAGTCCAGAACTTCTCAGATCATACACTTAATTGTAAAATGCCCTCTTGTCTGGGATTACTGATAATAAGATATCAATTTGAAATCAAACCAACTTTGCCTGTAAAACAGAATCATTCAGGTGACTTGCCTGGCTTAAATACTTTGAAATCATTTCTTACAAACTTTTAAAGTTTCATTTACAAACACAAACATGGGCAATCTATACAATACGTTACCTTGATAACATCTTTAAGTTACTCATAAGATAACATAAAATGTACGCTAGCATTACATTTCATTCGGTTCCACCATTTTAATGTAAAAAGATTCTGTCACCATTTATTCATTTTGCTTATTGTCCATGTGTGTTATTTTCCCCAGGTTTGCCCTCAACACTTAAATAGCATCAAACATACTGAGAAAAAAGACCAAGCTAAATGATTAAGGCACTTACAGGACTCAAATATTGGTTTACCCATGCCTTTTTGTTATTAACATTTAATTTGTGTGTGCTCTATTCAATTCACAAAATCTTTGCCCAGCTTTCTTTAATTTTCCAGCAATTGATGCAGTTCTTAGTTCAGATAGAGAGTGTAAAGTATGAGGGTGTTTTGTGTTAATTTGTAACATTAAAACACAGTCAGAGTGATGCCCTTCGGGACCTTATCTGAAATTAACAGCTAAGGTATAAAATAAGTCGTTTTTAAGTGAACAATTACAGTTAGAGGGCATGTCGTTCAGGGGGTAATGCACTTCTCAAGAAGATGACGGACGAGTACTGAAGATGTTTCTGTGATGGACTTGTGAATACACAAAGATGTTGCAACCTGCACTTGAAGCTGGGGTGAAGAGCCTGCAGTCGTAGAAAAGGTCTTGATGTGAATAGTTCAAATGTATTCATGGCTCATTTCTACACATACAGTGCCTCCGGAAAGTATTCATACCCCTTCACTTTTTCCACATTTTGTTATGTTACAGCCATATTTCAAAATTCATAAAATTCATTTTTTTCTCAACATTCTAGACAGAATACCCCATAATGACAATGTGAAAACGTTTTTAAAGAATTTTTTGCAAACGTGTTAAAAATAATCAAATGAAATATCACATACATAAGTATTCATACCCTTAGCTATGACACTGAAAATTGAGCTCAAGTGCATCCCGTTTCCACTGATCATCCTTGAAATGTTTCTATAACTTGATGGAGTCCACCTGTGGTAAATTAAATAGATTGGACATGACTTGGAAAGGAACACACCTGTCTACATGAGGTCCCACAGTTGACAGTGCACATCAGAGCACAAACCAAGTCATGAGGTCCAAGGAATTGTCTGTAGACCTCAGAGACAGGATTGTATCAAGGCACAGATCTGGGGAAGGGTACAGAAAAATGTCTGCAGCATTGAAGGTCCCAACGAGCACAGTGGTCTCCATCATTTGCAAATGAAAGATGTTTGAAACCACCAGGGCTCTTCCTAAAGCTGGCCGCCCAAACCAAACTGAACATCGGGGAGAAGGGCGTTAGTCAGAGAGGTGACCAAGAACCCGATGGTCACTCTGACAGAGCTCCAGTGTTCCTCTGTGGAGATGAGAGAACCTTCCAGAAGGACGACCATCTGTGCAGCACTCCACCAATCAGGCCTTTATGGTAGAGTGGCCAGAAGGAAGCCACTCCTCAGTAAAAGGCACATGAAAGCCCCCATGGAGTACCTAGAGGACTCTCAGACCATGAGAAAAACAAATTGTCTGGTCTGATGAATCTAAAATTGATCGCTTTGGCCTGAATGCCAAGCATCATGTCTGGAGGATACCAGACCTGGCCAATACCATCCCTACAGTGGAGCATGGTGGTGGCAGCATCCTGGTGTGAGGATGTTTTTCAGCGGCAGGAACTGGGAGACCAGTCAGGATCAAGGGAAAGATGAATGCAGCAATGTACAGAGAGATCCTTGATGAAAACCTGCTCCAGAGCGCTCTGGACCTCAGACTGGGGCGAAGGTTCACCTTTAAACAGGACAACGACCCTAAGAACACACAGCCACGATAACAAAGGAGTGCTTCAGGACAAGTCTGTGAATGTCCTTGAGTGGCCCAGCCAGAGCCCAGACTCGAACCGGATTGAATATCTCTGGAGAGATCTGAAAATGGCTGTGCACCGACGCTCCCCATCCAACCTGATGGAGCTTGAGACAATCTGCAAAGAAGAATGGGAGAAACTGCCCAGAGATAGGTGTGCCAAGCGTGTAGCATCATAGTCAAGAAGACTTGAGGCTGTAATTGCTGCCAAAGGTGCTTCAATAAAGTATTGAGTAAAGGGTATGAATACTTATGTACATGTGATATTTGAGCTTTTAGTTTTTTTTATTCATTTGCAAAAATTATTTTAAAACTTTTTCCACTTGGTCATTATGGGGTTTTGTGTCTAGAATGTTGAGAAAACAAATGAATTTAATCAATTTTGAAATATAGCTGTAACATAACAAAATGTGAAAAAAGTGAAGGGGTATGAATACTTTCCGGAGGCACTGTATGTGACGAAAGCAATCGGACAGACACTTTGTTTCAAGCACACTGTCACTTTAAGACTGGCCTGGTCAGGCACTGATCATTATCTTTTTCTTCTCCATACTCCTTCTGCCACTCATGTACTCACACACACATAGATGTAGTGTCAATGATAGAAGGGTGTTGTTTGTATAATGATTATATCTTCCCAGATTGACGGGGGGCTATCGGCTTTGTCACACAAAGAGAAGAGAGGCAGTGTGAGTACAACTGGATCACCCCTCCACACACACACACACACATACACACACACACACACACACACACACACACACACACCCTAACCACTCTATCATGGTATCTTCCTATAGACATAGACTTCCTGTGTCAACAGAAGCTTTGATTAACCGGGGACAGGCACTGGCCTTTGTATCACTCTGACAAAAGCAGAGTTACACGGTGAAATTCTATTAAATGCGGCACGCTGCAATTTGTAGCAGTGAAACTATGCGGTGCAGACTGGCAAGCTGTAAACAAATATTTGATTTAAATACATCAAATCATTTTCCTTTCAACCCTTCTGCTTTCTTTTTTCTGCTTCTTGTTTGTGATTATTACTCCGAAGTATTTTTTCATTTTTAAAAAAAAAGCTCTATATGTGGCGTCTCTCGTCTCCTAACTTCAACTAGGAATCATCTGAGGAACAAAATGTAAACGCTGCCAATTTCCTTCCCCACTGACAATGTGATTTTACCTTAAACTTCCAATAAGCGGCCTTCACTTTATCTATCCATCGCTCTCCGGAAAGGCTTTGGCTACCCACCACGTGTACATCAGCCACACTGTGATCAATTTAGCTCTGATGATAGGCATGTGGACTGTATCCATCACACCCGCTATTTATGACAGCAAAAGGAAATTCATATTTAGCTTCTTTAATGTACTGAGCCTGATGTGATGCCTGAGCGAACATGA
The DNA here is from genome assembly GCA_031216635.1 of Dissostichus eleginoides. Classification (NCBI taxonomy): domain Eukaryota; kingdom Metazoa; phylum Chordata; class Actinopteri; order Perciformes; family Nototheniidae; genus Dissostichus; species Dissostichus eleginoides. The sequence continues at coordinate 13,767,467 of CM062265.1, forward strand.
GTTTGTGGATGCTGTGTGAGCTCTTGTTCCCCTGAAGACAGCCAGTGTGTGTGTGTGTGTGTGTGTTTGTAGTAGCAGATAAGTGACAGGGTTAAGGACCTCTGAATTATGCCCTCTGCCTCTTTACCTGCTGCCAGGGGGTCTGCCAGGTGAGGAGCTGGCTGGTGCCAACAGGGCAACTTCATGCCACTCAGCAGCGGCCTGCGGGTCATGTGTGCTCAACTTTTGTTAGAGGAGCATGGTGAGAGGCTGCAGTGTGGACTTTGTAATGTTTTAAAGAGCTAAGTGTAACTGTGTATTGGACTCTTGGGGGACGTAGTTGACAAGCTTCTGGTGGAGGCAAGATACTGATTTTGACACGGCTCTAATATGAGAGGGAGAGTGTGTAGAGGAATCGATGGAAGCTTTGTTTCACCCATAGATGGCAGCATAACACTCAGAGTCCTCCATGCCCGTGTCACACCCTCTTACAACCGTTTCACTGCAGCACAGCAAAGTCTTTCTCCGTGACACTGTTGATCCCTAAAGGCACATTCTCTCTTCACCTCATAAGGAGATCAGCATAGGTTGTTGTCTGCTCAAGTCTCAGTTTCCTGCTCGAGTACACAAAGGCAGGCCAGGGTTCCTGCTGTCATGATGCTGCTTAGGACACCGAGTCAGTTTAGAGACATCATAGTGAACATGCAATCTAAACCCTCTTTTCTTTTGGTAAATTTGCCCTGGTCCTACTTTATAGTGGTCATTACAATAGACAGTGTGAATTGGACTGTCAGTTTTTTTTATGCATTTTGTAAAAGTTGGTGTTAGATTAAAAACATGGTGTTAAGTTGCCCTTTAATGGCTTGTCAGTATAGTATTACAAGAACATTCCCTCTATATTTTGTATAATGAATTTGTCATTTGCAGTAAATCAGATTTGTATCTGACTATTTCTTGGCCATTGTCACTGCGCCTGCCTAGGAATTCATCAAACGAATTTGTCGAGTAAAACTTTGGCTTTTGTATTAAATAAACAAACAACATTTTCAAAATAAGTTAGCATAGAAAGAGTCATGCTGGCTGTCTCCCTCTGCTTCTATGCCTTATTCTAAGCTAAAGCTAACCTGCTGTTTCCAACTACATGTTGTATCAGTCTTTTCATCTAAATCGGCATGAAAGAAAATAAGTGTATCCCAAAATGTTGAACTACTCCTTTAACCCAGAGGCCTGACTGGGAGGACACACAGCAGCAGAAAGCCTTCAAAATCTGGGTCACACAATCTGTTGTACAGATGCCTCTACACTCTGTTTACTATCACGGCCCATGAAATTGATTCTTTTTATCTGTATGTTTGTGAGCGTCTTCCCGGCGTGACACAGGTAGCTCTCCTTCGTTCCCTCGATGCCCTCTCCATACAGTACCTGGTATATCTGTGTTGTGTGCAAAGTACTCATTTCATGGTTCATTTGGCATCTCACAAGCTCCGTTAATAAACAAGAGCCTTTGTTGCCGCTGTGACACCTCTCTGCGTGTGTCGGCTGTCAGAAGTCTTGTCTTCAACGCTCCCGTAGGATTAGGTGAGGCGTCATGCTCCATCGCGCTGTGGGGACGATAGCAATGGAAAATACAGTCAAACTCATTACCAACCTCACCATTATGCATTTAGGGATTATAACTCCTTCCACCAACAAATCAGTAAATATCATTGTTCTCAGATTGTGTGAAAATAGATTTTTAAATACCGCATTTAATATGACCATAATCAAGGGAATCATGCTGAACCGGGGGGTTGTTCGTTATCCGTCCATCCATCTGTTCATGTAGGCCTATCTGTAAAAAAAGATTGCATGAGAGTTGCTCACGGACAGGGTTCATATCCCATCTGCCCAGAATGCACCTGTGATGAGAGAGAGCCGCGCTAAGACCTGAAGCGTACCCAAAGGAAGGCACATTTCCCCTTTAACCTCTCCTCTTCCATCTTTTGATATCTTTAGAAGGGCCTCTGTAAGACTGCTGCAGTCTATTTTCTTTGCATTTATTTCCAGAGAAAAATGTTTATGTAAAATGATTCTCCTTTATTGCTTGTGAAACACTTTGAGAAAGATGCACAAAAACAGTTTGCATAAATGTGACTATAATAATAGCAACGATGATATTCAGAGTACTGTAGGTTTTCTTTTGTTTACATGTTTTTCAAATTTGTGTAATAAACTAGAGCAGTCATATTCATGATGATGAAGAGGATATCAAAGTAATTCATATTATTTTCACTTCATGCCACACTATTAAAAAGCAGTTTCCTTGGAGCCTCACATTGAATATTGAGTTTATTCGTTTCCACTCAGACAGCATGAAGGAGTGTTTATATGTTGTGTTATTAAAAGGGAGAGAGCTGAGACAGTGACTAATCTATTTCCTTTCACACACAGCAGCCAGTAATCACTGTTCTATGGAGCTGCTCACTCATCCATCCATAATGTTATCAAGACACATTATCTGTGAGTATGTGTGCGTATGTGTTATTCTGGGTGCTTTTGTGTCCGTGTGATTTTAGGGACCTTGAAAGCAGGTGTTAAAAATGCCTGTGTGGGCATTTTGGTATGTGCAAGAGTCCACATTTGTGTTTTTCAGGATTTCAAATCACCGTGTGCACCTCAGCTATCCGTCCATGCCGCAGATCCAAATGCAACACGTTCTCCCGGCAGCCTGTGGCTTGAACTCACATTGTCAGCTAGCGGAGGTCACACTCTAATGTGTGAACATGGGCCGCTCTGCCTGGTCTTGAAAGGCAGATGAAGCTTGCTTTCAAAAGTCCAAAAAGACACATCTCGGAGCTGGTTTCTACAGGGGCTGGCTTTCTGAGTTCGTTTTTTATGTATGAAATATGAGTGTGAGTTTGCAGGGCTGTGGACATTGTAAATGTTAAAGCGGCTATTAGTGCACCTACAGGTGAACCACCCATGGTTTGGATTGAAACATAAAAGCCATTATGGTTAGAAACAATCAGAATATTTGTATTGGTGATGAAATCTGTTTCAATCAGTGTGTTGTGCTCATTGTTACAGCTTGGTTCAAGGTATAGATGGCGGAGGATAACAAAACTGATGAAGAACTAAAGGAAAACACACCACCAGATGCAGATTTTACATTGGGGTATGATTGTTAATATTGATGTTGGAGAACTTGTACGACATTATTTCCTGTTTTTTTTCTTTTGGAATTGCATGCCAACATACAATTCAAATTGGGGTGATAGTTTATTCAGCTGCAAACTATTTGGATTTTGTGATTGCAAAATATTCCAACTGTTGATATCATCATCAACATGTTATTTAATGAAATACATGTTTTGCAATCCCTCGCTGAGAGAGGGGAACCACGTTGCATTATTCCCTGGCAGTGATCCTCATGAGAGTGTAGGGACCCTGACCTCAGCTTCCACGTGACCCCCGCTCTGTTTTACTGCCCCGCAGCCGGCTGGCACCTACACCTGTCGAGATGGTATGGAGTAAAAACACCAGAGGATGTTTTCTCATTCACCATTTGACCTTTCCTTTACCAACATAAATAGACAATGTACAGTTCAATCAGTAAGCTACAACTCTTGAGTCTCTCCTGTTTTGATCAGTAGCTGCACCGACGTGACTTGGTTGGAGGTAATCCACTCGTGATAGGCTGTAAGCCAAGACGAGCATATCAGCTGGAGGTAAGACTTGACTCTCTATGTGTTTTTCCATTACAATTTGGCTCTGGATTTAGCATTCACACTTTAATCCATTTGCTCATACAAAAATATATTAAAATATCTCCAAACGCATTACCTAATTTATAAGATACAATGTCATAAAATCTATACAATTCAGTTTAGGGCTCCAATTAATTGTTTTCATTATGGAATAATCCAAATACTCCAGATCCAAAAGATATTCAATTTACTTGGACAACGCACACAAGCTGGACTGGTAACACTTTAAGATACAGCGCACAATTTACATTGTATTTGTTGATAAATCAGGTACCAATTAAATATTAACTGGTTGCCAATAGTACGAGGAAAAACAACATTTGAGTTAACGTCTTTTTAAATTAAACCTTAAAAATGCATGTGTTGTGTATTTGTTGACACATTTTATGTCGTAGTATAGGCATATAACTATTATTCCATTGACATTGAGACAATGGAACCGGAAGTGTAAAAAAAAGCCTTCTATTAATTGACCTAACAATTCACCATCAGTATATATTCTTATTAAATGTGTAATAAATAGAATACACAAATATCAGCCTCACCCAAAAATAGGAATTTTGAGCTATAAAAAGTATTTCAAAAAGATGTTCACAGCGGCAGGCAGGTCTAAGGTAAGGTGGAGAAATCTTTTGGTGAATGGTGAGTCATATGTTGGCTCTCCTGCAGCTCCTCTCTGTATATTGGAAAGCAGCATGTGCTTCTTGACTCATTCCCTTCTCCCTGGGGAGTCCTCTCTGTCAGACTGCAGTGGAAATTGACCTGTGAGTAAAGCGGGCATTTTGGGGAACGGTTATTTATTGAACTGGTAGAGAGGAGACTTGATGATTCACTGACAGGTTCAGTCACACTACCAGATGCACACACACAAATCAAAATGTTCTCCTTGCACTGTCAGACAACTTTTATGAAAAGAATATCAAAGTATCTTCAACCTGCAAATGTAGCAAGAGTCATGAGCCTTTTCTTTGTCTCCCATCATCCCACTCTTATTATCTTGCTTCACAATGACGCTTTTGTTTGGACAATATGATCTGGTATAGACAATATATATGTTAATCTTATGTGATATGTTTTACAATACATTGTTTATTTAACTTCATTGTGTTGCCTGCAAATGAAAACTTTTATTCTTATGTCAAACCCACCTTTCAGTAGATTAAATTCATCCAGTGAGGGTTTAAATCAAGGGAAGGAAAATGTTTTGAAGCTACATTAGTCCAAGGATGTCAGTGTTGTACAATAATTATAAGTTGCTGCTCACATCAACATTTTCAGTGAACAAAAAGGGGGAAACTAAAAGGCGACTAAGTCTTATCATCGGGCTGGAAATATGCAAACTGACTTGACTAATCCTCAGATTGAATTCATGTTGTTCACCCACATCAGTCATTAATAACAATTGATTACAACCATCACATACAGGCCAGCATCATAGTTCATTTGTAGTTTCTGTTATGTGAGTTTGAAGTCTAGTATTCATTTTCTTTTAGCTCTGTTTTGTTGTCCACCACCTCCTGAGGGAAAAACCTGTCTCTTTAGACATAAATGCTCCTAAATGTGTGAGTGAGTGGTGTCCCGTCCTTGGAGGTGTGAACCGCTCGAAATTTGGACTGACTGATGCAATTGGACACGCAACCGATGAGATAACAGCAGCTGTATAAGGCGGCACAGTGAAGCTGGGAAGGTTACCTCAGAAACTTAAGTAGCTGTTTTTGTTACAAGGCTCTTCGCCCCTCCTTGCAGTGAGCAAAGTTCAAACTTCTTATCATGTGAAGGCAGCTTTAGTCAGTCTGCAATTTAGCAATGGCGATGGCCTGGAAGTATACAGTGATTTATTAGTACCTCTTGAAAACAGCTGCTGGAAACAAGGCTGAGACAGTGAGGCATTAAAGTAAATCAAAATTGTAAAGTTGCACACTGCAAAATCAAAATGCTTTAAAGACGCTAAAATGCTCTGAAGAACAAGGAGGAACAGCGGGGCTCGTAACTAATGCAGCTTTAAGAGCTTTAAATATGTATAGATCACAGTTTAAGACAATCTCTAGCAATTGAAATGGAATTTGTAAAAAAAACACATGATTACGAAGCCATCTATTTGGGTTACAAATGCGGTAAAAATCAAAACAGATGTCTCAAGTCAGAAAATGGCATCCTTCAGAAAAACTCATTTTTGTATTCTTGTTCTACAGGGTTCAACCTCCCAAACTGAACCACATGAACAAAGAAAATCAGAGATGCCTCGAGAGCATTTCATGATACCGTTCTTTGAGAAACTCACAAACTCTCCCCATCCAGGCCAGCCGCCCAGCTGATCTGATGCTTAGCGACATGACCTTCATGTCATGCCCAGCACCATGGAAAGCCCCTGGGTGCTCTCTCTCTCTCTCTCTCTGTGTCCTCCCCCCACCATGCTGCCTGTTTGGGGCTCTCCCTGCTCTGGTCTGGTACCTACTGTCACTTGCTATTGGGGGACAACACATAGGCACAGCTACCTCACAACAAGGTGCAGCCGAGCATGATTGAGGCACACATAGAAATCCTATGTACACACTGAACCATGCAAATGACAAAAATGAACACACACACAGGTTTTTAAGGTAAATTCATGTATCTAGGACAGACATGTTGGAGGCGGGTACAGACAAATGTGTTGTTTGTTGGTGTTTAATGGGTGATGAGTAAGAGTTACGAAGGGTGGCGAGATAAGACCAGGGGAGTTTGTGGTGGCTATGGTCATGTGGACTCCTGTGCATTACAGTCAGTGTCAACAAACAGTGGTAAACAGCAGTAATCTTTCCTACAGACGTTGCAACATGCTTTGTTTGGCAGGAACGATCTACCTCCTGTTACCTGCAGTCCTGTTTTGTCTTTTGGCTGAATGTTCAGCATCGTTTTTTATTAATTTGCAGCACTAATGTACATGGCAGAAGAGGCTATACGGACATAACAATGCTGCTCATTTAGCAAGACTAAATAAATGCTTCGCAAATAAATGCTTTGCAAAGATCACTACTATTTTATTAGGCTTTAACCAGTAAAAACCTGGGTTTTGTTGGTACAAACAGGACAATATTTGTGGACACCTCGAGGTTTGTAAAGATATATAATTTTGTTCAAAGTGTAACAGAGTAAGAGTTTTGTGTTTACATTATATTCATGTTGTGATCATGAGTCCTATTTAAATACATTGCTCGGGGGGTTTGGGGTAATAAAGGACCTGATGCACCCTGGTTTCTGGCGGGTGGTCATGGACATTGTTAATGTGTGTGTGTGTGTCCTGCTAACAGGCAGGATTGTAATCAAGCTCCAAGCAGTTCTGTCCTGACATGAACTGGCCACTTACAAACCTGAAGACACACTCCCTGTGACAGCCTGCATTATAATTCATGAGGTGGATTCAGTCTCCTCCACACACACACACACACACACACACACACACACACACACACACACACACACACACACACACACACACACACACACACACACACACACACACACACACACACACACCATTTTTTAACCTTTGGTGTTGGTCGACACAGCAGTGAGATTGTGGCTCCCTCCCTCTCACAGTGTGGTCTCAGCTGCAGCCCTGTAGCCTCCCTGGATTATTGCGGTTCTCACTGCACAAACAACATCAGCTGATCTGCTCTGTTGGTGATGTGAAAGGCTCCAGTTAAATCTGTGGTGGGATTATATCAAATGTTTACCAAGTAAATTGTGAAATATTGTATGCTGTGGTTCTGCAAAAGATTGTGTTTTTATACACAAGAACCAAGTATCAGAATTTGTTTCCAACTTTGCTCAGACCTGATCTATTCATGACTGTGAAAAGGGAAAAGATATACACCGATGTTTCTTTCCAATGAAGACAGCCGTGAAAACATCAGTTTTGTGCCGCAAAGGGTATACAAATAATCAAAAATTCTGTCAGTATAAATTCTGCCTCAAATGTTGAAGCAAGCCCCGGTATGTGAAGTTTTCAACAGGCGAGAACACAGACACAGCATGTCACCAGTGACAAGAAAAAACCAACACCCACGAAAAAACCGTTAGAACATTTCTGTTTGTTTGGTCATCCTCTGCTTCTTTTTTACCCTTTGCTGTCTGTGTCTCCTACTGACTCTGTATGCTAAACTTGAATGTCTAAAACGAGAAGCTTGTGTTTCAGAGGGATGTATTTCTTGTCAATCGGCCTCTCAGGGCGTGTACGTTTGAGAAGTGAAATGCACTTTGGTCCACAAGCTTATTAGTCAGGCATTTCCCTGTGACACATTCGTCTGGGGAAAGTCCAGGTCAGATTCACACAAATCAGTTCTGTTTTTCTTTGAGGGTTAGAAAAACTTGTTTGCTCCAGTGCCTGTTTTCCCACTTGGTTTAGAAATCTCTATGGTTTTAATTTGCGAAATCCACCGTCCAAAAAAAGCTTAATTGTTCCACAGCTGTGCTCAAGTGTTTTTTTAATCCTTCCTTTCCAGCGATAACGAGGCCAGTGTGAGCAAATTCCCTGGGTTTGTGCCTGGCTGGAATAGATAGCTGGATAACGTCTATCCATCTGACCTCAAATGACCAAGCACAGTGTTGTTCACAAACGCTCACACGCACAGAAAGTTCAACTGAAAACACGGTTTCAAAAAGAAAAACTTGGTCCTCGGAAGTGCTAGACATCACCAGCGGGCCCAAGAAAACAGTTTGTGTGTGTGTGTGTGTGCCTGTCTGTCACTCTGTCTGTCTTTCTTTGTCTGTTAATCTGTGCTTGGTGTTTGAATGAACTAGGAGCAACTTAAATATGGCAGTGAAATGTATTTATGCACAACAACCTTTAAAGGAAAACAATTTTTCTTAACTAGCTGTGTCCATTTTATTGTTCTTGCTTTTATTCCTATCAGGTATTGGTAACATTTAACTCACTCATTTCATCACACTGCTAGCACAAATCATTATAACCATCGTTAACATGTTTTAGATTTTGCACAATGTCTTCCTATCCAACTTAATCTTTTTCGGCAGAGTTTTTTATTGCATTTTTTTCTATGTCAAAGTGTCTGAATTTAAGAAATAGCCAAAATTCCCTGGTCATAACAGACTTATTTGGACTTCTGTAGGACACTTTTTTGTTTCTGTCAGACTTTGGGTGGAATCATTTAAAGTATCAAGTATGCATCACTCCCTGTAATTACCTTTACTTTCATCCATCTACTCCTATGTTTCTTTACCAGTTGTTAGCCTTTGTCATGCACATACTCAAGTTTAAAAGGGCTGTTTTGGCAGTCCGAAATCTCCCAAAATCTGGCCAGATTACAGGTGACCAGGTTTTTCAATCACATGACATTTAAGAAATCATTTTACAATAGAAAACAGAATGTAATCCAGATATTTCATTATTTAAACACACTGAATGTGACCGGCAGTTTTACCTCCAAATAAGATATTTGATATTTATTATGATTTGGGGTTTGTTAAAAGGCTGTGGAATGTTTTACCACTTGTTTTTATTGTCAGACCATTCACCCCAGGCATTATATTCATAGATAATGACTCAGCCATGTATTAATTAGGGGCAAAGCCAGCCTTCAAGACCAATGCGGGAAGTTGCATGCTCTAGGTGGCTAAACTAAGACCCAATTTACACCTGGCTGCGACTGCAATCAGGGTCTGGATTCAATATGCAAATGATTTACTTGTCAATGGAAAGGTACTTCTCAGATTTAGGAAAACGTTGCTGCTGTATGGGCTTCACTTATTTTTTGCCTACGTTTTTGTCAGGGTTGAGTGAAGCAGGCAGGACCCAAATGCAGATTTCAAAGAAAAATCCTTTATTCCAAGGCAAAATGTCAAAAAACAGAACACTACCCCGTGACACAGTCAATGACAGACAGAAAAAACAGACTTAAATACACACAAGACTAATCACACAAACAAGACACAGGTGAGGAGGGAGGAGAAGACACAGGGGCACCAGGTGAACACAATCGGGGAATCAGGTAGGAGGAAAAACAGACAGAAAGCAACAGGCAAGACAGGGGGGGGAAACACTTTCAAAATAAAACAGGAAACCACAGACAGAAAAAGACAAGACAAAACACAACACAGACAGATCGTGACAGTTTTCTAATAACACTGTTCTGTCTGGGATGTCTTTGTCTGTACGTCTATACACATGGATCCCTGCTTATGAAAAGTCACATAAAACTGTGATATACAGCATAGTACAATATAAAGTGTGTGAGTAGATGGAAATATCTGTGTGCCACATACACTCACAAGAGAGAGAGAAACAGCTTGTGCTCGGAGACAGGTGCACTCCTCTTCTCTCTCTAATATCTACATCTGCATCGCTTCCTTCCCCTCCTCCCCCCTCTTTCCTCTCTCTCTCTGCAGTGTTCAGGTGGGATGGTGACACATCGGCTCAAGCAGGCGTCTTATTAGCTGAGCGCTAACAGGCAGCCTGTGTTCCTATGGGGGCCGAATGCTGCTGAGTCATCCTGTACAAGCTGGACAGTACGTGTCTTCGAACACGCACACACACACAACACACACACACACACACACACACACACACACTGGTAGCTGATATAAAATCACCTGCACATACACATGAACTTCTGATTTGTTGGATTCCAATGAGAGTTTTACTGTGTAGGTGTATCAGGTTCAGTATCTGTGTGAGGGGGAGTCACACAGAGGCGGAGGATTTTACCGGTTACTGCTGCAGCCAACCTCCATCTCTCTGTGTCTCCGTGGCTCATTGAAACAGCAGCGTGAGGCCAGAACCGTTGACAGATCTTCTCTCCACTCCATCAGTCTGCCTCTTTAGTCGACATCACCTGATTACACCAACACTGAGTTTGAAACATGCCACACGGTAATGGAGCGCTGTGGTGAAAGACACATTCTCATCAATCACAGCCTCCTCATACTCAGAAATGTTATGAATTGTTTGTTTTTAAAGGCAACCAGCTGTGATTTCTGCATACTAAGAATTGCATGTTTGACTTGCTGCTGTTACAGCATTTTACATGTTTGACATTAAAATGTGTTTTATGCTTCTTATACTGAAGCCAAGGTTGGTGCATCAGCAAATAGATGTGAAGTAAAAAGTTAAGCAGGTGGCTGCCTCCAGTCTTTTGACATTATTAATTGGTTGACAGGGGAAACATTTAGTTAATAATCCTACAGATAATTAAGAATATTTCCATCTGCTGAACAGAATGGAACTTTGTTTCTGTTACACCTGAAGCTTTCTGCTCTAGTGCAGCACGTATGCAGTAACAATGACGGTAGAGGATTTATATAACGCAAAATTCATAATTATTTTTGAAATAATAGGTTTTTGACAGACTTAAGTAATTAAAAACCGGCTTCTCATTTAAGCTGACAGCAGAAATAGTCGGTTTCAAGGACAACTAATGCTAACTGTTGCATCTAGCTAGCGAAATTACCACTTTTTCTTATTCTTATGTGTAATCCCCTAGAAAGATCTTGTTAGCTTATGCTCTCCGAGTTTGGAGGTAACACATGATTACAACAGTTGGTAGAAAGCCACTGACTCTACCAAGCTTTTCCTCAGTTAGGGTATATGGTTTTTAGCATTAGAGCAGATACATCGTTTAATAACATTTTTCTACATACAAATACATAACTTTATAGGTGTCCTGTGCTGCTTTACGGTTGTACAATTGCTGTTCGGCTAAAGTCTTAGCGTATGGTCAATTGTATATTATGTTTTTTTAAATGAGACAAGATGAGGCTGCAACTTTGCAAGCTAGAGAAATGTTTCAGTGTTAGCAAGGTTGGCTGCTCTGCTGACTTTACTCTGTTGCTGATTTCTGATGTTCATTCACTTTCACTCTGACAAATACTGCCAATTTCCCCCCATATGCGGAGAAACAAACTAGTTTCCTCAGATGACAGAACACTTACTTTACACTGTTAGTCATGGTTGTGCACACTGCGTCGAGTCCATGAAGTAATCTGACAAACATCCATAAATATCCCCTTCCACCGTATTGATGTTTTATCAATTAACAATTATTAGGAAAGCAAGAGGTTGTGTGCGGTCAAACACGACTGCTAACTTTATGTGTGTGAGAGATAGGGGGAAGCAAAGACAGACGGACAGAGGGAAGGAAAAAACAGCGAGTGAGAGTAACAGTAAACAGTCCAATGATCGATGAACGCCTGACGTGACTCAGCTCTGTTGCCGGCCAACATTGCCATGACTGGCGAGTCGCCTGCACGACGAAGACAAACGACCAGGCAATGAAGGAAAATGAGGATTTTATCACCCATTTCCCTCTCACAACGGTACTGGCCCACGTTCCCCAGATTGCTTACATGTGTGTATGCGTGTGTGTGTGTGTGTTTTTCTGTACTGGGAAGTTAACCAAATGTGTGTCCTGACAGGCTGGCTTATGGTCGTACGCTGGCCCAAGGGTGCAGTTTAGAGAAATCACTCACTCAGTTGGAGACTTGTGGAGAAATGCCCAAGGTCTGGAACATCTATATGTTACCTGGGATCCTGTGTGTGTGTGTGTGTGTGTGTGTGTGTGTGTGTGTGTGTGTGTGTGTGTGTGTGTATGTGTCGTGTGTGTGTGTGTGTGTGTGTGTGCGCAAGGGAGTGTCTTTAAAAGGACATTTATCTCATCCTCAGATATAATTACACTGCCCAGGGGTAGAGGGGAGTAATTCAGCTCTCCCTCCTCTGTCAAACCCTCTCTCTTGCACCCTCCCTTTTCCTCTCTACCTTCTCTTTCTTATCCGACCTAAGAAAGCCGATCCAACTCTCCCATCTTTCGGAAGTCATTATGGGATTAGCTCATTCCAGAGTATGGATCTCTTCCCTTGGAACCCATGAAGGGGGCTTCCCCGGTTCTTCGCTTTCCTGGATACGGCTCACTCTAGCTGGGATAATCAACCAGCAGCACTCCTTCCTCCAGCCTGGAGCTCCACCCCGGGGGAAATCACTGCTCGCTCCTCCTCACTTGCTCCAAAATATGAATCCTGCCATAATCTCCTCGTAAATGTAATTAATTGTGTAAAACGCTTCTGGATTCAGGAGAAAAGGTTATTACTTTAGAAGGAGAGTTATGAAAATATAATGTTATTTGTTTTAATCTTCGCCGTGTTAAGTAATAACTGCAGCTGCTGGAGCTGAGGAACAAGTGAGGGCTTTTGTAACGGTAATAAGAGCGCCGACGAAGACCTGACAGGAATCCACAGCCTGGGGGAAGAGGTGTCATATCATCACTTCCTGTTTGTGAATCCCACATCCCCATGGGCTGTTGGGTAATGACACCTGCCAACACGCCAACAACTCTCACTTACTCTTAGGGCAAGATTAGCAGTTGAAAGCAAACCAGTTTGTTCAGAAGGAAAAAGTTGATTGAACAGGCTTTGGAGGGTTTGCAGTGCTCCTCAAATTAACTCACACAACAAAAACACATGCAAGGCCTCTTCAACCTCACAACTAAGCGACATGTGCACTGCTGCCATCACATCTTAGAGTAGCTGAAGTTCTTTATTTATAGCCCTTTTAAAAGGAGGGGAAAAGGCATTAAATGTTATGAATTGGTTGTGTCACGCCATGTGTTCGTTGATGAAAAATGTTCATGGATTTTTTCCGGACAACAGGCCCTTTTTTTTACGAGCGAGCGGTATAGAGAAATCATGTTCAGTAGGATCTTTTTATTCTCTACTGTCTTCACAACTGTGCAGCTGTCTTCAGCCTTGCTCGGGGGCATAACCATGTGTTAATGCCCCACACACACACACACACACATTCATGCACACAGTGTTATCCTCGGAGTCATAAGTTGTGTTTTTCCGAATTGGGCCATGTGGCATCCTCCTGTTACAAAGAAGCCACACATATTTTGGCACAGGCTGGGCATTTATCTAGCATAATGTGATTGTGCTGACGTGCCCTCGCTCCCAGTGGCGGCGGGTCAGGGTGGGCCACATGGTCTGGGGTCAGCCCCTCCCCTGGGCTCTGTCTTTACTCACAGCAGGGCTGCCCTTTGTTGTTCACATGTCGTCTGACAGGGGAGCCGGGCTGATCACAAGTGACGACTCCTGTTTTAAGTGGTTCTACTTCTCCTTCCTCTTTCTTGTTTGTTTATGTCTTTCTGGCAGTGTCTGCTCTTTAGATACTTCATCTTAAAGCCAATATTTACAGAAGCATCTTTCGTTTAGTCTGTGAGTGTACAGTGTTGTGTGTTAGACCCTGGTAAAAGTGGGTTCAAATGTTGCAGTCTCCTTGAATTTGATATAATTGATTGCAGGATGACACGCTGCATTGCCATCGGACATATTTTGTATAAAATCAGAAAAAGTTTTAATTTTACACATTCATTCTGTTATTTCTTAATAACATATTTACTAATCGTTATTTAAAAGTTGAAATAGTCGGTTTGTTTTGCCAAAAAACTATTGGAAACAGTCACTGACACAACATTACCTGTTTCTTGTCACTAGGAAATGGATTTGGATTCCTTTAATGTGCATTTGAGATAATATAGGAGACTAAATGTTTAACATAGATTTAGTCACTTAGAGACTTTTAAATGCACAAAAAAAGTTATACCTTCAATATTACAAGAAAGTATGCAAAATTAGCTCATCACAGGTAGGCACTGTATTTCAGTTAAAGATTGAATACACAATCCCATGAAAAGAGATAAACAGTGTTTCAAATCCCAGCATAAGTAAACAAAATAACCTTATCAACCCTAAACTCAGCAAATGTCTGCTTCATGATGCAACCCACCTCCTGCCAAATGCAACCAACAACATGGCTTTCATCTGCCCCCCTGCCCACTGCACCCTTTGCACATATGCTCACTGCACACATATGCGCTTCCTCTGAGCCTTTGAGATTTATCCCATTTAAATCAATGTGTGTGTGTATGTCGGTCTTTCATTTTCCTGTTTTCCTCACTTGCATCCATATATGAGTACTTACTTCTTCTTTATCATTCTCGCCTTCCTTTAACTGAACCTTTGCTTCCTTTTCCTGCATCCCTCTTCCCACCTTCATCTTCTCATCCATCTCTTTGCTTTCTTTCCTGCAAGCCCATCTTCAGAGTTATGGCTCATTCGGACCGAGTGTTACGACTCTCTTAACCACAAATGCCTCTTGAGTGACAGCCTGTGAGAGGAGAAAAGGCTGTTTTAGATTGGCCATGGGAGACAGCGGAGCCAATCTGAGCTGGTTTAGAGTTTAAATTCTCCACCTAGATTTTGCTTTGTGAGACGAGAGGCTAACCTCGACTTTGATAGCAATTTCCATCTGCAAAGATAGCTCTGCTGAGGAGTGGAGAGAGGTTGCTGGATCAATTCCCTGTTGCTCTTAAGGGAATGGTTGTATGCGCTCTAACAGGAGACATATGCATGTAGCCCCACAAATCACAAGATCTGTCCATCTTCCTATCTCTCTATCACTGCCTTTTCTCCCCTCCTCTTCCTCCCATCCCCCTCTGCTGCTCTCTGCGGTGGGTTCAGTTCTTGACAAGGCCCCACATCCTGCTAGTTGCTAAATGAATAATACATGCATGTTCTAGCAGCGCTGTTAGACAGAGGGAGAGAGAGAAGGAATATAGGCTGTGTGTGTGTTGGTGTGTTGGTCTTGAAGACCCATGGCAAGGCCAACGCTGTCACAGAACTTCAGATCCAGTCCACATACAAGAGGAGACGCCTGCCTCGACAATCTCCTGTCAGATACCGCTCTTCTTTCCTTTTGTTCCGTCTGCAGAGATGGGAACCAGAGGTCGTCGGTGCAATTCCTATTGGGGTGAAAGAGAGGCCAAAGCAGCCTCCATGGAGAATGATTGAGAACATAATATCAGTGGGATGTGAAGAGCTTTGAGATTCAGCACTATAAGTACGTTTGCGTGTTAGCAATATAGCAGTTTGGTCTCGCCATTTATTCCCAGCACCCCCAGTTCCCTTTAACCCAGCAGAACGAGGGTTGCCCTACATTTAATCTACTCCTCTCGCTCAGTTTCGACGGAGATCAAAGCAGTGTGCCAGCAGCCGGCAGAGCATGCATGCATTATCAATCATGTCTGTGGCTTTTTGTTGTACAGGAGAAAAAATTGCAGAGCACAGATCAAAAGGAAAAGGTCATCAAAGGCAACATCGTTTTCTGGATCCATGTTTGTAGATATACACATATACTAAGGGAGGGGGCACAAACTAATCCAAAAATATTTGAGCTTCATGCACTATTGTGTATGTGTGCATGACAAAGAAATAAGCATGAAATAAATATTTTCTGAAATCTGTCCATGTGCATCTGTACGCTTTATACTTCAGAGAGCTTGATTTTCTCTCTGTTTCTTCTAAAGACCAGAGATTTGTGATATTTGGTGCATTATCTCTAAAGCCACATGCAGAGTCAAATGATTTACTTCTTGAACTGAACCATTTCCACTTATATTTGGAAAAACAAATGAATAGGAGCAGCAGGGGTCTCTGGGCTAAGTAAAGCCAGTGGAAGCAAGTGAGCCAGGCTTGTTTTTGAGAATACATCAGTAAAGTGAGTTTTCGGGGAGTTTGGAGACTGTGTTTAACTAGGTATGAAGTGCAGTCTCAGCTGTTTTTAGTGCTCCAGGTACACTGGAGGTTTCTGGACCTGAGACGGCAGGTTGCTGATTGATGCGCCGTGACTTCCTGTTTCTCACACTGACAGACAGGCAGCTCAGGAATGTGTCTAACCAGCTGCATGCGCTGATGCTTTGTTTCTAGGCAGAGTACCTATGAAGGCAGCCGTGCCAATGGTAGCTCCTTTAACCTCAACCACACTGCACATGACCCCGATGTATATCACATACCGTAACCATCTCTTTCCATATGCACCTTGCCAATGACCTGGAACTTTTTTTGTCTCCATCATGAATGGAAAACCCATAGGGAAACAATGTGAACATGTTCAACAAACATTCAATCGTAAGGTTGTGGGTTCGGTCCCCGCCCTCGCAGTCAACATGTCGATGTATCCTTGGGCAAGATACCTAACCCAAGTTTCTCCCGATGGCATGGCCAACGGTGTAAAAATGTGTGTGAATTTGAGTTACTTGAGCAAATGGCACATTGAATGAATGAGGTGTGAACGGGTGAATGTAAAGCGCTTTGAGGGGTCGTAAAGACTGCATAAAGCGCTATATAATTACAGTCCATTTACCATTTATCATTACTTGGAGCAAAAGTAACATTCCTAAATATAGACCATCAAATTACGCAGTATGCTGCAAAACATCTCTGGCCTCAGTGTGTCTCACTAAATCTTAGACAAAACTAAACCATTTGAAAATATTGTGACTGCCTTTGAAGTTATCATTGTGATGCTTAACATGTCAGCCATTGAGCCAGGGGGATAAACAGTCATTGAACTCCAGGATCAGTTTCAGAACACCACATTTAGACAGTCTGTGTGAAAATCACAACACTCTTCTTATCTTTTTTTTCCCCAAGTTGCTGTTTTGGCGAGAACAAAAAATGTGTCTGATCCATCCAGAGTGATCATGTGATGTAAGAAGAGACTTTATATAAATCTTATGTGTGTGAGCTGAAAAACACAGACAACTGAATATGTTTGTATGTCAACGTGTGTTAGTTTTAATGTCTTAAGCCTGAGATAAGTAATAAGCGTGTGAATATCTACTTATGGATAATTGTTTGCATTTACAAGAAGTGAAACACAGGAGTGATTTTATTACCATCATATAAACACTGCCGCCATAAAAGCGTTTGTATCTGGATACGATAATGCAACACAAAACTTTTACACACTCACTACACACTCATGGTGCAGCGGGGGCTAAAGTGTGAAAGCTGAAGAGTTCAGCCAGCAAGCCAAGGTCGCAAAAACTGTGAGGCTTCATTTGTATATGAACCGGACAAACTTTGTTTCCATAGCAACTGTGCTGACTGAGAGCCTGTGTGCGTGTGTGCACATTTGTCATAGTTGCTGCATTGGTGCAATGACTCTCTACACAGTGTAAGCACATGACAAAATGAAAGGGTCAGTTTACCATAATCACAAAAACACAGATTTTACTCATTTACTAACTTTTCTTTTTTTCATTGAAATAGGTCACTGTCTATCCATTAATGAGATTGACCCTATGACCCGTTAATGACAGTGTTGTAATACTTATATATCTGCATCATTACAAACTAAGTTCTGTGTCAACACTCACGGAGAAAAATGCTGTTCCAAATTAATGCAAATGGAAACCGAACATTTCCTACTGCAGCAGCTTCACATTAAAACATTTAACTGTCAAACTGTTTGAAATATCGTGGGAAGTAATAGAGTCGGGAGCAGCAACAGTGTTAGACGAGGCGCTGCAGGCGACAGGCTGAACACCTTCACCTCCTCAGCTCGCTGTTCGCAGACTCACGCTGTGTGAAGCATAACATCAGATCACGTTTGCTCACAGTGATGGAAAAGGACAATTATTGCCTGACTTCGTCATTAAAACAACAAAGGTTTGATTTGCTGCCCCCAGTATTTGGGCCCTTTTTGAATTTAATCCACATTTGCTGTTACCACTAGTAAATAGGGCGTTGCAAAAACTTAATTCATAATGATTGCCCCTTTGAAAAGGTTTTGCTGTCTTTTTACCCAAGTTGGTGTACGAATGGTGTCACGTTTTTTTATACTCAAAAGCATAAAAAAAAGTCAAGAAGTTTGTATTTCCATAAACCTTTTTTTGGTTAATCTTCAGAATAATAAGCAATTCCTACTAATCAAGTAGCGCACTATGCCAAAATCATCATTTGTTAATTGTGATTTAGATGAACAGACTTCTATTGTTTGATTATTAGACTGATAATGTTGCCATAACACTAACATAATCAGTTCATCATGCATCTGACGCTTTAAAAAAAGACATTCAATGGCACAAAAATCATTCCCGATGTACCTCAATCTAATTATTTCCAAAGATTTCCCTAATTTCGAACATGGCAAAGACACGCTAAGCACTTCAAGTGTCTGTAAGTATGTGTATGTGTGCATGCCATCAATCTGAAAATGGGTTTATAAGATCAGAAGTGGGTTCAGAGACAGGAAGACAGATAACTCTCCTGATTAACCAGAGGGCAGACAAGCTTAGAGCTGAGAGCAGATGCTACAGCCCAAGCTAGCACGCTTCAGCTGGCACAGAAGCTCAGCATCTACACAAGTAGCAATCATGACACAGTGGCATGTGAACGCATACTGTCGCATGCCAACCTCCTGCCATTAAGTATGCTTCAGCACAAAGGAGGAACGTTTTTTCTCCGTTCTGCCCTCTCTTCTGCATCCGTCTGATTGCATCTACGCTGCTGTTTGATTCTCGTTCTCACACACACAATCCCGCAGTCTCTAATTTACCTTCCACATCCCAAGTGCCTCTTAATCGCTTGTTCTTTCTCCTCTCTTTCGATCTTCCTCCCTCTCCCTTTCTTCCTCGCCTCCTCCTCTGCCTGAGAATCCATTGAGGATTCACAACAATGGAGTTGTAGACTGGATTAAGCAATACAATGTCTGATGGAGGGGGCGTAGAGGGGAGAAATCAATGGGCAGATGTGATTTCCTAAGCCGCTAAACATCCTCTGACACGTCGACCAATTAGCTGTGTCAAACGGGGATATCTTTACTACGTGTACAAGGTCATTAGATAAGTACATCAGTGGCACAGGAGATTTCTGTATGTGCATTCGAAAGTGTGTGTGTGCTAGAACAATGGGAGGTATGAGATGGAAACATTCAACAATAGAGCTCAGCGTAGTTCCTTTGTCTTGATTACCTGTCCGCATTTCTTAATAACATTTTGGATTGCACAATTTGCAGCTTGTCACGCTCATTGCAATTGCACTCAGTTTAGAGAAATGAATCGAAAAGCAATTTTGCCATCATTTCTGTTTCATAAGGTGGGTAAACGCAGTCAGAGAAAGCTCTATTGCTTTGTATGTACACCTTTCAATACACCCACTGCTTTTCATTCCCCCTCTGTCGGCTGTCACAAAACACCCACTGAAGAAAATGAATGACAGAATAATGTCTTTTATTTTCTTACCTGCTTTAAAAAAAAAGCAAAAAGCTCACATAGAAACACGTGCTTGTATTCTTGATGCTGCACAGTTGGGAGATGTTCCACTGGTGCACATTATTTTGGTAAAGGCATCTCACTTAATGAATAATAAACCTCCATTATGTCAGTGCACCATTTTAATGATGGTGACACATTGTCTATGATTGCTTTTCTGTTTTTTTCTGAATCCAGTTCCTCTTTTGCTGACGTTAAAGGAATGGCTTGTTAACTAGATTGAATGTCACACACTAAAGTCATATTTAAATGGTAACATGTATTTCTGTGTAATATCACAGAATATGTTGAATCCGCACATTTTCTAACAAAGCATAACACTAACAGTTATTAGGATGTTAGGGAAGCTTTAAAACTCAAATGAAAGAGAATAACAGAAGCTCACATCACCCCATGGTCCAGTGGGTTATTAATGCGTCTGAACCTTGATTAGATCTTCTACTTATACAACTTGCACCTTTCTTTATCCTCCATATGGCACCGAGCTGTTTGTCATATTTGATGAAGTTGTGCAGTGACAGCTTTAATTGTGCTCTGTGTTGTATTGCAGGGAGGCTGTTACTTCTAATGAGGATCAACTTTGCTCATGCTGTTCAAGTTAAAGAGGGTGTAGGTTGGCTGTCGCTTTAATTGTTGAAAACTGCATAAAGAAAAAGTTGTAATATCTGATGTTATCATAAAGGATCTGAGCAGTTTTGCTGAACATATGGGAGATTTTATGAGCAATCTAGTTGGATGTTGTTTATTTAAATAGTTGATATACTTAATATCAAGATAATATCCAATGATTCAGGCTAGCTTTGTGAGAGTACGTCTAATATTAACATAGATTTATATATGGTTTGGTAACATGCAACAAGTATGAAATGACCCGGTCCGGGCGCCATCAGCCCAGCAACCTCAGAGGATTTCTCCTCATATGGACTCACGCATCACATCCTGTATGAGCTAAACCAACCAGGAAGTCATCAGAAAGCTGTCTCGGGTTACAGCGACAGGTTGCATTGTTTAGCATTTAAATAACTCCCTATGCCTCTATCTCCTCCAAGAGGAAAATTGCACTGCCAGGCGCATCTTAGCATCCTAGCATATCTTGTTGTTTCCCGGCTTGGAGCTGTGCTTGGCTGACTGAGCCCAGGACAGCTGTGAGTGAGGGCCATTCACTGCTCCGTCAGGGGTGGAGACGGAGGCACTGAACTGAGGCCAGCCATCCTGTGCTACTCCGACATGTCACCTTGTTCTTTCTGTAATAGGTTCCTGCATGGAAGACAGCTTGGAGTTTAAAAAAAAAAGGGAATTTGGGGTGTTTGTGTGCCCACAGAAATACATAAAAAAGTACAGGTAAACAAATGACATCAACCCTCACGCGCAATCCCACAGAAACCTCAAGGTCTCACCATCAGATAGATTATGTAAGCTCCTCTGTTTAGATTACATAAGAAAGTGTGACATTGTGTGACCCCCTTCAAAGAAAGAAAACAAGAGGCTCCCGACCATAAAATGTTTCCATATAATGTGCCATTTAAAGCTGTAGCAGCCGAGCGTGACAAATGCTTAAATAATTGAATTTTTCAGACATTTCTGTTCATGTGGTATTGTTTAGAGTACAACAAAAAACGCTCATTGTGTTTTATATTCATTAGTTTGAAATGTTACTTCTCTGAAGCCACAGAGACGGTCTTGTCAGACACAAGTTCATCTCATGAGTCTTTCATTTCGGCTTGTGTCACCACTTCTATCATTTCCCCTTGAGTCTGCATCTTTATAAGCAAAACATTGTGCGGATATAACCCACACACAGAGAGGACATTTGTGAAGACCTACAACCCCCATGGTGCCATGGCAACAAAAAAAGTGTAGAGGTGAGTAGAAACAAGAACAAGGTGAGGTTTTTCTTCTTGTGTTGCTATTGTAACACATTTCTCAGGGCACATTCACTTGTACAATATATTTTATTGGCAAGCATTCACTGCATGTTTATTATTATTTTAAACTTCTGGGTGGTAAAATACAAGCCACCAAACCTGAGGGGAATACTCCACAGAAAGGGAGTATATTTGACATTATTTCTACAACCTTGGGCTGTTCAATGTGGAACTAGTAAAAAAACTAATTCATGTATCGAGAGCCAAACTTCATAGTAACTATGAGATGCTAGCTTTGAATGGACGTACTGATCGTACATACAATAAGTCCCATTTAGATGATGACACATACCTCCTCTGACAGGTGAAACAGTGTGCTGTCACATAGGCAGTCTGCGGCCGCTGAGGTTGGCTACGGCACATTTCATTAAATGTATATGAAACTTGCATACCATGAGCTGCAGACTCTGCCAGCGTAGGCAGCGTTTTGAGAAGCGTGGCAGGATTTCCTGTAATGATATGGACTGTGTGCACTTTGACTGCTGAGGTCTGCTGCACTGACATTTGTAGTGTCGCTCCTGATAGGAAAGGATCTTATTTCACCATGGCTCATATTTATTATGTAACGGATGTTGTTGAGCTGTTTGCAATGAGTCCAGTATTTCTATTGGCACCACAGCTTACAAATCACTCATGCCTCGGTAGTTTAAAGTTGCCAAAGGGGGTGTGAAACACATAAGCTGCCAATCTATCCTAAAACACTTGCATGCATACAAAAGCTTTGTTGATGATTGAAAATTGCTGTTCGAATTACTGTTATTCTTTTGAAGTAGTAATAGCTGTAATTCAAAACATCAATAAAAACATACATTTTTCAGGTGACCTAAGCTGACTTCAAGACAAGAGTTTCATCTGCAGCTTCCACTGGGGATTTCTTTTTACCCTGGGGCCACTGTGAGGCGCACACTGCTGTTTCTCTCTACGTGGGATCCTGTGTCCTCTTCACCTTCTCAATAATTCAATGGGAAGAGGAGACGTCAGCTCTGGTATAATTACTGTGTGAGGGTGACAAGCTCCTTGTCAAGGGCAAGATGGAACTGTGCTTTACAGTACTGGAGAGAGCTAAGAGACGCAGCAACAGTGTGTAGCGTGGCACAAAGCTTCAGCTGCCGGGAGATGATGAAACTCCAGGTAATTTGTGGGGAAAAGCATCGTGACAACCTTAACTGTTTTTGTTTTTCAGTAGGTACTCAACGGAAAAAAGGAATCATTAGGCACAGGTGCAACATTGGACTGTGTGTCCTGGGTTTTAGAGTTTTTTCGCAAGTTCTAAGCCTTAAGAAGGCAGCACGATTCATCAGCGTTAGGCGGAGAAGTGTGTGAGATCTGATTTCAGCTCTGGGCCCAGCTGAGACGACAGACCCTGTTAATATAACACCAGCCAAACCCCAAACGTCCTGCTCAGAAAAACCCTCGGCATAAGCATACCTGCCAAGATATGACTAAAACTGTTACTGTCACCGAGACCTGAAACCTGGCATGGGCAAAAGCTTGGCATAAGCCCCCGGTTTTAAAGGAGTTACACCAAGTATTCAGTCTTTAGAAGAAGATTTTTTTTGACACGCTGTTTCCAGTTCCCAGGCAAAGGTCCAAAATGTATCAAGTCTCCGAGAGTAGGAGTGTCTCATTCATCCTAATATAAAAAGGCTGGCCTGATCCAAGAGCAGCACTGATGATGAAACTCTTTTTAGATGTCTGAAACCGAACAGAATGGTATGATGTAGAGCAAATCATGGTCTACTTTATAACCTACTATACTTTTCAAAACATCTGAGAAACATTTGAAGCCTTATCATAACAGGATACTGTTTTTAAACAAATTTGAACCACAGAGAAGAATCCACAGCCTTGCTAAGCTGTACTTGTGCACACAGTGGGGCTTTGAGCTAAATGCTAACATCAATGCATAAAGTTGACCTTGTTTACAGTTTCATTTAGTATGCTAGCATGCTAGGGTTATACACAAAGTACAGATGAGACCGATGGGAATGTCAACTGTTAATATTTGGTCATAAAATATCGGACAAGATTAAATGTGGTCCATCCACAGCTTGTTGAGTCATTCCATTAACAACCTAAAAATATTTACTTCTTATTCAATGTTTTGCAAATGGATCTTGAAAGGGACTAGCTTTGTGATCATTTTTAAACCATAGGCTATACTATTTTTTCAAGCTGGCACACAGCAGAAACATATGAAGTGAGGTAAACTCTAAAAGCTATGAGTTGTACATCAAAAAACATCAAAGCTCCCCTGCCTTCACTCTTCTTTTTCCTTCCCGCCTAATATTCTCTCAAATCCCGTGCTCCTGAAGCAGGGAAAAAAGCCAATATCGAGAGAAAGTCATGACAAGTTCCTGTAATTGTGATCATAATGAAATGCATGGCGGTTAATATAAAAGCTGCTAACTCCCTAGCATTTGCACTCCGGGGCGTGCAAATCAGAAGCCGGCACAGAAAGGACACATTTAGTGTTTGATGGCTGCTGCGAGATGACACAAAAAGGCTGTTTGTAACTAATTAATTTTTTCCCCCTCACTTAGATTTTAATTATGATTGGGCACTTCAAAAAATACTGCACCACATGTCTTCTTTCAAGCCTCTCAAAATAGTCAGTGGTCAATGGAGGGAAAAGTAGAGCTGAAAACTAGCTCTGCATAAAGTAACCTACTGTGAGCACGTCTCACACACAGCACCAAGAAACTGTGTTACATTTGAAGCACAACATGCTTCTAACAATGTAACTCCATTCATGTAATATCAAGGTCATTATTGCCTTTTGTAGCGAATATATACATCATTAAACTCCTGCTGCTAATTGGCTCAGAAAAGCTTTAAGCTATGGTAAATGTCTATTTCAAGCTGCATTATACAACCCATTGTGTTTCATATTATAGCTCTTGAATTAAGACCTCGAGAATATGTTCTTAAAACTCAATAATGAGGTCACAAATCTCCTTGATGCTACATCCAGAATGAGAGGAATCAGTCTTCAGGCTTAGAAATCGTTCTGTGTGATCCAAACTGTTACACTTGAGATTTGTGACCACCTTAAAATGATTCACAAGCAATTTCCGAATTATTATCTTACCGGCCTTTTCCTCTGCAGCGTGACAGATTGCAGCCCAGAGGAAAACATTGGGCAGCTGAGGAGCTGCAGCGCAGACAGGTGATTCCCTTCTAATGGATGTTAATGTGGTGGACACGACGGAGTATATTCCCAGTGGTGTACACTTACAGTTAATTGATAATTGAGGTCTATGAAAAGATGCACATTAAATCATGGCCAATGAGCCTGCCTATAAGGTTGCAGCAATTCAAAGAACAACTCTCTAGAGTCTCTTAAGGTTTCCTCACAACTGTAATGCACTCTGAATGAATAATTAAGGCGGAAATATGCTTAACTCATATTACCTTACTTAAGACATTATTATTTCAAACATGTAGCATATGCATGATGTTGAAATGCATAAACACTTTCACCTACGCCAACTCCAGGTTGCTTTCTTGATAACTCCTTAAGTTACTGTTTGATCTGAGCTTTCTAATGAGCCCATGTGTCTAGATATAAATCTGTGATTCACTTGAGTCGAATGCTTTGTCATATTTTACCATTAATAATCCTCAACAGGTTGCACATGAAGCATATATATGTTTTTCCTGCTCTTTATTACCAACTAATTCCATACCATAGATATGTGTCCTATGTAGAGGCAGTGCATGAAAGCTTTTGAATACACCACATGCATTTTCTATTTACAGATGCAAACGCTAATTTAAAACATGTACTGCATGTGCATTTATAATGAGTTTTTGTAGCAGGGAGCAGGCAATATGATGGAAATCATGATATTTATAGCGATATATCTTCAAAATGAATCTGTAAGATCATGCAAATGTATTGTATGTATACACATTCTCAGAAATCATACATTTAATATAATAAATATACATTTAAATTGTATACATTTAAATATAATGATTCAATAATACATTTGGTGCAATAAGTTGTTTTCCACTGCTGCATGACATAAAGAAAAATGTGTTCCTAGCTTGGAATCATTAATGTAACCACATAAATGTAAATATAAGACCTTATGATGAAAAGTGTATCATAATGTGTATTGCTTATACTTTTACTATTATTATTTTCTTTCATCATTATTATTGTTATGTGCATTGCTTTTTTGTCATTATGTGCTATGGACAAAACTGAAAAGAAAGGAACAGAGTCATCCTCACATTTAATATATTAGTGGAATAACTCTAGCACAAAACAATAAATAGGTCATATTATTTACTAAAAGCAACAGACCTGGTGAATGTGTGGCCGGGGGACTTTTTCAAACCAGGAGGACATTTGTTCTTTGTTATAACATTTAGTTAAGTCAGCCTCTGTACGATAAAAGAAAACACCAAATACATGCTGGTAATCATCTTGTCACAGGAATCAATACAAATAAAAATCATGAAGGTACTTTTACAGAAGAGACAGACAAGTGTTTTCTTTTCACCTGTTGAGCTTCAAACAGGAAGTTCAATAAGTTTCTATATGTCCCTACCCGGCCCAGATGGCATGGTTCCATAAAGGAGGATCCTTACAGCTGAAATGGGATAGACGCGACTGTACAAACAGATCAGACAGGTTTAGCCATCTTGTTGTCAGCCAATTAATGGCTCATTACCTGTTTAGCCGGAGCTCTGCCACCTCAGGTTACAAGGCCTCCAAACCTGCACTTCACCCGCTGGCTCTAAATCAGATTAGCTTCACCTAATTGGCACGGATCAGATGTTTATTTTTGCTTTTAAGTAAGAAGGTTAGGGTTACATGGGCAGTGAAATAGATGCTATTGACAACTGGCGAAGAACAAACACTGATCGTCTTTCAGCTTTTGAGGGTTTTTGTTGTTTTTAGAGTCCATTATCATTGATACGTTATCAGAAAATGTCTGGAGACACAAGATAGTGAGTGCATGAGACTGTAATCATAACAATGTGTTTAGTAAAGATGCAGAATCTGTGCTGCTTTTCCTACTGCACATAATTAATGCACACAGCCTTGCTACTTGTATGATTTTATTTGCTCAATATTATATAAATGTGCAGGTTACTATATTCTCTGTGTGTTTTCAAGGACAACTGGGACTCTTTGTCTCTGTGATCAGTCAGTTCTTGTATCTCTCTGCTCACTTAAAATGTGTGTCCTCCTTGCCAAACACAGGCCCATTAATAGTGCATGAGTAAAAAAAAAGCAAATAGAGAGCAAAACAGCAGCAAACCACCAAACAGCCATGCGTACATTTATTTAATATTCTCTGTGCTTCAGCCCAAACAGCTCGGCCTGTGCACTGTCTAGTCAAATCATGACAGCCAAGATTTATCTGGCTCTTTAAGAAAAAAACATCACTGAGCACTGTATGGTTGTACTCTGTTTGTACACAAAGGGAGAGTTTTATTTAAACATCTTCAAGGTACTATATCTTTATTTTGACTGTATGATGATAATACAGCGTACAACTGTGCTCAAAGAAATAAGAAAGCACAGTCTTTTGATGCTGGTTTGCACAAAGCTAACTTTGTGTTTGCTCTAATGTGTTTTATACTTCATGAAAATATTCCCATGAGAACTTACAGTAGGCCCGAAATGAAACTGTGTGGACGTGAACCGCACTAACTCAGAGCTAATCAATGTGTTAGTGTTTAAGTGTAAGATAGGGAATGGCTTTGTCCAGAGGCCTTTCACATGGTAAGTGAGGCTAATCTCTTAGTATTACTACGGCCAAACCAACCATTTCTAATGGCAAACAGTGGGCTTTTGAAAAGCATTGAAAGCTGGGTGGTGTGATAGACACGGGGGAAATTTCCTGGCAAGTGCTGAAATTCAGCTGCTCTTTTATTCACACACAAATGTCTTTATCTTTTTCCATCAAAAGTACACATTCCCCCTACCTCTCTAAAACACACACTCCCTCTCACACATACTCAGCACGGGGCCAGGTGGTGTGGTTAGTGCCAGATCTTGCTCTCTGCTCTCCTGAGTGCAATTGGTAACCTGAGCTGCCTGTTTGAATAACTCAGTTACCCCAAAAGCTTCCTCGCTGCAGAGAAATCATGGACCAGTGCCCAAAACACACTCTGTGTAAGCTCCTGATAGTAGACGACTGTGTGATAAATATTGAAATTCAGCTTTCAAAGTCACTTTGACTGTCTTGACATTACTTATCATAACAAAAGAGTAAGAATTAAAAAAAGTTGGCTGGAGAGCCTTACAGGCGCAGCTTGTTTCCAAAATCTGTCATCCAAGTGTCACTCAGTGTAAGTTGAGTCGGTGTGAATGTGTCAGCTGATGGGACGCGACAGCCAGGCCCGGGGCCTCCTCATTTAATTAGGAGCCCGCCTTGTTTTGGGGAACTCACAACCAAATCTGTCTGCCATCATATCCCAGGGCATTTTCTATTTTAAACACCATCCACTGTAAATGTATCTTGGATGTTTTTCTGCTCTAAAAGTAACCTGCATGTATCCTTTAATCTGCACCACCACACTTGTCTCGCTCAGGACTTTACTTGCTAATAACATCACAGAGTTGTCCTGCAAATAATTGTTTCCATCCTCTGTCACCCCCCCCCCCCCCCCATACGCCACTCTCAATACTTTGCCTTGCTGTTGTCCATTTCTTACGTGACCTTGTTTTTTAAACAAACGTCACTCTGAAAGGCTTTCATTTCATTCCAGTGTCTGTTGGATTCCAACACAGAGCAATGTTGTCAGTAATTTATAGAATAAAATCAAAAAATGTTCATCTTAGTCAAACACTTGATCTTAGTCATCTGAAAACCCACTTAAATATATGTATATAAACATAGATGTAGCTTTATCAAGATGACATTTCCCTTATACGAAGTGACAAAAGTTAACAATGGCAAAAATACGGTCATGAAATTGTATATCAGTGATAATTGTATCACCGTGTGAGATATGAACACGTTCCCCGTCACAGCAGGACTCGGCCCCGGGGCGCCCTCTATGGGCTCGGCACGGTACCGCAGCCTCCCTCCCTCCCTCCCTCCCTCCTCTTCCACAGCCGGAGTGCATTCCTCTCCTGTGCTCTCCATTCACACGCAGGGAGCCGCCGGAGAGAGAGCACCTCCGACACCAGAGAGGAATGTCCCCAAGTTTTGGAATTTAAAACCATGGCGAGGATATCTAACCTTCGGATCACTTGAACCTGTAAGTACCGTGAAAACTCCGCTGCACGTCTTATATTCTAGTGTGGAAAGAGCAGGATTTGCGTGAGCCGGTGGAAATATTTAGGTTACATGTTTTTTCTCTGGCTACATTGCTCCGTGCGGTGAGTTTGTCGTTGTTTCCCCGCTTCTCCCTACGTTTCTCCCTTCATGGAGTTGGTTTCTCCACGAGTTTGAGGAGCTGAAGGCTCGTACCAAACCTAGGCGTGAAAAAACACATGATATGTATTTGCAGAGTATCTGTAATAAGCAGTTATTTAGGTGTGTGTTGGTGTGTGGAGACTCGTGTTTGTGTTAGCAGTATGTGCGCCCCGGTGTGACCACCATTCGGATTTATCCACACCAAACTGTTAAACTGCGGATATATTGGGAGCCGAACGAGGTTTAAGCTTTCTAACTTTATTAATTTGTCCTTTTTTTTTTTTATTATCTCGCCCTAAGCACCTGGCGCTTGAAACTAAGGAAATGTTTGGGTTTTTTTGCGCGTAACCTCGCGTTTGGTGCAGTGTGAGGTGAGTTTCTGGCTCGTTGGAGTGCGTTGGCTGCAGTAAAAACGGACTTTTCTGCTATGGAAAAGCTTCGCCCTGCAGTAATATGTGGACTCTCGTAATAAAAGAAACCTCCGGGACGAGTGTTTGTTGACACAGAGTAGCTAGTGGGCTTATCTGGCTGAGGGTGCGTATGGCTGTTGCATAGCCTCAGAGGAGGAATGCCTCCACCACCATACATAATTACAGGTATTCACACAGCTGACACGTTACTGTCGCCTGGATAAATAGTCCGTGGAGACTACAAGAGCTGCATGGCTGTGAGATTAAACATTTGCTTTCATGCTTGTTTACTGATTTTTCTCCACATTTTTATGTTTCCTGCCCTAGCTTTCCTAAATGGACCTAAGGGAGGAGTTGTTTTGGATTTCTCCTGGGGGACGTGGTGCTTGGTTTAAAGAAAAAAAAAATCGATTCACCTATTAGCTTTGAAATAATTAGAAATTGTGTTGGTGTTGTGTGAAAAGAGCGTTAATCTGCTAACGAAATGAGAGGCAATTTGTAAGCTTTGTTATACGACAGCAACTGAATTCCCCTTGTGAGCAGGGATGGAGTGGTGAGGGTGGGTGTGTGGAGTGCGCATTGGTTGTCAGCTATTGAAAACGCTTTCATTGCTCTCTATCGGATTCTCCTCACTTCTATTTTTTAATCAAATCCTGGTTAACCAAATTAGACTAGCCACCCCGACCCCGCGCGCCACGTGAATTCATTTACAGCCCTTTCTAAACATGTATTCATGAATCATATTAGATGAGCAAGGGCTTAGACATAATTTTAACCTTTTTTATTGGGAGGAAATTGAAGGGAGTGGGGCCAGACTAGAGCCTTTAACACACACAAAACACTGCAATGTTCATTTAATATTAAAGTAAGAGTCCTACTCTGCATTTTAGTAAGACATAATAATAATAATTAATATCCTAGTGGTACTGGTTGGTTTAGTTATCTCGTGTCACACCACCTAAGACACAGGCGTTTTGTGACTAACATGATAACTCTTTATCACAAGTGACATGACCCAATTTTAGCCACCATGCTCAGTCAAGCAGCAGCTTCTCATTGACAGTTAAATGCAGTGACAACATTCACATTTAAATGATGTGGGATTTGAACCGTGTGACATGAGTGTTTGTTTAAGAGGTGGTGCCCAGTCACAGTTTCACATCATTCAACCACGGACAGGCTGACATCTCACCAATCACTCATAGGAGGTGCACCTAACTTCAAAACAAGCTTTACTTTTCATGAGTGTGTGACTGACAAGAAGGAGTGGTAGCAGTGATCAAACATAGCTATGCCTCTCTTTTTCCAAACACTATGTAATCAGGTTTGATTTAGCTTACATAAGTGTAAAATGACAAAGTACTCTTGTTTGCTCATTCAAAAAGAAACACAACTTCATGTGATTAATCTGTGGTAACTCTCTATCATTAGGATATTTGTACATGTTGAGACATGTCCAAACAACCATTGTAATGGACTTAAATAGGAAAAGAGTTGGAAGTCTGTGAGATATCCCTTTATGGCTTTTCAAAAGCTCCCACCTTATACCGTTGGGCTCTTCAGAAAACAATTTATTTTTGGCAAAACTCTGACATTGCATGGTATTTCACATGAAAGCTGGCAACCCAGCCAGAAAATTACAGGCAATTTGCCTCAATCTTCCCTAATTATGATACAGATCTGCCCCCACAATAGAGCAGCAGTGTCATGCATTTTGAAAGTCTGCCCTGTCCGCTCTGGCTGCTGCCGTGAAGGGTAAATCTGCGATGTCCAAACTTTGGAATTCGAGCTGACATGTGCACTTTGCACCCCACCGGTCCGGCCTTTGTGTGGCTCGCCCCCCGTCGCATTCCTCCGGTCTTTTCAGCAAGGGGCATATTTAAGCTCTAATTAGATTGTAGATGGATGACAAAACAGAAGAGCTGTGAGCTCAAGTGAGAACTGAATCTCGACTTGGCCCTAAAAGTTTTGTCCAATGAGGGATTTCAGAAAAAAGGGAACTAAATGAGGACATTTCAATTCCAACACGCTCACATGGGACCTCCTCAGATAGTGAAAAACGACTTCACTGGGTCATTGAAATTGTTTATATGAACAGACTTTTAACTGTATAACTGTATTCTTCAGGGTATGCCTTACGGTGATTCAGTTTGTGTGTGTGTGTGTGTGTGTGTGTGTGTGTGTGTGTGTGTGTGTGTGTGTGTGTGTGTGTGTGTGTGTGTGTGTGTGTGTGTGTGTGTGTGTGTGTGTGTGTGTGTGTGTGTGTGTGTGTGTGTGTGTGTGTGTGTGTGTGTGTGTGTGTGTGTGTGTGTGTGTGTGTGTGTGTGTGTGTGTGTGTGTGTGTGTGTGTTGCTAGAGTGCAAAATCCAGCTCCTTTTCCAGCTTCCCTGACTGCTCGACATTTCAAACCAGTGTGACAACCTCATGTTTAGGCATTTCCTCTTCTTGCCATCTCTCTCTGCCTACTCCTCTGCCGCTTTCCTGCCTCCAGACTTATGCTGCCACTCAGGCTTTCTTTCCTCTCTCCCCCCCTCTCGTCCCCTCTATGTCCAGCCTCCCTTACACCTCTCGCTCCGCCTTTTTCTTACTTTAATTTCTCCGACCTGTCTCAACACTCTCCCTTCCTCTCTCCTACACTTTTTTGTATGCTTGTTCTCTCTTCCCTGAGATCATCCACATGTAAGACTCTTCTATTATCATCATCCTCTCCCTCTGTCCAGCATCCCAAGCCGTCTTAAAGTCCCATTTTCTGTTTCTTTAAGTGCTAAAGTAAATCTCTGTGGGGATGTCTCGCCTTGTCTCAGTGCATGAAGAAGCATAATACAACGGAAAAAGGATCCCTTCTCAAACGGATACAGGGGATATTTCGGAAGTGTTGGGTATGCCATGGTCTAAACTCTCTCCCCATGTGTGATCGAGGGCTTCCTTGGCACGGCAGCGCTGTAATGCAATATCTGCTTTCATATCATAGCCGGTGGAGATGGCGTGTTTTTATTACATAAGTTTTCATTTGTGTCACTCCTGCTAAAGAGGTTAGCCGCGTTGCTGGCGCTCTGCTCAGACTGAGCGTGTATTATTCCGTCCGTGTTCCTCTGCCTTTTGCTCACCTCAGTCTGTTTTGATTTTGACTTCCTTCCTCTTTTTCTTTACTCGCATCCTCCGTGTTGTGCCCTCTCCCTCCCTCTCTGAGCCTTGTCCTGTCCTCCCTCTCTCTCTCTCTTTGAGTGTTTTTACTGGGT
Organism: Dissostichus eleginoides; assembly: GCA_031216635.1. Taxonomy (NCBI): domain Eukaryota; kingdom Metazoa; phylum Chordata; class Actinopteri; order Perciformes; family Nototheniidae; genus Dissostichus; species Dissostichus eleginoides. The sequence goes on from CM062265.1 coordinate 13,800,257, forward strand.
CTCTCTGGGGTTTGTTTGGCGCCCTGAGGCTAGGAGCCACACAGCAGCAGCAATATTAAAACGCACTAAAGAGGGACCAACAGGGCAGGGCACTACCCGAAGGCCCTGTCGTACACACACACACACATACACACCCCTCATAGTGCTAACACCTCTCTAGCCGACTAGCCTTAATATGAAATAAACTCATTCGCCAATACCTGGCGGGCCTGTCTTGACTGACTGCTCAAATAGGAATGACCTCCATTTGGCCCGAATAAGACGCTGGGATTGAGAGTCGGTGGGCGGTGTTGAACTGCAAAGTGCTGGTGCATTACGAATCATATCAAGAGGTGAGCTTGCAGGAAAGCCAGCAGCATAAACCCTCATCAGTGCCATTCAGACGGGAATTTAAAGGCGGACTGGGCTATCTGCGAGCTTCATCACAGTTTTTAAGAATGTGCTCAGGGTTGGCAGTTTTTTTTTTGTGTTCTCAGAAAACTGCCTGAATTAGAGCGGAGACATGAAATGAGCACCAGTGTGGAGAATTTGAAATGAAAGCCATGTCCTAATTGTTTGATGCCTTGACCTTCTTTCAACGATTTCTTGTTGCATCCCTCCCTTCACGATGTAACCAAATAAGTATGACCACATTGGTGGCAGAGCAGAAAATGGCTTTTTCTTTTCTCTAAAGGAAGCTGCCTCAGTTTCTCTGTCTCCACCGTGCTCATCCGAGTGAACTGTCTGTTATGTATAATTAATTTTCTCCTCTCTCCCAGTTTATTTTTATCGCCCACTTTTAACCATTCCTTCAAAGGACCCCTCCCCCGCTTCCATCCTCCACAGTGCCTGCTGAAAATGACAGCTGCTCGGGTACGGGGGGATGCTTTTTGAAGCAGGCACTAAAAAGGCCACTCACTCAAGACGACTTGGAATAGAAAAAAAAATCTCTGCCGCTCTGACAGTATCAAAAACATGCCTGCTAATCTGGCTGCAAATTGAAAATAAACTCCACTGTAGTCTGTGCCGCCTGTAGGGGAACCAAATTAACATGTTCTCCTTCTTGTTCAAAGAGTTGTTGATTAGTTCGGTTGACATGTAAAACCGTGATTGACTTAAGTAGGGCACTTCGTTGTATTGACAGGAACACGGCATTTAATTTAATGTCTTGTAAAATCATTTGACAATCTCATAATTTGTGGAATGGGCTCTCATCCAAGACAAAGAAACATCGTCATTGGTTTATGTTTGACCCTCAGTCCCCTGGCACGTCACCACTGAGATTGAGTTACAGTCGTCCTGATGGTTCTGCCTGAAGATCCACGATGCAGTGTTGACCGCGGTACCACTTCTGACCCATGGGCCTTCTGCAGAAATCCTACCACATAACACAGCTAGTGGCTACGGCCTCAGCATATGAGGTTTCCTTCCCTGGCATGCCAATGCTTTCGTCAGCATTCTGTCCTGACTCAGACAGGCAGCTCAGGTCCCCGATTTCTGTGGACATAAAAGAAAAATGTCTTCTCTTGTTGCTTTTCCTCCTGTGAAGAAAAGCTGAGGCCTGCAATTGATCAGGAAGTCACAGTTCCTTCCTGTAACACAAGACAACAACTATACTTGTCATCTGTAGTGTTCTTTAATATTACGTCTAAAGGTAGGGACACACCAAGCTGACACCAAAGAACTCACAAAGACGGACCCGACTGTTGTGTCGCCTCACGTCTCCTGCGTCTTGGCCATGTGTCGCACTGGAACACACCGCAAAGACTTCAGCCGACGGCCAAGTAGCACGTACGAACTGCGCATGCGTGAGTGGCAATAACTCTCCCTACCAGCAGGCGGCGGTAGTGTGTATTCGTCATTGAAAAGAGGCAACAACCGGAAGACAGACTGTGTGATACACCAAGAGAAGAAGAACAGACTGCGTGATATAAACAAACAACAAATAGCGTGTGCGTTCCACTTTCACTCTACAGCGAGAAGCTCATGTGGCTTTCCCGAACCTGTGTCGAGAGCTGGAGTTAAATGAAATCTCAGATTTGCCTTCTTAATAGTTTGTTTGGGTCCCTCACTTCCGTTTCGCTTCTCATGCACTGATTCGCTAAGCTGAACAGCCAATCAGAGTGATTTATTTGACCGACAGCCTTTGGTAGGTTTTCGGCCAAAAAGGTGTCGGCACGGCTGAAAAGACACAACGGTGCGGGACACACCAATCTGAGTAGGGCGACAGGACGCTCATCGTCGGCCTGACATCCATCGACGGCCAAAATCGGCTTGGTGTGTCCGGGGCTTAAGGGGCACAGCTGGCAGGGCGGGTGGCATGGAGTAGGCTACTTTATGTTTATCTGGTCATTCCTGTGTAATGTGTGTTCTTTTAACCAGCTGCTTGTTTTCACTTTGTGTGTGGCCAAATGGAGACACTTACTGTAGCAGAAACGACCACAGAAGAGGTTCGGAATATTTTTGCCATTTGATTTATATTCCTTTCTTTAAAATATTTTTCTTGGGCCACAGTCTAAGCAAATGAATGGAAAACACTGAGATGTGTTGGTGAGATCAAAATGAAGGTGGAGTGTAAAGATGGGTGTGGTCCCAGGGTGCTGGAAGTAGTGAGGTTGGAACTTTATGACCCTGGAACAATATTGCATTATATTGGATGTGATCTCATTGCAAGATGGTCTCTAGTTCTTATTTATTTTCTGTAGAGTTAGTCTTCCAATATCGTTGTATTGTATTATTGTTTACTAAGTATTATTGTTATTGCATGTGTATCTCAGGTCAGTCTTTAAACATCCCTGTTAACTAATGAGTAAGAACTGTGTGCTGGGGAAGCAGATTCACAGATTGCTTACATATTTAATTTATCTTGAAGCCATGGGCAGCTGTTTAATGGTGCGCTGTAGACAGGACTCATTATTTTCGTTTTATCATTAAAAAAATATCCGGGTATCTATCAGGATCTATTCGGCAAATAAATCTATTGGGCACATCTTCAGCAATCTTCATAAAAATCTAAAAGTAATGTGCAATATATGAGCATACAGTAGGTCTATAGTGTTTGCATTGATTGAAGTGTGGGTGTACATGATATGGTGTCAGTACAGTATTGCTTTTCTGCTGTGTCAGAATAAGACAGCGCCTAAAAATGTTTGGATGTTGTCAGTGCCATCACTCATACCCAATGTTTGTTCCCCCTGAGCAAAGAACGGAAGAAAAGCAGATCTTTGAGTATATTGCATCCGGCCCAGCCTGTCGGTATCATCGGCAGAAAGTGTGTGTTGCTGATGCTGAGATAGTCTCAGTTTAGATCGGGGTGCCTACTGGTTGTTTACTGTGCTCACTAGAGTCTGTCTGCCTCTTCAGGCATGTTTGGCTTGTTAATGAGAACCACTGTGTGAGAGAGGGAGACAGCGCACTGTGTGTGTGTGTGCGAGCATGTATTTGCATTGCGATAAGCAGTATCGGTGTGCACATATGCAGGACGATGGTTTACTGGATGCTTTGTGAATGTGTTTGCGAGCGGGGGGACTCCTTGTGCTTAATGTAAGGTAACACTATCCACTGAGAAGGAGATGAAACGGGGAAGAGTTTACACAGGCACATAGCCATTTATTGTCGTGATTAATGTTAATGGTGCAGCAACTCATAATTGCTTGCTTCTTTTAATTTTTTCCTCCTTGTGTCTGTAGTTCCCACTTCTTCATTCCTGTCTTCCACCCTTTTCCCCCTTTCTCATGCACACACACCCTCCTGGTTTCTGGTTTATTTACCAAGGGGAATCCTAAATAATGTAGGCGGTCTATTCTTCCCTGCCCTGTAAATAAGACTAATAGAAGGTGGGTCTTTGAAGAGAGCCACTTGCCCAGGGAAAGCATGGCCTGTGGGCTAGCCTATAAATCAGCTAGCTGCCTGTCTGGCCCCTTTTACTATGGCTGTGTGGTGAAGTAGCCAACAACAACCCCCATGTTAGCGGAAGGAAGGGTGACTTATTCCAGAGAGGTCAGCGGTGTGGTGTTGTCGCCCCCGAGGCGGTGGTGGACCTTAGGAAAGTGTGTGCATCTGTGTGTTGGACACATGCAAGGTTCACTCTCTCTATGCTCCCTCAGTCGCACTCTAGCTTGTGTGTGTGTGTGTGCACACGCTCTGTCATGGCTCATAAACCACACACTCTGATGTCAGCACCTGCATGTGTTTTTACCAGATGGAGATAAGTGCTCATGTATTCATTTTGTTTATCACTCATTTTTTTCCATGAGTGCCTGTCGAGATGTGGGTTGCTGTTTCTGGCTAGTTTGTTGTGTGTGTGTTTGGTGAGGTCATCATAGGCAGACACTTCACATAAAAACACATTTTGGTTTTTCAGCACACAGAATGGGTAGTTAGCCATCTTAAATCCAGTATGCGATCCCACTTCAGCTGCAAGAAGAAGGGTAGATTTTGAGTAGCATTAGCCCTAAATCACTTTGGAGCACTTCCCAGTCTCTCACCTCCCCACGTTAAAACTCTCAGCAGCCACTTTTTCACAGCAGGGCCAAGTTGGACATGTCAGGTTTTGAGGCCAACCCAAAACTTTTCTAAGCTCTGACTGAAAGAACTACTTTGTTTGAAACTGTATCCCTGATCAAATGATTGGTGTTAACAAAAATAACAGCCAAAAAGTTATAACTGGAACAGAAATAACAAACCCTTAATCTCAGTGTTATGTTCTTCCCTGATAAATTGTTAGGACTTCTGGCATCCTAAATCCCACGCTTATTGTGGAGCAAAATTAAAGTTTGAAGTCTGAAACTCCCCCTAAAACAAAAAGCAGTAAAGAATACCTCCCGTTACTCCCTCCCCTTTCTTTCCATTGTCTCTTTGTCAGCTCCCTCTTTTGTGCTCTTCTCAAAGGGTTAAAGAGGGAGAAGTGATGAGTAGCCCGCCGAGCCTGGCCTCCTTTGTGTGTTGGCATTGTGCCACTGCAGAGCATGTCGACCATAGACACATGTACTGTCTTTTCTGTACTGACAGGCGCAACAGTTTCCCAGTTATACTACCCCAAACTCATGCAAATCAACGCAAAGACTTTGCAAAGGTTAGTGGCATTAGAAGGCTCATGATAACATTTCATAGGCGGCTCAATGCAAAATGGCCTCAAATCATGTTTAAAAGCTTTACCTTCAAGGCATTGCTAAACATCCAACAAGATTAGACAAATGTTTTGGGATGCTCCTGAAAGACCGGTTGTTTTCCCTCTATACTCCCTCAGTGGAAACATGTGCTCTAGGACCATAAAACCTGTTTCCCTCCCTTACATAGCTTGTTAAGGAGAAAACCACTCGACGGCATGTTGTGTAGAACATTGGTGGCTACTCAGCCTAATTCTTCTAGCAGACCTGGGTTACCACCGTACTCCAACGACATCCCGGGGGTGCTTTTAAGTCGTCTCTCCCTCCTGATCCCCCTGCAGAGTAAAGGCAAGCAGAGCTGGGGCACTTTGGGAATAAGTCCTCCTGGCTAGACAATGGAGGATCGGCCAAAGGGGGGTGGGGGTGTCAATTGTAACCAGAAATAGAAGAAGAGCAGGAGGAGGAGGCCTCAAAACTGAAAGGAGGGTAGCGTTATGGGGAGGTCAAAGGTTACACTGATCCCTGCTTTATAGTTGGAGGGAGGCCTTAGAACTTTTATTGCCAGGGCCCTCGTGTTGCTTTTCGAACAGCTTTGGGTGAACCATTGAGCTACCACTGCGTCATGGGGGAGGGGCATTTAGGTGGGTGTGAGTGTGAGCTACACATTGCTGTCTCATGGTGGCTCTAGTTGTGCCTGGTGACCTTTGACCCTGACCTATTCTCCCCCTACCAAGAGCCGTCAAATAGTGAAATATGCTCAATAGAAGAGAGGTAGCGAAGAGCGTCCTAAGTGTTGCTCATTGGTCGTTTCCTGACAGGTTTTTTAGTTTCCCCCAGCAAGTCTGTTCTCTCAGCTGTTAGACTTTTCTGGTGTGTCTAAGGCAGCCGAGCATGTGACGAAGCAGCAAGCATCGAAGGAATGCGATACCATTCAGCTCTTGTCGGGCCACCGCATTCCAAATGAAATGGGGTGTGTAACTTGTGACTGGTCTGATGTGCTGATGAATGGCAGCTGGGAGGAGTTGCTTCCTTTCTTTCCCTCGGAGCGTCCTCCACCCCTGTCTCACCAAGATCCATGATTCCTTGGTTCCCATTGCAGGTTCAGGAATGCAACTGTTCTGGTGGAGGGGCTTGGCTCTCTGATGTTCCTAAGTGTGACCTCATTTGGCTCTTGAGATCAGCATGACATGGCCCCTGGTGAAGCAGCCACCTCTCTCTCCCTGCCTCCTCTGACACATGACAGATAGTATTTGTCCAACCAGCACTTGAGGCAACAAGGAATGTAGCTTTAGAACAATGGCATACAACCAGTGATTAATTTTAGATCAGACAATCAGGACAAGAAAGGTTACATCTATCTGAAACATGCTTAGGAATGCATGACTCTTCCTTTACCCAAACTGCTAAATAAGACAAATGTCAGAGACATAGCCACCTGTGTTGCTGTTAAAGCACGGCACAGGCTGTTTTTAGCTCATTGAAGAGGCACACCTCATCCTGCCCTCGGCAATCACTGCTGCAGTCAAAGTTGGCCACAGCACAGACACATTTTCAAAAGTAGCCCGTCTCCCAGTCTGCTTGTAGCTGCATCAACATAAAAGCCTAGAGCGTTTTAGATTTGTGAAAGGGCGGGATTGGAGAAATCTGAACAAAATGATGCCAGAGCTTGCACCTCGGCCAGAAAAAGGCTGAGGGAAAGAAGGAAGACAACAGAGGAGTGAAGGGAGGGAACTTGGCAGCACTAGCTAAGTCAGAACAGCAACAAGGCAGCTCGCACCAAAGAATAATAAATAATGTTTCAGAGAGACGCTCTAGTCTGTAAGGCAGGGCGGAGAAAATGAGCATGCATGGGGAAAGAAGGATGACAAAAATGCAAGAGAAACTGAGTCAAACTTTAATTAAGGAGTGAACGCAGCATTGGAACAGCTGCTGTTGCTTGTGCCACTCCAACCACACCAGCTTTACAGCTTTTAATATTTAGAAGCCCAACAGATGTGAGAAGGGGCGGCGATTTTATCGGACGAAAAGTTCGGTTTCTCGGAAGAGGAGGAAATTAAACTGCCTTACTCTTTAGTCTGGTGATTTCAAGGAATTAGTGTTATGGTCTGTTGGTCTCTGCAATTATGAATTTGACCTGGTGATATCTTGTTAGCTTACGTAGAGGCATCACAATCTCTGAAGTGCTTGTGAACAAAAAACTGACCCCATGCAAAAATGAAATGGCAACATAAAACAGCTTGTTTGATATATTTTACCTTATGCTTCCTGCTAACTCACTGCAACTGCTCTGGGTAACTGCTTTAAAGCATATTTATCGAATTACCACCATATTGATGACTATTCGCAAATTATTTATACATTTTTTAAATCTAATAAAACTGAGAATATCAATGACAACCGGACACAAATAAGCCTGCAGCGTAGTGCAGAAGTAAATAGAGTCAAACTCTAATCCAACCACCATTGCAACCATTATAACCCCCTAGATGATATTGATTGTATTTATATATGAATAGGATTATCGCTACATTTTCCAAAGTCAACCATTTATTGTCATATAGATTTTAGGTGCCGTTGTCGTTGTCCCTTGTGATTAGAGTTGCAGTCTGCCAGCTACAATGTGTGATTTACCTTCAGGTGATGATCACCTCAGCTTGCACTCAGTGGAGTTTCAGTCTTCCCCTCCTCTGATCCAAATGTCTGTCATCATCAGCGTGGAGAGATCCCATTTGGTCGTGCTTGCTCACCCCCTTTTATCAGCATGTCTGTCTCTCCCCCGATCTCCCTCTTTCTCATTCTGTCACTCTCCTATGGAGGACGTGATGAAAATGGCTGTTTAATCATGCAGAGAGGTCAACCAATCAAAGAACCCGAGCCGAGTGATTTAAGGGCCTATTCAGAGCACAGCTGGAGGGTGAGGGTGACAGGGAGAGAGATAGATAGAGAGAGAGAGGAGTTGGGGTTTGATTGCTGTATGGCGCAGGTCACCTCTCATCCACTTACCACTGGTCTGTTTTCACCAATAATTGTCCCTGATAGATTGATGTATAGGCAGGGAGATGAATGGATAGAGTGGGTTTGAGGGCGGATAGGCAGAGGGACGCTCACATTAGTGAACCGACCCGCCGGTGATGAGATATGTACACACACTTCAAAACTCATACGACCTCATCAACAGCAGTATAGACGCACGTCTTTCTCCCATTAACTTTGGCAGGCCGCTTCCACTGTAACTGCCGAGCTCCCTGCCATACACACACACACTCACACACACTCGCAGAAACACCGTCTGCAGAAAAGGCAGTTCTCACCTGAATGTCAATTGCAGAGAATGACAGATGGTTGGGAGGAGCAGGGGAAGTACAGGCAGACGAATTGTCTCCTGAACTTCTGTCTCCTGTCTTATGCTTCAATATCCAATATATCATTTCTATATATTGTATACAGGGGCAACAGGTGTTTACACAAATTAACATAACGATAAAATAAATGTCTTATGCATTCATACAAGACCTAGTGTCCTCTGCTGCAATTCATACACATTTTCCTAGCAGAACTTTACAAGAGCTTGTTTCATTCTGTTATCTTAATATTATTATCACATGTTAATGGCAGCCAAATACAATCATGTTTACACTGGATATTCAACAAAACAGACGAACCAACATAAGATTTATTTTTCTGGTCACCTTGTGAAAAGTTAAGGCAACAGGTCCCACTTTGTAGAAGTCAGATATGGATAGAAGTATAAGGAATAATGGCATTTATAGCCCGGATGTAGCAAGTTGATGCCAATATGTACCATAGGCAGGTTGTAGAAAGTTAACTGAGGTGTACAGTCGTTGTCGTAAACTCCATTTACCCTTCATTTTCAAAGACGACTATTTCTGGACCTGCAGACAGCAGAGTCATAAACCCGGAGCTGATAACATATGTTGACCCTTTCACACCGACAGCAATAACATAATCTGGGTCATTGCAGAGCTATGTTCTCTTCCTTTCCCTGCCTTGATTTGTTTTAAACCTCCTCTTAGCCCTGTTTTACTCATAAGACCTAAACTACTGCAATGTCAGAGCAAGTGGATCTCTGATTTCTTTGTATAACCAAAAGTGTTTGACTAAGATTTTGAATTAAGCATCTGTTGCTAGCAGAATAAAATCTGTCACCACCCTTGTGATTGGTTCACTCAATCTACATGGAAGTGGGATTGAGCCTTTTGCTCGCCTGGTCTGGAAAATATGTATTTTTCCTTCATGCGCTTATTGCAAAGAAAGAAAGAAAGAAAGAAAGAAAGATTGAAGGGAATTTCACCAGGTCTTGACAGGGGTATTGCCTGATCAACTTTATTGAGTTAACAGTATTGACTTTAGCTCCTGTTCACACATCACCCTGACATGGCATTTCTTTTTCCACAAGGGTTGTGGGTGAAGCTAATTGTTTGAAAGAGATATTTGTTCCTCCTGCCCTGTATCTTCTGCCTGACTGTCTCTCTCCAGGGTTTTCCTTTTTCTTTCCTATTTCTTTAACTTTTTTCCAGCAAGCTGATTATTAGTTTGCTGTTGTGTAGCCTCACATCAGCTTTACACTGTGTCTCATTTTATACACAGTTCATATTTGGCTGATGCCAGCTCAGTTAAATTAACAACCCGCTACGTACATTTTTGTTTTGGATTCATTTGGTACGCTCCAATGGATGATGTTGGCTCTTCCTGCTGAGGTACTTTCAAACAATTTGCATTTGATCCTGCCAAATGGCAAAATAGAACAACAGTACCACAATTCATCACATTAACACAGACACAAAGCAACTTGTTGTGCTGAAGAAGTTTAAGGCTTTTCTGATCAAGATTAGCGGAGGGAGCTAATGGCCTAGCTTAAGACATTGCAACTTCACGGGTTAAACGAAGATTCAGTTAACATTTGTGGGTGGAAAATGTTAGGGAAAAGTGAAATTATTCTTAAGCTGGTTTTGTCTTAAAGAATCAATCCAGAATCATATCCAGAACACCATTTTATTTTCTGTTAAATCTTCTAAGGATAAAAGGAGATTCATGTCGGTTTGACAGCTGTTGTATTCAGCAGTAGATATTTGGTTACTTACTGCAGCTTTGCTTGTGTTTCTGATACAGCCAATGAGTTTTTTGAGTACCACTCCAGCAGATAGCTGGCCTCCTGCTCTCTCTCTCACTCTCTCTTTCTCTGCCTTCCTCCCTTTCTCTCTGACCTTGCGTCGGCGTGTGCTGATGAGCGCCGAGTGGATACACTCATGAGTGGTGTGTGCGCGTGTGCGAGCACTAGAGAAACCATGGGAGCTCCATTTGTTGTGTAAATTTGAGCCGCTAATTGACTGCCGGGCACGCAGCCTCTCCTCCACCGGCTGAACCCTGCCCTCCACCGGGTCCCGGAGATCCTGCCAGGGGAATGTTTGCCCCCTCACACACATCCACACACACTCGCAACACCCCCCCCCTTTCTCTTTCTTCCTCTGTCGGAGCAGGCCTGGCACAGGGCCAAAGTCAGGATGGGCACAGCGCAAGCCTCTCTGTCTGCCTGTCTCTGTGTCAAGCTCTCATAATGAAAAGCTACACAGCATTTACTCATGATAACACGCTGTGCTTTTTTACACTCTTTTTATACAATTTCTCATATCATGAAACACAATGAGTTTTCTTTGTTTGTGCTGATTTGGTTGTTTGATAAGTTAGATCTTTTTTGAAACATGCAAACCATAGGAAATCTTTATGAATAGGTATCCTCATGTGCATTAGTTGCACAGTGAAAAAAAGCCATATATAGATGAAATAACATTAAATTCATGCTGTTTCAAAAAGCATATCGAAAATAGTGCTGATCAATTGTGTGAACATCTATAATGATGAACCTCTTCTGACAAGTTGGTAAACTTTTGGCGGTTACTATTGGTGCTTTTAGATGACATTCAGCGGCCAAGAACATATAGAGATATGATTGTAAAGTATGATTCTGCAAGGTGCGGTAGAGATGATGTCTTGGCTTAGTGAATGAATGGCAGTGCTGCCGGAAAAAGTCAACAAATTGTAAACATAAGGAATGTCACAGAAAGAAGCTCTATTTCTACGCACTCATTTTATAGAAATGACGGATTATTTAGGAATCGAGCACATTTAGACTTCCCTTTGGCCGATTTGCCGAAATGTTGAACACCACAGACATATTTGACCAGAGGATTAAAAAAAACATCAAAATTGTTCACATGGCTCAAAGATGCCACAATTCACACCGAGTACTTTGCTGTACTTAGTGCCTGGCACTTAGTACCCCCATGGCACTAAGTACAGATCGCATTCACACCGGAATAAGTTCCCTGAGGGAAGATTACGCAAATGAAGCCGCTGACGTCACTTCTTCTTCTTCTGCCTTGGGTTTACTGGCAGGCCGCAAACCACTTCACGGCGTATACTGCCACCCGAAGTCCCCGGCCGGAAGTCCCCAGAGTTGGGGACTGGCTTCAGTAGAAGCTGCTGGGACTCCCAGCAGCTTCTACTGAAGCCTTCCGAGTAAATCGCCAGAACGCCGACACCTCCTCATCACTCCACCGCTCCCATGTTTTTTTTGTGTTGCCATAAGTTATTCTCTCTCCGTTGGTGCGCAGGGCTAATGCTAATGCTAATAATGCTAATGCCAGCAAATACAATGGCGGCTTCACAAAACTTTTCAGAGTTTTACGGGGCGTGGTTTGCAATTCGCCCAGCCAATAGAAATTGGTACTTTTTTCTCCCCAGGATAGAACCACCTATCTAGCAGGCACTAAAAATGGGGGTAAAAGTTCCCGGCACTAAGTACTCTTTTTGGTGTGAACGCAAAATAAGAGGTACTAACGGAACTAAACGGGAAAAGTACGGGGAAAAGTACTCCGGTGTGAACGCGCCTAATCGTAGTTTAAAAAGTGCAAATCTTTGTTTTGTGTATCATGGAGACTACTATGAAGGAATCACGGAATTGCATTAATTATTACAATGCTAAGCTGGAAACATTCATGCACACACATATATCAGACCTCTTGTGCTCAGGTTTTCCCAGGCCAGTCCATTGTTCTGCAGAGGTAAACATCAGGGCACACAGAGAGGGGAACATACAAACAATAAACTGACACACTTTCCCATAACACTCTGTTTAGACTGCAAACACAAAGGACCAAGTGTGTGTGTGTGTAGCCCACACAACAGTAAACTGCAGTCCTGTGAAAGAGAAGTCGGAAAAGGAACTGGTGCATAAGAATGGCAACTTGCCGATCTCATACCATTAACCTTCCCACGGTTTGATACATCCAAAAGTCAACCATGTCGCTTCTCCATTTGTGGCTGTTCAGAAATGCTGAGAATGCAGCCGATTGGCATTGAGTCAAGTCAATAGGTAGCTCACAGTTAAATGCTCTGGCATGTAAGGCTTCTTTGATGTGATATTCAAAGTATAACCCACAGTAATTGTTCATAGTATGCATGAGGATGGTACTTCACTTTCAAAACTGGTCTACACTTAGATGTCAAGGGCTGTTATTTTAGGCCTTCGATTGCTGCAAATGAGACACAAAGAGACAAAAGCAAGGATTTAACATCAAGCTCCCCACTTATGCCCCAGAGACAACAACAATAGGATTAGCCGGCACGCTAAATAACTAAGGCCTAGGCCAAGCCTCTTACACTGTCACAAGGCCCTTTTTAATGTATGTTAATATGGTCGGCAGTTATTTTAATACAATGAATACCATAAAAAGTGCATTATAACAGATTTGTTCAGCACATGGAAGTTTGTGTATATTTCTTAAGAAATCTATACACTGAATGATTTTTCTTGCTTGAGATGGCGAACATACTTGAGTTTGTTGACGGTGAGAACATCTCAGGTCGTCTTCTTTCTCTAAATCGGTGTGTGTTTACATTTCACAGCAAGTTGCACTTAACCAGTGGAGCTGTTAATTCCCAAAGTTGCCCAACAAGTTTGATTCACTACAGTTGAAGCAGCAGAACCGGCACTTCCAGTATCCACAAGTGGCAACAAATACAGAGTTAGATCGAAAGAGAGACAGGGAAAGGGTTTATTTGGAGTACAACTGTTGAGGAAGTGTTTATCAGTCGCTCACCATTAAAAGCAAATGTATTTCCTGTTTTGATCCCACTGTAATCCCCACCTCTGCTCCACTAACGCATTCACTGCCAATAAAGCTTATTGAATTACATCGACTGTGTGTGGAAGCGGAGAGGAAACAGGGAGAGACAGTAAATGATAGGCTTGAAAGTAAAGGGGGGGAATGAAAAGAGGAAGTGAAACTGAAAGGCACACAAAAAAAAAAGGGTAAAACACTATAAGAGGGAAACGGGAGAGAATAACAGACAGGAAAAACAAATTGCTCACCCCCCAGCTGTACCAGCACTATTGCTGCCAGACAGGCAGCGTTGAATCTGAGTCAGCAATACTTAAACTGGGGCCCTAGCCTATAGCCGCGGGCTGCTAGTAACACACACTCACACAGATACCGTGTCAGACCTGTCGCCCTATTCTCCTCAGCCCTGCAGCTCTAGCCCTAACTATAGCTGTTCAGCCAACCACTCTTAATTAGTAGCTGCTGCTGCCGCCTGCCCTGCCCCGGCGCCACTGCGGTAAAGCCCCGGCCCCACGTCTGTGTGTGTTTCAGTTTGTGTTTACTCTGTGCATTGGCTTCAATGTTGTGTCTGTTTGCAGTGTGTGTGTATGCTTTTCGCTGTGTTAGTACGTGCGCAGACGTTACAGGTGGAGCAGGAAAAATGGCTGTTTGCTCAGCATACATTGTGCCTCATATTGTTGCACCACATGCTCTGTCTCCTTTAAAACTCTCCATCGTACTCCTGTTGCCACTCAAGAGAGCTGCCACTTTTAAGCTGGCTTCACAGAGGAAAACTAAAATGCGTTTTTTAGTGCCACTTCTAGAAGATCGCATTGAGTTAGTGCATGAGAGCAGGACGTGCTCTGAGACGCTAAAGAGACACAATAGCTGTCAGGGAAATCTATATTTCCCCTATTTCCGATGTTCTGGGAAAGCTTTAGTAACAGGCTGTTGACTTCACAGTTACAGGAGATGGGTTCAGGATCCTGTTTCACTGTTGTTCTTGTTGGGGTTTATGCCTGTCAAGAGAGCCAAGTGTGTAGGTTTGAGTGCACATTCATCTGTATTTACTGCTTAAATACTTGGCCGTTATTCAACAACCAAAGGAGACAGTATTGGAACTCTTACTAGCTCCCTGTCCTTGTTCAAACTCCATACATCTTCCCCCTCCCTGCTTCTCATCGGGTCCTGTCATGTTCATAGTATGAGGCGGCTGAGAGGGTCTTGTCCAAGCCATGGATCAGGCTGACAAATTTCTCCCCAAGGACCCCCAGTACAAACTCATAGCTGGAATAAGTCTGGCATGGAACTCCGACAGCCACTGGCCTGCTAATCAAGACCATATTACAATGAAAACGAGAAGACGAGCTTAGCTTGGCACAGGAAACGCACACAGCTGGAAAGCAGACAGTGGGTACATTTTAACTAGCCCCACATGCACGCTTTCATTGTACACACATTCATATCTGTTCCTGAATGAGCACAAGCCACAACCCGGCAACACAGTGACCCAAATTAGCGGCATTGCACAGCGCCTTTTCACTCCAAGGCCAGATCTAGGCCAAATGGAGTCACGCTTTGGGACCTAGCACCTCAAGCATGGCCCATTGCCATCGTTTCATACACAACCAAAGCAGCCCATACATTGACGGATGACTCAGAAATCCATTGTGAAGTGAGAGATTTGGTCATGTGCTCTGCCGCGAGCTTGTAAAATAAATGTCCAGATTGTGGAGCTGCAATTGAGGCTTTCCAGTATTCCTCTTATTAGACACGATAACAGCTTTAAGAGTTTCTGGTGGTGGTCAGAGCGGTTGTGGTCACCCTACATAATCTTTCGATCTGCTTTACTCCTAAAAGTTTTTTTTGTACCCCTCCTCCTTTCAAAGTGATCGGCTTAAAAACAAGCTTCATGTACAAGTGTGCGTGTTAAGCCCCATTTGTAGCAGCACCATATCCATGATTTAGTGACAGACTGACACATGACATTACCGAGGAATAAGTAAAAAATGAAGCCTGGTAAACTGAAATTACAGTTAACCGTCTGCAACTGCTTCCCAAAAGGCACATTTTTTTTAACCTCTTTCCTGACTGTACAGGAAAATAAATGAATTTTAAATTCGCCTTGTGTTTGTAATGCATACTGCTTGAGTCTACGTTAGGGAGAAGGAATAATGGGTTTTCTTTTTCTCCCCCCAAGAGCGACTTGTCTGCATTTCTAGTAAGAGTTTCATTTGCATTTAAGATGCTAATGTAGCCTTTTGGGGGGAAAGCTGAAATGGCTAGAGTGTGTCGGTGCTTTGTTTTGTCCCAGTTATTCATTAGGCTTTAATAATTGCTACCTCGCGCTTCAAACAAACAACGGCAGGAGAAATTAATTCACTTCTTTCTTTCCTTGGAAAGGTCAGGGTGTAAAGCATGACTCCTCACTGACACACACATTCTTGATTATCTTCTTTATTTTTAAACATGCTTTTCTCTGGACGAGCTGGAAACCCCACTGTTAGCATGTGTGTTAGTGTTTCGCTACTGGGTTTAAGGCAGCCGTTGTAATTCAAATGAGGTGTGCACGTCCTTGAGTATTCCTCAAGCGAAAGAAAGGAGAGGAAGAGGGAGAAGCAGGGATCTTCTGAGGATGTTTCATTGTGGTACAGGTCACAAGCACGACTCTGCTGACAGGTTCCTTTTGTTGTGCGAGCCCTAACCTTTCCCTCTTGTGAAATCACGAGTTTTAACAAGCCGGAACAGATCATACAAGCACATCCTTCAGCACACCGAGGGAAAGGGTCAGCTGACCTGCAGAGGAAAGTGGATTGCTGCGCGGCGATGGAGACCGGCTTAGTGCTGAATCCCATTATCAAACAGCGTTTGTCAAATAATAGGTCAAGGCCCACTTGTACCAAAGACATATTACGTTGTGGTTTAATTCCAGAGCTTTGTAGAACTGATTTTGCCCTGTGCCAAGTGATTTGGATGTGGAACAAAAGGTTGCTTGTATTAAGTCAGTTCAGACACCAGACTAATGGAAAAGCTTGATCTCAGTTGCTGTGATGAAGAGAATGCATTGAAAACAAGGCCATATCTGAAAGATCTGTGCAAATATTGCCTTTAACTGCTTTATATAAAGACAGCAGTAGTTAAGGAATAATATTGATTTATTTTATTTTGTGGCATTAGCTGACTTGGTTTGCATCCATAGCAGGCACTTCATTCAATCAAACACTTTAAAATGGCTACTGTGTGCGTCCTATATAACAATAAATGGTGCAAACCAGAAACACAAATGTCTCTCCTCCATTTAGTTTTGCACCTTTTATTTCCCAGCATGCCATATATCCTCACACTTCCTGCATCATTACAGACGCCATCTACTTCAGAAAGACCTAGCTTGCATATACAAAACAAATGTACGATAATGGCTCTCAAATAATGCCTCGGCTATATTTTCAATCTGCTTTGAAAGTGGCGGTGAGTGGCTGAAATAAGCGAGGGATTGGGGAGTTATGAGTGGCAGTGGTCCCTGGGGGACAATGGAACATGGCAGGTCATTTGCCTGGCCAGTATTGGCGTGATATATGTGTACACTATGGCTGAGAATGCAGAGGTGGAGGGAGCGAGGTGCTTATTCAGCAGGCTGAAATGCAATAGAAACAGAGGGGAGGCCTAATCAGACATTTAACACAATTAAAGCCACAGGGAGCAGAACATTTCTCCTCTTGCAATGATTGTGTCCCCCAGCCCAGGCTGTGTCTGTCATGCACAGCAATATTCAGACCTGTAACTTAAATTACAAGTTTTATTTATCTTCCTCAGTAGTGTATGATGGGGCTTTGTAGGGAGTTTGTTTTCGCTCTCAATTCTCTTATCGATACGTTTGCAAGCTTACAACAAAAAGTGTGCAGCTTCAGGCCTGTAGCATAAGTCATTTTAATGCTAAAGACTTTTCATATCAATCCCGATGTTTTGTTGAACAAGCCGCTGATATATTTAGTCCTTCTTCTCTCCTCTCCTCCCCTCTTTGTCTCTGGCATTCCTCTCACTCACCACTCTTTCTCTCATCTTCCCCCGCTTCCACCAGCCTCTCCTTATCTCTCTTTCTCTGTGCTCACATTTCTGTCTCTCCAACACGTCGCCCTCTGTGTTTTTCTTTCTCTCCATGTCTGTTCTTATCCTCCCCCGCGCTCTCCTCCTCCTCCCCGAAGCTCTACCTCGTCCTGGGCTCTGTTGCTGTAACGACACTGACAAGCTCTTTGGACACAGTTCTGGCTTTGTCTCTCACCCGCATGTTTATTTTAATTCAGTTCTTTCTCTCCTTGTTTGATTCAGACTCAGGATGTCTTATGTAAACTTAGGCAGACACAAAGGCCAGTCAGACACCCACAGAACACACACACGCCCTGTGTACACTTTATTAAGTCTGCTGTCAGCCAAGTTGAGAGACAGTCTCGGAAATATGACCTAATAAACGTGTGCTTGAGGTTGTGATGTGTTTTGTCTTCTGTTGAATCTCGTTGCACCCTCCCCTAGTCTGCACTGTGACTGACTCACAATGGCTGATGTTACTCGTCCTTCTGGACCGACCAGTAGGCCCTGCCCTTCCTTTTGGGAGGGATCCAAGAACAGCCAGGCTCCCTCAAAAGACTCTGATCATGAAATGGAATTGTTGGACTGAAGACAGGAAATTCCACTTTTTCTCCTGGAGGGGGGATTTATTGGTAACAGAGTTGGTAGACTCTGGCTTCCAGTTTGTTCATCATCAACTTTTGTGACTAAACCTTAATTATATTTCTTCCCACATTCTCATATACCAAACACAGTTTGATAGAATAGTCCCATACAATTGATGGTTATATTTACCTTGAATGTTTTACTTCTTGCTAGAAAGATGTTTTTTTCCTAAAAGCCGAATTGTTCATTGTTTTGCTGGATAGAACCAAGTAATCTATCTATAAAAAAGTAAAACTGTCACGTTGGTTTGGTACTGTTTTATTTTATGCCTGACTTTTATTCTGTTTTTCTGCAACACAGAGTGCAGCAGCTACTACCAAGCGATTCCCAGCTGCTTTTATTAAAAGTCCATGTAGTGTTAAATGAAGCACCTTATTAAAAAAATGTGGAATCCTTGTGTAGTGCGGCGCCATTAGGAATACTGTCGTGAGGGACTTAGTGTAAGTTGAAGTGGTGTTGGGTATAGTTACGTGACAGGCACTCAGTTGCCCACTAACTGAGAAAATAAAGTTTCCCTTTCAGCTGAACATGCACAGACTGTGCTCCTCTTATCTCTCTCAATTCCTCTTCTTTACGCCTCGTCGGCTATTTGAAAAGGTATCGTCGACTCCCCTCATCTCCCGCCTCTATCTCTCCCTTTTTTCTATCTATTTCCATCACTTCCACTTTTCACCTGTACCATTTTCTCTCTCATGTCTCCTCATCTCCTGCCTCATCATTACACCCATTCTCACTCGATCCCCCTCTTCTCCCTCTTATATTTTTTCATTCTCCTTGCCAGCTTCCATCATTTTGATTCCCTTTTCTCTTTCCTGAGAAAATGTTAGTGGGTAGACATCGTTAAATGTACATTTAGTCTCCTATGTAGTTAAGAGAGGAGAAAATGTATCGTCAAAAGTCTTGTTACAGTATGTTTTGTCTCGACTCACACCCACATTTACACAGCAGTCTCTGTCGGCGCCTTTATAGTGAAGTAGTGATGCATGCAGGGCTTTGTGTCACGCCTCACCAAGAATACAGTATGTGCTGATGATCGGGTACGAGACAGGAAATCGTCTGAGCTCACAAGCCCCCTATTCTCTTCATCCTGAACACCATGCATAGGTGTGCACGCACATTGACACACACGTCTGTTGGCTTCAATATCTCCTGAGCTAAAAACAGTGGGGATAGAGAAGCTTCCCTTTGTTTCAGCCCCACAACGGCGCGACTGAAGATAATTGGCGTTGGCCTCGCATGACTCCGGTTTAACAGTGTCATTTAAACAAAATGAATGGTCCTGTCCCACTGAGTTCCTGGACATGACAGCGTCTTTGTTCAGTGAATATGTTTGTGCAAATCTTCCTGTATATTGTGATGAGTTTGACCATGTGGGTCAGTGTGTTTTAAGGTGGCAGATTGTCTCATTTGTGGGGGAAGTGTTTCTTGATTTTCATGCTGAACAAAAGAGCAAGATAGCCTTTTTCTTCGGCTTGTGGTCACAACATCTAACATGAAATCTCACTTTATTTCTGGCGGTTTGACTGTTAAAGAATTGATCCCACATTCCCCCAAGCAGAGTCATCTGCATTAACTCTGATCTCTTATGACCCACATGTTTAGACACAAATCTGCTAAACACCATGTGACACAAGCCACACGCCCGTCCTAAAGTATTTAGAGCATAGGATAAAGCTGTGTGGTCATAGCCGAAGATATGGTTACAAAGGTCCTCTACAGCACACATCCGGAAACAGAATGGGTCCTAATGGACATAGATTGATCAGGATGCTGTCCAAGTCAATAGTGAACCAGCCCAGACACAGTGTGCATGTGTTCTTGTTTGTGTGAGTTCGTCAGTGTGCATATGTGAGCTTTTGCTTGGTTACTGACTGTCATTACAACAAAGCAGGACATTTATTTTTGTAAACTTGTTTTGGATGATGTAATGATTCAGATTTTGGGGGATAAGGACAGCAGATGGTCAGTTGTCTGTCTGCTTGAATCAACTTAATAAGTGGAGACCATATCAAGCGTAACGGCGCAACAGAAGAATTCACAGCTGAGAAGATATGAGCCAGATTAAACGTTGGACTTGTGTGAAGCCTTCGGAGAGCTCAGGTCAGCCTCTTTATGAAGTAATCTCAATAAGGAAATCAGAAGAGGATTTTGGTTCAGATAGTCTTTATCTAGGGATGCATATTTAGTTGCTCTCTGTGTCAACACAAAATATTAATGCCACAGATATGACGTGGCAAGAGAAGACGTCCTTTGGACTTCCTTTATGTGTTTTAATGGCATGCCTGTTTTTACAACAATCAACACTCCCTGGCAAGTTTTTACGGAGCTCAAGCCCACCCTAACACTCTGGGTGTCTAGGGTGAATCAAGTTCATAAATGGAGAGTGAGGAGGAGAAAGTAGAGGGACTGAGCTGAGGTTAAGGACAGATTTGTTGGGTAATAGGCTGTTTCGGGCAGAGCGGGCTGCATTCCTTTATAGTGAACTCAGCAGGCAGAATATAGCCAGCGCTATGGAGGAATGCACTGTTTAAGTCGTAGCAGAAAGAGCTCAGAACAGTCCATTCCTGGGTGGAAGTAATAAATGAACATGCCTGATACATGTGTTAATCTTATTATTCCAGTGCAACATATTTAAGTGCATTTGTTTTAGTGTATCAGTCAGTTTACCAGTCACCAACCACATGTTATACTGTGTATATATACTGTCTTGGCCAGTTGATTTTCTTCAATTATGTCCTCAGTTTACTGTTTTGGGTCCAACTTGACTCCACTGACTGAACCTGTCCTCGCCCGTGGTTTCATGACATCAACACCTGTACAACCAGAGAAAGCTCTCACCACAGCTTGATTGGGCAATGAATGTCTGTTGGAAAACCACAAAGTTGTTTGTGGTTGACCTTCATTGTGACTGGCATTACTCAGTGTTGATTCAAGTCATTGGGGGGCATGTAGATACATGCTGGGTTTGTGATTAGCAGTAGCACCATTGCCCGGCACAATTTACACTTAAAAATATATGCATGTTAAGTTTTGCTTTAGACTTTGATTATTTTAGTTGAGCCTGCTGAAAGTACGCCTCCATCATAACTGTTCATCCGAGCCCTTAACCATCACATTGGAGGTTAAGAGTTTGTAGGCGAAGGATCTGTGTTGCTTACTGTTCTGATCAAATTACAGCAGTCATCAATCATCTGTACATTTATTTTGCAGCTCTGGCTCTGTTGCTTTTCAGCATGAGATTCTTTAAAATCTCAATTTCACAGAGCTTTGCTAATAGTCATTTATATAACAAGCCTTGGTTGCCTGACAACATTGTGCCCAGTCAGTGTCACTGAGACACAGACAACTCCGAATCCCAATAACAGTAGGCTAAGCACGTGGATGCTACATTAGCTAGCATTTTTCACTATAAGCTAAAAGTTCATACTAGACCACTTAAGCTTTAGTCAATGTATTGAATTGAGCAAAGCTATGAATTCAAGTAGCTGCTAGTTTGTTCTATTTTTCAACGTTACTCTGCCTTGCAAGGATGTTTCAAACAATGTAAATGGTAATTAAAAAAAAAGTGCAATAATTTAAAGTACTTTCATTCTTAAATGTAAGCTTTACTCCTACGTGGTAAAACATGGTGAGATTATGTACTTCTATATTAAGAAAGACTTTAAGTAAAGTTAACAGCCTGCTGTTGCACGCAGACAGCATTAGTTTTATGCTACAAATAATAGTACAGGCTCAGTGTGAGCCAGAAGTGAAACGTTGAACAAACTGACCCATTAATGTGTTACTTTGGGACTTGTACACCAGGCACATTGTTGCCTTGACCTACATATAGCCTACTTCTCCCACCTTCACACACACACACGCACACACGCACATACACATATACACACACACACACACAGGATTTGTCATGGAAAGAAAAACCCAGTCTCCCAAACAGTCAAGAGATTAAGAGTAAACCACTAATCTGACGGTGCCTGCATTGGTGTGTTTTTGTGTCTGTGTGCTCCATTTCTGAAATGTGGGCAGGTTTTATGCGATGGCTTGTTCATTCTGTCTTAGCTGCTGGAATGGAGCCCTTTTGTTCTTCCAGGGATTTTACCCCCGAGAATAAACGAGGAGGAGAAATTGTGTGCTCATGTTTAGTTTGTTGCATTTGTCATGAATTTGATATCTGAACTAACAGTTTGATTTTTTTATTTGGGTTTCTACGCGGCTCTGAGTCATAAAAAGGTGGAGAGATGAGATAGAGGAGATACAGAAATGTGAACTGTTGGGCAATACTGAGATAAATAAATAGCATGAGGGGGAGAGGCTTGTATGGAGAAGATGGGGCTTGAATATAAGGATGGAGACGTCTGTTTGCTATTCAGGTGTTATTGGAATGACTAGGGCTGTTAAGAGCATCGAGATTATACCGTTCACTACAAAACCACCTCAAGCTGCTCAGAAAGCCTTCAAAACTTAACGGCTGGTTCTCTCTTTGCTCCATACAGAACGCTAGCATGACTTTAGCTTTGTAGGGTGAGATAGGACTTGAAGAAAAATGTAGGACACACACACACCTGTCACACAGATTACCTTACACACAGGAATATACACGCTATGTGTTTGTCTGATGAAGTGATACATTCTACACTGAGGTTAGTCGACCGCAGCTCACTCCCTCTGCATTCCAGTTTGGAGCAGACTTAGTGTGAGATCAGTGGTCAGATTCAAAGCTGTGTGTGTGTGTGTGTGTGTGTGTGTGTGTGTGTGTGTGTGTGTGTGTGTGTGTGTGTGTGTGTGTGTGTGTGTGTGTGTGTGTGTGTGTGTGTGTGTGTGTGTGTGTGTGTGTGTGTGTGTGTGTGTGTGTGTGTGTGTGTGTGTGTGTGTGTGTGTGTGTGTGTGTGTGTGTGTGTGTGTGTGTGTGTGTGGTACGCGTGCAACCAAAACGAGTAGCGCTTCAACACAATCGGCCATTGTTGTCGGTGTGAGCTGTGAGGGGTTTCCGCGCGTTTGGCTTTATGAAGCAGGCACGCAAACGTTTACGTCATGACGCAAACGATGACGCAGCACCAGTCGGGCTCTGAGCGGTGTGAAAAGAGCCGGAGCTAAACCGAAGAACCGGTTCTGAACCTGAAAAGCTCTAGCACGGAGCTTGAACCGGAGGTGTGTGTGTGTGGTTCCATGCTCTTATGGCCTCATATTGGGGCTTGAGCAATATAGAGAAAACTATATATTATGATATTTCTCACTTAAATATTGATATTTTGATTATTGGGGCTTTCAGAAAAACATGCAGACCATGACATTTGAATGAAAAAGCAGTAATTGGGTAAAGGCAAATAATACAAATATATAATAGTCTGGTAAATAAAGACAATTTTGTAACTTTACTATCATATAGCCGTTAAAACCATGAAAAGAGAACACATGTGCCATGATCTCAATTATCTCATCTGAAACACACACAGTAGCCCCTTCTCCTTCTGTTTCATATTTGAGAAATGCAGGCAGAGCAGGGACAACTGTGCGCTGTACCCTCAGAGCAAAGGCACATATGTGACCCACGGCAACACACGCACACACTTGTGTACAACTGTGTGTCTGAAGTACCGTCTGTCGGCATATAATCCATTTTACCTCTGAAAACACAAGAGGTTTTTTTTTATAATTGCAGGGAATGGGGGTGAAGAAGAATGTGTGTGATGTAGAGCCCACAGTCGGTCTACTGTCTCAGAGTGGCAGCTGTCACACCAGCAGCATGCACACACATACACACACACAAGCACATACACATCCATTAGGCACCGTGGGTGTCAGAGAAGCAGTTGTCCTTGCACTTATAGCAGCTCCGGCCCTTGAACGTGTGAATGGATTGCCTGGCAGTTTCTACCCTTGTCCTTGTGCAGGCTAGTAGTGATTAAAGCCTGGAAACAAATAGAGGAAGACATTGGAAATAAGTGGCATCAGTCAGATAATTAAAGATTATAATAACAAGAATGACGGTGGTGTAAAGTCTTTTTTTCATGATTTTAATGATTGTTTATATTTACAGTATTATGCCTTTTATGACCCTGTGGCTCATGACACTTTCTCAAAAAACATTATACAATCTTCAGACTCAATATTCCATGTTAGAGAGCTTGTAACGAATGTATTATTGGCTTGTGGGTACAATTACAGGAACAAAGCTAATATAGATCGAACTGAGGAGGAGTTTTAAGGTCAGTGTTTTCACTGCGTAGCTTTTTCTCAACTCCTTCACATCAAGCTGTTAGACAGGTATTCATCAGGTTTTATCATTCCAGCCGGGCTCTGGCTTGAAAGCCGGCCCAGCAAGGTGCTTTAAAGACAGGGGGCTCAATTTGTTCCGGTGCCTGGCTTCCTAACAGGCACACACTCACACACACATATACACTACTTTTGTACTCTGGAACAAGGCATTTGTTTTGGCAGGCCACCTGCCACAGAGAGAGAGAGAGAGAAAGGGCACTGCCGCTTGTCCTCCACTAAACTGATTTACGTTGGCACGAAAACAGAACTCATAAGGAGTTTTTATACGCCTTAAGACTTGCCAGTCAGCTTGTTCCTCCAGCCAAGGCAGGAAGGAAATGATACAAGATACCACAATATACAATCCTGCTTTGTTGTACGACCTCTTGAAAATTGGTCTTACCTCCTCTGAGATTTATCTTG
Organism: Dissostichus eleginoides; assembly: GCA_031216635.1. Classification (NCBI taxonomy): domain Eukaryota; kingdom Metazoa; phylum Chordata; class Actinopteri; order Perciformes; family Nototheniidae; genus Dissostichus; species Dissostichus eleginoides. The sequence goes on from CM062265.1 coordinate 13,824,873, forward strand.
GCTCGGTGGTTGACTTGCGATGTAGGGAAAAGCACTTTAAAAGCGCTTGCTCATATTTTTCATATTCTTTTCTCATAACTTAATACCTTTTTGTCACTAGGGTCTTGCTTACACAGTAACTTGGTCAAGTTGACCCCAAGGGCACTCTAGAAATACCCAGTTATTTAAAAAAACGTGTTACTGTATTCTGTTGGAAAAGGAGCATCCTGCCAAGGACAGTGACACATAGGTTTGGATATTTGTTCAAACACTCCAGTGGGTTATTACAGTAAGGTTGACATTCACTGATAATCCTCAGCAGACAGAGTGATTGCTTTGTTGCAGTATTGGGATTTGAGGTTTTGGTTTAGCCTCTCAGCCCCTGAGACAGCCTCGGATTGGGGCGTATGTCACAATAGTGGGCTATCCAAGCTGCAAATGACTAGCCTTTCCCTATGTGTGTGTGTGTGTGTGTGTGTGTGTGTGTGTGTGTGTGTGTGTGTGTGTGTGTGTGTGTGTGTGTGTGTGTGTGTGTGTGTGTGTGTGTTGTGTGTGTGGTGTGTGTGTGTGTGTGTGTGTGTGTGTGTGTGTGTGTGTGTGTGTGTGTGTGTGTGTGTGTGTGTGTGTTGTGTGTGTGTGTGTGTGTGTGTGTGTGTGTGTGTGTGTGTGTGTGTACTCAAAGCTCTGTAATAGTTTAGAGAGCAACCCACATCCTCTACCCTGCAATAACCTCAGTCAGACTTGTGTTTGTGTACGTCTGCGAGTCTGTCGTCTGTCCAGGGATTGCCACCCATCCCTCCTTCAATCCATCCCTCTGTCGGTGCGTTTGGGAGGGGGGATGGTAATCCATTCTTCCCCTATGCAGATAGTGGCGGTGAGATTAGGCAGACCCTGGGAGGGGATTAAGGCTGCAGGGCTTGGCTCCCCCTTCTATTTTACCTCCTCTCTAACCAGCAGAACCCCCACCACCCGCTTCCTGCCGCCTCCTCGTGCTGTTCAATCCTCTACCCACCCCTCACCCCTCTCTTTTTTCCTCCCCCGGGCAAATCTCCAATCTCTGGAGTGTGTTGGCTGCTGAGTGGAGGGCAGATTAAGATAGAGACCCATTAGGTTTTGGTACATGTGTGTTTTGATTTGCAATGCGCATAATTCCTCATGATTTCCGCATCTATTTATGCTTTTTGTGTGCTTGTATGGAGACCGTTTGTGCACATAGGGGATATGCAGCCTGTGTGTGTGGGTTGAAGTGCGCCCTGTGTGTGTTTTAAACCACATTGCTTTCAGTCACATCCTCGATTATGCTCTGGTTGGGTTACATTAATTGACTTTGGGCATATGAGAGTGTGTGTCTTGAGAATTTGCATTCATTCTCACAGCCTTTTCCTCATTCTCACACACATCCATCTTCCTCAATTTTATTTTCTTTCTTTCTTTCTTAAACCCCTCAATTCCACCCTATCACCTCTTTGTCTTATCCCAGATGTGACCAACATGTTGTGATGCAAGGGTAGAGTATTTGTCGAAGTGCTGCCCTTCTTCCTTCCTCATCATCATCCCTTTCTCGCCACCTTCTCCTCTTTCTCCCCTCCAGTGGCGAGTGCTGTAATTGATATGCCACCAGCAATAAATCAGCACAGCTCTGTGGCTGAGCAGCAACCATTATCTGAAGGGACAGGTTGAGCTGCTCTGGAGAAGAGTGTGAGAGAGGGAGAGTTGATCCAGCTCAGCTCCTAAGACCCCATTTACACGGGAACGCAAACGAACAGCAAACGAACAGCAAACGAACCGAATACGATATCAAAAAAGTCTTCTGTTCACACGAGACCGCTCGAAAGCGCTGGAAACGCTGTAGTACATATGCCGGGCCTGTAAGTGGCGCTGTACTTCCGCACGAGACCGCTCGAAAGCGCTGGAGGCGCTGTAGTACATATGCCGGGCCTGTAAGTGGCGCTGTACTTCCGCACGAGACCGCTCAAAAGCGCTGTAGTGCATATGCCGGGCCTGTAAGTGGCAGCCACAAAATACACCAAAAGCAGCGAAGAAGACCCCCGAGCATGGTTGCCTGGTTGCTCTTCTGTTTATTCTCCGCGTTGGATTTAGCAACATGTAGTTCATGTAATTCTCCATGTCCACTTGTTGCTGATGGTTGTGGTAGAGGAGTTGTAGATTTTGCACTAACATCTGTAGCATGGTCAGTAGCAGTAGCTACTGACCATGCTACAGCAGTGAGCAGCAGAGGTGGGGAGAGGCGGGGCTATGGCTTCATCATTATCAGGAAAATGATCGTATAGGACGTACACACGGAGCCGTTTGGCCCTCCAGAGCGTTCCGTCCGCAGATCTATCCACCTTGGGACCCATTATCGTTTTAGGGGTCCGTTTCCGTTACGGCCTCGTGTGAACGAACGGGCTATACGAAAGAGAAAAGTAGCGGATACAACCGTTTTCGTTCCCGTGTAAACAGCACATAAGAGTCACACACTGCTGGAATTTCCTCACAAGTTAGATGGTAACTCACCTCCACCCCCATCTCTTCTCCGGATTCCCGCCAATCTTTAACCAAATAAACAAAATTAAGTAAGGGTGTTGAAGGCCGGACCCCTCCTTGCCAGCCTTTCCCTCTCCTTTATGTCTACCTCTCTTTCAATCCCTTTATTCCAATTCCCAATGGGACATCATACACTCCTGTCAATTGATACTGCGTCCCGATATCAAATCCAATCAACTTGGCCCCTTACAGCCCGGCCTCTCTAATGCTTTTCCCTGATGTGATAACAGCTCTGACTGTGATATGCCGGCTGCCCATTCCCAAGCCACAGACACGTACCAGCCCAAAATGATTGACATGTTTTTCCTTGATGGTGCCAGATATGGCTTGCAACCTTGTTTCTGTGCTCTTCCCACCATTTCCCTCTAGCTCTGGAGGAAATTGAAATGGGAAGAGAGTTTAGAGGGATAAGGATGTAGAGGGAAAATTGAGAAATATAAGAAAAAAGGGCAAAGTGTATAAGATGCTGAGTGATTGACTATATCCACAGCATTTGGGCATTTATTCAATGGCAGGGTGGAGGGATTACAAAAGGGAGGTGGGGAGCCCATTTGTGAAGACTGTATATGTCTGATTTTTGTATTTGGATTGCTCTCCTGTTAGTGGATAACTCCAAGTTGTCTTGTTAGAGTGTGTGTCGTGATGTCATCATCTTATTACCAGAATAGATAACAAGCAGCCGGAGACCCCCAGATGCAATTTGTTGTGCGAATCTCACTCTCTAACATCAAGCTGTGGCTGCTCCTAAATGAAGAGGAATTACTGTAGGGACTTTTTATTCATGTTCTCGCTCGTTTTTTATCAGGCTTCTCTGATTTGCTCGCTCACTCATTCTGCCTCATTGTATCTTTCCCTTGGAAACAACAACGTTCCCCCACATTTTAAATTGCCATCCACTCTCATCGGGCGTCGCAACTGTATTGTTGAGCAAGAAATTAGTTTTTTACAAGCTGTCTAGTCACTTTATTGCAGCTTCTTATGTGGAAGAGGCCACAATCTGCGTCAAGTAGTTTTAATCTCAGAGTGGAGAGTGAGGGTATATCTGATAACGGCAGCTCAGGCCCGCAGAAACCTCACTGAGGTACCGCACCCCTGGTGTTTGATTCAAGCCCAGGTAGAGCTTTGATTAAAATGCAGCACAGGACCACCTTTTGTTTGGCTCCCACTCCTCCTCACTTACCCTTCTTCTCCTCTCTGTCTTCCCTTCTATGCAGTTTCTCTTCCTCTTGGACTTCTACTTTGTCTTCCTTTTTTTCTTGCACTGCTCCTATTGGTTTTTCCCTCTTCTATACGTCTTCTCCAGGCCTTTCATTTGTGGAAATTGGATGACACCACCTCTCCCTGAACCTGGCCAGCGTTGTCTCAGCTGAGCTATGGTTTGCTATTCCATGAACATTACCACTGCTATTTCTCTTTTCTCCTGCTCTTCCTCTCTCTGTCTTTCTCTCTCACACACACTATTTGCAGCAGCAGTGACTAAAATTGATGTGCAATTTAATGACTCCTCTTACAAAGGTGTTTCATTTTTTTAAGACTTCCAAAAGTGCATTGTAGGGTTCACTTTTTCCCAAAGATAGGTGTATAAAACAAAAAAGGTTTTAAAACATACATTCATCCCTCTGAGCTTGGTAACCGGACCACACTCCCTGGCCTGTTTCCAGGTGATTGATAGACGGTTATCCTTACTCCTGTGGCTCACCACATGGTGAGCAGGAGGCGGAAACCAAGATAAGGATGGAAAGAAAGGAAAAGCCAACATTCCTCTTTGCCTCTCCCCTCTGTGTCCTTCTTTTGATTGTCCTCTATCATGTTTTTGCCTTCTTTATCTCCCTTCCCCCCCTTTTCTTCCTCACTCATCTCTCTACAGTGTTTGTCATTCTTTCCAATGCGTGGCCATAAAACACCCTTCCTGCAGACACTTTGATAGTCAAGGTGAAATTGAAGCGCGGGGGTCCCTGGGAAAGTTGCGTCTGGTTTTGCATAATCAGCATTTACAGGAGAACTAATGTCCCGGTATTGCAGAACATGATTGGCCTGTCAAGCAGCGGCACATGCCCGAGATTCTGTGCTCTTCTTCATCATTGTGTTGTCGTTGGAAGACGCCCAAAAGAGCAAATACTCTCACTTTTGACTCCTCCTTTTTCTCCTCCCCATCCTTTATGTGTAAAACATCCATCCTATAAATTATTTCACTCCTGCCCTTTTATATACCAGCTCTGTGTCTGTATCCAAGGTTGTCAAGGGATACCAGCTGTGGAGTTCAGTGTGAAATAAGCTCATAGGAGCTAATAGGGAAACAGACCTAAGAAAATGTGTATTTGCCAAGTGCCCGCTCTTCTAGTATCTGAAATAGCTCGTATAGGAGGACAATGATGGCAGTGAGATTGGAAGTGGCGCCATGTTCACTGAAAGGTGGCCAATTCTGAGCCACATTCAGATTGAAAACAGCACTGTTTAAATAAATAAAAAAGGTGGTCTCATTCGTGTGGGCACTTGCCACAGGTACTGATGATAATCCCTCATCTTGACAATTTCAGGGTAAACATCAGTGACATTTTACAAGGAATTTTATCTGATTGATTTTCAATTGCTTTACCGAATGACGCACACTGTGTTGCTGCAGAACTTGATCCAGATCCAACTTTTTGTTGCCCGGGGCCTAAAGCCGAATGTCATTTTGACAAGTCAGTGTTGTATTTAAAAAAAATGATGAGGTTGCCTTTTGAGATGCAGTTCAATTGACTGTCGGAAATCGCTCTAATCTTATATGCAACTGATGCAGGTCTTGAGTGTTCTTCTGACTGGTGTCAAAGGTTTATGTATTTCTTTCTGCTATATTTGGCCTGATATATTGTTTTCGTAGCTCCCTGAGAGAAGGCAGTGTGTGGGGTGACCTGATGTAAGCCTGATGCCTGCATAAAGATGCCAGAACGGCAGGCGTAATTGCAATAAGAGGCTACTGTATAGTCTGTGAATACCGTTGAAACCTTGACAGGAAAGCCTTCGAGCAGACTATGGCTATAAATTGCTGGCTGTCAATGTAACAGTGCCCCATGGCACTTTTTCAAACACATGCCTCCTTCAAAGCCACCACGGTCAAGTTGAAAGTTATGAAATACTAAAGAGTTCACTGTTGCGAGTATATAACTCATTCCAGCAAGACTTGCATTATGTGTGCAGAGCCTTTAATAATCTGCCCATGCCTCTCCTGCTATCTTCACTCTTAATTAAATGCAGGCACACATTTGCCTTCCAGACTTGATTTGATATTATTTATTTATCACTAGGGCAAATGTCAGCTTGAATTTTTTCTAATTTTGGCTGTGCAATTTGTGAGCCTTTTAGGCTTCTCTGCCTGCTTGATGCATAATCAATAGGAAATGTTCCTTGGACGCTAACCGTGTTTTTTCTTTCTGCCTTCCAGGGCTCACACCTCGTGCCTCTGTGGATGATGTTCCTGATGACGGCTTGCAACACTGAGAACGGGACAGCCGATCAATAGGAGTTTTGTTGCCGCTCCCTTCATCCTTCTCTCTCTCCCTGAAGCTGTCCTCCTTTATTCCTGGACAGAAGAGTAAAACACGGAAGAAAATCCTGACTTGGCCCTTGGTACCAGAGCTTGTACTTCTCCTCCTTCTCCTCCTCTCTTTCTCCTTCCCCACCCCCCTAAGCCTTGCCTCTAAACAGCCCAGATATGTGTCCCCTATCTCGGTCAGCGCGGCTTCCCCTGGCCAGGGGAACTTGTGTCTCCTCTTGGGTTTTTTGCTTATCATGAGCTCATCCCTTTCTGGAGCCCAACCCCCGCCCTTTAAACAATTTGCTCCCACTGAGTCGGGGCTTACACATCTGGCTATCCACAACAAAACTGGAGAAGTATATGTGGGAGCCGTCAACTGGATTTTTAAGCTGTCTAGCAACCTGACCAAACTGCGCAACCACATGACTGGCCCAGTTGTGGACAATGAGAAGTGCTACCCTCCGCCCAGTGTCCAGTCCTGTCCTCATGATCTAGCTCAGACCCCAAATGTGAACAAGCTTCTTCTCATAGACTATGACCAAAACCGCCTCATTGCCTGTGGCAGCACTTCTCAGGGGATCTGCCAGTTCCTACGTCTGGACGACCTCTTTAAACTCGGCGAGCCCCACCACCGCAAGGAGCACTACCTCTCCAGTGTGGCAGAGTCTGGTACCATGTCCGGGGTCATCATAAGCTCCCCCCACAGTACCACCAGCAAGTTATTCATCGGAACCCCTATTGATGGCAAATCTGAGTACTTCCCCACCCTTTCTAGCCGCAAGCTGATGGAGAATGAAGAAAATGCCGACATGTTCAGCTTTGTCTACCAGGATGAGTTTGTCTCCTCTCAACTGAAGATCCCCTCGGACACTTTGTCCAAATTCCCTGCTTTCGACATCTATTATGTGTACAGCTTCAGCAGCGAGCAGTTTGTTTACTACCTAACAATGCAGCTGGACACTCAATTGACTTCCCCAGATGCTAGTGGAGAGCAGTTCTTCACTTCCAAAATAGTCCGCCTCTGCGTGGACGACCCCAAGTTTTACTCCTACGTAGAGTTTCCCATTGGCTGTACTAAAGATGGGGTAGAGTACCGCCTGGTGCAGGATGCCTTCTTGGCTCAGCCGGGCCGGCAGCTGGCCAACTCCCTGGGGATCTCCGAGAATGAAGACATCCTCTTCACAGTCTTCTCTCAGGGTCAGAAGAATCGGGCCAAACCACCCAAAGAGTCAGCATTGTGTCTGTTCACCCTGAGGAGGATAAAGGAGAAGATCAAAGAGAGAATTCAGTCCTGCTACAAGGGAGACGGCAAACTCTCCTTACCCTGGCTGCTCAACAAGGAGCTCGCCTGCATCAACTCGGTAAGCTTGAATCTGTCTTAGAGCTTTTTGAGTTCAGTTGAGAACACACTTTCTGCACAGCCTTTTCCTCAAAGGGAACCAATAACTTATCAATTAAAGCACACATATTAGGTTTTTATGGTAAAATGTGAACGTGTTTGGCCTCTTAGAAACCAATCTAACAAGACGTTTTGCCGCATTCTTTTTAGCTTATGTGCACACCTTTTCTCAAGAACCTTACAGAAAGTATGCTTGTACGAATACATTGTTCATTCAAATAGTAAAGACTAGTCTTAATGATATTCCTATTCCTCCATTCTACACTTTTTTGAGCACCTGCTAATTGAATGCTGGCTTACTCATGCTCCATTCATGAGGCCAAGCGACAGGTCTGTAGTAGTTCATAGAAAGTCCGGGGAGCTCTTTTTTCTCTCCTGCTGTCCTATATTTCACTTTCTTCTGCCCATTTTCCCTGTACCCACAACCTCTTCTGCTTTGATTTAGTCAGACAGGGGACATCATTAGCCCAGTCCCCTGGATTTGTGAAATGTCACTCAGGAGTAAGACTCAAGCACACACACACATACACACAGTATGGTGCGGTGCACTGCAGCGTGAGATCCTGGGGGATAGCATAAGCTAGACTGGGTTTTTACTAACTGATCCACAGTGCATGGCCCTGCATGCGTTAGAGGACCCCTGCTAACACAGGCACATACAGGCACTCACACTGGAGTCCTTAAGGCACTACACAACAGCACACACTCTAGTATTTATCCGTAGTGAACGTATATTCATCCTTACATCCTTCTTTTTTCTCTGACTTTCATGCCTCTCTTCTGTTTCCTCTTACTTACGCACTCTCTCCAGGCTGCATCTGCTAGAAGCCTCTTATGTCTTTGTTTCCTCTTTTAGTGTTAAGTGTCTCACTCTTAGATGACCACCTGTCTCAGCGACCTCATCTTCCATCATGTGCGCTCTTTAAATTCAACAAACCTTCCCCTCCATCTCACGCTCTCTTAAAATAGCTTAATTAATAGACCTGCTTTTAAAGCTTTTTCTTTAAATGTCAGTGCACACCATTTTTTCCAGCAGGTGTCTTTTGTGCGCAAACACACACACATACACACACACTTGCATGCAACTAATGGAGTTGGATACTTGGTAAGAATAGCACTCTTTTTCTGTGTAGGTCTTCATTAATTTGAGTGCCCAGGTGTGTTTTGTGAGGTAGTGTAAGTGATGTGAGTGACCAGCCGAGTCCCGTTTATAGACAGTTTCTGTAGATGTAGTCTCTTACCTGTTCAGTGGTTGTCTTAATTCTTTTATTGTCCTCTTTCATTCTTTGGTCCCATCACACTCACAATTGCTGAAAGCCAAAAAAGCAGGCTCTTTTATTTCAATTAGACCTTTGCACCGGTGCAGCAGGAGCTCTTGGGGCAGAGTGCTGTTGTACAAATCGCAGGTTAGTACAGCAAAGGATTTGACTCCACCTTTTTATGTGGTCCAGTGCAACTTCATCCGATATCTTGCAGTGCTGGCTAGTCAAACACTGTAGTTGCAAATGCACCTGCCAGGTAGATAACTGCTGCATTGTGCTGATATGCTGACTACCTCATCAGCATTTTCAGGAGGGGAGGAAAGTGTTGCTGTCATGATAACTCTCAGTAGATAGACTATCCAACATCAAAGGACTGTAAGCCATGCAGTGTGTGTGCTTTTGATAAGACTCCAAAGTAGACATACAGATTTTCATTTCAGATACGTTTCCAAGACCGTTTCTTTACTTATTCAAGCAGGAAAAGCACATGTGTGACCAGAAACATTAAAGTTGGCTTCCCCTCAAGTTTATTCAGCCAGCAAGCTATTTCAAAAAAGAGCGTCCTGCAACAACCCCATCCAACCTGACAGTCAAGCCTGTTACCATGGCTACTGAAGATTATTTTCACTCATAATTCATCATCACTTAAACATCCCCTCTATAAAACTTTTGTTTTGTTTAAGCTTTTGACATTGATGATGTAATAGCCTTGGAGATAAGCTGATTGGCTGAACCGACAGCATCGAGGCCTGAGGGGTCGGCTCCAGGTTAATGACGTCGCCACTTTGGCCCTAAGCAGTGACCCAATGTCAGCTGCCCACCACTGACCTTTACCTCACTTTGTGGTCCATGCAACCCTAATTTTGACCTCAGATGCCTGATATAATTTCCCAGCGTGGGACCTGTTATTGAAAAGTTGTTAGTACCGGCTAATAGATGCAATTTTTCCACTGTTGCATACTAGTGGAAGCAGTTTACTTTGTGTATAGCACAAACATACACAACTAACTGGGAGTATTTTCCACATGTGAATTTCTCCAGCTGATCTAAGTATATAAACTGGCAATCTTCTGGTTCAATGCTCACTAAAGTTTAAGCTACCGGCGTTTGGTGCTGAACCCCACCCAGGTTTTTCCCATTCACTCAAGGAATTCCAACTAACTTCTCTAACCTCTAGGCTAGAAACTCATGAATGCCGATCTCAACTGCATTTCACAGAGCAGTGTGGGAAAGGCTGTGTTGCGTGAGGGTTGAGGGTGAATACGTTTAGTTTGACCCTGCCATGGAGCTGTGGAGAGGGCAAGGCGAGGGAGGACTGGACAGCTGTTAGCCACACAGCCATGATGGATGGCCTGGCGCTCTGTCAGCTCCCTGTGTGCGCTTCATATATGTGCTAGATCATAATTTCTAGCCTCTGGGCGTCATTATGGTGATATGTTTATGAACGCAGTGAAAAGGTGGCGGCTTTTCTGTTAATACAAATGTTAAGGCATATGAGAAGTAGATCTGTTGTAAAATGTGTTTGTTGGAAACACTATTTGTCACCTCACTCCTGTTTCCTGGCTATATTTATGTGTGTGTGTGTGTGTGTGTGGCCATCAGTTTGTTTGCATCTCTGTTTTGTCCCTGAGCTTTATTATTGAACCCCTGACCTTCTCTCCGTTATGAGAGTGGATCAATACAAACCATTTCCACACACAGAGAGAAAGGGAGTATAGAGGTTTCCGGAGGTAAATGAGAGAGACCAAAAGAGAGGGTCAAGAGAGAGAGAGAGAAAAAGGAGGTGCATTACGTGGGCGGCCGTCAAAATGAGAGGACAGGAGAGAGTCGGAGAGAGGGAGGAAGAGTTATACGCCAAAGCAATGTACAGGGGAGAGTAAGGGAATTTGAAGGATGGCGTTGAGGAGATGAGAGAGACAGAGTGAGTGTGAAAATAACAGAGCGAGCCAAGGAACATGCTTGAAGGGAAAAGGGAAGGGATTGAGAAAGAAAGGTGCAAAAAGGTGAACAAAAAAACAGCAATGTTGTTGTCTCTGTCCAGAATGCAGGCACATTTGCACGTTTCTCCAACCTGATCGTTACTGTAAGCAATCAATCAATGTTTATTTATATAGCCCAATATCACAAATGTTACATTTGTCTCAGTGGACTTCACAGTTTGTACAGAATATCAGTAGACAATACGACACCCTCTATCCTTAGACCCTCACATCGTACAAGGAAAAACTTCCAGAAAAAGGAAAAACCCCACAGTTTAAAGGGGAAAAAAATGGGAGAAACCTCAGGGAGAGCAACAGAGGAGGGATCCCTCTCCCAGGACAGACAGACGTGCAATAGATGCCGTGTGTAAATTGAGAAGATAATACATTTACAACATAGGTAGTCCAAATGTTTGGAAATGCATGTGTCTATAATAAGAAGATGAATCCCCGAGGATATCCATCCAGGACTTATGATCCAGGACCACAGCAACAGGCACAGCCACGACTCAAGATCCAGGGCTCGCGATCCAGGACTCAGGACCACAGCAACAGGATCAGCCAAGACTCAGGGTCCCGGCGTAGATAGACACCAAAAAGAAATTTGGGGAAGCTGGGTTATTCGGAACATGAGAGTACACAGGTACAGACAGAGAAGGAAGAAGTAAAGTAAAGTGTCCCCCGACAAACTAAGCCTATAGCAGCAAAACTAGGGGCTGAATCTAATCAGCCCTAACTATAAGCTTTATCAAAAAGGAAGGTCTTAAGCGCACTCTTAAAAACGGATAGGGTGTCTGCCGCCCGAACACAAACTGGAAGCTGATTCTACAAATGTGGAGTTTGAAAGCAATGCCCTGATCATGCCTACATTTGTGTGTTAAGGCATTTTCAACCAGTCAGCATTGGTGGCTCTGGTAATGACTACTCAAGGCATGCATATGTACGCTTATCGAAACTGCCCTACTTTGTGCTGCAGTGACGGCTGGTTAACTGTGTTTTAGATTAAACGTCAAATATGTGATGTTGGTTTTTGAGTAATGTCGTTAGAATTTGTATTTGACTATAAAGACTGATCAACTCTGGGAATAGATTTGAATCAGATTTCAAAACGTCTTTGAACATGCTTCAAATCTGATTTCCAGCCGTTTTTCTGCAGATTTCTCTCTTTCTGATTTTTCTTTTTTTGGATTTGACAAAAGCAGTCGTTTTCCAATCTGTGTCGATGAAAAGGGAGATACTGAGAGAACGAAAAAACTGAGAGAGCAGCAAGCCTTTCACAGCCAGGCGGTGCTCAGAGGAGAGAGGCAGTGATTCACCGACCGAGAGAAGAGGAGGACGAGAGGAAGAGTGATAGCCCCAGAAATCTTTTCGCCACCACTGCCAAGAACAGCGGCTGGAAAAAGGGTGGATGACAGAAGGAGGGGAGAGAAAAGGATGATTGAACGCTGGCTGCTGCACAAATAATATCGGTGTCCGTCACCTGGCCACCGCACTGTCCTCCTCAGCAGCACCGCTCTCCGTCATGTCAGCTGTGTGTGTGTGATGTCGCTCATCTGACAGGGCGTGTATATCTCAGAGTAGGTGCCATAATGAGGAGGACTCAGGAACACAACGTGGAGTATGAAATATCACTGAATTTATAGAGGTGTCCTCCGGTTAGAGAAAGTCAGGGAATCTTTTTGCTCAGGGGTCACTTTGCAGAATATATTTGCATCACATTAAATGGTGATTTCCTGCAGCTTTTCTCCACAGCAAGCAACACATTAGACTAGCCAGCTGTAACCTTTCAGTTTATTAGAGAAGACTATAGAAAGGGCAGGTTATAATTGACCAGTCCAGCATTATTTTGTTTGCCTTTTTTATATTTTCTTGTTCAGACTAGAGTCCGGCCGTCCAAATTCAGTTTCATTGAAATAACTTTTTCACATGGAAATGATACAAACCGCTGTGATACAGGATGTATTTTGTCTATACAGGGAAATGAAAAGCTATTAAACATACTAGCTTTAGCCTAACTAGTTGTATAGGCTTAAAGGTTACTTGAACTACTCGTCTAGAAAAACAAATATATTGGTCTAAGATCTAAAACCACCACATACTAAGTTTTGGTGGATTTTAAATTGGGGCGTAAGGAAAAAAACATCTTGGTTTAGACATTCCTTTCCCATTGAAAGCACCATTGGTCCTCGTCTCTACACGAGGCACACATCTGACCTAAAGACAATTTAAAATGTCAAGCTGCTTTCTCTTGATCACCAGATGGATGGCGAGGTTTGAACTTTGTCATAACCCAATGCATCAATCAATTGCAGATCAATCTAGCTAAAGAAAAAAAGCGTCACTTGCCAGCATTCATTTTTTTCATGCTGCATACCCAGGCTGCTGCTTGACCATCAGTGTCAAAGGTAACATTTTCTGCTGAAATCAATATATAAGTGATCACATTTGCATCATACTCATTTTGATTTATGGCTTTTTTTCTTGCTCAGTGATTTGGTATTTTCACACTGTGTTCACAAGTCATATCTTGTGCGGCAGTGTGGGCGGTGCTGTGAGGCGTCTTTCCTTGGAATGTGTTTGATGGATGATTTTCTTTTCACCAGATTTTGAAATTCTTTTCATAGATAGGTATAAAAAGTCTTGCTGCGCATTCTAAATAATTTGGTTCCTTTTTTATTTTAAACAAACATATATTGCTGCTGCTGGAGCTTTGAGTTGTCAGTGTACTGTGTGTGTATTTTGTCTAGTCAGGGCATCTGCTGAGAGGAGCATGGATATCAGAATAAGTTGCGTCCCGTGGTGAGGTGCACCCTGGGGACTGATTATAGCAAAATAACACATGCAAATGTTATAACCCATTCTTTTACCTATGGCTGATAATGGCACATAGGAGAATATGATACAGCTTCACTGAATAGGATGCAATAGAACACACAACAAGTCTTCTTCATGGATCCTGTATTGGTTATTACATTTAGTTTTATGATTATGTTCTTTAAACCACTAATATTTAATTATTTGAAAAAAATTGATAATGCATTATCAAGCTTTTTCTTTAGTGTTAGGCATTCCAGAGAACAATCTGCACCACATTAAGCAAACTGAGCAGATTCATTACGTTGTTACAGAAAATACAATGTAAAATTCTCCAGCAAACCCTATTAAATCCATCATTAGGACGATCATCTAATGAACGTAACTCACTTATGGCCTTTGTAAAACACAGTCCCATTTCTGCAGACCTAATCTAAAAGGATGTGCCAGCAAATGTATTTAAGTAATTAGACGTGATTAATTGAGCCAGGGTTGACGAGCAGAGTTAATTGACAGACTAAATGAGTTGAGCTTAGAGACACTGATCATCTGGTTGTCGAAAACGTTACTGGTATTAAGGGGTCGTGTTTCAGTTAATATTTGACGATTTGATTTGAAATGCCGGAGTTATTTAATTTCATACAGGATATATTTTGGATTAAATGGCAGTGGTTTGTGTGAGCTAACACTGTCACACCCACTCTGTGCTCGAGTGTCGCTCTCATCCTCATTATTAAAGTACAATGGAAAACCTTTTGGAAAGACCCCATGCAGACCGTGTGTGAGCTGCTTAATTCTCTCTGTTTTCTGACCTCTCTCTCTTTCTCTGAGGAGTGTTTAGCTCAACAAATCCCCATCTCTAGCACCCCTCTAATGATACTAATTGTCAGTGTAATTATGTATTGATCTGTACTGCGTGTGGGTGGTGTTGCATACATCATTATCAGGAGTATCAGAGAATGTGGGGCAGGGGTTGTGCCTGTATTGTGCATGCTAATAGTCTCTGTGTGTTTCTTTGCTTCACGTTTCTTTTAAATGCCGAAGCTTTAATGTTTGGTTCCCATGAAGAATGAAGTAAAGGCTGAATGAATGAAGTCGGCACAGGTCTACTTTTTATAATATTCTACCAGTCATACATGCATTTTTTTGCACTGTTCCAACAACACCCTGGTTGCCAAGTAAATATTCTTCATGTTGTTGCCTAAGAGCAGGGAAATTGTGCCCTCCTCTTTTAATTTAATTAATGAATAACTTTCATACATTTTTGTTTACCTTCATTTTATGTCAGAATGTATCCAAGGATTATTGCAACACTGATGACCACTATTTACAGCAACATAACTAATAAATAATACAGTTTACATCAAACAAAAAGAGCTGATGAAAATGAGGAATGAGTTAAAGTATCCCAAAAAGTTAGGTATATTTCTAAACTGTAATTTTCTTACTGACAGGCTAATTTTGTTGGATTTTAGTTTGAGAGTAGCCACTTGAATTTCTTTAAATATCTTTTGCTGACACCTTTAAATCTGCTGAACCTGTCCTGCACCGCTGGTCACTGAGCGTCTCCATCAGAACAGTCGGAGGTTAAGCACTTTGCTTAAAGGCACCTGTGGTGGTTGATGATGGAGGGAAGGAGTGTGCTACTCATTCACTTTCCCCTCCCACATTTCCCAGCTGGTGTGGGGATTTGAACTGATGCTCCTTTGATCACCAGCCTTCTAAGTGTCAGGCTGTTAGCTTATATTTGCATTGGTTTATTTTCGCAATACTGTATGCTTATTTGCATGCATTTATGGGAACATATATATTCCTTTGCATACTCCATTTAATGTATATACAGTATGTTCCTCCACTGTCTCTCACATTCAGTTGGATGGCAGTCTTAACATGTGGTGACAGCTTTTGGAAGCGGCTTTCTGAATAGGTGCAACTCCTTGAAGGTTCACTGTCTGTCTGAGTACACTCAACATATACATTAGTACCTTGCAACCTATGAATATGGAAGAGGTGCAGTCATATCTCTTTGTAAAATATTGATTAAGTAGGATCCAGTAACATGTTCTAAAAAACAGCATCTCTGTAGAACACAACTAAATAGTTTGGACTACCTCAGAAAGTGTTTTCCCCTTTAAACCTGTATAGTCTTAAGCTTTGAATCATCAGCCTGTAGATACACTGTAGGTAGAATATAAAACTCCTTCCCCTCGAGATGTTATTAATGCATCATGCAAAACACCTATGAGATACAGCCAATCAAAGCCACTGTCCCCTTGGAGCCGGTAGCGTCAGAGCTGACGTTGGTGATGAGCCTTATGGGACTTTTACATCTTGTTATCCTAAACATAGAGAGGATGTGATGTGGATTTGTGCTTGTTTTTCAGACACCATGTTTTAACCATGTTTTCTTTACAGAGACTTATCCTTTGGGTCAGGGTGTTGTTGGCATAGAGCACTGATGTGTTTTAAATTAAATTGATTAAATCAACTGACCAAATAATAAAAAAAATACAAAATTGACTGAAATGTATAATTCCCTTTACTGAAACATTACTCTATTACTGTGATAAATGTCACAAAAAAGAGAAAGTATTCTTCCAATATAGCTGTGTAGGAATTACCTGTATTAATCATCAAGTTGACTAAATCTCGGAAGTGTCATTTTAGGCTTGCATTCACATTGGCGGTAATGTTATTTTGACCACATCATTTTGTTACACAATTAATGGTATTCATAAAAGGCCCACAGCATCATTGAGGATTTATTTATATAATTTAAAAGAAGAGTCAAAGACAAACATTGATATATTGTAAGTATGTGTGGTGTGTTAATGATTTCTTTACAACCGTCTTGGTTTGTTGCCAGTTTCCAACAGTTATGAGTCATAGCTGTTAGGCCTTAGTGTCAGTCCTCTACATGAGAGAGATGTCAGTGAGAAAGCATCGTGTGTGTGTGTGTGTGTGTGTGTGTGTGTGTGTGTGTGTGTGTGTGTGTGTGTGTGTGTGTGTGTGTGTGTGTGTGTGTGTGTGTGTGTGTGTGTGTGTGTGTGTGTGTGTGTGTGTGTGTGTGTGTGTCTTTTGCTTTGTGCTTCAGGTTTAACATTAGTGTATGAGAGCAGGACCTAAATTATTTTCTGACAGTGATGTTGACTAACTTTGACCACCAAGACACACTTACTCATACAAGCCATGCATTATGAATTTTTAACTATGGATACATTAGCCGCGTTCACACCAAGTACTTTGCCCAGGGTTCCTGCAGGTTTCGCCAACTCAAATTTAAGACTTTTTAAGACCTTTTTAAGACCACTTTGAATAGAATTTAAGACCTATTTCACGGCAAGAAAGTATGAAGGAAAATTGCTATGAAAGAAGAAATACGTCCCATAATTACTTACAAAGTAAATGTATTCATGTTCAACATAAGAACGATGACTGAACATAACAGCATAACAGTACAGGACTGTGTTAGACAACAAGTGTGTGTGTGTCTCTGTGTGTGCTTGTGTGTGTGTTAGGGCTGTGCAATTAATCGTATTTTAATCGCAATTACGATTTTGGCCTGCCACAATTACGAAAACATTATCGAAAAAAACGATTATTTTGCTTTGCTAGGTTGTGACAGTGCACTACAACATATTTGATCTAATTAATTTTAGTCTAATTTATCATATTTATATATGTTTAGTAGCTTGTGGAAGTGCGCTCCAAAATATGTGTTGATCTTGATTATTGGTATTTATTATTTTGATATCATTTATTTAATTTATTTTTGTATTGGTTTTTCAGTTGAATTATACGTTCAGGGTAATCAACAGTTAAAAAGATACTGTTCAAATTATTATTTGTTTTAAAGTTCAATAAATGGATGTTTTCAAAGTCATAATAATCGTGATATCAATTATTGACCAAAATAATCGTGATTATGATTTTTGCCAGACAGACAGAATGAATTCAGAGCTCTGCTGCCTTGGCTACAATCTTTCATCGTTGCTGTTGTATGATTGGTGTTTAGCTACGGTATTTAGCGTCTACAGCACCTCCGCTTTTAGGGTTGACGTGGACCCAAACGTCGCCCGGAGGTCCCCCGGTGTTGTTGCGGGAGCTGCTGCACTAGCTAACGGTACATTAGCAAAACAAACGCTAATTTATTTTGCAAAAGGTGCAGCGGGCTTCAAACACGTTCCCCTCCACTGGTTTCAACCAAGCACTAAATTCAATGTTTTCCAACCAAATACGGTTGAACTTACACTTCCCCATATTTATTTGTAAGTAGATTTGAAGATACACGAGTTTCTGACTGCCGCTAGCTGAAGCTTGGTTGCTAGTTACTAGCTGGGTGTTCTCCGATAAGGGGCCGGGGGAAACAAAGTTAGTGATTACTGGTTCCATGTTGATTTATTTCAATACAAATTGTTGGGGGGAACTGAAAGGCTCTTACCGTACTGGTTACTTTGCAGCCCGGACATTTCTCCCAAAACACATTTAGACGCGATCGCTACACAGAAGTACCTTTCAAATCCGATCATTTTTAAGACCTTCTAAATCATATTTAAGACCTTTCTTATTTTTTTGGTAATATTTAAGACCTTAAATTCTGATTATCAAATGTAAGACTTTTTAAGACCCCGCGGGAACCCTGTTTGCCGTACTTAGTTCCCAGCACTTAGTTCCCCCATGGAACTAAAGAGCAGATCGCGTTCACACCGTAATAAGTCCTGAGGGAAGATTACGCAAATGAAGCCGCTGACGTTACTTCTTCTCTTCTGCTTTGGGTTTACTGGCAGGCCGCAAACAACTTCACTGCGTATACTGCCACCCGAAGTCCCCGGCCTTGGGGACTGGCTGCAGTAGAAGCTGCTGCTTCTACTGAAGCCTTCCGAGTAAATCGCCAGAACGCCGACACCTCCTCATCACTCCACCGCTCCCATGTTTTTTTTGTGTTGCTATAAGTTATTCTCTCTCCGTTGGTGCGCTGGACTAATGCTAATGCTAATAATGCTAATGCCAGCAAATACAATGGCGGCTTCACAAAACCTTTCAGAGTTTTACGGGGCGTGGTTTGCAATTCGCCCAGCCAATCAGAAATTGGAAATGTTTTCTCCCAGGAAAGTCCCTGCTCTCTAGCAGGGACTGAAAAGGGGGGGAAAGTTCTCATGAACTAAGTTCTCTTTTTGGTGTGAACGCAAAATCCCAGGAACTATCGGAACTAAAAGGGAAAAGTACTCTGGTGTGAAAGCGCCTAATGAGAGGCTCTTCTGCTTTATAAAGCAGCACATGTGAGTGCCTTTGTTTGCTTGCAGTACACACTCACAGAATACGCATCACTTCATTTGTTTATTCTTCTTGAAGAAACTCTAGCAATGACTCCACAAATTCAAAGCCCCAGCTGAGATTTCTGGATTATTTATGAGCTGCCCTCACCTAGAATCGCTCGATACGCTTTGAGCCAGCCATGTGTACACACCGACGCATAGACTAATGTCAGGTAAAAGGCAACAGCATTCGTAAAAATGCCTGGTACTGTGTGAGTGTGTGTATGTGTGTCTATTTGTGTGTGCGACTGCTGACTGTTGAAAATCTTTATCACCTGATATGAAAGCAAGGTGGGAAGGCTGTACAGAAACCACTCCTGCAGTTTATTCCAGATTGTTTTTCATTTCTTGTAGTCCACTGCTCTTTCACTTCTCTCCTGTTCTCTCACACACGCAAATGCACACGCACATACACATGGTAGGAAATGCAGGTTTCTGACTTGATGAGACAGCTATGACTAGTAAGGAGAGATCCTTCTTTTCTGCTTTCTCTCTGACACATACACACAGATGCATGGACAAACACACACAACTACACAGATGAATTGCAGGCTTGTCTTGAAATCATGCCGTCAGCATTACTAACAGCCAGTTCCCCCCCTCCCTCTTTCTCGTTCACTCCTTCCCAGCTCTTCAGTTTCTAAAAACATATTTTTTTGTGTATTTCTTTTGAGCAAAAACATGTTTTTACAGATAATCATAACGCCTGTTAATGCAACATACTGCCCAATGAATTCATGTTGCCAAATGAACAAGCTTTTTTGTGTTTGCCTTACATGTCTTCTTTCCACCTTAATAGCCATAATTCACAGCAGTGTTTTCAAACAACAACACCATGCTCCTGTGCATAAGCCCATATTGTATTCTGCTGTTTCCATTGGATTTTCTGAATGGAGGTTACTATTGACAAATTCCACTTGAGGCCTGCGTAATGTCTGCCCAGACATATTTTCTTGACTTGATACGTTGAAGAAATAGCAATCATAGGGGAATGATTATTCAACCATTTCCTTTAGCCCGGGCCAGCCAGCACACATCTGTAGTCAGTCAGTGTTATTGCGGGCAGAGTGTGTGTATGCGTGTGTTTGGTGCCATATGAATGCCTATATTTCATCGTTTGCCGTGTGAAGTGCCTGTAGCAGCTCCACCCAGGGGAAACCACCACAGTTGTGGCTGTTATACGGCAACATGCGTGACCTCTAGCTGTTTCCAAAGACCCCTCTGGGTTTATATGTTTATGATATATGTGTGAGTTTCTTTGTTTTAATCTTCATATATTGTATCAGCAGTATCTAAGTTAACCATTTATTTGTGACCTTGAATATCAGCTGACAGCTCACATGTACTGTATACACACACATAGTATAATGCTTCACTGTCTTCCTGTATTTTATCCTTTTCAAGACACCCATTAAAGAGTAGAGAGAAAAGGTTGTGCATCCAGTCTGTATACGTGGAATAGATCAAACAATTTGCTTATTTATCGGGTTGAACAGAATATTTATCGACAACTCCTTTTTTCTTTTTTTAAGCAATAAAAAAAAAATTGTGTTTCTGTTTTTCAGTCTTTTTTATAGAAGAATTGAGCAAGACAATTGATTGATAGATAATGAACATAATTATTGGGTGCAACCTTCACATGCCAATGAAAAATATTTTTCTTATTTATTTAATATCCTCTTCTATGTGAAAGCATAGATTAAAAGGGGTTAGAATAGTGGTAGAAAAGTAGCATCATTATCTCCTGTTTCAGTTTCGACAATCACTCATACTTCCTTTTTTGGTGGGGATCTTTAGAAGAATAGACAAAGCCGCTGTGAACTGCAAATTCATTCAGCACCACATGCAACCTGTGAAAATCAAAACAAGAAACCTCCTCTTCTGCATTTCTAAGACCGTGCTGCCAAAGTCGGTGGAAGGTTGTTGGCTTAACTCTTTCATCCCCGGCGGAGTCGTGCGACTTTGAAAACACTGCAGAGCGTTAAACACGGTCTCTAGCCAATAACCCTGCTGAGACCACAGAGGGAAATATTCTTTCCATACTGAAAATCAGCTCAAATTCACGTGGGGATCTTTCAGTGTCTTAAATTGCCGAAACCAACCTAAGAATGTAGCCTCCATTAAAATGCTTTCCAACCTCAAGGGACACGCCTTTTATTCCATGCTGATCTATGCTGTTTAAAGCTTCCAGACCTGCGGCAATGCTATACCACCTTTAACCTCCAGTGCCCCAGAGAAACCTCTACATGCTACTATGTGTGTATAAGTGTGTGCATAGTGTGTGTCTTAACCTTTATGGACTCTCGGGGCTACTGTATACAGTATTTCTGACAGTGAATCTCTTCCATAGAAGATGGATTAACCCTTTTAACTTGTTTTCCTTGGGCTCTGACGGCATTGGATTGCCGTGTGTGTGTGTGTGTGCGTGTGTGTGTGTTGGAGGCTGACTCTAGCCAGGATTGATGGATTTCTCTCTCATGACTATATGGTTTAAATTGTAGCCCCTAGCTGTATGTCAAATGAAGACGATGGGAATTGTTTTGTTGCTTGTAGCTAAATGTTAGTGTGTACACACAGCAAATACACTGAATGCTTTGGTTGAATGTGTGTCTCGGTCTGTGTATGGGTACATGGGTTTACAAGTCCTCGCATGAGTGTCTTTGTCGGTGTGTTGACTGTCGGTCCCCTTTGTTCCGAGGAAAGAAATTGCCCCCAAGCCATTAGTTGTTACAAAAGAAACTTGTTTCAGGTAATAGCTGTGAGTGTTCCTGTCTTTCACTGTCTTAAACACAAACACACATACAGAGGCTTCAATTATAACGTCTTCCGGTTTTCTTCTTCTTTTCTTTACCTTGTGACATCACTTTGCAAAGGAAGAAAAGAAAAGCAAGCTCTTTGTTGACTCCAGTTGATAGCCATACCACCCTGCACACACACATTTACATTCTTAGGTGAATATAAGGTACAAACTGAGGGTTTGTGAGGGACAGAAGAAAGAGAGGCAGAGGGGGAGACCTGCCGAGGAGGGAGTGATGAAGAGAGTGATGCAGGGCGATTAGGCGTGAAGAGATGGAAGGACGGAGGTAAAAAAGGACAGAGAAGGGATATTGATGTTTGCTCAGTTACTGTATCAGCTGGAAGGAGAAGAAGAGAAAGAGTGAGAAAGTAGAAAAAGGCAGAATAACGGCTTATTGACATGTGCAGGGCTGCAGGCAATTTAGGTAGATCGGGAAAAAGAGAGAGACACAGTGTGTGTGTGTGTGTGGGGGGTGTTATCTTTTCTCCCGTGTGGATCAATCAGATGATGTAGTGATAATACTGTGGATTACACCGCCATTTACACACTCCCTAAGTGTGTGTGTGTGTGTACTTGCACACACTTGCGTCTGTTGGCTCTGGTTCACACACACTGACGCCATTCAGTACCACACTTTAGCAGTCAGTCAGCAACCTCCAGTCTGACACACACTCAGGCCTGCTATATTGCCAGAGCAGCATCCAAAAAGTATTTTTTTTATTATCATGCAAAGGTTTTAATGATCAAACCTGGGGATAGTAGCTATCATTTTTATAATCCCTCATAAATGTTGATCAATTCTAAGTCTTTAAAATGCTAATTTTGTGAAAAACCCAAAGATTAAAGCCATGGAAAATTCTCATATTAGAAAGGCTGAAAAAAGATAAGACTTGTTGTGTCATTGAAGAATCACTTGTTTTCCGTGACTTCGCACTTATTGTCAATTTATGAACAAAAGAACAAAATATGTTAGTTTAATAAACCATTCATTGTCTATGGCACTTTAACCCTACTTCGTAGGCAGCTAAATATGCAGTGTGTGTGTGTGGCGGCTGGTTAAGGCATCATGTGGGTCAGTGGATTGCCTGGGGCGACGGGCCCCTCGTGACATGGGTATGCTCCAGATATTGTCACATGGTCACCAGCCCTACCGCCATGTCACCACCGTGACTGAACACATTACAAAATGTTAAAGGTTTTCACGGTGGGATTTAGTTAGGGAGAGAAAAGGGTTTGTTTATGACTGTTTGAATATGCTGCTTAACATGTAGAGAGGTCAAGTAAAAGCGTTGAAGTCAGATGCCACACTTTTCTAGACTTTTGTTATGTTTCATCGCCTGCTTCCTTTTCAAATACTAAAAGGTCATTATTTATAGTTAACTAAGACAAAAAAGGACACAATACATTTTTTTGGGGGGAATACAAAACATCTTAATACACATTTTACACACGAAAACCTCATTAACACACCCAACCATGAAAGAACGCATCTTTCACTACTAGCATTTGTGTTTGTTTCTGATTAAAGAACAAACTGATTGCTGTAAATTGTCTTGTCTGATAGTTGTGTTTTCTTCCTTCCTCCAGCCACTGCAGATAGACGATAACTTCTGCGGTCAGGACTTCAACCAGCCTCTGGGGGGAACCAGCACCATCGAGGGCATCCCCCTCTTCATCGACAAAGATGATGGCATGACCTCCGTAGCAGCGTACGATTACCATGGGAACACCGTGGCTTTTGTTGGCACGCGGAATGGAAAACTTAAGAAGGTAGGAATGATTTTCTTTTGCAATATTGTTTTTTTTTTATACGTTTCTCATTTTCCATTCCAATTAAATTAGATATTGGTTGTTTTTTTGTTTGCTTTTGAGCACTGTAGTTGAAGAGAAATTGCCTATAGGTCAGGTGAAGGATAAACTTGCTTTTTTGGTGCTTGTAATTTCAAGGACATTCAGAGAAAGATGGAAACAATTAATTTTTTCGGTTTTGAATGACAAGCAGCTTTTCAGCCAATGTTGGTTATTGTTCTCCTAATGTAAGGTGTGCTTGCAGCTTAATCATTGTGCTTTAACGCTAAGCACTTAGCAGGCACTTTTTTTACGCCAAGATTAAACGCCGTCAACTCCATTTTTCTCGGTAGTGGACACCTTCAACAGGAGATTCAAGTGCCTCTTTAAAACCTATTTGTTTAACAAGCAATTTAAGCGAGTCTGTGGCTACTCCTCTCATTGATTCGCATGTGAGTCACGTCACACATAAAACGTTACTGCTGTATCTCCACGCCACGTACTGCCTCGCCTCTCATTTTAAGAGCTGGCCTTCAATCAATCCAAAAGCGTTGACAGGTGAATGGCTTTTCTGTTCTGGTCAGCTGTGGAATAATTCAGGTTGGTCGAGGAATAGGTAGATGGATGGATTTTTGTAATATCTGTGTTATATTGGAGTCCCACTTTGAAATACATTTTTGGAGTGCAACAGAGGAATGGTTCTTAGATTAACTGCACATTAATGTTACAGAGAGAGAATTGGGTCGGATGTACTCTTGGTTGACATGGCGATCTAATTTAACTCACATTATGACATCATTACGTGTGTGTGTGTGTGTGTGTGTGTGTGTGTGTGTGTGTGTGTGTGTGTGTGTGTGTGTGTGTGTGTGTGTGTGTGTGTGTGTGTGTGTGTGTGTGTGTGTGTGTGTGTGTGTGTGTGTGTGTGTGTGTGTGTGTGTGTGTGTGTGTGTGTGTGTGTGTGTGTGTGTGTGTGTGTGTGTGTGTTTCTCCGGGTAAATGGTGGCTCATTAGAATTCACTCCGTTTCCCGCCGCACTGCTCAAGACCTGTCATCCATTCAATATTATGAATGTATAATCAGCCTGTGTGTTTGTGTGCTTTAAATGCGTTTGTGTATGCACGCAGTGTGTGTTTGTCACTCACAGTATGCATAATAATGTGTGTACGCTCGTGATGGATGGATTTGTGTGTGTCTATGTGTGTTTATAAGGGAGCGAGAGACAACAAACAATACAGTGTTGACTAAGATTCAGCGATGTGCATTTGTCAAAGTGACACCCATTTACTTAGCTAAATAAAGGGACTACTGCCAAGCTATCGTCACATGCCTTTTCTTCTGAACTGTTGTGCACCTGGGAAAGCAATGCCACAGCAGGTTCTGTAGGTATGTTATTTTTTGTGTGTGTGTTGTGAGTGCGTGCGTGCGTGCGTGTGTGTGTGTGTGTGTGTGTGTGTGTGTTTAAAAGCGGAGCCAAAAAGCCTGCAGTTCTTTTGGCTGCCTTCTGTTTCAGACAGAAAAACCAAAATCAACAAGAAATCTGGTCTTGGAAATTATTCAAACTAACGTAGAAGGAACAATATCTAAAACCTGACATCCAAGCACACACACACGTATTCACACAGAGATGCAGTTCTGCCAGGAAAAATATAATGACAGTAAGGGGGAGAGAAAAAAAGTCAAAGAAATAAAGAAACGGATGATGAAAAAATGGAAAAAGAGCAACTGAATAAGCAACGCGTGATAACAGATTCTTTCTCACTGATCCATCCGGCAGCCGTTCACCCTCCTTGTTTTTGTGGGCTGGTTATTCCAAAAGTGGTGTTTCTAATGTGTGCTTTTTGTCTTATTAATCTAATATATTTGAGTCATCAGCTTTCTACATGAGTGTGATTTTAGCTTTGACAGTTTGTGGGAGTACATGCAGACCATGATGCCTGATGAAGTGTTTTCCTGTTCTTACACTTCCTCTGGAGAGCCCTAGCATTGACTGCTGTTTATATAGCTTTGCCTTTGGGTGCAAGAGGGAGAGGGGGTTAGAAACAGGGAGAATATTGGTGGGATTGACTGTACTAAAAGGAAGGGCGCTTTCTAGTGTGTTTTTCTGTCTTACATTGAGTGGAAGGATACACACAATTTCAAAAATCCAAAGCACCCATTTAGGAGAAGTTCAATTATCACGGCTGTATAGATAACAATAATCCACCAGCGTGTGCCAAATGCAACTTTTCTTCATCAAGGTCCTGGAAGATGTTTCTGTTTTAAGTAACATTAGCTTACCTGAAGCATCTCCTTATCCGACATTGAAGTGCTTTGATATTTTGTGTTAACACTCACTCTATTTTTAACCAGCTCTAACGCTCAAGGTTGTCCAGAGCAACAAGACGGTGGCACAAACAACACGTTTAATGCACTAATGAAGGCCCTCTGTGGTTTGTTGGCCACACACACACACACACACACACACACACACACACACACACACACACACACACACACACACACACACACACACACACACACACACACACACACACACACACACACAGGGGAAGCTTTTACTAATGAGTCCTGTTTTCATGGGGCAAAGATAGGAGAGATACAGGGAGAGGAAGGGAGATATAAAGATGGAGCAGATAGGGAGAAGAGCAAGAGGAGGGAAGGAAGTGATGGAGAGAGGTGACGTCCACCGGTGTGATTAACTAATTCCTGCGGTCATCTGGATACCGCTGCGGTCAAGGACACAGCGGTGTGCTGGCCATCCGCTGTACTTAATATTTAGGATTAAAAGCCTCCATTCCTTTTGACTGTTTCATTATCTCTGTCTACTTGGCTCAACCTGTCATTTGTAACTTGTTCATCTTCCAGCATGCCAACTTTACATAGGTCTTATATCCTGTTCTTCCCATTTAAAGTAGATCTAACTAAATCCGCCTCTGTCCGTGCTGTAAAGCCGTCAGCAGATGGACATTCAAGGGACACTGGTGATTCTCTGGGCCACTTCTGCACTTTAAGGCACTGTTGAGCATTGACAATGAAAGGGCATTGGACCCACACACACTTGCACACACAATCTCAATAGGTGGTCTGAAGACACCACACAAAAGAGAGGATCCTAGTCGATAATCCAATACCTATTGTAAGTGCTTGTTCTCGGAAAACTGCACACATTTACACACAAACACATGTAAGGATTCCTCAGCTGTGCCCTCCATCGGGGGTCGATTTGAGCCATCTGCTGTGTGTATGTGGCCAGTGTGCCAGGTGGTAGGAGCCCCCAATGCCCGCTGTGAGCCCATTGTGGCCTTGCCAGGCTCAGGTGGGAAGTTGCCTCCATTCATCTGATCGGGGCATCAATGAAGCAATCTCAAGGCTTCTGAGAACAGCAGGAACAGTCTGTTCCAAAATCAGACTTTTAGTGTAACAAAATACAAAATATGATGGAGAAGTTAAACCATTGTTTTATTGTATCAATTGAAAATAAGTTAATCAATGCAGAATAAAAGCTTCTAAGACTGTTTGTTGCTGGGGGCAGCAAAGCGCCTGTTGTTTAATGTAAATGTCTTAGAACCAAAAGATAACGTTATTGACCTCTGCACCAGGCAAAGTGTTTCCGTAAACTAATTAGCATTGGGCCTGTTAAGGTGTCCTTGAGCAAGAACATGAACCTCTATCAGCTCAGTCATCTTAGAAGGTGAGAGGATGACAGCATTAACTAAGCAGCCAAAGATTAAACATTAATTCACTCTAAATTCAGATTTCTTTTGGTTAACACATAATTTAATTTAGCATTCAAGAGTAAATGCATTTACAAATTGTAATCGTAGTATTTATGACATGTTGTATGCATATTGTAAACATAGTGGAGTTTATTATCTGATACCATGTTTGGGGTAATTTCTTAATGTTTTTGGTGTTATCTTTTGCATCCACTGTTTTTAAGAGTGACTCCACACTGGACACGTGGCATTCTAGGGGTTAATAACAAGTGACAGTTTGTCGTTTGTGTGTGTATATGGCTCTGTGGATTCACTGATGTATTCCACCGGGACCACCGGTGTCACCATCAAGAGACCATGTCACGGCCTAATTGACTGATGATTGTTATTCTACTGGTGCATAATGCTGCCCTGTCAAACTCGTGTGTGTGTGTGTGTGTGTGTGTGTGTGTGTGTGTGTGTGTGTGTGTGTGTGTGTGTGTGTGTGTGTGTGTGTGTGTTGTGTGTGTGTGTGTTTGTGTGTGTGTGTGTGTGTGTGTGTGTGTGTGTGTGTGTGTGTGTGTGTGTGTGTGTGTGTGTGTGTGTGTGTGTGTGTGTGTGTGTGTGTGTGTGTGTGTATCTGTGGGGACACGTGTTTGTGTTTTGCATTTAAATGTCTGTGTCCACCTCCCAGCTCTTACAGACAGGACCTCCACCCAAAAAGGAATAATATTTGAGTAGTAGATGTAGTCATGGATGAGTGATGAGGGAATAAATGGTTCTCTCACTCTCAATATGTGTGTTTTCTTTCAGCTTGATAAGATTTTAAACTTCAAAATCCTAATTATAAAGTGTAGCAGAGTGACTTTGTTCCTGTGTGTGTTGAGTGTGTGTCATAATTTGGCTCAGTCAGCCGCGCCACGAGTTGTATGACCCGGGCAGCTGCACAAAGGCTGGCTTTGTGCTGGCGTTTGGTAGTCCTCAGTCATTAGTTCACACAACTGCATGCGGTCACACAAACGTGGAACGGATGAGAAAGACGGGGGAAAGGAGATGTGGAAAATGATGAAAGGGATCAGATACGGTAGAGGGAATAGAAGTAAAGACCGGGGCGCTTAGGACAAAACTGATAATTTACACTTTGCGTTTCACACTGTGTTTTTCCACTTAATTTAGCTCTTTCCCAGAGCGCCGTCACTCATCCAATCTTATCAGGATGTTCACAAATTAACGGCAAAATGTGTCATCTTCTGCGGCGGTTTCTTCTCTATCGTGACAGAACAGCTTTTAAATGGCGTTTTTCGATTACATATAGCCCCGTTAAGCCATAATGTGAGTGTGACAAGCCAAGCATATACAGTATATCTTTCTCTTCCTCAACACAAGTACCCTCTCTTAGCATGCAACCTAGCATGAAATCAACTTAATCAAAGAAACTAGCCGGCCAGCTAGCTCCCATATATAGAGGTTACTGTTGCATGGTTTCTGGTCTGTTCTGTTAGGGAGGCAGCTACCACAGTGTGTAGATGTGTGCTGGATACTCTTTGTTAGGTTTTGAGAATGAGTGTGTCTCCATATGTGTGCATACTGCTGAAGCATGTGGATATCCATTATCTCCCATCATTGCAAGCCCAAGTCTTTTTCCCATCTGTTTTCATGTCCTTTTGTGTGGCTAAACTCAACCTAACGAAGCATCTCCCTGCGGACTCTCACACATTTATACACAGAGACAAACTCAAAACCTGTATTTTTTTTCATTGCGGAATTTCACACAGTGAATATAAGATGCAGGTGTGATTTCAGGCATTGAATGCTGCCACTATTCTGCTTTTAAAAGTGCGAGAGAAACAGCCATATAGGTTGTTGGATATGATAAGTTTAAAGAATATTTAAAAGGCATTCATAACTCTCAGTCTAACTCAAATCGCCACCGTAAAACTACAGTTATGAATTAATAAAAAGGAATAATCCAATTTCTTCTTCACATCGCTGCTATGCTCCTGTTCTCTCTCTCTCTCTCTCTCATTTTCTCCGTTTCATCTGCTGCTCACATATTCTCTTTCCGCTCTGCCTGTCTGTCTCCATCTGTGATCAAAGATTCTCTTCCCTGATAATAGCTGAGCGTTGTATGTGCACATTGAGATGAGATGTAGTGATCCCTATTTTTCTCTAATCATTTTCTCTCATTAAAGAGAAGGGCAGAGAACACACATGCACACACTTAGAACAGACATGGAAATTCACATACATGTTAGAAGTTTGCGTGTAAAAGTAATAACCTTGCATATACACATACTTTCACACCTCAGAAAATGGGTCGTATCACTTTGGTTGTTAAGGTAGACAGTAATGAGGGGTCTTCTTAAAATATTTTATGCCCCCCGATCTCCTACCTACAAATCCCCCCACGCAGTCTCATTAAACCGGTGTCTCCGACTCAACACCATTATCCTACAAGAGCCTCATGTTCCCTAATGATCCATATGTCCTACCCGTCCACCAAGCACTGGCAACATTAAGGCACAATATGAATTACTGGAATTTGATTGTGGTATAATGCAAATCTTGACTAATGTATCTTCTTAAATGTCAACTATTACAGAGTAATTTCACCAATGCAGTGCAAAATGTTAAATGCTTATCACTTTTAAAGCGCTGGGTAAGTTACAGTGCACTCCTGTAAGCTAATGCCATTGATGATAACAGTTCAGCCCTTGATAATCTCAGCGCTAATGCCGTTCCAACAGCGTGTGACCGCGCTGCACGGCACTCATTCACTACCTCTGAGTTCCCATACTAATTTGCTACTACCAGGGGTTAATGAGGCAAAGTGAGTAGGAGAGGAAAAAAGCTTGGAGAAAAAGGAGACACAAGCAAAAGTAAGAGCGAGGCAGATGAATAATAAATGCACCATGTTGGAATCCATTTTTAAGGGAAGATTAAAAGAGTCTGGATGCAGGCTGGGATGCTCACATGATCTAAGGGAGGACAGCCTGTTTCTAGGTCATCTCCACTAGACATCTTGGGAAGAACATCAAAGAATCCCTGCTTTTCATATATGTGCAAAGTTATATTCTTATAATTTTTTCTAAACGTTTTTGTATAATGCCATGTTGAGATATATAAAGTTAATTTTTAATCAGCCAAGTCCAAGTTTTTTTGTCACACTGCCAAGTGTATTGTATTGGCCTTTAATAATAATTAAACATTAAGCAAATTACAATGTGTGTTGTATGATGTACCTGTAAAGAGAAAATGTATGAATCGAGGATCCAGAGTCCTGGAAAAGCTGTATCCATGCCTATTGATTTTTGCCAAAATCACACCTGGTGGATGGCGCAATGCCAAGGCTCCATGGGCACGCGCACTTCTGGCTAAACAGGCACACACATACACACACATATGTTGACACCAGAAGGGATGTCATATCTCAAGCTAACAAGCCAAAATGAGCGCATTCATGCAGGTACATACACACTTGGACACAAGCTGGGGCACGTTGGACGGCGGCACGGTGTCCAGAGGGTTAGGCATCAGTGTCACAGCGGGCATAGATTACCTTTGGCCCACAGTGGCTGTATCTTACAAACAGGCTCACACACACTAACAAAAAACGTCTAACACACTAATTTCCTTCCAATTAAGCCCAGCAGCTCACAGTACATGCCTTGGCTTCAAAAGGGCTGTCTTTAAATGGCTATACAACTTCTCCACAAGCTATTACCAACCACACATGGAAGCTTCATAACCCTATAAGTCATAAAGTGGCAGGAATTAGGAACAGAGAGTTACACTTGCATAGTAGGACACATAGTTAAACAAGACACATCTCTGCGATCATTCCCTTAAATCTCTATAAACGACAGGATGTGAGGAGCTTCTTCATCTTCGTTATACCAAACGCAGATTGTAAATGTGTGTAAATATGTGAGTTACTATCAAATTAACTAATCTACTGTGAAGAATGCAGACAGCACGAGATTCTCATGCACACTTTCCTATGGGAAGCGACTTCAGCGAGCTTATCAGATTACCCATTGCCAAGCTAATAGATTCCTAATAGATTGTTTTTGATTAGTTCCTCTGATTTAGTGACGTTAAGATGATTTAATGTTTGTGCGTACAGAAACAAATAGACATTTGTCTTCACTCGCATACATTTGCATACAGTGTTATTTGTTAACAGAAAATGTGATTAGGCCTACTGGAATCATTTTTCTCATTTGGTACGAGTGTGTCATCACATGGCTAGCATATGCTCTGGTAGCATATCAGGGCTGCAGGGTTTGAGCTGGGCTCTTTCTCATTTATTCTTACACACACACACACACACACACACACACACACACACACACACACACAACCATCACACATACACACACACCCTTGAGATACACACACGCAAACAAGTTGAGATGCAACAACGCCCTGTGTTCATCCTTCTCCCACAGCATGGTGGCGTCTCCCGCCGTCTTAACTAATTACCCTCTCCCGCCCTACTCCCCCAGAGGGAGAAGCTTCAGCCTGAAGCCGTTAGCTAGCTTGTTAACTTGCCCCAAGCCTGTCTGCCTTTAGCCTGTTTGCCTTCTGACCACTGCTAGCCATATTGCACTGACCCTGTGGCTAGGGCTGCTCGATTATGGCAAAAATCATAATCTCGATTATTTGGGTCAATAATTGATATCACGATTATTAACAAACGATTATCCATTTACTTTGAAAACATCCATTTATTGACAAAAAAAATTTGAACAGTATGTTTTTAACAGTTGAACTGAACTTTAAGTATAATTAAACTGAAAAACCAATACATTTTTTTTTTTTAAATAAAATAAATAATCGTTTTATTTCGATTATGTTGTTTTCATAATCGTTGCAAGCCAAAATCGTAATTGCAATTAAAATACGATTAATTGAGCAGCCCTACCTGTGGCTAATCCTGTTAGCATAAGAGTTGGTGATAGCCAAGCGGAAAGCCAATCCCCCATGCTGGTCTAATACCCTCTGGCTAATCTTTTACCGTAACGGTTGACTAAAGTGAACTCACTTCAGTTTCCTTTGGCTGGTTTGTTATTAGTTCTTTGTGTGCAGGGCAGCAAGTTCACTCTAATTATTGAGTTGGGATTTCATTTAGTGCTAATTAAGAGGAGGAAGTTGCTCCAGCAGTGGCTTAAGTTCTTGTTTTTAGCATTAGCTGAGCTAGCAAAGCACCAGCTAATGGCTCCATTATTGGTGCAGCTGACCTTGTGGCTTTACCATTTCCATCTGCTAAGCCCTTAAAAATGAAGAATTAGGCATTTAAGAGGTGGCTCACTGGGCACAGAGTGTTATTCACTTTCCTCGCAGAGGGTTATTTCTTTTTCACCGCCTCTCTCTTTTCTATATCCCTGCATTCCTCCCTTTCCTCCTTCAAGAGTCTCCTAACTCTTAGAGACAGAGCAAGCTCATAATTTCCTCTTCACGGTAAAATATTTATCCATCCTTTCCTATGGTTCAAATGTTTCAAACTGATGGAGTCTTTAATTAGTCATGTAGGCATCTTTCTCTCTTCTCCCTGTCTGTCTCTTGTTCCCACTTCAGTTCTCGTCTCTTTCACCAAGCCCCTCTGTTTTTACCATTGCTACTCTCTCTCTGCTCCTCTATTTTCTCCGTGGAATTAGTCATTAGCTGACTGACTGAGCTGATTGCATCTATTCCCAAGGCTAGCATTTGTTTGTGCATCTTCCTTCTTTCCCTCCCTCTTCCAGTCCTCTCTTTCACTCCCTCCCGTGCTCCCCTCGCACTATGTCCCAACTCATTCTATTTTCTCCTCCCATCTTATTCTCACTTCACCTACCTACTTTACACCCCCCTCCCCCCTAGTCTCTCCAAACCATCTTTCACATAAAATGTCTTGGTCACAAATACTGGTTTGGGTTGCTGAATTTGTATACAAGCTACACATCATCTCCCGAAAGTCTCATCTATACCTTCTCTATAACCTTAATTGCACAGTGCCATTCTAGATTGGCTAACACCAATTAAGCCCTCACTATTATATTTAATTGGTCATTTAGCTTGGCTACTGTTTGAATGCAGTGTCTCCCTGGATATGGTTCAGTTGGCCTCTGACAGCACATGTGGCCATTTTGGAGACAGTTTCCTCCTCCCTGTGGGTTTTACAATGGTCTGGCCAGCTACTGACACTGCCAACAGTCAAGATGGAGGGGTCGTTTGTGTGTGCGGTGTGTCCGTTGGAGGATGAGTAACAAATGACAGGGGGAGACATATTCTCCTCTGTCTACCCTTCCCTCTCTGCCACCTCACCCTCCAACCATCCTCAGCCTTCTCCACTCCTCCGTCCATGTGTTGCTGTTGGATTAAGCTAATTAAAACACAGCAAACAGGGTCCCCAGAGAGAGGCTACACACACACACACACACACACACACACACACACACACACACACACACACACACACACACATACACACATACACACATACACACACACACACACACATTCACACACACACACATTCACACACACATACACACACATTCACACACGGACACTCATTAACAAATCCAAGTACACAGGCACACACCATAGGAGAAAAAGGCAGGAAACAAGAGAACATGTACACATACATACAAAGACATGCACCACACTGCATGAACTGCAGCAGCAGATAGTGTTTGCATGTGCAGTAACCAAAGATACTAATGTATATTGCAGTAGTGGTCATCATATGGCCTGTTAAAGCATCATCTCAATACTTTATGGACCACTTTCTTGCAGAATAAACAAGCTAAACATACTCTTCAGTGGATTTCAATGGATTTCTGTGGAGATTTAATTATTTGTCATTGAGAACTGAGCTCAAGTCCATGCAACCACACCCCACTGTTAGATGCTAACCCTTTGCTCCAAGCTGCAGCCTAAGGACTGCCAGCTATGTGTTATCATCCATAAGAGCCTTGTAATGTCTATTTATGGGTCACTGGCAGGGAACTATTGGCCCAGAAATAACACCACCGCACTTTCACTCCAACCTTGTGTGTGTTTATGAGTGTGTGTGTATTAAATATAATTGTTGTAGTGTGGCAGTTTGGGGGTTTTAAGACATTATTTCCCTTCAGTGTCGGAGCCATCATCCCTTTATGCGTAGAAGTCCCTATATATTTAATATCTAACAAGTCCACATTTATACAGTGTGTCAGCATGCACTCAAAACTGAATATAAAACAACAAAAGAGACCAAAAAAGAAGTGGGCACAACAGATGAAAGCCCCTTCATCCTGTCATATAGAAAGGCAGGAAGAGAGGGAACACTGTGTCACTTGCTAGGAATCTCTTCCGGATGTTTCTGCTTTCAGGATATTGGCTGTGTCTCAGGAAAACGGCCTGCTTCCAGGCAAACCTATTGGATTACTGATAACCTTGGAATGGATAGGGCCAGCAAGAGGGTGTGTATAAGAGAGGGAGGGGGAGATAGCGACGAGTGCATGGGCTTCTCCCTCAGTTTTCCTCGTTTTCCTTACCATCCTGTTTTCTGTTCTTTCTCTCACTCCATTGCCCCTTTATGGTATCCCCTTGTAGGTGAATCAATGACAGGTCTGATGTTAAATATGAGTAACCTTTGGCTTTCATTGTTCCCTCTAAATTGTATTTGTCCCCCCGTGCCTTGGCGAGGGTATGGCTTTTGACTCCACGATGCCCTCGTGAGGGACCCGTTTTATTATTGTGCTGAAGATATCAGAAGGTTTTGAGCACACAACAATAAACACAGTCACACCTGAGCACACACAAGCACACACCCAATAATAAAGCTCCAATAACATAGGGGTCTTTACTTCAAGTTGTCTCCAAATCCCCCAGTGGCGGGTCTACTCCTTGGTTGCCATGGCAACAGTAGTCAGGGCAGCTACGGCTGGCGATAGTGAGGAAGAGGAAGGCAGAGAGAGAGGGAGAAAGAAAGATAGAGAGAGAGAGCATTGATGTTCGTGGTGCAGGCAAGGGATTTGAACACAGTCACAACATTGAAACTGGGTTGCTGCAACGTTGCTGAACATTAGAGCAGCATACAGCAGCAGCAGCAGTGCTGGGAATGCAGTTTCAACTGGGGTTGGAAATAAGTGGGCTTGTAGGTCATGTTTACCCCTGTGTGCGCATGTGTGTGTTTGGAGCAAGAGACAGAAATGTGAGGGAGAAAGATGAAACTGCAAAGACAGCACACTCCCTCATTAAGTCCCTCGGCATGTTCATTCTGTCTTCATGTTTGTGCGCTTGCAGATGAGCTCTGTGTTTGTGAGGACATGCTCAACCATGCACAACACTGTAACCGCATCCAGTCTACACTCTCTGTTGCTTTGATGTTACATCTGCTTACAACCACACTATAGAATTCTGCCTTATGAAAAAAAATCATTATACTTAATGTAAATGTTCCTAATTCGGGAGTGAAAACCTCAAAAAATAGGTATATGTAATATGACAAGAATAGTGTAATCTAAAGAAAGTGTCCCCCCACCCCCCATGTCTTGACTCTACAGCAATACGGCAGTGGGTTTTCGCTATTCAGTTGACAAACCATTACCATTGCCAGAAAAATGTGAAAAGAATTACAGTTATAGTGTTGCAGGAGGAATATTTTCTATCCTCTCCTCTCCAGGGATACAGTACAGAATAGCGCAGCAGACACCGGATGCACGACAAACAGGCAGTTAGTGTCAGGACTCCGATGGAAAATCCATAGTTTCATTACAGGCCCAATGGCATGAATGTGGCCGGGAGGCGACCAAAGCTCTATCATGGGCCCTACGGGAGCCAAAATGGCTGCATTTAGTGACGCAGTGGAGTGAAGAGGAGGCAGGAGGGTCAAGGCTGCCGCTGGGAATGAAGTGTGTTAGAGAGACAGAGAGCAGCAGCCAGATAAAGTTCATGTGCATTAAATGGCACAGCTGCTATTGTACCCTACTCACCTTCTTTCTGAGACTTCTGCCACACTGTCTCTGTGTGAGTGTGTCAACGACCTCGCAATAGGATATGACATCAGTGCTGTGGGTCATAACATAATGCCATTTGTTCTTTGACGACATTTCCTTGTGAGCATATGAAGCATTCACAGTGCCTTCTATGCCAGGCACTTTAAATGGAAGCAGTGCAGATTTCTGTTTGCTAAAGTCCTTACAAATACCTTTTAACCAAATTGAAGTGTCGGCAGCTTTTTGTGAACTGCTTTATGATCTATCATGTTACTGAAGTGATGTGTTTTAATCACAATGCTTACTCTACAGACATTGTTAATATAAATCAGCTTTCTAAAGGCTTGACTACTTCTTTCCATTTGGCTTGATTTGACTGCTAATGTGACATAATGTTGTGTTTCTGGCAGACTCAAATCAAAAGTCCCTTTTTATTGCATGCATATCTTTCATTTCTAAAAATCAAAGAGCCCATTAAAGGTGCAAAGCCAATTTGGGTTATTGGAAAAGGCAGAGGTGAGTTCATCT
The DNA here is from genome assembly GCA_031216635.1 of Dissostichus eleginoides. NCBI lineage: Eukaryota > Metazoa > Chordata > Actinopteri > Perciformes > Nototheniidae > Dissostichus > Dissostichus eleginoides. Next base: position 13,861,459 of record CM062265.1, read on the forward strand.
GGAGGAAGGTAGCTCTCAGGAGCTCCTGGCTATTGTTTGTCCCTCTAGGTGATTAGAGTAAAGAGGCAGGCTTTAAGGGAAATTAGCTTTCGATTGGACCTTCTGATAAAGTGGTAGGATTGTAATTGTTAGTGACCTCCAGGACCAGCAAGTAAAGATCAGGTGAGACATATTGCCTACAGTAAAGTGGATTGATTTGAAAATGTTGTTTATTTGCTGAAAGTTTGTGCCCACACCATGCGTAATCTGAAGTGAAAAATATCTTCTTCCTTTTACAGTGGAGTCAAGCAAGCAACATAATGGTGTATTACAACCATTACATAATCATATTTCCAGATCCAGCTCAGTTTTATCTACACACAATGTTTGATCTAACACTATAGATCACAATTTCTTCATCTTATATATTTGATACTCTATATTGATATTATATCATCCATGTTTTTGCAGGTTTTTTCACGTGGCACCTTAACCACTTGGGCACTCTCATCTTCCATTCCCCCACCTACCTTTTGTCACACTTGCACTTCCTCATGTACCAACTAGATGATATAATGTCAAACCTAAAAAAAAAACAGCTTGATTCCTCTGAGGATAAGGCAAGTGGGGGTTCAGAGAGGAGGATAAGGAGATGAGAGAACACACGCGCACACGTGCACACACACACACACACACACACACACACACACACACACACTCACACTCACACACTTAATCAGAGTGATTGCTCGCAGCTCTGACTCCTCTCATTGCATCATCTCTCTAATGCATTGGTCCTGCATCACTCTATCCCCGGTGTGTGTGTGTGTGTGTGTGTGTGTTTGTGTGTGTGTGTGTGTGTGTTTGTGTGTGTAGTAAAAGCCACAAGGGGCATGCCCTGATGCTATGAAACCTTGGATGTTCACCAAAATGTGTGTTTGCATGTCATGCTTGTTTTTAAGGCCTTCTGATTCACATCCAGTTAAGTCCGTTAAGTCATCCAGTGTTAATATGGGTAGCATTTATCATGGAGGGATTACATTCAGAACACATTTATTTAGAGACAATTCGATTAACAGTCAAACCTGACTTGCACCCTTCAGTGAATAAGTTTGGGAATAAAAAATTGAAAATGTAATCAATTGATGCAAAAAATTGAGCAAAGAAACATTAAAAAATGCATATTACTCAGTGCTGAGTTAACTGATGTACATGTTATGACACTCTTTGGAGGTGCATATACACACCACACACACACACACACACACACACACACACACACCATGTGACTTGTTCTTCATATCATCTCCTCAGAGAGCGCGATGGAGCCAGGAGCAATGCAAATTGGGTAAAATGTTCCGGAAAGTAGCTTTTCCCACTGGGACTTCTTAACTCCAGCTCTGAGTTAGCACTCTCTCTGTGTCTGTTTGTGTGTGTGTGTGTATATATGTATATGTGTGTGTTTGTGCCACAGTTCTTGCTCTTGCATTTGTGGGTGTGTGAATGCCAATTGTTCTGCATATGAGTGTGCATTCCTGGATGTGTGTATGTGTGTTCATCACAATTTTTTCCCAGATGTGGTACAAACCATCTTCTTGGGATTTTTCGATGGATAGCGAGGGAAAAAGAAAAAGTGCATAAAGGAAATTGAGGGCACCTCTCTGTAAGACCTCATCAATTAGCTGCTACAGTAGAAGACTCGGCCTGCTGTTAATTTGGCTATAGCTAAAGATGCAGAGAGAAAGACTGCCTGAGGAAAAGGAGAAAAAGAGAGAAAATATTTCCGAGAGGAAGTGTTTCAGCCATTGGGGAAATATTGGGTGGTTTAATCGTCTGATATTTTCACAGCTCTTTAGAGACACACCAACGTATTACCTTTTAAGTAAGACCTAGGTCTTTGTTCCTTAACCTTGCTCTTCAAAGTTAGAAAGATCTCATATTAATTTGAAATACTGCTGGTGACACACTTTTCCACTTGGTTGTTTAATCATTAAAGCTAGCATTATCTTACATTAGTGCTTAAACCTGAATGATTTATGCTAATAACCCAAACCCACATTTACTGACAAAAAAAACGAACATAAAACAATCAAAAATATTCCATCCGCTGTTGATATCACGTTTCCTAGCTTTGTGTAACGGTTAATGTTGGAGACATTTTGAATGGCAGTTAAATAAAAAAGTCTTTCATATGCTGCCAAGTTCCTTTATCATTGAAGAAGTGCATCCGATGCCCTCCTGTGAGCGTGAATCAAGTTTACCTCTAGATGAACTCGGATTCTTGGCTATGTTTTTCTGGCATTAGCCGCTGATCCCACCAAGTCCGTTGCGGGGGTTGTATTGTGCTGGTTTGAATTTATTGCCCTCTCTGCATGTGTGAGTGAGTGTGTGTGTGTGTGTGTGAGTGTGAGTGTGTTTGTGCCCAGTTAGGGCGGACAGTGAAGCATCGCCCTTCCTCAAATGGGCCGTGGAAAACCTACAGGTTGGACCATCTGCCTCTTGCTTGTGTGTGTTTGTACGCAGGCATGTGTGTCTTGTGACTTTTTCTGAATGGAATGGTATTGTCTATTCAAAGTTTGTGACCTGGCCAAGAGCAATTTACCCAAGTAGACACACACACAAACATTAGATTTATGCAACGGCTGACTCAACAGACTTGGCATCGGAAAACTTGGAGGATGCAGGAGGGAAAGACAATGGCTCTGTGATACTTGGTTTTACTGGAAACGACGCAAAGAGGAGGAAGAGGGAGAAAAGAAAGGGAAAGAGTGAAACTTGGGAGAAAAAGGCCTGAAAATGTGAGGGCAGAACTGTTTATTGTTTAAGGCTGCAAGCAGGAAATTATGGAGATAGGGAACAAAACAAGATTGCAAATGTATATGTGCAACAACCCAAACACAATTTGTCTCAAGCTACAATCACATAATGGATTTAAAGGCAAGTGAATTGCCTTTTTAAAACATGGAATAACATATTAGCATCAGCAATATTGCATTTTAAGGATGTGGGATGCATTTTCGCCGGGCACTTATCTCAACAGCCTGGCAAACGCAGGACCATTAGACATATTTACATCAAATCCCTCCCTCCTCTCTACACATCCCCTGTATTGTCTCCCAGGAGGAAACCAGCAACGTGTGTGTTTTTTAAACGTAAAGAACGAGCCACGCCATCTGCAGCACGCTCATTTCTGGAAATAAGAGTATAAGTCTAATTGAGCTTTTTAATTGTCCTCTAAATCCTGCTGAGTGCCCATGCTGCTGCTTAATTGTGTGTATGTGTGTGTGTTTTGTGTGTGCGTGCATGTGTGTGCCCGTCTGTTGGGACGATTCTGTTTGTGAGTGTAGAGAGAGAGTGAGCGAGCATGCCGGCTCCTTCTGTGTATAATGAGCTAATGGCAATGTGTGGTTTCCTTTGAGGAATCTATTAGCGTGCATTGTGTGTGTGTAGTTCCATAAAGGGTGTGTGTTTATATGATTCAGGAAGTCATGAGGCTGTGTAATAGCCTTCCATGAGGCGTTTGGCGCGTCATCTTGGTTCTTTTTTAGACACTTTGGAGCTATGTTTGCATGTGTAAACAACGGATTGTTTGTCATTGACAGTGTAATTTACTTGGATTTTAACCTCAACATAGGCTGTGTGACAGTCCTTATTTTAATGTCTCCATGGTTTGCAGTCGAGTAAGCACAGCTGGAAAAAAGTGATCAGTGTGTTTGTGTGTGTCTGGCTTTATCTCTTTGATTGCAATTTGGTGTCATTGTCAGTGTGTGTGATTTTGTGGTTGTACACGTGTGTGAGAAAGTAATCCAGGACGAAGGATTTCCGCCATTTTTTCTATTGACCACTTCCCCTGCTCATACATGCTTCCTGTTTCTGTCTGTGGGGCGGTGGGAGGGAGACCAGAGGAAGTGAAAGGGCAAGATAAAGCCGGCAGATGTTTGTGTGTGTTTTTTTGTGTATGTGTGTGCGAGTGAATGGAACAGAAAGAGGGTGACTGCATGAGACACAATAAAGAGCACTTCTATAAAAAGCAATCTTGTGACTGTCCAGTGCGCTCAGCTGACTCTGGAAACTTTGCTGGGTTTTTTCTCCCTTCGCTTTTTTTGGTCCAGGGAAAGCCTTCTCATTAGTTTGGTATTTTCTGTGTGTTTGTCAAAGAAGGTACACACATTAACTCGAACACAATTTTCACACGCTGCAACCTCTATTTTGTTTAACTCACTAGAGTTGATTTTAACTTTATTTTAAGCAGAGTGCCCTGCAGGAGGAGACTGAGAGAGAGGGTTGGAAAGCAGATTAATGCCTAGCGACAGTGTCAGAGCCTGCACGCATAAACAAACACAGACACTGGAGGCATTTCCTTAAATGCTGATAGTGGCGCACAGTATCCTGATGCCTGTGTCATAGTTTAAACTCAAACATGTATGCGTTTGAGTCCATGTTGTTATGTTTTTTAGGTATATATAAGTATTGAATGCTCTTAATTCTCTTGCCCCAGCACACCCCAAGGCAAAATTAAACACAGCCAAGGTTTTGATGTATTTGAGTTATTCTCCCCTTACCTTCTCGTTTTGGTTTGTTTTTCTAAGTCCAAGTTGACTAATGAAGAGACTGATGAGACAGACAGACTTCCTGGTCAGGAAAAAAAGCACAGATTTATCTTTCATGTCACTTCCTCCTTCCTTCCTGTCTGTTCCTGGCTAGACTCAAATCTTGTCCTAACCCTCTTCCTGATAATAAATGACTAATGGTCACTGTCTTCGTCTCCCTCTCTTGTCTTCTGTTGTTTTCTTTTTATCATTTTTGTTTGCCTATTTCCTTCCCCGCTGGATCTCTTTCCCCTTCCCTCTCCTTCATGTCCTCCCTTGCTGACATAGAGGAATGAGATTTGACCCAGCTGGCCGCCACTTCAGACAAACTATGCTCTCTCCTTCTCTCTGTGTTTGCCTTTGTGTCTTTCTGACTCAAAAAGATAAACCACACACATATTATCTGTTAGTAATTGTCAGCCAGCAGCCTCTGATTTAAAAAGGTCTCACGTTCATCACTCAGCTTTTCTTCTCCATCATTCCTCCTTTTATCTTTGCTTGGTCTCGTTATTTTTTTCCCATCGCTGCCCTTCTCTCCGTTTGTACTCTTTGCCTGTGGGATTGCTCTTTCAACACATTACAACATAATATTTTAGTTATGGTTTGGTGCACATAAACACAGTTCCTCAATGTGGGAAACTGCCGCTATTTAAAACAAGACTCATGAAAACTTCATCTTAAGATTGCAAAAACAATCACTTCCTGGTTTTATGGGTAATGTCCCCGCTGATTTGGGTGTCGTCATTGTTACTGCGGCTGAGCTCTAGATGAACCCACAGAAACATACAGCCCGTTGATTTCTCCTTCTAATTGTCATAATTTGGCAGGAATGTGGTTGAACGTGGGTGGGCCGTATCATCTGGATAGCTTTGGGTGTCAACCAAACCCACCCCCACCGCGTCCCCAGAGACTACAGCTATCGGTACGGGCCCCATTGTGTTAGCGCGGCTACAGGCCAAACCAGAGGCGGGGCATCTGTCCTCCACCTGGTCGTACCAGCTGCTCTGACACTGCTACAGCATGCCTACAGTGTGTGTGTACATGTGTGTGTGTGTGTGTCCGTATGCCAACTCCTTTGCAAGACGAGAGTTGCATGTATATATGCACAGGAGTCTATATGTGTGCATACTGTACACCAACATAGTCAATGTATGCCCTCTTTGACCCTGCGGTTATATACGGCAGTGTAAAGTGGCCCCCAGTTGAACAGTGGAGGTATTAATAGATGTTATGTGAGTGCAGATGCCAATCTTGCAGCCTACATATAGAAGCCAACGACATGTCTACCCATCTGGGCCCATAGGCTTGAAATCTACCCTCTGTGTGGTTCATTGTACCTGTGGACATTTTCATGGACTCAAATGTAGTGGCTGTATGATTTATTACTCAGCTCACCTTATTGGCAGCTGGACAATGTCTGCTTCCGTGTTTTGAGTATTAACCTCAATGGACGGGAGACAATAAATCATTTCACACTTTTATCCACCTCCGGGCACTACAGGAAAGAATATCCTGGGACTAAGTTTACAATTGACAAACTTGCAACAGAAAATGTGTTAACCTATGTGTTACCTGTAAATGGTCGCATTTTTGTTTTGACTTTTTCACTTCTTATATCAGTGTCAAATCTTATGAACACAGGAGATGCTGAGTTGACTTAAAACCCAAAAAAGGGAAGGTCAGAAGTTGAGAAATTATTGTATTTTTACTATTTCGAAATCGAGGGGGTTTAGGTTAAAATGTCAAAAAGGATCATATTCCCCTCCTTTTCATTGGAGTCATTTAATGAGTAATATCACGACTAAGGGATTAAAAAGCACCTGGGACTAGGTCATGTCTCGGTGTGCACACAGGGAAGTCACATCTGCTAAATGTCACCATCTATACGCCACAGCTGTCCCTTTCCTCTGACACACACACACACGCACACGCACACAAAGACAGCATTTAGTGTAGCATTTAGTATATTTATGTGTGGTCTCTCAGTCTGTGCTTTTTATTTAGACGACTGCAGCCGCTCAGCCTCTCTCTCTTCCTCTTCAGTTGTTTAATTGTTTCACTTCAGCTCGTATTGGACTTGTCACTTTCCCTCCCTTCGTTTAACTCTCTCACAGACACACATACTCTCCCTCCCTCTGTCCAGGCCCGTTCTCTGGCTCTTAAATCAGTCATGCTCGTTGTATTTGGTCGGCAGCAGCCAAGACCGTCCCTGCGGACCATTACAGCACACCGGGAGAGTGGAATGAGCGGGCAGAGAGGGGGGGGGGGGGAGAGAGGAAGCGAAATGGGAACTGAGCTGTGAGATGGAGTGAGATATACAACTGTAAGGAAGAGAAGAATGCTGAATAAAAATCACAGAGATGAAGCGGTGGAAGAAAAAGTGTTGAAAGAGTTTCCGGGAGGTGTGAAAGCCTGTTCCAACAGTGTGGCTGTTTCAGAGGTGGATTCCCCGCAAACGGGCCAGAACCCTAGCCAGGGACTTTCCTCTGGGCTCCCCCCCAAAGAAGAGTTAGTAATCTGGGCAGAAACAAGTTTCACCTGGGGAATGAGGGATGAGGGGGTGAAACTGGGCAAGGAGAGAACAAACAGTTCTATTTTGTCTTGGCATACTGCAAGGTCAGGTTTTGGTTTCAGACCGGATCTCTTTGCATGGGAGGAGAAGAGAACTTGGCGACATCTACTAAAGGAAGTGAAAAAGCAATACATTAATCTTCTTATTGGTTGCATATGTGCGCAGAAAAAAACAAAACTCTGCTCTCTAAACCATTTTTTGTTTATCAACAGATACTGGAAAATGCCTTTACTTCACTGCTCTTCTTATTTTTCAGATTTTGTAAAGAGCTGAATGCACAAAAATGAACCACCTCAAGTTTACTTGGAGTCATGTGCAAAAAAGCAACCCGCCCCCTCTTCCTGTCTACATCAAAAATGTAAACCTCATCCATCTGTACGTCTTTCTCCTCAACTCTCGGCAGAAGGCATTAAATTGTAGCTTCCTGCCAAGAAAAACAGAGTTCTGCCTCCTGGACAAACACAAATAGAGTCCAGCCGTGTTAAGCCAACAGCTGGAACCCCCCCGGACCTCCAGATCAAACAATGCATCACTCCAAAACTCGATAACAAGACACTTATTTTGGTGTTTTTGACTTGAATCCAAAACTTTGTTTTTCCCCACGCTCTTTTTCTACCCCCCTGACACTATACTGTTATGTACAACTCGCACACTGAAAAGAGAGTTTGGTGATATGAACAAAATTACTATTGCCATTAATTAACCATCACACAATGAGTTCTACTGATATCCTATGAATTCAAATGATCAAGTATTGAATTAAGGTAGTGGTTAGCCAAAAAGTGTAATAATTGAGTAATCAACTGTAGTCTCGAGCTGTTTTGATACTATCACTTTAATTTAACAAGAAAAAGTAAATGGCATGGTATAGAATACATGGAAAAAAGCCCAGACAGCTATAAATACTGACTTGGATGTTGCTTTCATTCAGCAGGCTAACTGTTGCTCTTCAGCTACCTGCAGGTCCTCTGTACATACTTTCTTGTGTGCTATAACACATATCAAACAAAATAAATCACAGAACACTTTCTGTTTTCAGCTCCTCAAAGGTGTTGTTTTAAATGGAATATTAGTTAAAATATTCAAGATATTGGTCCATTGATGCTTTTTTACTTAATTTCCTGACATTAAACACTAAATGAGAGAAAAACTAAAGATCAAGAAAATAAATAGGAGTTGTTAAGTAGTTTGTAAATGGTTGCTGGAACTCCAAACTTAAAGGATTATTCTTTTAAAAGTGCCACTCAATGATTGACACACACACACACACACACACACACACACACACACACACTCGGTGCCAACCACTGCTTTAAATCCCTCTAAACCACGCTATAAAATCTAATTTCAAACAGCATCTGCATTCCTCGTTTTTTACAACTGCCGGACATTATTTGTGTGTGTGTGTGTGTGTGTTCTGTCTTTACTCCCTCCGTCTCCTCTTGTTTAACCCACCAGACTTCCTATTGATACCTTATTCTTGATTTAAAACATATTTTCTGTCACCAACTTGATAATGTTGTGGTTCGCTGGTTTCTGTGCTCATCTTGACATTGTTAACGTCATTTTTCTCTTTCTGTTCCCCTTTAGTGAGGGTTCTTTCCCTTTATGGGGCTTTGTGGTGTGTGTCAGAGCTGAGTAAGGGTTTTTTTGCTTGTGTTTTGGAAAGAGGAAGATACTTATGAGAAAAAGAGCGAGAACCTCAAGAAAAAGAGTGGGATAAGGGGTTAAGGAAAGTGTCAAAACAAAAATAAAGAGGAAGGGAAAGAAGTTGAAACTGAGGAAAACACTGAAATGCTTTTAGAGGGGGTTAAATAAAACGAGCAGAGGCGAAGATGGAGAAATGAAAAAGGGGGAGAAGGGGTAGGCATTTGTGGCCAGGAATGGTTTGGCACGCATTACGCTGAGGTGTGGTTTTGGCCTAGCTCCCATTAGCCTCTTGTGTTACATCTATTACAAACATCTGCACACACCCACACACTCTCTAACATGACGGTGCAGTCAAAACAGACCCACATCTTAACCACCATAGAATTCCTCCTCCATAATTCTGGTCCTTCCCAAGAAAGATGGAAATCACTCATCTCTCCCGCTCTCTCTCCCTAAAAGAGGCTATTAGAGGCACCAGTGGCCATGTAATCACTTTGGCTCTCCCACCGGAAGACGCACACACACACACACACACACATACACTCGCACACATACCTACCTTGGTAATTACAGCTGACGATTAGGTCCCATTCGCTGCAATTCTAGTGAATGGCTGATCTAGTCGGTAAATGGTGGGTCAAGCGGCGCTGCGTAGTGTCACATCAGGAGTGGGAGTGTGTTTACGTTCTTCATTTCTATTAATTGATGCCTATTAAATGTGACTGATTTAGATGAACTACACACAATTGCGCAAATTCAAGCATTCTGCTTGCTAAACATGCAAATTGATAGACAAGCCTCGCACACTTTGTATGCACCCACTTTCACTCACACAAACACGCCCCCCCCCCCCCCCCCCACTCCAACACAAACACTCGACTCCCGAGCCGATCTCTTCCTGTGTTTAATTGTGCTCCACTTCTCTTCAAAGCCACATACACACTCCGTAGACGATAGCATCGGTCCCCCCTCATTGCATTTAGCACATTTCCCAATCTTTGTTTAGTTTCCCACCTTCCTGTCTGATAAGGCCTGCAGCTTGTTAGCATAGCTCTCGATGTTTCCTAACTGGCTATAAGGGTTAGCAGTTGCCCAAAAACGCCAGAGCGGGAGATCACGCGCCAGGTTGCTATTCTTCTGTGCAAGCAGCCATAGCCGTATCAATATTAAATCTAGTCTTTAAATGCATGCACGTTATGTCTTTAACATAAATATCTTCTCAGCAGTCTTTGATGTAAATGTGTAATATTGTCTCGGTTGAGATATCCCATAAGGGATTTGTGTTGCGCCTCAATGTAAGAGGAGGTCTTTTCTCATTTGAATGGCGACACTAAAAAGGCATTCAATTGAAAAGCTCTATCTTCGAGTCTCATCTTATTGTATATGATAATGTTGTGGTGCAATTTCTTCCCCCGTTTGCAAGACAGCTGATAAAATCAGTCAGAGTAAAGCACCTCTCTCCATGCACTGCTTTCACACCCGCAGCCTTGCGTGTGTGTGTGTGTGTGTGTGTGTAACTCCATGCAGATGATTGAGTTAGCGTGATTTAGCGATGGTCGGAAGATGAAATGCTGCGCCGCCGCGCCTTGTCTAGCGACTCGCTACGCACACTTATCTGACGACTGCAAGCTAAAGGCATTTAATTTGGAGGGAAATAGGAGGCAGGAAGGAAAAGAGAGCAGGGAAAAAGGTGAATACACAGGAGATGAATGAGGGAAAAGGAGAGAAATGCAGCGCAGTGCTGAGGAGCGAGATACGGGTAGAGATACAGGGATAGAGCAATGACCAGGTCTTTTAATTTCAGCGAGCATGAGGATTAAAAGGCCTCAACAGTGATGAATGGGTTTAATTTGCTGTTAAACCAGCTCACTTACTTTCACCGTGTTTACAGTATATTGCATGCATGCGCGTGCGCTTCAGCGGGGCTTTGTTCCTTTTCTTTCTTTTTTGTTTTTTCCTTGCCTCCTTTTCCTACACAGCCTGTTGTTGATGTGTGTGTGTGTGTGCATGTGTGAGTATGTGACCTTTTCTAAGCTCTGCTGGTGAAAGGCCACAAGCTCACACATGAATAACCATGGTGTAGACATGTGGCTGAATACCAAAGCCAGTCAATAAGAGTAGGCAACGGAAGCAACTTGATATGACAGAATACTCAGGATAACACGGAAACATATTTAAAGTCATTGATGAGTGCTTGATGTCAGATTCAAGATCTTTGATTAAAGCTGTCAGGTGAAGCTTCAAAATGGGCTTCATTTAAAAATATATTCCGTCACTTGTGTTGCAAGATCAATAAAGTGCTCATAAAATTATTCCTGACAAGCAAAATTTCACCTCAAACTGAGGTTTTTGGAAAATTAGATTGACAGCAGTAGGAACACATCTTGTGTAGAAACATCAGAAAGGTAAAAATAGATGACTTTTAGAGAATTGTCTTTTAATGTTGCAGTGATAATGATAGACGAGTGCTTGAAAACCCATAATTCTTTGTGCTTCCAACTACAGGCGCCTCCATGATGTGTGCATTAGTGTCAGTAATGTGTGGAAAAATAACCGTAGAGGTGATTTGTTGTGCGACTCACTCTCTTCATTCCCTTTCTTTTCTTCTTCAAGGTTATTTACTCTATGGTTTGTTTACATATCTACTTATATAAATAGACATAAACAAATTCGTAATCATAAAGGAATTCTTCACCCACAGAATGATCATTTGTAGACTCGCCTCATGTTACCGTAAAGAGCAAAACTGTATGAAAAACATCCTTTTACAAACTCTCACAAAACCTGTGTGGTATTAAACGTAATGTATCCAGTTGTATACATACTACTAACCCAACAAATATTAAACACTTCTACATAAATATTGTCACACTGCACAGGTGAGCTAGATGATTAAATGGATTTGTCTAAAATAATTTGCAGTGTTAATTGGACTAGACTTTGCTATTTTTTATTTTTATTTTTTCAACGTGGAGGTTTGCAAAAAAACCCAATAATTCAATGTAACACGGGATATTCAAACGATAATTGAGTGTTTCTTAAAGGTCCCATGTCATGCTTTTCTGGTTATTACCCGTCCCCTTGTGTGTTATGTAGATTTTTCTGCATGTAAACGGTCTGCAAAGTCACAAACCCTCAAAGTACACCCTGTGGCGAGTAAAACTCTAACACAGAAAAGACCTGTCCATGCTGACCCAGAACGCCTCGTTGGAGATTTTTCTTTTTCCATTGTTTTTTCCGGGAACCAAGTGACGTAACGACGACCCAATGGACCAATTGGTCCAAATGGACCAATTCGTGGAGCTCCTCACACACCAGCATCCCTTGGCGTCACTATCAAACGCAACTATCAGCATAGAGCTTTTCTCAGCCGCAGCTGCGTGGATCTCCACTCACAGTTCGCCACACACTCATGTGTGTGTGCTCAGGCTGAGTTTCGCCGTGTCTCGCTGTCTCGCAGACCCCACGCAGCAACCAGGAAACGACACCAGTAATACAGCTCATACTGTCGGCTCCTCGAGCCTCAAAGGGCGGAGCAGCGAGCCCCGCAACGTCCCACCAACACGGCACCCAGTCAGACCCCACGCAGCATTCTCATCTGTTTGTCATTACTGGTGTCATTTTCTGGTTGCTAACAAACGCCATTTTAACACATAAACACACATCAGAGCACAGTGGGCTCATAGGGAGGGGGGGGGCAGGAGCTCCAACAAGGCGTTTAGGACAGAGAGTGAATACATATACTATACAGAGATGCTGTATGAGAAACCAATGTGATTTTGGAACATTGAACAATGTAAATCTATTCTAGTAGACCTCAACAATGGAATTATGATCAGTAGAAATGGCCATGACATGGGACCTTTTAATATAGCAGGGATTCCTTCCATGAACACCTTCTAGCAAATGCAGTCAAATTTCACACCAATAAAGCTCTTTTCGACTTGAATAAAAAATGAGCAAAATTCATGATTGCATCTGCTCTCCTTCCCAGACCTTAAAATAACCCGCTCCAGACACACACTGTGTTTTGATAACAGCCATAGTGACATTCCACTGTGTATGTGTGTTAGTGTGTGTTTGTTCGAGTGAACGCCTCCTCTATCATTGTCACCATAGCTCTTTGTCTGTCTTGGAGCTGTTGAAGGAAAGGCTGTCTGACCCACATATGGTACAGGTTTACTCTGAGCCATACTATGTGTTGGCTGTATATACTGTGTATGCATGTGTCTGGGATTGTGGTGCTGGTGGTGAGGGATTTGTCCTATAGAGATATCGGGGCAATCACTCACTCACGTGTGATGCTCCATCTGCTCCTAGTTTCTAACTCACTCAGACACACACATACACACACACACACACGACCTTGGAGCTATAGGGGGAAAAAGGTGTTTTTTTGCTCGATAAAACAACTTTTTCCATCAAATGTTTTCATGTATCCAGGGCTCTCTTCTCACTAACAATAAATAGCAGCACCATCACATAATTAAGTGTACTGCTACTCACTATACTGTGCATGTGTGTGTTTGAGAGTATATTCAGTGCTAGAGGCCCTGTTCTATAACATTTCTGTAAGGAACTGAAAATAGCCTTTAAACAAAAAACATTCAGTGATTTCAAAAAAGTATTTTCTCTAATGGCAAAATCCAGAACAATTGATGGATTTGTTTTGTGCCTTGCTGCGCTCAAGTTATGCCACGATCACCGTGCGATAGGAAGTGAGTGACTTCTGCCTTTTAGCTGAATGCTCCGGCTGCAGATAGAAGACACAGCTTAAAGAGGGACACAGAGGATATGGGAGACGTTTACATGGAGCGTCATTAGGTAGTCTCCTCCGAGCCCAATATGATGTGTGTGACTGCTGTAGGAGTTGTGAATTTATTGCAGACACAAAATGTAGGATGTCTGTAGGTCAGGGTAAAGGCAAAATGCGAGTATTTCAGCTAAGATTATATTTTCTCTGATAACACTAGCTTTTGAGCTTTTTGATTACACAATCTTAATTATTGGATGGAGTTTTCCTATTTTTCATGAAATCTAATTTCAAATAGTTTTCAGATCACTTCAAGAACTTCTTGCTTACATTGACTTTAACGCTGAGGGTCATTGAGTTCATTCTAGTACTTGGCAACAGCAGTTGAAACATCTGTCACCACATTTAGTAGCGACTTTTGATAACTTTCACAGAATATTTAACAGCAGTATAAAAGGAAATATGTTAGAAATCACAGAAATGATCATGATTTATGAGGCTTGTTTGTGGATCAAAATATTGATATCCCCAAATTTAAATGAACATGGAAATTGGTAACATTAACAACCGTAAGAACTAGCTTACTACAGCCATGTCATACATTACAATGCACAAGATCACCCAGGTACTTGAGTCCTTTAATACAGAATATTCTCATCTGTTGTTCACTCCTTCACCCACTTCATGGCTCCTTCCCACAGGCCAAAGACTGTCGAGCCCGGACACTTTTCTCTCCTCTGTTCATGACCCTCTTGGTGCTTTTCTTCATTTCCTTTTGTTCTTAAGAGGGCCACACTGAATTCCCTACTTCAATAGGGCCCCTTAAACACATACACACATACACACAGGGGCCCCCTTTCACTTCAAAGTCAGGAATGTGGGGCCTGTTACCATTATGCATGGGTAGACCTAGTTATGTCAACTTTGCCCCTCTATAATGTTAGTGTATGTTATATGTGTTTGTGTGTGCGTTCCTCACATGCTATTAGTGAACCAAGTCATATCTGCTTTGTCATGTCAAAAGTAATTACTGCAGCTATATGATAGGCTGGTGCATGATGTCTTTCAGTCAGACCTGCAACACCTGGATACTTTCATTCTTTTTCGTTCCATGGGTTTATTCATTTTCAGAGTATTTGAAGTCCTACATTTCCCTCTTTTTCTTCCTTTTACTTATTTTAAATGTACTGCGTATAGCAATATTTCTACACAATAGGTTTCTTTCTTTGCTCTTCCATCTTTCTGAGCTCCTTCAAATCTTCATCATTCCCTTGCTCCCTTTACTTTCTTTTATTCTTGTTCCCGTTATCTCTTCTTCCCGTAGTACATCCATGCAACAAAATACACAAAATTGATGATCTTTCTCTCCCTCTAAGTCTCTCACTTTCATGTGCGCAAGCTCCATCAGTTGTCACTAGCGGCTATGACAGCCATCGTTCTCATTGACGTGCCACTGTCTTATCAGGAAACTCTCTCCCCCTCCCTATCGCCAACTAGCTATCCCGTGTGTCTATCATAGCTAACCAGGCCTGCCTGGCACAGATAAAACCTGGCATTAGGGGATTTGGGGTAGATTGGCGGGTTTAGGGAGGTGTTAATGCACAGGGAACAGATACAAATACAAGGATACTGTAGAAGGAGGAGAGGGAGGAAAGGGAAGACAGGTTGGATGATGGTTTAAATGTGGTGATGGTGCATTTTTCTTATCATACAGGAATTATGCATGTTTCTGAATATCAAGAAGCATGTTGCCGACAGGGAAAATTATGGATTATATTACAAATCCTGCAGATGTTAAAAAAGGGCCACTTTATAGGAATGCGCTAGTTATTCAACAACTTCTTTCACTAATTTTCCCGCCTTAGATTGTGGTTGTTTTTTTTAAGATTTTAGAGCCACTTCTGTCCAGAGAAAATAGTTGAAGCAAATTAACAATCCAGGAAGGAAAGCAGTTTTAGGTAATTGAAGATCTTATTTTTTAGTATTTAGTCAAGTTTGAAGTTTTACATCGGAGCCATTTTTAGAAATCTGCAATCATTCATATGCGTACACATGGATTTGGCTATTCATTATTTCTCTCTCCTAATTCCTCTGCTTTGTCTTCGTCCTCTCCTCCCTTTCTCAATTCTTCTTTGCGTCCTTTTCGAAGAAAGTGCCCCTAATGTGTTTAAAGTCTGTTAATGTTACATTATACATGTTGACAACAGAGTAGAGATGGGCTTTTTCCTTGAACACAGCATCATTCGATGAATACATCCATCAACAACTTAGTGGAAAGCTAAGCAATACAGAGGAGACAGCAGTAGCACAGCTCCAATCATCACTGACTATTGCATTGATTTCTTGACACACACAAACATACACATTCACATTGAGCTGTGCATATAGATATATTCTTATGTAAACATTAACCTGTGAATATATACACGTGTGC
Organism: Dissostichus eleginoides; assembly: GCA_031216635.1. Lineage (NCBI taxonomy): Eukaryota > Metazoa > Chordata > Actinopteri > Perciformes > Nototheniidae > Dissostichus > Dissostichus eleginoides. Next base: position 13,877,436 of record CM062265.1, read on the forward strand.
ATGGTACTACACTACAGGTGCTTGTAGAAAGTGTAAACCGTCAGTCTTTTATATACACAAACATGATTGTACACACATATGTACACTTCTAGTAGAAGCTCTTAACCCTCCTCAACGTACAGCTAGCCCTGTTAACCTGATTATTAGATTGTAGTGCTTGTTTCCCAGGCGCAGTAGCTCAGTTTGATTGAATTAGACAAATGTTTCTCATCCATCCATCTGTTCAGTTTAGATGTTCCATAGTCCTTTGTTCTGCCTCCTGGTTTCCATATTCTCCGGCCAGCCTTGGCTGCAGTGCCGGTGGAATAAACTGATTTGAGACGATGTATTACCTGTTGTTTTCACACGTCACCTACTCTTACTCGCCCACTCTTCTGTTTTCTCTCTTTCTCACCTATCACACTTTCCCCTCTCATATTTGTATTCTTAAATGTGAGCAGTGCATATGATCTTCATACTCAGATAGATACAGGGAATGCGTTGTGAGAGAATAAAGAGAGTAACAAAGAGTGTTTGAGTCCCTAAATTCATAGTGGAATTAATGGACAAAGTGAGAAAACTATAAAGAGACAGTTGTTTGTACATTTGAAATTGTAGGGCTGGAAGATGCACAGAGAGATAGCAGATGGATACAAACCAAAGATATGAAGTCTGACAGAAAGACAGACTTTTATTCTCTCTATTATTGTGTGAACAAAACCAGTCTAGAAGGGGACTGGTCCTTCGCCAATGACCTGGACTTGGGCTTCTGGTCTGGAGATAGATGTTGCTGCCAAATGGAATAGCTTTTTTGTGTGCGAAAAATACTGAAAATGATAACGGGAAACCACTAAATAAAAACGATTTTTATGCGTTTGTGTGTGTCAGGCGCATTTCATCCTGATTCGGGTTGTCTGTGTTTAAAAACTATGTTGCCACATGTGTTGGTGTGTGCGAGCCATCCTTGAATGAAATGTATCCTTTATTTACGGGCCCATTATATAGATAATAACATCCATATGTTCTCTCATCTCCAGTGCTTCATCACAGCCTTATGAGCTTTCGCTCTCTCTCGCTCTCTCTCGCACACACACATGCAGTGAAAGATAATGGGATAGTTGCCCCTGGTTTATTTTGGTGAGATTGTAAATATATTTTTTCATCGCAAAGTGTGTGCGCTTAGTGTCCACATGTGCACCCCCTTCTCTGTGTGAGCGCACGCATGTACATATCTATCAAAACACATTTTATCATATGCGTATCAATCACTGTGTGTGTGTGTGTGTGTGTGTGTGTGTGTGTGTTTGTATGTGTTCCCATCTTATCATTTTTCATCTATCTAAGTGTGAACCTATTTATCTGCGTTTGTGTCTGTGTGTGTGGGTGGGTGGGTGTTCGGTATCATTTTGCAGCTAGTCATTGCCTGCTGTCCCTTCCCTTGTCACTGTGGGCTGATAGCAGTGCGAGTCGACAAAGCTCAGTAATGGAGAGCTGATACTTGCCCACCCCCCCGTCGCTCTGTGCTTTTCATTTGCTGCCGAGATGACTTTGGCTCTCAGCCATCCCCAGCCAGCCAATCTCCCATCTCATATCAGCACCATTACTTTCCATATCTGGGCAAATTATTCGCTAAAAGCTTACAAAGAAAATCTGAGGGTCCGCGTTTGTGTGTGTGCATGTGTGTATGTGTGTTTGCTCAGGCTTACTTAATTGCACTGTGAGATAAATGGTTACATTTGTCTACAGGTGTATTGTATGATTACATTTTCCTTGAAATGCAAAGATAGTGGCTCACTCTTATTCTTTCTCGGCTTCCAGGATCACAATGTTTTTTCATTTACATCACTACCTTTTAATTGTTTCAGTTTTAAAAATGTTTTCTTTAGAGTGTTTTTCTTCTACAGTTGAAATAACACCCAGTAAATAATGTTCCTATCCATGCAATTACCCCATGTCCATGTTCACAATACTGATACCATATTCAGTACTGCTATTAACACAGAATGAAGTGATTCTTGTATCTATTATTGAGAATATTGAGTGTTAGATAATTCTTTTAACTGTTACCTCCTATGTTTCCTTTTAGATCTTGGTGAACTCTGTGAATCCCAGCCGTCCAGCGGTGCTCTACGAGAAGGTGACTGTGAGCAAGGCAGGAAATCCCTTACTGAGAGACATGCTGTTCAGCCCGGACCAGCAGCACATCTACACGCTGACCGACAAACAGGTGGGCTCAGTGTTTGAGATGCACAATTTGAAGCACGCAAAAACGCCACAATGCGTACATAGAATACAGCAATAGTTGCATGTTTGTACCCAATGACTGCATAACAAGTGGAACATGTGATTACATTTATGAATTTCTTACATGAGGGAGGCACACACAGTATGTGTGTTGTAATGGTGGGTGTATGTATGTAGCCATCATTAGCTTTCATATCCATTGTGCCTCAACACAGTACTAACCACAGGTGCGGGACTAACAAGGCCTAGTTATCACATAGGGCTCCATTTATATATGTTACCATTTATATATAATATTTTGGTGGATTCACACACACACACAAACACACACACACACACACACACACACACACACACACACACACACCATCATGGTTCACTTATAATCAAGACATTACCCACACAGACATACAGGGTTTGTTATAGGTCACATGTGGTGTGTGTGCCCGTGGTCATTACCAGCCAAACTGCTGGTGAGAGTTGTGTCTACTTTGATGGGGAGTTGGTGACGGCGGAGGAAGGGGAGGCGGAGGAGAGCGCGTCGCATCACTGTTGCTCCCGAGGCCCAGCTGCTCCCCTTGTTTTTCTGTCTCATTAGTGAGCTGAGTGAAGGAAGCAGAGATGGAGGGAGGAGGGGAGAAAGGAACGTGGGTTTGTACATGATGCGAATATGTCCATATTTAATAGATCTAAAATGAGCTTTGGGGGAAAGATGGTCGGATTAAAAAGGGTGAGGGATGTGTCTGAGGTCTGGTTTGTGGAAAGTGTTCCAGGCAAGGCGAGTCAATTGTGTAGCTGGCTTAACCAAAGCCTGGCCAGAAAATTAAATCTTCTTTCCCTTTTCCCTATTTTTTCACAAACGCCGCTGGTCCATGACTGGAGCTGCTGTAATTAAATTGCTAATCTGTAATATTTTAGTCATATTCGAAAATAAACTACTTCCCAAGAAAGGACAGGCTGATGTTTGAAATACCAATATGATACCGGAGTTTCGGTAACAAAATTATAAAAAAATCGTATAAGTAAGTGCCAAGTGACTCCTGTCCTTATAAGTCATTAAACCTGTCAATGTGAAGAACAGCAGAGAATAAGTGCAATTGTATCGATTGTGGTGTTGAAAGTGTGACTTACACATGCGACAAAAAACCCAGTTATTATCTACATTTTAATCCCAAATATTGAATTATAAAAACACAGAAGTGTATGTCTTATGCTATACATTTGAACAGTTAATACAGCACTGCAAGACTGGATAAGGTTTTCATGAGTTTCAGTTCAGTCAATGTCATCCTCTTGAATTTTACATAATCAATAATACTTTATGGGTGCATCTCTCTGTACATCAGTACGTGGCTTTAGTAATCACTTGTAAATAGCATTAGCTATTACACTAAGGTTACTTGCCTTGTGTTGTCCATAAAATGTCACTTTATTTAAAATGAGTACAAAGTTCAATGAATTGTGAGTCAATTGTGAGTTCTGAAGACTGCTAATGTAGTGCTCACTATAGGTTTCAGACAGTGGAGTAGCCGATATGTGGAGATGAAAGTGGAGGTATTCACAGTTTTTGTGTAAGAGTGTCCTTGTGACTTTGCCGCCTGCTCCACTTTATCTTGGCAGCTAGAGCACTTAGGAGCAAAGGACACACACACACACACACACACACACACACACAACCTCAACTGTTAACACTCAAGGATGTTCCGTCTCTATCAACCTCCCATAATGCCCTTTTCTACAAACTTCCCCCCTTCACGTTCACACACACTCTCCCTCTTACACACATTCACCTTCATCTCGCTGTGTGTTTGATCCCCATTAATGGTTAGCAGGCTCGGGTTAAGCAGAGCGGGGGGCTGCGGTTGCCAGACCTCCTAGCTAAACCCTCATTCCAGCGCTAATGACTAGAGGGGGCAATTCCCTTCTCTCGCCCTCCGTCCTACCCTCATCTTTATCCCTCTGCCCTCCATCTATCCCGCCTAGCCCCCCCATCCCTACTTTTATAAATCCATGCCTAGACTGCCACACACACACACACACGCTCCCATGTTTCCATCTAAGCCCAAATTGAGTCTTCCCATCTCAACTGCCTTTTACTGATCCCATTCCCATGTTTTTAATGATCTCTCACTATTGCTGCTGTGCCCCTCTTTTCTCCCCCCTCTCTCTCACACACACAAACACACACTTGGTCTGTTTCTTAAAGCAGGCAGAGATGGAAAATGGTGTAATTGATGGCGGTAGGAGACTGGTTTTGAGCTGTATCAGGGTGCAACTGTACCACACACACATACACACAAACACAAAACACACCAGTAAGATGCATGAGGAATGCAACCATCTTCCCTTTTCCCAATGTTCTCAGGAAATAGATACACACATCACGACTTTCATCCCGCAATGAGGTGTGTGTGTGTGTGTGTGTGTGTGTGTGTGTGTGTGTGTGTGTGTGTGTGTGTGTGTGTGTGTGTGTGTGTGTGTGTGTGTGTGTGTGTGTGTGTGTGTGTGTGTGTGTGTGTGTGTGTGTGTGTGTGTGTGTGTGTGTGTGTGTGTGTGTGTGTGTGTGTGTGGGGGTGGGGGTGTGGGTGTGTAGCTGGCTGGCTGCCTGCGGGGGTTCCTCAGACAAGCCAAGCACATTAAGGTGTCACTGGACATATCCACTGATGCGTAGCCCACGACAAGTCCTCCCTTCTGCCCCTTTCTCACCCACGCACACACACCGACTCACTCTTGCACACAAATGAAGGCCCGGGCAGTGAGTCAGAGTTAGGGGCGAGGCCCAGTGATTTATGACTCGCTCTGTTCCAGCTGAATTCATCACTGTCATTATTATCAATGAAGGTTATGACAGCAGGAGAGGACGGCCTGCTGTTTGTTTGTGTGTGTGTGTTTACATGTGTGCATTTCATGAGACAGTATGTTATTGCAGGAAATTTGAATAATTTATATTCTGTCTGTAGCTAATGTTATTCTGTTATTGTGTGCTTGTTTTTATCACGTTTGCACATCTGACTGTGTGTGCACACATGTTAAAGTCTGCACCAGCTGACTGATTTTTTTTAACAAATTCATTAAGTCACCTCCAAGCTTTATGCTGTACATAGAGACACACACACACACACACAAACACACACACACACACACACACCCATTTCCTATCTCCTAACGGTGTCATTATCGCCATGAAGAAATACTATCGGTTTAGTAACTTAGATGCCAATTATTGGCCAAAGTAATTTTCTTTTCACAATAAAGTACGAAAAGCTTCACTTGGAACAATGTCACCCTCAGTCAACACTGACTTTTTGGAGCATTTCTTGTTTGTGCAAAACCTGCCACAGTAGGAAATCATCACAAGGTGTCTTGGCTCAGTCGAGACTTCCCATCATCAAATCATTTCTTCTTTTTGTTTCGTAGCCAAAAAGATAGAAAGTTCTGACAGAATTTGATGCCACAGCTGCCATTCTTGCTCACTTTGTACCTGTCTTGCAGTGTCCTACACACACGGACACGCACATCCTTGTGTCTTTGATGGCAGCCATGCATATGATAGCGGTATGGAGTGTGGTGCTGGCTAATTGCTGAATGCATGCATATTCATCTCCTCTGGTGTGGGGAAGGGGGACATCTCAGAAACACACGAGCAGGACTTGGAGGGCTTGATAAAGAGGAGAGAAATTATGTATTCTGTGTATGGATGAGGCAAACTTTGTTGTTGTTAGTGGGTGAGTGTGTGCACGTGTGAGCATATAAAAGCATGTCTGCCACTTTTGCATTTAATTTAGGTGATGTTTCATGTGTTCAAATCAACCACATCTGCCTGTCTTGGACATAAACTGAGCACCCAAACATTTATTTGTGTTTGAGTGTTTATGTGTGGGCTAACATCATTGTCTGACTTTCCATTCATCATCTGAAAGAGATTTCCCCGTCCACATTTCACGGAGACTCTCATCCCTCCAAGGAATCTGTATTCATGCTCACAAATACAGAGTTCTTGAGTGCTGTGAGTCCCTACAATAGCAAACAATACTCTGCATTGTGTTGGTCGCTCTCTCAACAAGGCCTCATCAAGTAATGTCTTACCCATAGGGTTTTGTCAAACATCGTGTCTGTGTGTGTGTGTGTGTGTGTGTGTGTGTGTGTGTGTGTGTGTGTGTGTGTGTGTGTGTGTGTGTGTGTGTGTGTGTGTGTGTGTGTGTGTGTGTGTGTGTGTGTGTTTGTGTGGTGTGTGTGTGTGTGTGTGTGTGTGTGTGTGTGTGTGTGTGTGTGTGTGTGTGTGTGTGTGTGTGTGTGTGTGTGTGTGCACATAACTGGTTCGCTGCCAATCTCGTTAGCAAACACATTAGCAGAGACTGACATCAACACACATAACAAGCAGCTGGTTGTATCAATCAAGACTGACATTGTAGTGAACTGGATACAGCTAATCAGTCAGTTCTAAGCAGCTCAAAGAGAATTTTCCATAATTTATCAAACTCCGGCCTGCTGAAGTTAACAAGTGCATAATGCAGCGTTTGAACATCATCAGCCATTGTTGGCTGACACTTTGTTTCATCATTTAGATCATACGTGTAACTGAGGAAATGTGATTTGCATTAAATGCCTGAAGAAAAGGAACTTTTTCACTAAGTTTCATACATTTTTTTAAATATATATTTTTCATTCTTGTTTAGCTACTGATCCCACTAAGCGTCCAACCTGCTCATTAAGATATATAAGCATGACTCTAGTTCATCTTTTTCACACACCGGCTTGACAGTGTAAATCTTGAATGAGCTCTTGCGTGTCCTGCACACACTCGCACACACACACTCACATACTGTGAGCAAGGAGGTGGTCATTGTTATGTAAATGTTAATAGACCTGGTGCAGCGAGGCGAAGACGGGAGTACAGTGATGAGAAGGGAGTGGTGGGGGTGGGGGTGGCGGTGTAGCCATGTAGGTATATGGCACTCAATTACAAGAGTTCACACCATTAAAGCACCTTCCTCAGCACAGGACTGACATACTGTCCTAACATACTCAAACACAACACTGTTAATGACATGTTAGTGCTCACTCAAATTGATGTAGATTCCTACATTTATAAACCTTTTGTCCTTTCTTCGTAAAAGCAATACACTTCTACAGAACATTCACTTTAGGTATAAATAAGTCAAATTGGTAAGAGAGATAAAAAAAGAGGAAGAATGAAAGCGTAGAGAAAAGTGAGGCTAATTCCAAAACAGTGGCAGATATATTCCATAATTTTAGAGAGTGATAGTGTCCATTTCTTTTAATTTCTCAAGCTTCACTTCCTTCTCTATTTCACTTAATTGTGTTCCCCGCCTTTTCTCTCACTTCCCTCTTTCCGTTGTATCATTCTCACTTGTGGTTGATTGAATGTGTGCGTGCCCCATCAGAAAAGTGTGCTCAGACACTTGTCTTTGGCGTGATGCTATCAGTCCTAATGGAAGTCTAGCTGTCACTAGATAGCTCTGTCTTTCTCTCATCTCTCTCTGTTTTACTCAGACGTCTTTTCCCAAAGGATGCTGTGATAGAGCGGACTGATAGGGTTAGAAAAGAGGGTGAGATGGATAGGGAGGTTAATGGTTTCTCTCTCCCTCCATCTACCCCTCCTCCCCTTTCTTCTCAATCACAATCAATCGGCAGTACAATCGGTGCTCCTGTTGCTTGACACTGATTGGGGTGCAAGCATGGGCTCTGACTGATTGTCATTGGATCAGGCCAATCAGAAGCTAGTATGACCTGCAGAGCATCTTTGAGGGGCACGTTACTGTATTCAGTCTTGTGCCTTAACCACCAGTTGGTTTAACAGTGTTGCTCATGCCTGACAGCACTGGGAATAGTTTGGGATTTTCGTGAAATTAGTTCTTAAATGCACAGCAGGCCTCACCAGACCCAGTTAGGAAGTATGAGGATTTGCAATTTACTTGTTGCAATATTTAAAAACCTCTTTTTAAGCTCCCTCAAAGTGATTTCAAAGGACAACATGCATACAGTATTAGCATATCATTCTTTCCACATCACCATACACCTACCAGGCATGACTTCCACACAGTGACTCCTGTGAGAGAAAATAAAGAAAAGCAGCCTTTGTCTCCTGCTTTTCCCTCTTTCTCTCCTCTTCTTCTCTGTGTCTGTGTATATGGGGGTGGGTCACCTGGAAGTGCTAATGGAAATGCCAGCTGTGTGGCTCCTCACTCCTTACCAAGTCCATTTACTAAAGTGACAGAGTCATTTACCAGGCCGCCGGCCTCTCCCATCCTCACTTAATTAGAAGACCCCTAGGCCTGTCTACCTTAGCTGGTCACATTTACCTCTTTCTCTCCCTCTCTCTCTACAGTCTCATTGTTCCTATTCTTTGTTTTCTGTGGTTCTTCAATCTCTGCCTCGTGCTTTGTCTCTGTCTAAGTTTTCCTCTACTGCTCTTTCTCATTCTGGTTTTTCTCACCTCTCTCTTTCTATCAGTCTCTCTCTCAAGGGACACAGTATTATGGACAAATGGCCACACAAAGAGTGAGAGAGTGTATTGACCAATAGCTGAGATTAGCTCTCTGAAAGAGTGAATGGATATGTCCATCTGATGAGTGATGAGGCTTTGTATTTTTACTCTTTAAAGTTTTGTTTGTATTTTTTATCCACACTTTTTTATTCTTTATTCTGTTTGTGTGGCCAGTCCCAACTTTTGCAGTAATTTTGGATATCCTGTTATTTATTTAAAAAAAAGAAACCAATTATTTGTTCTTGTGAAGTTAATTTTCAAGGTTGGTTTTGCTTCAGCTTTTGGAGACATGTAATGTCCATAGATTTTGCTCAGATGTTGGGAGAATGCTTTTCTAAAGTTTCGCTACAGTTTGTATCAAGGTGCCACTATATTAAAGGACACACTGAGAAGGCACTCCTACAGATGCAATGCAGGCTTGTGGTGTATACATTGTGTGTCTCTGTGCACTGTGCACCTCATAGAAGTCAAAAGGAATTTGAGTTGGCAACTTTATTGGCAACTTTATTGGCCTTGAACTCACGATATGTGCATACACAAAGGACTAATAAATAAGCTGTTTGATCAGCCTCTTGCTGTTTTTACGGGGATGGAGTATAGAAGAAGAGGTCATAACAGTATTTCAGAAGAGGAAAAACAATGGAGCAGATGAAAAATTAAACCCAGTACAGGAGAAAGAGGATAAAAAAGATAAATAAAAAATATGAAATTGAAAAAAAAGGTGATTTGGAGGGAGAAATGGCTGACAAAACACAATCTGAGAGAGATAAAGATAGCATGGGAGGCAGCAAGGGCAGTAGGCGCAAATAACACTGCAGCGAGTGAGTTTTGAGGGAGAAAACAAGAGATTACAGCTATCACAGTGGGCACCATTTTCCTTCTACTGTGACACATGAAGACCTAATTCACTAAAACAGTTCTGCAGCAAACAATTTGAGTTGACCACAATGGCCATATCTGTCAATAACATCTCTGGAGTGTAACAGCGATTTACTATAAGGGCACCGTTCAGCAAATTTAATGTGACAGCAGATTATTTTCCGATGGAACAACATGATATGATTGCTGCTCCTCACTTTTCTTTTCTCTTACGACACAACCTTTACCCATCCTCCCTCCCTTTGCCGGTCCTTCGGCACCTCGCCTTTCTTTTCGTTGCCCGGCTTCCCGAGTCTTGTTTGCCGTGCTGCTTAACTCCAATCAGTCAACACATTGAGCTCCTAGCCAGTCATTGATCTCCTAAGCCCCTTACAATCCAGTCAATGCACACATGCTAACCCAGGCTTTGATACAACCTCCCCGAGCACGTATTCCAGCTCTGGAAGGACTAGGTCTTTTACACAGACATCATGGTGAGAGACATGTTTTCGCACTATGCCTAAAGGGATAGCCGGACCACGACTAGGGGTGGGTCGAACTCCCATTTCTAGTGATCGAATTGTAGGCCTGACACACCGATGCCAAAGCAGCAGGTGGCAACATGAATTAAAGTCTCAGGACAGTATTGACTGCCAAAACACAGTCCAGTTGTATGTTGTTACATATAGATTTGTTTTCATCCACAAAGCTGTTCTCTGCCAGCGCAGATTAAAGCATTTGAAGCTGGGAGATGATTTGATGGTAGTTGAGATTGGTTAATGTTAGTTTGCAGAGACAAAGCGATGGTGGGACCATGACAGGGGATAACCTCCTCCTCTCACTGTCTGCCCTTTCGGTCAGTGAGTGGTTAAGTGACATTTTAGTTTTAATTAGACTCTTTCTTTCAATTTCTCAACCACAGCTAGTTATAATTACAGAGTTAGGTTCTGATGAAAGGAGAGGAGTCATAAAAGAGCCACAAGTGTATGTGATTTCTCCAAATCACCCTCTGGAATCTGAACATGTGACGTTTCCCCCTCCAATACTGAGCTGTTGGATAAGAACTATATGACGTTATGTTTGAAAGGCAGGAGGTTCAATGGTAGTTGTTCAATGAGGCACATGCTTTGCTTATTTATGATGCATAGTCTTGTGCAGAAATCTAAAAATAACTGAAAATAAACCGACTTCTTCCTCTCGGCTCCCAGACAGTGCAACACAAAGAAGAGGCTCTCTTCTGGTTGACATCTCCACTACGCCCCCCTCCTCTTTTACTCTACTATAGACTCACCCTGTATTTGAATGTTAAAAAAAGAAGCCGCAACAAGGCTGTTCCTTTTATGTCTGTAGATTTATCAGCCAATGACAAGCCGTGCTGAAAGCTTTACAAGTCCATTGGGTTTTTGGGGGTGACCGTCGCAAAGCCTGTTAGCTGGACGTTTAAAAGCAGGTGATAGCGCTCTGTAAAAAGAGATTGGAGAGGAAAGGTGGAAAGTTTATTGCAGAAAGGAGATGTCATGGCATTGAGGGTATGGTCAGGGTACAGGGCTGACAAAACGGGGAGAGAGCGAGGAAGGAGAATTGAGTTACAGCGCTGGATGCTATTGTAAATAAGGAGATGGCAAGAGAGGGGAGATGGAGGCCTTGGTTTATAAGGTCATTTAAAGGAGTAATGTGGCACACTGTGGGGAATTGGCTTTCATTAAAAGAGCCATCGAGGGAGACGGAGAGGGGAAAACGGCAAGGGAGTGTGTATGTGTGTGTGTCTGTGGGTAAGCACTGTTCCCCATACAAACGCAGGCACACATTTTTTTGGATCTACATGCGGTTTATACGAGTACATTCCCGGTACCAATAAAGCATTTAATATCCCCACTGGGAAAAACAACCATCATAGCCAACCACCACATCAACAGCTGCATGCCACTCCCACTGAATGGGAAATGCCATAGTGACTTCACTACTACCAGAACAGAAACAATGGTGAACAATAGACCATATCTATCATTACACGGGGCAGTGATAAGGGTTATGCTAGCTCACCAAGTACCCTTAGTGTTAGCATGATTTATGTGGACCATTGTCCTGAATCAAAGTCATAATGATTTATGAAGAGAAGAGGGGGAATCGGTTTGCGTCTGGGATAACATAAGGGAAAGGCCATTCTTGCTCCTTCTTTCCGCTTTCCCTTTTTTTACTTAAATCATAAACTCTTTGAAGGACACCCTGTGATGATTTTTTCTCCGAGGTGTCCAATCACATATCCTCAACTATAGCCCATTTCCCCTCGTCCATTATCTGCTCATTCATTCACACTCATTTTTCGCCTGTGTCATCCTTTTATTATCCAAGACACACCAATCCCTTGTTCCATCCTTCTTTCAGCTCTCCTTTCAGATGAAAACTATACTCACACTCGTTGTGACAATGACACATAGCAGCCGTCTGCCACCATATCCCATCTACTCAGCACAATGTCCCCGTCCATTCGCCCCGTGTGTGTCTTCCATTACACCTCTCTTTCCCTCTTCTCATCCATCCAGCCAGCTCTTCCAGTAGATGACCACTTCCCTCTCTTCCCTCTGGTGCCTACCATTGCTCATTTGCATCATTTCATCTGTCTTTTTGTCTCTGGGCAGCAAGCCAACTAGAAAGCTACTGTACCGAGGTCTGTAGAGTGACTGAATGGGATGCTTAGAGAAGGATGAATCTTTGAAAATTGTGAGGCGGAGAAAGAAGCAGAAGGAGTATAGGAGTAATCGAAATAACCAAATGTATAGTGGGGGAAAGAGGGGAAATGGAAACACGAAAGAAAAGGGGGCTTATTGGCACACAGTGTCAAGTGTTTGTGTCTGTCTGCCCTCTGCTAGAGCAGTTTTGTTCCATTAAAAAGCCCACAGCCAGTCTGATACAAGACATTTCAGAGCATAAATGAGTTCCACTATGTCATATCTGTCTCATATCTGTGTTGTACTTAAAGCTCACGGAGGAATCCCGGCCCCAGTTTAATATTTCAGAGCTGCGTTCTTTTGTCTGCCTGGTTTCCATGCTGCAGTTAACCAGCTTTATCTCTTACCTAAGGCCTCTGCTCTCTCCTGCTATACATTTTGTTCCCCCTCTCTTATACCTCCATACATCTCTCTGTCTCTAAACCTCTCATCCCTACCTCATAAGAAAGTCAACCCCCACTGGGCCAGTCACTACTTAAGTCCCCACATACGACTTTGATGGGGCTCTCATGTTAAAATCTGTGTGTGTGTCCACGCTATAATAGCGTTACCCAAGGGTAGGGTTGTTAAATGCTGTTACTTACTGACCAGCCGGCCTACTCTCAGCTGCATGATTTAAAACAAGCCTGCTGTTGCAATTTGATACACACACACACACACACACACACACACACACACACACACACACATACACACACACACACACATACATACACACACACATACATACATACACACACACACACACACACACACATCATGAAACAGAGATCAAGCGACTCATCGACTTGGGGCCCGTCAGTAAAGAAAAGTTGACACTCAGCACATGTGCACACACATACGTGCAAAAACAAGCTCCTTATCTAACGCGCACAAGCATTCTGCGCATATGCTAGCAATCTGTCTGTCACACACTTAAGACACCGTCAAGTCTCACACACACACACACACACACCCTTTGAGACCCATTGGTGCCATGTTGTGAACCGTCTGTCATCACCTTTGAGCAGGAGTCGAGGGTAACCTAAACACTTGATCTCGTTTCTTAGGCAACATCTGCAGCCTATCACCAAGCTCGAACATTCAGTATAGCTTTGCATGCCACACACACACACACACACATACACACACACACACGCACACACACATATATGCACTAAGGTCTTGTTGTGCAGGCTCTGTACAGACACTTGATCTGAGTTGTGCCTCTTATACATGTGCTCACACACACACACACAAACACACACACACACGTACACGAACACACACACGCATACTGCAGGTCTGCCCGTCTGCTCCTCGGCCTCCCATTGGTTTTTGAGGTCACCTGTCAATCACAGCACAGTTGCCACTGCCACCTGTCAGGTGTACCAGCATGCATTGCAAGAACTCCTCTGTACACGCTTCACTGGAGGCTGTCACACACCGCTGGACTGGAATCTCTCACCAGAACACACACATCCACAAACTGACACACACACACACACCACACACACACACACACACACACACACCACACACACACACACACACACCACACACGCACATACACCACTTACACTCGCACACCCTTTCCACAGATTAGCTCTCTTTCAATCTTAGGAATGTACACACTGACACTAACACACTCTGTTTGCTGAATTGTATCAGTCTGATAAGCTGTCAAATGCTCATCTCCATCCAGCCGCGTATACGGTACTGTTCATTTTACGAGTTTGATTACATCAAGGATACTAATTATTTCTTCATCACCTCCCTCTCTCTCTCTCTCTCTCTCTCTCTCTCTCTCTCTCTCTCTCTCTCTCTCTCTCTCTCTCTCTCTCTCCCTCTCCCTCTCTCTCCCCCTAGGTGGTTAGAGTCCCAGTGGAAAGCTGCGAGCAGTACACCACTTGTGGGGAGTGTTTGGGCTCCAGAGACCCTCACTGTGGATGGTGTGTCCTCCACAATGTGTAAGTACCCCACACACTTCATGCACACATTAACACTCTTCACCTTGGAACCCCTGCATGGCATTGTGTAGTAGATGATTGCTTTTAGTTGTGTGTCAGTTGATCATGCTGGAGAGGGAGCACCCACCTGAAAGCTGACACATACGATGAGGAGCGTTTTGTCACCACATATACTCCAATGCCTGTTGTTTGAAGAGAAAATCCACCCTAAAATTAAATCTAGGATCTGTTTTTCAAGTAACTATTTACTTAAAAAATCTATTAAAGTTTGTGCTGATGTTGTTTTTAACTGTAGGACAGAAATAAGCTTTACAAAAAGACACTGGATACTTTCTTGGTCAGACCTCGGAGCTTTCATTAAAATGTTTTTCAGTGGTGATATTAGTTTTGCATTTTGACATCTTGCTAAGACATATGTGTCACTTGCTGAATCTTATAGATACCATCATATTCAGAATTTCCAATTTAGGTCAATTACTTTGACTGAGAGATTAAAACTTCAACATTGAATGAGTTGTAATACAATGTGATTGTTGATGTAATGTTAAATCAACAGCATTTAAAGAGCTGACCCTTTCTCTTTACCTCAAAGTGTTGATTGACTAGACTCCTGGTACTAGGATGGGTTAAAAGCAGAGAACACATTTCACTGTGTGTGCTGTGTGCTCTGCATGTGTGACCATTAAAAGAGGGTTTCATCCCTCCCGATTCTATTTTCTATTCTATTCTATTCTAATATACACAAAACAAGTTAATCTTTCTTCATGTAAATGGTTGTCCAAATGCTCAGTAAAACCTGGACAGACTGTATAGAGAACCTGAACACTGCACACACATGCAGTAGACAGCCAGTTGGTGCTTTGAATGTGGCCTGTGTTGACCTTGAACTATTTTTAACACCCTGTAATAACTAAAGTAAAATTTATGATTAATTGAAGAAAACTCACGCAGCTTGAAAGCTGCTCAGGCGGACTTATCCTGCTGAAGTGTGTCAACTAAACAAAGCTAAACCCTTTTAATAGCATATACATGACAATACAGCTTGGCAGGCTGCATCACTAACACATCTTAGTGGTATTTAGCTTGTTTTTATGTGTGTTTTTAGTGAACATAATACTTAAGTGGGAACTTTTTGGCAACAGGTTTAGGATTAGTCACTTCCAGTGTTAGTGTTTGGTATGCTGACTAGGTCTTATGTTTGTTTTAAGATTACTGTTTAAGATAACATTTTGTAACCCTGAGAGCGATGGTTTAGTTATGTTTAGAAAACAAATCTAATCGCTAACAAGTGTAGTGATATATAGTAACACTGGTTCTGTATGTCATCTCTCCCTTTGACTTGAGGGTGTGTTTATATGCACACAGGAGAGTGTGAGAGCAGAGACCTGTTATTGAATGGTGACAGGATGGTAAACCGAAGTTGGAACACCTCAAGCATTGGGCATAATGCCATCTCTGTGCCTTAATTAAACTTGTGAAACATATCACCAACCTGCCTTTCCTCAAGGCACACACACACACACACACACATACACACACACACACACTCTCACACACACCACCTGTGTTTCTCCATTTTAGCACACACACACACACACGCACACACACGTGCACACGCAGGTGTTCTTAGACAAATGAGCACACTTTATTCAAAACATATTCACAAAGTCACACACTAGAGGAGCAGTAAAAGGAAAACAGGTCTATAATGAGAAAACGTGTACATTCCTTTATGCATTACTACTCATGCCTGTACAGTGTGTGTAGGTGTGTTTGTGTGTGAGTTAGAGACTCCCAGGGGAGCGCTTGGTGACAGCTTTTTCTTGCTGAGCTTGAGCGAAGGCTAACTAAACGAGGGGATGAGGGGCTGCTGTTCAGAGGAGGCAGTTAGCATTTTTTCCACCCGCCTCCCTCTTATTGTTGAGGCCTCGCAGAACGCAGCATCAGCACCTTTCTCTCACCAAAGGGACCAGTTGTTGTTAGTGCGAAGGTGAAATGATAGCTAATGCATTATGAATAGCTAATAGTAAAACCGCTGCCATATGGGGCTGTATTGTGATTTTTTAGCACGATCACTTGGCTCGTAACAAACTGGGGAAATTGCTGACCCCGTTGATATGTGGCTGGTAGGACTTGTATCATTTTTACGGTTTAGGGAAACTTTAATGATTGCCTGTATATCTCCCTAGAAGTTTGATTGGGTGGGGCTGTAAACTGAAGAGATGAGGGGGCTGGAGGTTCATTTAGCTTAGCAGTCTTGCACAAATGTCAGGGCCAATAAGGTAATGATGTAAAGGCCTACAGTAATGGCTGGGGGAAGCTATTAGCCTATTTGTCTTCCGTTATTGCTCCCATTTCTGTGTGACGTGATGGCTCACATTCTCCCTCTCTCCTCTCCTCCCCTCTTGTCTCACTCTTCTGCCTGTCGACCTCTCTTTTTATCCATCTCATAATTTGTGTCCTGTCACCTTTCCTTTCTCTCTTTTCTCTGTTTATCTGTTGTCCTTAGATGTTCACGCAAGGACCGGTGTGAGCGAGCCGGAGAGCCCCAGAGGTTTGCTTCAGACCAGAGGCAGTGTGTGGAGCTTACCGTTCAGCCAAGAAATATCTCTGTCACCATGTCTGAAGTCCAGGTATGTCTCAACTGTTTGTGAAAATTACTGTGGTACCTTCCAAACTGATAAAACAACATCAACAGTGGAATAAACCCTGTGAAATTAGGTCATGAAAACCCTGTGAGTTAAGATTAGTGTGCAAAAAAGGGCTTTGGGACATTCTATGAAGTTTTCTCACAAAAGACGTTCTTGTTTTGATTCATTTTCATGTGCTTAAATATCTAACTGTAAGAAAGAAATCTGCTAAATGGCAATGATTTACAGAAAATTATTTTAACATTTACAGAAGAATACCATTTTAGACGGAGGCTGTTATTTGTAAATAATGAAATAATAATTTAACCATGAACGTTTTGTCTCAACGTTTTTTGCACGATGTCTACAGCAAAAACAGTGATCCAAAATCATGTGAAATTGCATTGTCTTGATTCAAAAACGTAGTTGGTTTTCCCAACAAAAACTATACCAGTTAAAACAAACTATACATATGAGAGTATCATTGTCTTTACGCAAGTGTAAAAATGAAAAGTCATTCAAAAGTCACAACATCTTACACCAAGGATGCATCTGTACATTTTTGTGGATTCTTTGTCTTCGTGTGTGTGCATTTATTCATGTGAGTAAGAGCTCTCATTCTGTCAGCGGCTCCTCAAAGTAACCACATCGTTTTGAGTGATTACAGTTTGCCTCACTTTCTTTCTGCACATTAACACGAACACATTAACCTTGCTGTAATAGCTGCTCCGACTGACTCACACACTCTCCTTTATTCCCGCTGCTGTCACATATACTCATACCCACGCTTCTCTCCACCTCCCCCATTCCCCAACACCCATTAACCCTCATGTCATATCTTATAACAATCCATGTACACCATGTCCTTCCATTGATCTTGTACTGATTGTCCCTCTCTTTTCCCTCTCTAGCTGGTCCTCCAGGCTCATAACGTGCCTGATCTGTCAGCGGGGGTCAACTGCTCCTTCGAGGACTATGTGGAGACGGAGGGACAGATCCAGGGTGGTCACATTTTCTGCCTGTCTCCCTCCATCCGGGAAATCATCCCGATCACCAGGAACAAAGGTCGGTACAGGAAGGGCGATGAAGTCATCGGGGTAGTGAGATCACTGGGTGGTGGCAGTTAGCGGGCGGGGGTAGATATGTGAAGTTATATATTTGAGGAATTTAGTAATAAACTCTTTTTATGTTGGTACTCTGTATTCCATTTGACACCTTTTATACTTATGTCATCCCCCCATCTTCCTTCCTCCGTACTGTATGAAGCTGATGCGTCACCTCCTCAGGGGTCTCTTTGTACGATAGCATGGGAGAAAGCTACAGAACGCTAATGTTACTAGATGATGTTTAGTGCGTCTTTATTCAGAATACCTTGTCACCACCAATCACGCTTACCCATTTCCTTTCAGTGGCCCAAACATGAGTCTACATTTATGTACTGAAAATAGAACGCTTTTTGAATTCCCATTATCATGCATTATGCACAGTTGTCAGTTTCATTTTATTAGTTTTTTTCTTTTCTAAACGACACTGGTTATGCTCCTAGCTTTTTTTCAAAGCAGTGACTTCAGGGTGGTTTATCGTTATATTTAAAAATATCTGCATCTTATTTTCCAGAGATTATGCACCTGTTTCATGTCCATTCCTGTCAAGCTACAAATGAGAAAAACTTGTTTGATATCCGCAGTCAAAGCACTGAAAACTTGTCAGATAGTGCGCTCTAAGTTTCCTCAAAGAGACATCTGTAGTTTTTCAACTGAGCCCATTATGCCCCATTATGAGTTCTCATCTCTGGCATCCAAACTCTGATTGGTGCTGCTATTTTTAATGCCACCCTACTGTGGGTGTGACATGAGCGCTGTGTTGCTAAGCTACAGTACAGTGTTTCTTTGTGTGTGCGTGTTATATGTTCAGGTCACACAAGTGGAATTCAAATTTAAAGTGTGACGTGTCGATGGATCATTTATTTTTATTATAAATCCAATTTCGCAAATGTATAAACTGTGATTGATTATTGAATTGTTCAGTAATTAATGTAGCTTATTATTATTAATATTATTTATTAACTGTTAAGATTAAGACAAAAGTATTCTTAATATATTTATTTCCATATATCTGTTTGGTGCAGGTGACAAGCGAGTGGTGAAGCTCTATCTGAAGTCAAAAGAGACGGGCAAGAAGTTCGCCAGCGTTGATTTTGTTTTCTACAACTGCAGCGTCCACCAGTCGTAAGTACATTTGCTTCTGTTAGTCTGTTCCTTCTTCTTCCTTAAAGATATTGTTCTCCCTGTCACTTCTCCCTATGGGCTGTCTCGTGTTACAGTCCATGAGGGATACAGTTAGACATCCACACAAATATCCCCACCCCCCTCCGACCTCCACAGGAGGCTCGTGTTTCCATCGGAGTGAAATATCGAACGTATATGAGAAACGATTGGGATATGAGATGGTAATTCTAGTCTTATTATCATAACCCACGACACACACTAATGATACTTCAATGATTAATTAATTATGCGACGGTCTGCTGTAATACCTCGCAATCACTCTCTAACCGCATTTATGTCTCTTCCCCACTTGATAAAACAAATACATCCAGCTTTTCTGGAGCACTGGTATACCTAGTCTGGTACCTTAAGAAAGATAAACCTTCAACTCAAATATAATAAATGGAGTCTTGTGCTTTTTTGGAAGAGTCTCCTTCACACAGATGCCCTAAGCTTTTTGCCCAATCGCAGTTCACTGCCTCTCCCCTAATCCACCTTCTGCTAAAAATCTCCACCACCCATTGAGGCGAACCCCTAGGTCAGTCTTACCACGAGCCTGATGCACCCTGCCGGGGTAAAAGAATCCTTCATCTCCTCCTCCCTGGCCCACATGATTCCCCCCTCCTGTCCATCCACGTCTGATCCAGGGGAGGCTGAAACGTCTGCCGGGGTATTAGCCGAGGGGCAGCAGATGGCTGGGTGGGCCCTGGGGTACAGCACAGCTCCATCCTGGCTTCCCTCTGGATGTTAGATGAGCCTCCTTCGAGGATTGTACACACACACACACACACACACACACACACACACACACACACACACACACACACACACACACACATACACACACATACACACACACACACACACACACACACACACACACACACAGCCACACAGCCACACCTCTATCAGCTCTGTCACTTACAGCTCATCGAAGCCCTGAATGTCTTGGACACCTAATCCGTAACTGTGACCTCTTACCCAGCTACCCCCCGTCTCCCTGCCCTCCTACAGAAAATCCCCTGGCACAACAATGATGATTAGCTCAGTTGGTTATGAGTGCGGGGGTTTACAATGACCATTCCCTGTTAATTCATGTCCCATAAGGACCTTGTGATGTTTGCTCTTAATTACTAGTGCCTTTTATTGCCAAGGGTGTACAACCTGTTAGTCAGAATTGCTCCATGTTAATATAGGAAACACCTAGTAAAGGAAAAAAGTTAGATACTCCCATAATGGTTGTATTGAAATATGATGTCACATTAAAGATTCTAATATGGCAATGATATCACAAACCAAGTGTGAGAAATGTATGAGCTGTGACGCAGGCATGAGAGTTGCCCATTTGGAGATATTACCCCAATGAACTCTGATTAAATCCGCTCCCAGGGCTGATCTAATACATCCTCGGACTGATGTAATGGACACATTTAATGAAGTTACAGATATGGCGCGTTGCATCTTCCGTAGCGACTCTGATGGCGACGAGAGATGCCTAGATAAGAATCCCATTTGGAGCTGGCACTCCAGCCCGAATACCCGCCATGCCCCCCGGACGTCAGTGTGTGGCGTCTGATGAGATCAGACTGGTAATGTCGTTGGTGTAATGACTTCAGGCCCGCACAGCCACATGCAAGGCCCTGTTTCCAGTATGCTTGGTCATTCTTTACAGAGCCAAGTTTTACTCTAATGGGCTTAAACTCAAAATACTGCAGGCTTTTACACAGTGGAGGATGAAGACACTCTGAAACGAGAGATCCATCAGCTGTACCTTCATGAATTCCCGTGCATCTGTTTTTGCCGTCTCATACAGTACTGCGTATACTGTTTACTGCTTACATAAAAAAATACCTTTTGGAAGGGTAGGAATGAGCTTGCCAGGAATGATCCTATCATGTTTCCTAACAGTTTACCCTCACATATTGACACCCAACCCCCATTCCAAAAAACACACACCCCTCCCGCTTATTTACTCAAATAATTACGTCGGCCCCTGCCTTTTCAAAAATGCCGTACATTTACATAGTGGTATTAATCTAATTAGAATTCCCACTGTTTCCGTTTAAGGGTTGCCGAGATTGAAATAGAAAATCACCCACGGCCATGATTGCTCCTTAATTAAATATTTCCATATGCTTTTTTTCATTCCACAGCCCCCCGTTTATTTAAGATAGGAAAGATAGTCTGGCAATACATTTGAGGTTTTAATGTCTATATTACTGGGTCATTTTTTGAGGATGCTCTTAGAGTAATTAGGATAAAAAAAAAATGCATTGGAAGAAAGTGTACAGTTTTCTGCTAAAAGAGAAGAATGTACATATCTGGCTCAAAGAAAAAAACACGAAATTACGTTCAAAAAGATTTAGAAGAACTATGTAATTAATTTGTATTGCAATTTCTTGACTTGGCACATTCAAATTGCACTCTTTTTCTGCACTTGGGCATGAATTAATACACATTTGTCCCTTAGTCTTTACAAAACACCCCTCAGATTTGAAAGGGAACCACTAATGATGGGATAGACGATTGAGGACCAATAAATGATTCACCTCCACCTCCTTTGAATGAATATCCAATAAATAACACATTTTCCCGGCGCAGGAGTGTCAAACGCACCTCACTAGGACAGTGGATTGTATTTAGCACTCCAAACTGACCGAGGAGAGGAGAGAGGAGGAAATCATAGCCTATTGTGTCAGCCCTGAAAAGAAAATAAACGTTCCAAAGCTAGCGCGGCTTGATTAGCATCTGAATATGAACGGATTAAATTAGCATGATGAGCGTGGCCATAAGGGGAGCGTGTCTGCAGCAGCTTCAAGCCTTTGAGTGGCCAACGGCGATGGCCAGTGACAGGAAGGAGCAATAAGAGGAGACCGGGGGGTCTGAAAAGGGAGCCCACTTCTGGACAAGAGAATAAGAAATATCAAACGTCCTCTAATGGCCTTGGGTGGGCTTTTCCTTTTAAAGGGTCTGCACCCAGGCTAGAAAGGGGTTGTGACATCCTAAGGCAGCTCGTGACAGGGGGCCATGGTTACTTCGAGGAACCAAAGAGCGAGCAGTAGGGGGTTGTCAGACAAGGCCTACTGCTGGCCTTGGTTGGCACATATAATGGCAACGTCTAATATTTCAAAGGCCTTAATCATAAAAGTCTTATAAAGTTGGCAGCTGTTACCTGCTGATATTTTGCTCGTTATTTCAAAGTCACTGGTACACTAACAAGGTTGATTTGACATGAATAAAAGATAAAAGTCCATATAAAAATTATTATCAGGGCTTAGCGACAGATGTTTTGACGGGTGTTATGGTGTGAACTACACATCAATACATTGTACTGCTCTCTTTCTGGATCTAGTGACCTGCTGTGTTAAATTGGTGTTGTACTGTATTTTGATGAGCTCTGAACCGCCAGTGGGCCCCCAACCAAAGAAAGACTCTTTGACATTTAAACTAGTCATTGTGGCCGAGCTAACAAACGCATCATGCTGCACAATGAGCTTGGCTATCTTGCCACGTGTGCACTTGTATGGCAACTGCTCTTTTGTTTAGTATTGACATCCTTTTTTCTGTATCTCACCAACTCACAACATTGAGCTAAACCCCAAGTTCTGCCGCT
Source organism: Dissostichus eleginoides (assembly GCA_031216635.1). NCBI lineage: Eukaryota > Metazoa > Chordata > Actinopteri > Perciformes > Nototheniidae > Dissostichus > Dissostichus eleginoides. The sequence continues at coordinate 13,900,213 of CM062265.1, forward strand.
TGAGTATATGCACTGTATGCTAACCTAACCTAGCGTAGCCTAATCGCTTTCCCCCCATTTGTTGGGAACATTGACAAATCTCCTATTTGCTCTTGTGTGGTATTAGGAGGCCTGTTATTTCCTTTGCCGCACATCCCTCATTCTAAATGGACAGCTTCTCTCAGCACAATGCTAAATTGGTCAATTAAAGCGGCAGTGGGATTGAATTAAGCTCCAGCCTCTGATCTTGCTCAAAAGGAGGGGTCTGGGCTGGAAACGATCACTTAGAGTGCGCACCTGACAAACGAGCGGCTCTAATTGATCCAAATGAATCCACGTCAGGGTTTGATGGACTCGTATAGGGGGCTCCATCTCAGAGCTCAAGATTTAAAGCTGTAATTTTTCATGCCGATGAGATGGTTTTTTTTCTACACAGCGTTAAAACACACTTGAGAGCTTGTAGGGAGTGTGCTCATAAGTGTTCAGACAGACATGCAGATGTGGTTGAATAAAAATCTGCCTCCAAGTTAAGCACCTCCACCCACACTTTTATTGTTATGACTTGCTTACCTTGACTGTATTAAATGCAGGGTTTTTATTCTATTTAAAATAAGCCATATGCTCAGACAAATTATAATGGCTAAATGAGTCATGCAGAAGACATTTTGAAGCTGAAGTAATAAAATGAAACTATTTTATTTGTAAGCTCATAATGGTTACATTAGATAAGGCTGCGCACATAAATGAGAAACCAAGTGGCGCAGTATTTCTCTAGGGCTGAGCAAGGACCAATAACATGAATCTGTGTTGATAAACTGCATACTTGAACCTGTCTGGCTTCACGGTTCCCCGTAGATACTAATACACACACACACACACACACACACACACACACACACACACTCGTACTCACTTCCCAACTTCCAACCTAATAATGTTTCCTCCCTCTCCCATGAGACTCCCATGCGGAGCCCCGCGAGCGAACCCCCCCCAACGCTATTTTCTCCCCCCTCTCTCTCCCACGATACCTGGCGTCTAAACCTCTCCCAGGGAAATCCACCTGCTTTTGATCTCTTCCTCTCCCTTTCCCTCTCTTATTTCTCCCATCTTTCTCTTTCAGCCTGTCTATCTGCACCTCGCCTCAGCTAAAGCAGGTGAATTTAAAATGGTGGAGCACTCTTAGCCCCACCGATGAAAGAGAGCTTTAGACAAAGAACAGGGGGGAGAGCTTTTTAAAATGAGAAGGCAGAAAATGAAAGGGATGGATAGAGCGGGAGAGGCGGAGGGACAGAAAGAAAGGCTCAGGGTGAATGGATGGAGAGAATGATACAGCAGAGGTATAGAAGAGCAAGAAGAGGGGAATATATGCAGAGAGTAGGCCGATTGTGAACAGCAAGCAATGGACAGTTACAAGCGAGTGGGGAGTGATGAATGAGGAAAGTGAGGGGGATAAAAGGGTTAAGACAGTTGATAGATGGGGGAGTAAAGGGAAGAGAAGAGGATTCAAGACAGGGTGGGAAATCGTCCAAAATTTGACATGCGTGGACATGAAGTAGTAAAAGAAAGGAAGCGTGAGAATTAAGAATAATCATTTATAACTCATTATAGAAGATCCATTATATCACAGTCGGTACCTTTTTACCGCAAATCTTCTCCCTCATTCTTTTCTATCCCCCTTTTTTAAAACACATTTTATTTTTGATTTACTTCATGAACTTGAACTTTGAAAAGCTGGTAACAAAGTAGATACAAAAATATGAGCGAAAGGTAACATTTCCAAACTATACAATTATTGATCTAAATATCCCCAAATAAAGTCTGCTCTACAGTACGAGCCCCTCAACTGGCTTATTTCAGTGCACCTACTTCTTTTAGGTTGTAAAATACATGGATGAGATGAAAATAAAATGACCTTCTTACCAGTATTTCCGCTTGTATAACGCATAAAGTATATCGCTGGTTCAAAGTCAGTATTTCTTTTTCGTCACAATATGAGACCAACCCATTCCGTCCTGATTTTTTCTGTCACTCTGCTTTGTCAAAAGAAGCGTTGATGCAGTAAGATAAATAATTTAGACTCATGTCGGAGAACAGGTGACCCCTGCTGACTCTCTATCTGTCTCCTCTCATCTCTCTCTGTTCTAGCTGCCTCTCCTGTGTGAACGGCTCGTTTCCATGCCACTGGTGCAAGTATCGCCACATGTGCACTCAGAACGCCAATGACTGCTCTTTCCAGGAGGGACGTGTCAACATCTCTGAGGTAAGACCATGCTGTTTCGTCCACATTGCTTTCTTTTTTGACAGCATGATGCGTTGTATGTGTATTACCCTTGACATAATCATGGGATGAGTCCAAAAAGCTGCCAGAGAGATTTTTTTAAAATATTTTTGCTGAATGTTATTTAACAGATCTAAATCCAAAACTGTTCCTTGTCTTATAACTGTTTTTTCTTCATGTAGCGTACCTGGTCAAACAAAGACAGCTTGGTTTTTTTTCTCCCACAAGCAGACACAATTTCTAGCAACTAGGCACACATTGCGCTCAGCTGCACACACACCTTTACCCTCGCAGCTTCCATGGCTTTCGCCACCCTGGCATCACCCTGCTGTGTGTGTCTGCTGTCTGTGTGTATGTGTAATAGTGGCTTTTGGCACCACGACAACAGCTTGTGTACTGTGCAGCAATAATTCTGTTGCCTGGCCCATAAGGCCATAAGCAGGCCGAGATGAATGACTGTGTATGGAAATACTGCCTTGTTCTTACATAGCCAAACACTGCATTAGCATAAAAGCTAATATCAATCGTGCTGAGTGGCGAGATGCAAGGCAAAACTAGTGTTTGTCAACTGCTGGAGTGTATGCAAGGATATGAGTGATGGACACGCGGTCATAGTGTGTTATCGATGTGCGTTTCTTTCACTGTCCAATAGTCGACTAACATCGTCTCCGACATATTAAGTGGCACAGAAAAGTGCATATCTTCTCAATGGACTTATGGATGTAAATCCACTGCACTCCCCAGTGACTGACAGTCATGCCTGTTCTTTATCTGGCCTCACACACATAAATGCTGAAATACACACACGCGTAGACACAATCCGACGCTATCTCCTTGTGTTTGTAGTCTGACTCTCCCTGTTATCTCTATGCAGATTAAAACCCCCCCACCCTCTTCCCCCCTTGTTGCCCCGGCTTGAATCACCGGCCTTTATTAATTGGTCAACCTTTATCCAATTACTTTCCTCTTTATCTCTTCCCTCAACCGGAGCTGTGCAGAATCCCAAACACTAGCATGCTAAACCACAGCATCCGTGCCCACTAAAAACAACACACTGGGCCAGCCTTCACGCGTCACGGAGCTAATGTTAGCGGATTAGTGCGCCCATCTGCAAGACATGGGGAGAGCGCTGGCTAGCACACTCTGAGCTGAGAGAGGCCAGAGGGGCAACGGATGGATAAACAGGAAAGGCCTGCAGTGGCGAAGGAAAATCGAAGAAAAGCAGGATGTGAAAGTAAACATATACTGTGTAGCAATATTGTTGAAAAAAAAAACAGGACTCTAGAATATCAGAACATTTTTATTAGCATAAGATCTTTCTCTATCCACATGCTGATTCCTGCAGCGATCTTTCCAAACATATATTTCTGGTGCAGGACAGTTTGTCTCAATGTAGAAGCTTGGTTAAAACCAGGACAAGAGTGAGAGCAAACCAAAGGGAATGATGGAAATGGAGATAAAGAGTGAAAGAGAGGAAGTGTGAGCGAGGCAGCAGGAGGAAATAAGGGACAGACAGACCGGCTGAGATCTCTGCTGTCACCTCTCCTGCCCAAGAAACCACCGACCACATGCTCCAAGAGAATCCATCATCTTCACTGTCTCACACACACCATACTCACACACAACTACTATACCTCCATGCACAAAAGTGTAAACATTCTGACAGTGTCTTGCACACGCACACACACGTACACAGTCATTCATCATCCTTCTCCTACAGTAGCTGCCATATCCATTAGTTGCGCTCTCAATGCCCCAACAAGTACAGCTCTTCCTGTAGGCTAGACTTATCCATCCCCTCTCCCGTCTCACTCTCTCTTTACACCCCATCCCTCACCATTTTAATGCTCATGTACCCCATATTTTTCTCATCCTTCCCCTTCTATGTGTGGATTATTTGTAGTTAAAGAAAGGAGCAAGAGGACAGAAATGTGCCTCTCTTCCTTACCACTTTATGTTTTTATCTACTCATAGAGTGAGGTTGAGCTAGTATGCTATAAGGGGCGTGTGTGTGTGTGTGTGTGTGTGTGTGTGTGTGTGTGTGTGTGTGTGTGTGTGTGTGTGTGTGTGTGTGTGTGTGTGTGTGTGTGTGTGTGTGTGTGTGTGTGTGTGTGTGTGTGTGTGTGTGTGTGTGTGTGTGTGTGTGTGTGTGTGTGTGTGTGTGTGTGTGTGTGTGTGTGTGTGACTTTTGCTTGCACCCTTAATTTAGACCTCAAACGATCCATTTCGCCGTGCTGTAGCTCATCTCTGAATACAAATAGCAGTGTTTAACATAAGAGTGAAATGGTCTCTCATGATAGCAGACATTTCACTCAGACCTTTGCCGCGCCCTCCCGCAGAAGAACACAGTACACAGGATTAAATAGGACTCATCTTCAGGCTTTGATCAAAGGCCAGATAGAAGTTTTCACGCAGGGTTGAAAGGTAGCTGCTCCTCGTGCCTGACTCTGTGTGGTCTGAGTGCTGTTGGATCTGGCAGGCAGCAGTGCAAAGAGAACATATTTTAGGAGCATCTGGTCAAATGTTAAAGTTCTTAGGGTAACAGCTGACCTTTGAATGTGCGCAATTCACTTGTAAGAACATGAACTCTTGTTCTTCCTGCGCATCACTTATTTATTCTTCAATGTCATTACTACCCTGACAATGTGTGCTAAAGCTTAAAGAATGAATAGTACATACAAATCGATAAAAATCAGTGTCCTCATTCTGAATAAAATAAACATTTAACAGCTGCACATCAATCATTTTATTTTCTCCATCCTTACGTTTTTTTTGTCCTCTTCTCTCTCATCTCCAACTGTATCTGAATCTTATGTTACCATGGCAACCCAAAGGATTTGCCGACAGGACTTTCCCCCCCCCCCCTTTGCTTTATGTTATGTTCTTCTCTCACAAAAACAGCACCGTCTTGTCCATCTTAAATGTGTTCGATCAAACTACCTGGTATTGAATACATTGTTTTGTTTTTTGATTGTCATGCAAAGCAATAGTAAGAAAAAAATTAAAAGACAAGCCAACCAAGAAGTGAAAGTGTTGTTTGTTTTTGTGAACAGACTGTGTCAAGATAGGGAAAAGCAAATGCAAAAAATGGATAGACAGAGGAAGCGGGGAGGAAATAAATATAATGAGTGACATTTCCAAATCAAATATGCATGAATCAACAATGCCTCCAATAGCACAACAAACAAATTCTTGAATTAAGGAGCGACCGGGCGGAAAATTGCAGGAGAGGAGTAAGAGTTTGTTTATTATATAAACAAAGAAAGATAGAGAAGGGTTAGATGTGCGTTCCTTAATTCATAGTCTCTTTTCCTTTCTCAAGAACATGACTGCTGTTTTCCTTCTCCACTTCTTCTTCCTCCTTGTCTTCTTCTCTTTCCTTCCACACCCCTGAAGAGAAAGTGCTATTCTGAGCCAAAGCCTTGATGACTGCCAGGCAAGGGTTTGGGTGGTTGGGCTCAGCTATGTTAAGACATGCTTACGTGTTTGTTTTACTGCAAAGCAAGGCTCAGTCTCACTCGAGCAATCAAGGCAGCGGTTAACTTGATTGAGATTTGTGGGCACAGAGCTTCTTTTTTCTGCCCTCCCTAAACTCTTAGGCTGTCGCACTTTGTTGTTTCCCTATGTTATTCCTCTCTCTCTCTTTGCTTCACTGCTTTTATTTTTCATTTTCAGTTTTGACTTACGCACAGACAATGCTGCCATTGTTTTTTGGGGTTTTGGTCCAGACTAAGGGAAATCTAAGAGCGATGGGCAACACATACAAAATATAAAATACTTCCAGATGTTGTTAAATGGTTTTGTATTCAACACCATTTTTTGTCAGGATGTAGCGATTATAGACATTATGCTGTCTTGCACTTAATTTTGAATGTAATACAGTGTTTCTGTACATCTCTTCAGCCTTAGTAGCTTCTTCCTCCGTGTCCTCGGCGTCTGTATGCCATGGAATGTGTGGCTCCAGTGATGAATTTTTCACTCTTTTATAAATTCAACACCTTCCACTCCCGCCTTCCTTCTGTCCCGTCTGCATGGATGCACCATTGGTGGACTGATGTCACCCTCCTACTCATTCCCTTCTCTCTTCTCCATGAATTTACACACACAAGTTGACATTTTTTGATATATGCTTATTTGCTTTCTTGCCCAGAGTTAAGGACAACACATGTTGCGAAATGAGCTTCGGAGGTGGATCAATCTGTTGTGTTTTGACAGACCCAGTTTAGCTTCATGTGTCCATATTTTGTGCTAAGCTAATCTAACCATTTTTCTATAGCTCTATATTTTTGCCCTACGCATATGACAGTGTTGACCATTTACTTATCAAACTGTTGAAAGCAAATAAAGTCAATCTTATCATTGTTTTAATACACAATGGATTTATACCACCTTAAGGCACACAGTACAGATAATGTGTATCAAAGCACACTGCAGCTGTGCTTGTAGACACACTCCTGTTTGTTGCCAATTATACAAATTTAATGTTAATGTATGACACATTGTCCCTAGACCGTGCATTAATAAGAGAGGCTCGGTGTAGGCTGCACTCGGAGCTAGGCGCATGAACATATTTACCCAACGCTGTCTTTCTCTCACACCCTTAACCAGGCACATACACTTATAGCACAGAGCCTACACACACATTCTTAAACAGTCACAGAAACACATGCTTACTCTTTCCTTTCTCTCCCTGATATCCACACATGCAAAAACATGCACACACACACACACACACACACACACACACACACACACACACACACCATGGTTGAAAGGTTTTTTTGAGATGGAGGTGTGAAGGCCTCGAACTGTGACATTCTGGCACACTGTGTTTACCCTGGCTGGTACTCCGACACTAAGCAGAACACACACACTCACGCACGCACTCCACAGAAGGACATCCCACAGATTGTAGGCCAAGGCCGCTTGAGGGGCCTCGCTATGTGTGCACGGCTATACGTGTGTGTTTGTTCCTACTTTTTGAATGTGTGTGACTGTCACTGGTTCTTATCAGGACAAAGCACAACCAGCAGCACAGGGCTGCAGGGGGCATGTGGGCGAGAGGTGGGGCGGGGGGGGGGGGGAGAGAGGGCGAGTGGTTGAATAATATCCACCCTTTCCCTTTTCTTCACCTTCCCTCTCTCCCTCCCGGAGTCTTTATCAGATAGAAAAACATGTCTTCTCACTTCATCATCCTTTTCTTTTTTCCTTCTCTTCCCACGTGGTGCCGTCACCCAAATGTTCCGGCAGGTCTGTCTCCTCTTTCTGCCCACCGTCACCAGCTACAGATTTTATTCTTGTGCATCTGTCCTTTTTCCACCATCCTTTTCCTCTACTTATCTTACCTTTTCATGCATAGTCTATCAACATGCACAACTTACTTGTTTGCTCTTCCTCTCTATTTATTATACAATCTATTTTCTCCCTCCGCTTCATTGCACATGTAGCTTGTAGCTAGTGATTCTGCCTAATATTAAGAGAGCATGTGCATAAGCCATGTCTAATAAAAAATAAACAATGCTAGGAAGAGGGAACAAATAAATTAGAAAATGGGTGGAGGTGAGATGCAATATCCCACATGCTGCTTTCCAAAAACAATGCAGTACTTCCAGGGCTTTATTTGTTTCAGGAGAACAAACCAAAGACAGACAGAGGTGCTGTAATTGAGACCAGATGTAAACAGAGAGAAGGGAAGAAAAAAAAGGGAGGCGAGCGGGAACCTTGGCAGTAACAAGCGGCAGATTACATCCAGAGTGACGCAATTTATTTTCCAAATGCATGGTTGAAGGGAAAGGGAGGGGAAAAGTGAAATTGAGGGAACATGGAGAGGAAGTGGAGGCAACAGGTGAAATAACCACATGTTTTCTTTGCTAGATGGATTTTAGTCGGGCCGTGATCGTCCAGTGTTTAACCCTTGGTTTGGTAGCGCTGCTCCTTGAGGTTTTTTAAACAGCCTCTGACGTTACCCCCCGTCTTTGTGAACGTCCTGAGGAAAGTTCTCAGACACTGTCCGAGAATCAATTTCAGCCTCAGGGAAATCAGAGTGGGATGTATCAGGTGTTTTGGCAAACTCTCTTGTACATCTCTCTAATTTGTTGAGAACAATGGGTTGGATTGAGAAAGTGTTTTTTGAGTAGGGCTAATTTGATTCAGCCCCTCAGTCACGCTCTACTCCTGCGTGTGTTGTACTTCCCACACGATCATCCTGTTTGTAACGGGGAGAGAATAAAAAGGCAGGAGAGATTTGGAATTTGTCCCCTGTGTGCACTCGCACACAGATGTGTTCGGAGGCTAACACACACGCATGGTCCATCACATATGCATGCAGATGTTTCATCTCTCCTTCTCTCTGTTGCTATTTTTAGCCTTACCGTCCCACAGCTTATCTTGCTTTTTTCTTCCTCTCTTCCAGCTTTTCCTAATGTTTTTTTAGAAGCTTTCACAAAATGTCCCTCTCTTACTGCCGAAGCGTCCTCGCATCAATCCCTCAGCAACAGAAGGCAGGGAGGGTGGCTGGGAGACACTGGAGAGAGCAGCCTGTCATACCCTAAGAAGTATGCTTAGTAGACAACTACACAAGGACGGCAGAGTTATATTTATGGAAGAGGGTGGAGTTAAGCAAATGCAGCTTTAAGAGTTATGCAGATTCGAAGGACGCTGTCTTGATTTAATTGGTTTAAAGTGTTAATCCTAATGTGACATTGAGAAAAAGTTAAGCAGTTGGAAGACACTGGAAAAGCGCAAGTGTAAGGTGCAATATCGCTGCTAGGTTATTCTCTCCTTGATATAATCGTATGCCACCCGGCAAGGCCCATTGATGCAGCAAGTATCTTTGCCAACATGCTGGCGCAGCGATGAATACAAGATCAGCCTAATGAAGAGCTGACGCAAAGCAAAGATTCACAAATAAACAGAGATAAGATGATGCAAAGAGGTTTGCTGACCCTGCACACGATTGTGTGTCAGTGGAAGGTCTCAATGGTTTAATTATTGAGGCTGTATTAAATCTTCATTCCCTGAACCCTCACATTCAACCCAGCTAATGGTGAACACAGATGAATATTGCATTTTCACCATCAACCCCTCGTGTGTGTCAGCGAGAGGAAGCAATAGATGCAGAGTCACTGAGAGAAAAGGCAGTCAGAGAGCAAAGAATAACACTGCAAAGTGAGCTGATGGAAAAAACAAACTCAAAGATGCGGGCCGAGCAGAGAAAGAGAGAGAGAGAAAGAGTGTGATTGAGAAACAGCGACCGCCTGCTGGGATGGAGAGGCATACAGAAAGAGAGTGGGGGAAAAAAAACCTGTAGCGTGCTGCGACGGCCAATCTCACAAGAGCAGCTAACTGTCTCGGTCATGTTGGGCTTTTCACCGTGCGGTTTTAGTAAAGTGGCCTGCAGTGATTTTTATTCCATCCTCCTTTTAGCTGACACAATTGCTCTCCCATGGTAACCCAAGATGGTCAGTGACATACAAGCTTTGGAGACATGGAGATGGCGCGCTGGATATCAGTGTATTATTATAGAGTCTGATTTAAGATTCTGAAAAAGGGATATTTCCCCCACCAACATTCATTCATTCCTGTTCTTATGTTTGCCTTTTTGCCTCCTAGTGGCGAGCAGCATTGTTGCCGCAGATGACACACTGATGCTTGGGCAGTCATTTTCATTTTCTAGTGATTTAAAGGAGAAAATGGCTTGAATTGTATGTTTTCTCCTAAAAATAAGTCTGGCAGTAATATATTTATTCACTGATATGGCATTTTACAGCTTGAACTTTGAGTCATTTTGACGACGACTATTTTTGGCTGCCAATTCATACATGCAGCCTCTTAAAGAGATTGTGTGTGAAGTGTGAATGTAGCATTATGTTCTCAGCGCAGTGGGATAGATTGCGGCACAGGTCAGGGAGAAACTGAAACGTCTGTGATATTCTGTTGTTTGTTTTCTCAGTGGCACAACTCAGTGTGTTTCTGGCCTCTTCTTCTGGTTCTTCTCAAATGGCGAGTTGGATAGCTGTCTGCACACAATTTAAATTGTAAACTCAGTAAACCTTTCCACTCTTTAATTACCAACGAATAAACACTGGGGGGACAATCAAAAGATAAATTGTGTATGTATCGATAAAGGGAGTTGATTTTTAAAAGCTGAATGTTAGTTTCAAACCTTGGTGTGTATGTCCAATTCTTTTTGATAAAAGAAATCCACTTTTAGTGTATCTCCGTGCCGCAGAAATGCATTCAGAAAAAAAGAGCCAATAGTCAGCAGACAGCAGAGCGAATCTACTTCTGAAATCAAGGTTCGTCTTTGAAAAGCTGAAAAGCACAAGGTTTGATCGCTGCTGACATATCTGGGTTAGAATGATAACAGGGTGCCAGGAGTCCCCCCCTCCCCCTCCTCCTCACCCACTCTATGAAAATCCAGGAGGAGAAAAAAAAAGAAGACCCTCTTAAAGAAAATATTCACACAGTCCTGCTTCTTATTGTTTTATAGCATACTGTGGTGTGTAGGTTTGGCAGCTTGCTTGTAAGTCAAGGATAAGGGATTATGAGATGAAATCAACATGTATGTGCCTGGGTGGTACATCAAAGCACAGAGACTGAGTGTGTGCATGTAGGTAATTTATAAGAAGAACATACGGTAGATTCAGTTGAGCTCTGTGAGACTTTGATAATCCGCACTTAATAACTTTCATGTCACACATTCCCCTGAATCTCTATTTAATGCAATCTCTCCTTTCTGTGCTTCCTCATTCCTATGCACTCGCTCACTTTTCCCATTTCCTCCTCATCTCTTCATCTCTTCCTCCCTGCATCACCATTCTGCTTGGAAACGAAGGACGTGGGCAGACTCACAGTCCCTTTCAAGGTTCAAAGTCCCTTTTCTTCCCTCGCTCCTGCACTGTTCTACATGTTGCTGCCTTATTAAGTTGTTCCACTCTCACTCTCTCCCCCCCCCCCCCACCCCCTACAGAAAGTGTCTTGTTGGCCACTGAACATATTTTTGGTTTCTGCCAGCTAATGAGCCTGCCTTACATTTGCGGGCACACACGCTTTGTTCACACATGTACATGCCTCCATGTATGCAACACATCCTTATTATATTATATTTAGATTCTTTTTTTAATCATATAGAGATGTTTGCTCTATATCTTGTGGATGTTAACCTACATTTTAAATAGACACGCCTACACACACTCCTTCTAGTGTAACTGATTTAAGGGGTAGGCTTTTATTGTCTTTGTGACTGGTACGAGTCCTAATGAAATACACACGCACACACACACACATATATATAGTACAAAGACACACGCCCACACACATACACCTACTGAAACAAACACGTGGCTGCAGGCCAGCTGGTACATGGGAGAGGAGCGTATGTGATCCTAGCTTTGACATTATAATGCAAGACAGCCATGACCTTACAGTATATTACCTTTCTCGTATTAATTAAGGAATGATTTGGAAGCAGTCGTCCATATGGTTTAAAATGTAAGAACAATGGAAATATACATATCGTGTAATTCTATACAATATATGCTTCTTTCTCAAAAGATTACTCTCATCCACCAATCATATGCATTGTTAAAATAATCGCACGGATACAAAAAAAGAAAAATACATAAGCTAAATGTCATGTTCGTGAACTTGGCATAAAAACATTTGCATTTATCTTTGAAGTATTTTACAACTGACTCTGTGCCCGTCAGATAAACACCAGACCACTGATGTGTGGGAACTTCTTTGTTTGTCATAATATTTAGTAGCATTTGAACTTTTTTTCAATTATTTCCCCACACTGTTTGTACTATTCTTCTCACCACACTGTTAAGCTTTAGTTTTTCTCTGTAGTTCGTAAATATTTACAATTTATATCCATAAGGACAAACTAATGGCTCGTAGAAGAAGAAAAACCTCCTCCTTTGGTTTGTGTGTTTGTTTTATCAAGGCTAGAAAGAAGCACAATTCTGCTGCAAGAAGAGTTTAAGTGATTGCATTTTAAATGAAATCATATTGGTTGGTATGGTATCTGAGTTCACTAAAAGGCATTACATAGGGTAGATTTTTAAACAGCTAAAACGAATGACACGCCACGTCATGTATGTTGCTTTGGATAAAAGGATCCACCCAGTGCCATATATTGAAATATTATATTAATGTGGATTGTAACGATTTACCTTTAGTTCAAGGTTACAGACGGCTCTTTGGTTTCCTACGTATGTCACACGGCCTGAAAGGGGGGGGGCGGCATGTCGACAGGCGGTGGGGGAACACTCTTCATATACCCCCTTGTCAGGAGCCTATGAAATACAGACACACACACACACACACACACACACTGACTGTCCCTCTTATGTGTACCAGTGTGCCCCCCCTCCGCTCCTCTGTGGCCACCCATGCCATCTCATCTCTCCCTTGGGCTCCCCATATCGCTTTACTTCATTATTTAGCGTGTTATTTTTTCTCCTCCCTGATCTATAGTCCCCACATCACAAAGGCGGCTAATTAATTATGGATGGTATTGAAGGGGGGGGGGGGGTGTTCGAGGGAGATTGGGGGGTTTTAAAAAAACGACCAGACACCCGCCTCATTACATATGCGCAGTGTTTTTGGAGCTTTATTAATTTATATCTTGTCAGGCTACACCAAAGCCTTCAGAACTCTTTTGGCTTTTTAATACATGTATTTATTTATATATCATCCCGCTATCGCTGTTGTCTTCCTCCTCCCAGCCCTCGCTCTCCCCCCCGCCCAACTCAATCTACAGCATGTCTTGATTCTAATCTCTCACCTTCTACATGTCTGCACACACACACACGCACGCACACACACACACACACACACAAGCACGCACACCAGCCTCCTGACTGTCTCATTATCAGCGCTTGGCGAATGTTAAGGTGTTTTGCTCACTTGCGAGAAGAGATTATTTTATCCGCCCGCTTGTATTATTATTATTTTTTCTATACTTTTTTCCCATTTGTCGTGGAATGAGTTGCTGCGGTACACATCAGAGTGCATTGAAAATGAAGGGAGGAATATTTCAGAACGGGCTTGACCTAAAATGACAGCTGCTCTGCTTTGAGAAAGCTCATGGCAACGTTCAATCAAAACTGGCATCTGAGTGTCGGCAGTGAAATGTCACAAAATATAGGTCAAGCATTGTACCAATACTTTTGTTAGGAATAACGTTTTTCGGCTCTAGATAATATTTTATCTTATTTTGTATTCAGAACATTTTGGTTAAAATATACAATACATTTTAATTGTATTCTACATTATTATAAATGCCTTAACTGTTAACAAATGGGAACAGCGGAACCAGCCTTAGGCAGCAAAGCTAACAGCGGCCTTTAAGGGAAACAAACAGAGAGAGGTAAGGAAAGCCCTCTGGGTACCTGGCTTCGAGCAGAGGTTGGAGACTTGGGCTTCTGCCATCAAAAACACACAATTCGTTACATATAGACTCGTTCACATACTCAAAAACACAGGCACAAACACACACTTTTACAGTCCAAGCTAATCAGGGTGTAAGTGCTTATTTCACAGTTAATGAGGGGCGCTCAGAAACAAAGAATGTAATATTTGGCAAAAGCAGCTTTCTGCAACAGTATTCACATCTGTTGGTGTTAAACATGCCTATGAAGATGTCAGAATTCAAACATGTTCAGTGATCGATATCTCAAAATAGAGCAGATGTTTTCTTCTGTGGCGTGCATTCCTTCACGCTTCATTTCCACCTCGCACACATGTAACTTTACTATAAAAGGATCTTTCTGGTTACAGTAGACAAAGTGAACCATATAATGAGGCAGGCTGTTGCTCTGTGCAGAAAAGATGTGCTCTGTTGCATCGTGTGTAGATAAAAGCTTAAATCACTGTGCCATTGTATCGTCGAACCTAAGCATCACATACACACAAATAAAAAAACACATATTTTTCTTTACACACACATAATACACACTCCTCTCTAAGAATCCCCTGATGGTCCTCCTGAAGTGTCACATCTGGCCCAGAAAAACCACAGCATCCGTCTTCACAGATGAATTGAAAGCTGAAAAGTCAGGAAGAAGGGGGAAGAAATAGAAAAAGGGTCTCTTCCAGCTTCAAACGAATCCCCCGGTGAAATATTGTTTCAATGTACGCTGTACTTTGTAGCCCTAATGCCGGCTTTGAACTGTTTTGGCACCTGTCACAAATACTGATGAAATAGTTTCCCTCTCCAGAGCACCATTTCCTTTATCTTTCTTGCATTTCCTCAAAATCCTCTTCTTCCTCCGTCTCTTTCCCAGAAGCTCTTTCCGCTCTGTCTGCTACGCAGTGTGATCTCGTATTTGGAGCTTCGTACAGTTGCACTTCTGAACTTTTGCAACATTTCATCTATGAACTATCCAAAACTTTAATTCACTTGCTTCTGGCTTTTGGCGTCATTGTAGTCAGACTTTAAATTCTTTAATGTAAAGTTCTGATTCAATGTAGGAAGAGGCAGGGTTACTTTTGTAACACATTTCTTATATACTTCCTAGACAATCTGTTTTCTGCTTCATGGTATGGCAACCTTAAAGAACTTGAACCAACGTATACCATATGTGCATCAACCTTAAGATGACAATAGGACTGAATGAAGTAAAGGGATACTGAAAAAGGAAGCAACAATCAGCTGAGCTAACACAAAGTCAATATGCAGATGAATTGAATAAAACCGCTTTGCCAATGGCTACGCTAACTTCTGACACACTTAGCTTAAGCAGCCCAATGCTGAATCCTTACTTTTTTTACTCATGGACCTTTGACGATGCAAGCCCACAGCTCTTTTTTTTCACTGAGGACGGACTTCAAAAGCTACAAGTGAAAATCAATCTCCACTTTCTTCACAGTCTCTTTCTCTCTCTACATCGCCGGTCCCCTCCATCAGTTTTCAAGCGTTGTCTGAGGCTCCAGGCTGTTAATTATATAGGATGTTGTCAGGGGGTTTGGGGTACGTTTTTGACTGTAGGACGGATGGAAGGATGGATATGTAAAGAGACAGAAAAGGTGCTGAGGGATCCAGGCAATCTTCTTAAATGTCTTTCTTCATACTTGGTTGTTCTATTTCTCTGTCTTTTGTACTTTCTTTAAACCTTTCCTTTTTATTTTTACTTTCCTTCAGCTATCTGACATCCCTGTTTCTCTTTTTCTCTGTTCTGAATTAAATTGGCCTTCTCTGGTTTTCCTTTCTTTAAAAATCCTTTTCACATCCGTTCTCTCAGTCCACTCCCTTCATTTCCTCCTCTCTCCAACTATCCCTTATTTCCCCCTCCTTCCTCTCTACATACTCATCCTCCCTCCATTATATTGAACAGCCCCCGCACCCACATTTCTCCTAGTTGATTATACATCAGGTCTTCTGTAGCCCGCTTCTTCCTCCTTTAGTATTCCCCTTTCTCATTATGTGGTATGCATGTGTTTGTGTGTAATCAGACACACAAGGCCAAGGCTAAGCAGCCTAATGAACAAACTCCGGCATTGTGTTCGGGCCCCGGGGACCCGCTGTAGCTTCTAATGTACAACAGCTCAGAGGGGAAAGAAAAATTCACTGACAGGGAGCCAGCTATCTGCTTAGAGGAAAATGTCCAACAATAAGCCAAGCAGAGGGTGTGCAGGGAATATTTGACAAGAATCTGGTCGATGTTTCCTTATCCCAAGCTTTTCTGACTTGTCAACCTTGTCGTCCTATCCTGCGAATGGATGGGACAACACTGTCAATATCAGGCTCTTCTTCAGTCTTAATATATACATTGTGTTACATTCATTTAAGTATGGTTTCAAAGGGGATATAATTGTATTATTAACTTACTTTTTCAGTGCTTGTGCACATGTATTTGGTTTCTGGAGTGCCTACTAACCCACAAACTGTGAAATAAAACATCATAATGAGATGTTTGTGAGCTGCTTTGGTCCGAAACATGGGATTTAACCAGCCATTCAGGTTTGGCTCCTTTTTCTATGTCACTTCGCCCCAACTCAGTATTTTCACACATGGCTTGAGCTATCTTTGACAAGGTGCACTATATTTTTCCTGCAAGGCAATCAAAGCAGACTGTACTTTTTTGGTGCGGGGCTCCGAAAACACGTTTTTTTTTAAGCATTCAAGCTTGACTAAACATGTTCTATTAGGAAACTCAAAATGCAAGTCTGATCCTCAAAATGAGAAAAATATGTCCCCTTTGAAGACTGCTAAAATGTGTATTTTGGATAAAAGAATCGGTCCGAATCATGTCAACATTCAAGGCCCTTTTCCTAAGACTACATGAAAGGAAGTTGGCATTCTCTGCCTGCCACATGTCTCTTATTATACGAATCCCTTAACGGTGTGTGTCTCTAGGTTGTAAAATATGTGATTTGTCAGCAGCGATCTGGTTTGTTATCCTTTTGGCTCCAACAGTACGTCACAGGGTGGGTGTAGTTCCACCCAAGCTTTAACTCATATTGTATAAGAACTGTCACCCGCCCTCCTGCTCTTTTTTCATCTCTCTTTTTCTTCCTCGTTCTCAGTGTTAATGAGATATACATCGCTGCCAAATCATGGCATGAACACACTGTAATGACTTCTTTTCTTCCAGCACATGAACACATGCATATAGGAAACATTATATACTGAGTGGACTGTCCTGTCTCATTCTGCCTCACTAAAGTTGAACGTGTGCAAGCATAGAGGCACATTAACCCAACTGTATATAAAGAAACTTATTTTTCCATATGTATCTATGCAAGGACACACACTCACACAGTCCAGTGGTGTGAGCCGGTGGATGGGCTCAGTCCAGATGATCCAAACAAGAATCTTGACAGCTCTGGACAATATCACTGATGTGCACACGCGCACCATGAGCTCATTACTCCCCTCCACACATAATTAACTCCAGCCTATCTTCCTGCCATAACAATGCAGCACTGTTATGATGACAATAGTTTTATAGGGTAGATAATCTTTGTGAACTTTGTTTGAAAAGCTCTGTTGCTTGTGTGTTGTCGTGCAGAATTGCTATCTGGTGCTTGCAAGGCCAGTGGGAGCATTGCACAAGCGCGTAAAACATGTGCATCGCAGCTCTTTAAGCTGAGTCTTTTGTGGCAAATCTGGCCTGAAGTCAGATATGTAACCCACGGATTGCGTGCCTTTTTTGTTTTTTACAACAACTGATTTATTTCATCATCCCCTGTCTAATCTTACTCTGCCTTGTTTGCTTGCTTTTCTGACTGTATTGGACTAAAGCATCTTATTTTTCTGTTGTTTCTGCAGGACTGCCCTCAGATCCTTCCCTCAACGCAGATCTACATCCCTGTGGGGGTGACCAAGCCTATCACGTTAGCCGCCAAGAACCTGCCCCAGCCCCAGTCGGGACAGAGGAACTATGAGTGTGTCTTCCACATCCAGGGGGAGATGCACAGTGTGCCCGCCCTGCGCTTCAACAGCACCTCCATCCAGTGCCAGAAAACAGCGGTGAGTAAGAAAGGAAGGAAGATAGGAAATATGGGTAATCTGGTTGTGTGAATGGATGCCATTAAAGCCCTGGCAATGGTAGTGAACACAGCATGTGATGGTGGTAGTGTCATTATAGGAACAAAAGAGGGAAGCCAAAATGGATGGTGTTGTTTAAGAAGATAATTTGGTTGCTGTTGATGGATTCCGGTAGAGAAAGGCACACAGTTGGATAAGGAGATTTTGATGGATGCCATTTTGTTTTGCACACTGTTAAAATAAAAGCAGATGTCAATCATAGTTTTGACAGGAGATCTTGGCGACAAGACTAGATCCGGAGTGAGACTCTGAAATGTGTACAAGCTAAAAGCGTTAAGCACTATTACTCTTCACCTAATCAATTCACTAAATCCTGATCGCAGTAAGGACATTGACTCGGTCAGAGTTTAAGTAATGGCCTCCTACATCTAATGACCACTTTGGATACTAACATGCTCATTGTACTGATAGATCGCCCTGCGCCACTTGGACCCTGGCTTTGTCTCAATCTAGATAAATGACCCACTGCTGATCTTCCCTAGTTGAACTGATAGTTGGCAAATAGATATTGACGGCAAGAGTTCACAGAGACATCATTTGAATCGAGGCACACTTATGATAAGCCTATATTTTGGGGAGATTTTTCCATTTGGTCTGTATGCATTGGTTCAAATCATGACAGATCATTACTGTTCAGACAATGCATCATTTAAATCATTTATATCGAGTGTGAAGCTGCAGTGGTCAGCCATCAAAGAGTTGTTCTGAGCTTCTATCATTTTAATGTATTTGCGGCTGTGGCTGGTAGGGATTGGTGTGCTGGATTAAAGTGTTCTCGAGGACGTTTTTTCACAAGTTTTTTAACAAGATTTTGTAGTGTGTGTGTAGAGGATTTATAGGTATGCAGGTCCATGCCTGTTCTGTGTGTTGAAATATGGTGGTGTATATGTGTGTGTGTGGTTTTGAGACTTCAAACTAGCGTGACAGATAAGAGGTAGCTAGCGTTGCGCTTCACTGAGGCTGAAAATGTGAAGAGGAAGTCTGTCTCTGAACCTAGTTGGGAGCGGATTGATCATGTTTACACCTCCACTCTATACCTCTTCCTCTCCTTTCCTCTCTCTGCCTCTAGAGCTCATCTTTCTCTCTGCCCCCCCTCTGTCTGTCGTTTCATACTTTCTTCTTCTGCTATTCCCTCCTTTCCTCCCATACACTAATTTCTGCTGCTTGCCTCTTCCCTGACCATTTCTTCAACATATAATGCAATGTACCAAAGCTGACATGAGATGAGCACTGCTGCTGTTCATTTCTGCTTTAGTTCAGGGTGTCACCAGAACATGTCGCTCAGGGATGAAATCTTTGACGGATTAAAATAAAGCAGAAACATCTGCAATTCTAATAAGCTGTAGCACACAAACTCTCTATATGGTACATCATGTCAAAACAGCCACAAGTGTATGTAGTCATATAGATATTTGCAGACACCATTATTTACCAGTCTCTGTTTAGCTGTATAGCTGAGTAGCTGCTGTGACAGCTAGCGCAGCATTTGATTCTGTCCGTATCGACTGGCTATCTTCAGGTGCTGGCACGCGCTAGCAAGTTGTTTGTGAGGCAGGGCTAATTAGCTAGCGATAGGGTTGTCTCTCCGCAGAGATGTCTGTTTATTGACTGTTTATTGTAGCTGCAAGGCCAGTGCTAATCAGCTGCAAAGACCAACCCCAGCCAAAAAGCTGAATTTCTCCATTTGATGTCCACAAAGCAGACATGCTAGCAGCAATTAGCCTGGGGCTGTCAGTGCTTAGCCCTTGTTTGAAATTAGCCGTGCCAATTTGACAGCGCGCTCAGATATCGATGCAGCGCGTGCAAAGAGCATACATGAGGCAGTAGTTAGATTCAGTAGATAAAAAAGGTGCCAGCTGCATGAAGTTGCCATTAAGGCAAAATTCATCCAGCCTAAGCTTATGAGTGTAATTATGTGTCATGAATTATTAGGATGAGACTCCTATTATAGCTCTGAAAGCAGTATTTCAAAAGAATGAGGCTCTTAAATATTAGTTTATCCGTATATAGACCTTCATATCTATACTTTTCATGCGCTCTGCTCCATTTTGTTCCTTCTTTGACAGTGTTCAGCACCAACTCGATGAATCATGTATGACTGCAGTAGAAATAGACTTCATCTGTTATGCTGCGTACACACTGCTACCTCGGTTTGTAGGCACACAGCTACAGGGATGGGGGTTAATCAGTGTCTGTGCGTGTGTGCACATGTGAATCCCTCAATGTGCCGTAGGCTATGGATCCCAGGATAGCTGTGCATGTGTTTGTTGGGCTGTGCAGTTTCATTATACCACTGCATGAACACTGTTGGGGAGGTGGTGGCCAATCAATGTGATAAAGACAGGGTAGCTAATCCACAGTTTAGCCTTGTGTTTGAGATACACATAAGTGTTTACCACTGTGTCAAACTGACATACACTCACTCGCTTGTTGCAGGAAAGACGAGGACAAGGGCAGAGACAAAGAGCTGTGAAGATAATTTATATGAAGTAATAACGAAGAAAAGCAAGAAAGAAAGACGGGAAAGAAAACCTTGAGGTGGAGAGGACATAGAAAAGGATAGAGGCAGAGGAACAAAGGAAAGAAAGATAGGGAAACAACCACAGGAAGAGACGCAATACTAGAAAGTGTTAACTGCAATAAATGGAGATGAGATCAGGCCAGATGGACTTGGGAAATTGGAATGTAGTACACAATTTCAGGTGCGATGAATGGAGAAAAGTGAAAAGGAGAGTGATATTGGAGCGAACGGAGGGGGGGAAGAAAGGATGAGAGCATGTAAGGGAGAAAATCAGCTCAAAAGTCTCCCCTGAGGCCTCAACCGCTTCTCTCTCTTTCATACAATATCATCACACTTTCTAAAAGAAGATAACTATCCACAGGATATTCAGCAGATCCACCGTCGGATCATGTTTAAACTTTCCCGTTCTTTATTCCATCCAGTGACCGTAAAAACTCCATATTCTTACATAGTATCGCCTAACAGGAGGCTGTCAATAAGCTACTGTATATGTGACACACATGATATGAGGTAGCTAATGTAACATCAGCTCCATACTAACCTTGTTTGGTATTGACTTTCCATATCTGCTTATGGGGGGGAGGATATTGATGCTAAAGTATTTCTGTATAAGGTTACTGTACATACCAACTGATCCCAAAGGGGAAAGAGGAAGCGTATCACAAGACATGAGAAAGAATACACTATTAAGGAAAGGTTGATTTTTCTCCAAGCAGAGACATGAAACAAATAGGCTCCACAAACAATATCCAATGTGTGGAGACTTTGAAGAATCATGCATTTTAGGGGTGAGGCTTTTTAATTGGCTATGATGCTAGCGGTCTTGAACTTTCACAAAGTTTATATTGTGAAAAATATGGTTTGCTCACACACTTTCCCTTTCTCACTCCCAAAGGTGGTTACTGAGCCAAACATAATTCAACACATTTGCAACCTGTGAAAGTTGATGAAGCGGCAGATTGTCCAATGTCCTATAGCAAGTTATTTGGAGAAGAGAAGCTGATCATTTAAAAAAATAAATAAAAGAGTCCTCTCCATATTTTTTAGTGCCAAACAAGCCCACATTACCACTGACACATATGGAGCCATCCGCCAGGCCTTATGGTAGCAGTTAACTCCGGTCAGCAGCAACCAAAACAACAAGCTGCTGTCTGAGTTGGTCCTTCCGCTTTTCTGACCCGAGTAAGGCAGCTTCCTGGTGGGTGTGGGCCAATCAGAGGCTGAGGTGAGAGTGCAAAGGCCAAGAAGATGCAGAGCTGTGGGCTGGGAAGTTGAGCTCAGAGCGCCGGGGTGGCCATGGGAGCAAACAAACACCTGTACACACACAATGCCTGCACACACACACATGGCCACACTCTGAGGTCAGGGAGGCTGACGGAGCGCAGCTGGGCGTCGTGTGAAGGCCGAGGTTGAAAGAAGAGAATTGATGCTGTTTGAGACTTTTTCTCTTTCTCTCTGTTCCTTGATCCCTCCCTGTTCCTATAGCATTTTGTACTTTGGTGTCTCCATTGTCCTCCTCTCTTCCTCTTTCTTGTTCCGTCCCTGGAGGGCAGGAATGAGAGGACAGATAATATCTGCACGGGCCTTACACCATTACCTTCCGTCTGATAAAGTGCTCAGCCACTCCATCACCCTCTTTCTCTCACTCCTTCAACACGGAGAATAGAAAAGCAGACACAGGGGCAAGAGGAGAAATCTAGTTTGGGATAAGGTGTGTGTCCGTGTGTAATCCTTCTGTGTGCGGGAAGAGCAGCTGTTTGTTAAAGGAGGAATGGGAAGTATCAGGGGTCCTGATGGCATCCAATTAAGGCAGATAAAATGATGATGAATTGCAGGCGGGCAACAGAGACGGACACACACACACACACACACACACACACACACACACACACACACAGGAAGACAGCAGAAGGGGATACAGATTTGGAGGAGAAACAGAGAGGAGAGCAGGATAAGGAAGGGAAGTACAAGAAAGGCAAGGAAGTTTGGAGAAAAAAAAGAGAGATGGATGAGGAAAAGAGGAAGGCTAAAATGAGAGTGTGCAGGGCGAGAGTTTCGATGGCATGACAAATAATATGCTCCTTTCCCGATGGGAAATGAGGGAAGGACGCACGCAAGAAAGATGGATAGACAGATGAATGGACTGATAGATGGAGCAAATAGAGGTCTAGGGAGGAGGCCAAACATGTCTGCAGGGAAAGCGGTTAACACAAACCACACTGGTCTAATAGTGTAACACCCCTACGCTCTGTGTGTGAAGGAGAGGGAATGAGACATTCAGCACAGTGCAGATTCAAAACTTCTCTGACTCTTTTAAAGACTTTCTAGAGTTTATGGGATTTGTTAAAGATGTAACTGACTGTAAAAACTTAAAAATGTAAATTATACAGAAAGAGAATTGTAATTTTGAATACACACTCTTACATTCACACATGCACATAGTTCTAACGGTGGCAGAGACAAGGCTAATGAGGGCACTGGCCAGTGGAGGGGAGGCGCAGCGGAGCATGGTACAGCCCGGTCTGGCATGGCCTGGCACAGCTTAATGAGATATAAACACTGGACCTGCCACCGCAGTCCGCCACAGCACACACTGACACTGTTTTAATTGGCTTGCAGTGTGTGTGTGTGTGTGTGTGTGTGTGTGTGTGTGTGTGTGTGTGTGTGTGTGTGTGTGTGTGTGTGTGTGTGTGTGTGTGTGTGTGTGTGTGTGTGTGTGTGTGTGTGTGTGTGTGTGTGTGTGTGTGTGTGTGTGTGTGTGTGTGTGTGTGTGTGTGTGTGTGTGTGTGTGTGTGTTCAGTGGATATAAAATGCATAGGAAATTCACTGGAATTTCCTTTAAAGTGCTGCTGATTGAGGATTGTTTGTTTTTTCATTACTTTGTTCCCAAATCATGGAACACCTCATACAGTACTGACCTCATTTAGATTAAGATCACGGGCACTACTTTGCTTTTATTATTGCCTTATGAGAAATTGTGATTTTCTTTGTGTTTTGTGCATACTCCAATAAATGTACAGATTTACTCGACAGTCTGTTCCTGTTTACACCGAACGCTCTTCTGTCCATAGTCCTATAAGGCAGCTAATTAGTCAGGAAGAAGTAAGAGAAGGCTCTTCCCTGTCCTCATTTTCCTCCCATGCATTGCTTCGTTCTCCACCATCACCCCCCTCCGTCTCTCCCAGTTATTACCTGTCTCCATCTTTACCTCCTCCTCCACCTCCTTCCTCTCCATCCCGTCATTGGCTCGCTGCCTCTCCTCCCCTCTGACAGGTGAAGAGCACTACTCCCACGCTCCTGTCCTGGATAAATAAGAATTAATTGCTACTCAGCTATCAGCATATGCCAGCTTCTCCACCCATCCTCCACCTGACTTTGGTCATTTATTTCTCATCTGTGTCTCCCTCCTTGTATCCATGCAATCTGTAACCTTTCCTCTAAATCTTCCCTCTCTTAAAACAGTGCTCCACCCTTCAAAGTGTGTGTGATGGATTGATGAGAGGGGCAAGCTTCAAAAGTGATTGTTAAACAAGAGTCTCTTTGCTATTAACCTGATGAGAAATAAGAAGCTGTTTGAAGCAGAGGAAAGACCTTTGTTAGCCCATTAGCCTGAGTCTGTTAGCATGATAACCTGCTGTACATGTCTAGTATGCTACCACAGATTTGATTCATATCCTCAATGATTTATGATATATAATATTCCATAAGAGCCCTAACAATTGGTGTTGTAGTAATTGGATGAAAGAATTATGTTTTATTGGTTTATTTATTGCCCGTAACAAATTGATGTGTAAAGATTGAAACATTGACTCATCTGCAGTAACAGTAGCTTTATGAAAAGCAAATTCAGTTTAGCAAAGACTTAAATAAAGGTGCTAGAAGTCAGTGTAAATAGTACTGGTATCCCTTTTTCATTTATGACTTCAACTTGACAGAAACGTAATTAAGGATATTAATCGGGGAGTACTACAAATAATTGTGATGGAAAGTTCTTTCGACAATAGTCCGGCAAACAAGATGTGATGTTTAATACATTTTAGTAGTGGCAATATATCTTTGTTTGTAATAGAAAAAGACTCGCTTCTGTCGCATAAGCAGCAAGAGCCACTGTTGCTCCAGTAGTGAAGGCAGATACAAAAACCTCCACACCAAAGGACCCAAGCCTGGGGAAAAGTGTGTACATTGTTTTAATCTAATTTTTCGTTAGTAGCTGAATCAGTGACAATCCTTTTATTAAAGCACTTGTTTAAAAGTGCTTCTTAGAGCAGGCCACTAAGATTTTTGCAGATTTGCAGTTATGTGTAAGTTAATAGAAGTAGGTGCTCTGGGGACAGAACGGTTGAATTTGTGAGGGGAAAACGGCCACCAGAAGAATGGCATGAGTTGACAGATGGGAAAAAGGGCGAGGATATTAAAAAATATTGACGTTTCTGCAAACGACCAAAAATCAAGCTATTGTCCAGGGAGAAGTCTAGTAAGCTTACACTAGCTTAATGCGTAGGCTGGAAAAATAAGAAACACTGGCGATGGCAGCATTATTTTTTTCCTCAAGCCAGCAGTTTCCCCCTCTCCCCTCTCTCTTCTTTCCATCAATGAAGAAAGTATGTGTGCGAGCGGATATGCACGCATGTGTGTGTTTGTGTGTGTGCGTCCAAGAGATAAGCTGGGTAACTGGGTCCGGCCATGTCCTCCAATCCTGTTAGCATTAGCGATTAGCACTGGCTAACAGGCCCCTATTATGAGCAGCGGCTGATTCCACGCGCCTGACCCCACACATACAGTAAATACGCACATACACACTCACTAAGCTATAGGAAGGATTACCACTTGATCCTTGATTAGGAAGCCATATCTGCCTGGAAGTTGTGTGCGTATGTGTTAAAGGGAACTGTTGTGTATCTTTACATTTACGCACACTGATTGCTGTAGATTGGCTAAACACATTTAATATGGGCCATCATTCACTCTGTGTCCACTTTTGCACCATTCCAATGTGACTTTTGTGACATAAAAAATATTAAATCTGGAATTCTCTAGATCGGTATTTGTGTTTTGTCAGGTGACTATTTCCGATAACTGTCATTGTAACCTTGAGAAAGCTTTATGGAGAAAGGAACGAGGAAGAGGGTAACTCATCCTGACCCAGGTATGGGCTTGCCCTGGGCTACTCTCGTATTTTTAGCTGTCCAGCTTGCACACTCTTTCAAAATGACTAATTATCAGGCCATGACCCTCACAGAAGGTACCCGATGTTACTTCATACATGCGTTCCTTCACCCCTCCCTCCCTCTCCATCCATCTATCCCGACCTCCTTTTCTTCAGCTTTCAGAGACAAAGGTCTGGCCAGCTGGCATCTGTAGTTTTAACTCTCAATTTTTTGTTTAACTTAACATATATGGCTCTTTCTCTCTTTTTTGCATAATTTTTTAAAACCGAATAAGAATGCTTATCACTAGCAAACCTTACTTTTGTCTTTCCTCTTCAATCTCTTTAATGCCTTGCATGTTCCCTTGGAGTCAAAGGCTGTAGACAAAGAGCGTTACCATCATTGGATACAATTTCAAATATTGGGATTAAATGGCTGAATATAAAACATAGTGATTTGTGTGGCTCTATTCATATTTTCTCCTTCCTTTACACATGCAAATCGTGACCTTTTAGGGAGTAACCTGCTTAATGTTTGCATTTTCATATTGGAATCTGCTGTGCAGTGAATAAACCATGTAAGCCGGTGCATGTGTGTATTCCCTGAACTGCGTATTGTGCAACAATGCCGGTTCAGTATGAAAGTTTAATAAGCCTTTGGTGCAATGAGAGAAGAGGAGCTTTGGATCTTAACCTAACCTTTCCTTTGGCTCAGTCCCCCTCTACTGCCCATTAAACACACATACACGCCTCTCCCTAACTAAATATTCATGTTGTTGTTGAGTGAAGGTATATACCCAAGCAGATCCCAGATCCCCCTCTCCACCTACACCCCCTTTGAGGATGGATGTGCAAACAAAGAAACATACCTGTAACATGGATTTTTTTAAAAGGACAGAGGGCAGGCAGTGTTGTTTTAGCTGTCAGCACCTCCAAACCTCCAGCCGGCGTGTGGTGCAGAACGTGTCAGGGTGTAAAGCAGGGGTTAAGAGGTTCTCACACATCCATCATCTATTTCTCTATCAGTGGAATTGGCCCCTCTCATGTAATCCAGAGGGGGATCAAGCCAATGTTATGATTGGTTGGTCATCACAGAAGCTGGGATAGAAGTGGAAGAAAGCTTGACCCTGTGTCTTTTACTGTAGCCTGTCTTAGGTCCTGAGAGGATATAACAGAGCAGCAAGGAAAGTTAACATTGCTGAAAAAGAGTGATGGATACAATAGAAAAGCACATATTTGGCTATGTATTAGATAAAGAAAATCCACATTAAGCTCCTGCTGTCTGACATGATAGATATCTTTTAAATGATGAATAGACTTTCCCTCTGTTTCTGGGATCTGAAAATGAGGAGATTGAGACAAGATGATTAGAAGTCAGCTTCTTGAAAATACAACCAACCTATTCAATGCTGTACCCGCACACACTTAAAAAAACAAATGTTTGGCCAAATAGCCAAACATTACCAAAATAATTCCACCTGAGGAACGTTCGGCTCTGGTTTCAGCTTGTGTGGCCTCCTGTGCTATAGAGACTGTCCAACATTTTATGAGCTGGCATAGCTTGGATTCTGTCGTTCTGGCCAACTCAAACAATTGACAGCCTTTTCACTTAACGAGCAGTCACTCGATTCAATGTTCATGCACAATATATCATAATGGACCTTAATTTCTGCTGCTGCTGTTTTGGCTTTTGACTACTTCAACTTTAAGCCACTGTGCATTTTCGGTGTATGAATTTGATCTATTAGCAAAGCAAGCCTCGTTTTTTTTTAGCGTAGTTTCTACTTTTAAACACCTTTATTGGCTTAAACAATAGTCAAATATAAATCTTCCCGTAGCTTGATAACGCCCATCTTTGTATTGCTGTCTCTCAGGTTTCTTGCCTACCTTACCATCTTTATTCCCCTTGCCTCTCTGGCCTTTCAGTCTTTGTTCAATCCTATCCGTCTCATCTGTTTTTTCTAATCTCACTCTCCCTCTTTATCACTTTCTTGCTTCTTTTCATTTTCTCTCTCTACTTACAGATGTTCTCAGTGTCCCTGTGTGGATCCTCTTCCCTCCCTCTTCCTTTCCTTCTCCCTCATTGTCTCGCGTGCATATACAGTACACACTTAGACACGCTCACATGTTCTCTCCATCTCCACCCGGTGAGGAAATGCTCTTGTTCCCAGGCAGACTGGGTGGTCTCATGGGGAAGAAGGACAGATTGAAGAAGTTCATATGCTCGGACTTCAGTGGAGAAAAATAATAGTTGACATCAAAAACACGTGTTGTTGTGTGAGCCTCTTATCTTCCCGCGCTTTCATGTGTTTTTATTCATCATATTTTATTTCCTGTTTAGACTCTGCAATCCATCTTTGATGCATTCGCTGTCATCCGTCTCTTGGAAACTGTCCTGTGTGCAGAATGCATATTTTATAGTGTGATGTTGTGCACATATGCTGTTTTTCTGGACATGTGTGGAATATGCAATAAAGGAATCTGCTCCATATTTCCTTGTTTGACTGTGGGCATTCCGGGGGATGGAGGTACGGGAGAGAAAGTCTGACTGAGATTGATGGGGGAGGAGGTTTGCAAACAGGTAGAGGGAAGGAATAATGAGAGGGAGAGAGAAAGAGGAAAAGGAGGGGTTGGAAAGGAAGATCGCGCAAGAGGGTGAGGCAGAGGAATGTGTGAAAAGACCAAGGCAGACATGTCAGGGAACAAATTGAAAATGCCAATTTCACTTTAGCCCCCACCAGCTCAGGCACTTACAGGCCAGCCCCGGCCTCTTATTCCATGTGTAAATGAATGGTGCCCACAGAATAACACACAATCACCTCTCTCTATCCATCTCGCCCTCCCTATTTCTCCTTCACCCTCGCTGCAGTGCTATCCTCTCTCCACCTCTTGTTCCTACTCACTTCCTTCCTCCTTCTTTTCACCCTCCTTTTTTAAATGTCAGCTCACACTCCACATGTCCCCTGATCACTCCACCTCTGTCTTTCCAACCCATCACCCATTCCAAACATCTTCCAGTCTTTAACCATTGCCCTTCGCTTAGTTGCTCTCTTTTCCTGCACTTTTCTTTAATATTTACAGTAGCTTTCTGTGAGAGTTATAATTGTTTGATATTCTGCAGGCCAGCTCTCAGGTGAAGTTACTCAGGGGTAAAAAACATCTCTTCAAAAGTGCATGGCTATTGGCTACTAAATAAATCAGAGCACAGAATTGTGACTGAAAAAACCGAAAGAAAATAGTTTCCCCAAAAAAATAAACCCTAAAAGCTAGTTTTGAGATACATGGAGACATATTCTTCATTTTGATATTAGCATCTCTGCCTTCAGGTCCCGCTGAATGTAAATGATCCGATAGCAAAAAGTAAAGAATGAATTAATCCGCCATTCACACATTGTAACATTGCTGTCCTCTCATTTCCTTATCTTCTCTAAGAACATTTCTCGGCCCTCAAATACATTCCAATTCTCTATTATTACAGATAGTCAGGATACATCTCACATTGGAGTGGCTGATATCACATAGTGGCAAAGTTGTAGCTAGATTCAATCTGTGAGAGCCCCAAAGCCTCAGGATAGGGTTTACACATGGGATTGTATCGCCACTTCACCAGAAGAGAATAGTCCTGCTATCTCTCAGCCCGAGGCCATCCGAGATAGTGACCATAACACTGGTAGTGAGAGTGACTTTGCCCCCTTTGACTGACAGAGACATTAGGTCAACATGGACCAACTGAAGACTAACCAGCTCACAGTCTCTCGCTATCTAGCGTCTGTTTAATGTTGTATGACAGAAGGCAAATGAATGGATTAGTTAATTTGCAGAATGTGTCTCAGATTAGAGGCTGTTCAGTTCCTGATGAATAAGTATTTTCACATGATTGTGTGTTTACCTCAGTGTCTGGCTGCTATGTGTACGTGAGGTGGGGATTGGGGAGAGGATGTAACTTCTAAAGTGGCATTTTATTTGCCCGTGATAATCGTCGTTGATAAATGATGAGTTAGGAGCGTGGTGGGGCTCTCTCAGGAGCTCTTTCTCTGCCATTACTGCTGTTTACACACCGCCATCACATCGCCGCTTTTGAAGCTTGTTGTCTCATTTAAAGCAATTCCATAAAACTCATTTACGCCGTCGACGAGTCAATTACATTTCAACCCTTATTAGTTCAGGATGCAAAAATGAAATTAGATGAGAATATTATTGTTGGAGATATATTAAGGCTTTTCATTCATCACTGGGATGGAATGAGTCATGCAGTGATGGGGATTCCAATCTCTTAATCAACTCCGCGCTCCGCCAGGCAGCGGAGGATGTGCTGCGTGTTAAAATCACTATAAAGCCTGTCTCTCATCATTCATTTTGATGGCCCTTCAGCTGTGTGAGCACTGCAGTGTATGAACTGAGCCTGCTCTCAATGTTTGAGTTCTCTCTCTTTTATTGATTGAATATTTAATTAAAAGGCCTACAATGTCTTACACTGATGTTATTCATGTATGGACATTATTTTGTAAGGTAATAAGTGAGTATGAATGCTCATATGTTTTTTTTCTATTTCAGTATGCCTATGAGGGCAATGACATCAGCGACCTGCCGGTGGATTTGTCTGTGGTCTGGAACGGAAACTTTGTCATCGACAACCCGTTCAACATCCAAGGTGAGTTAATGTGCTGTTGTGCATTATTGATCATTTTTTGTATCTCTTCATGTGTCTTAACCTTTAACCTGAGACACTGTAGATAATCCATCACGTTTCAAAAGTTGTGTGTATATGTCAGCTTAAACCATGGATGACGCAGCATCTTAAAGAAAAAATAACTCGCAGGAACTTATACGTACAATAGCTTTGTGACTTTGAAAAATCAGCTCCGACTGCATAGTAAATCATTTATATTGGACTAAAACTCCTTGGCCAGCACAACCGTTTCAATTGATATTCTTGGTCTGTAAAGGGTTCTAACTCTGTTATTTACTATGTATTTGTGAGTAATTGTGTACGGACGTACTGGAATAGTTCTCCATTAAACTGTTTGCACGTTGTTCATGTGTTGTATCAACATTAAACTTTGCAACTGGAGGAACCTACTCGAATGCTGGCACTCACAACTGTTTCAAGAGAGGACACGTACTGTACACAAAGTCATTTGTGTTCACTAATACATATATTGACTCTTTTGTCATTGCTAATAGGTAGCAGATAAGTAGTGGTAGCATCTCACAGCTGTAGCTAGCTGATTGATAAACCAGTGTGACAATGAGCAATTTAGACACATTTTGTCTGCAACTGAGCATTTGAATCTGTTGAACAATGTTTACAATTTACAGTTTTTGCATTGCATACTAGAACTTCTCCCTGCAATGAACACTGTTACACATTGAATTGTATTGTACTGTAATTTATCTTGCAAGAAAAATGTTTTATTACACCCCTATTGTGATGGTTCCAGAAGTACACACTTAAGCTGACAGGTATTATTATAAACAGTGTGTGCAGTACTGTTTGTACAATATATCCACTATTTAAGCAGCATTATAGTTTGTACACCACTGTATAACCACACCTCGCTCCCGTTGGAGAAGACAATGAGATCATGTCTGTTGGATATAATTACGGATAGGACCGTCTTTATGATGCCGTCTCCATAATTATTGTGGCCTGTACAGCACGGCAGGGGTCTGTAACATTATTCTCCAGCTGTGAGGTAACATAATCTGCAGCTAACACTGCGTTCGATACTTCATGTTGATGACACAAAGAGTTTGTACAGAGGGATCTGCA
Source organism: Dissostichus eleginoides (assembly GCA_031216635.1). Taxonomy (NCBI): domain Eukaryota; kingdom Metazoa; phylum Chordata; class Actinopteri; order Perciformes; family Nototheniidae; genus Dissostichus; species Dissostichus eleginoides. Next base: position 13,931,469 of record CM062265.1, read on the forward strand.
TTTTCTCGGCCTGTTTGTTAATCTTTGATGGTCAAAGACGCAGCAAGGATTTGTGTGTATTATTTCAGTTTAGAAGATGTTACATCTCTAAAGCCTGTGAAGCTGTGCTCATTGCCATTTTGTCAGTAATGTAAGATAACACCACAGAGTCACTTTGTTCCACTTACTGATGTCACTCCCTGTAGTCTAAATGCAGGCTGTTGAAGTCTCAAATTTCACATATTTCTCTGGCTGCTGACTCTGGTAATATGTATGTGTTTGTAACCTATACCAAACATGTGTGTATGAACATAGGGACCCCACTGTTATCCCCTATAATGGGGTGTTTATATTCATAGAGCCAACATAGGATGCTTTGACAGTCAGTGGCTCTCCCAGAGACAAAGTGTTTCTAAATGGCATCTGTTAGACGCAGCAGTATTGACATCGCACAATATCAGCGGCACGCATCAGTGTCTCTGCATTGTGTAAATCTCAAGTGTAAATCTCCTAAAGTGCAACTGGAGGCGACCCACAGCCCCCCTCCATCTATCTCTCTTCACCACCAGCCCCTTCCCCATTTCTCAATCACGATAATCATCTGGTGTAGAGTGAGCAATACTGACTTAAAATACTGATATGTTAATGTAATTAGAGAGTCGTTTAACAGACAGTAATTGGTACAGGGTTGCTTTAAAGCTGCTCCATGACCAATGGGATTTGGGGATGGAATAGCAGAGAGAGAAAAAAAAAAGATTTGCTGCACCAATCCTGAGGCCTTTGGGAAATAGTATTTTGACTTGGTGACATTGGAGAAGTTTCTGATTTTTTTTGCAAAAGTTGAAAAACTTGCAATGGACCTATTTGGTTGATCTTGAAACCTTTCCACAACTCAGGCTGTTTGTGGACTTAGTTAGAATGGTGAAGTTACTTTATTCTCTCATTGGCTTCGTCCCCCCTCTTCATTTCCTGTCCCTTTCTTCTTCTTTTCCTCACCAGCCCACCTATATAAGTGCTACGCCCTGAGGGACAGCTGCGGGATGTGTCTGAAGGCGAACCCCAGGTTTGAGTGCGGCTGGTGCGTACAGGAGAAGAAGTGCTCCATGAGGCAGGAGTGTACTCCTCTAGAGAGCACTTGGATGCATGCCACCACAGGAAACAGCCGCTGTGCGCACCCCAAGATCATCAAGGTAAGCCATGATCGTAGCAACACATGCGGCTCAGCACATAACTCCGTATATCAGCACAGTATGCTCCTGAAGCCCAGCAAGTTAACACATTCCTGACTGCACATGAGTCCCTGCAAGTACACACATGCTAATATTAAATTGGATTAAAAGTGTTAAGTGCAGTTGATTTATTACAAAAACATGGAGCTTTCCAGGGCAATATTGCTTTTTTCATCCAGAGTTTACATATGGGGTTAAGAAAAAGAGCAGAAATGATTTTATATGTACATTTTTCAGCTAGATACATAAATAAAAGTAGAACCTCTTATTGCCAGAAGAATTTAGCTGACGCCGTCTCAAGACATTAACACCCCCTCAAGACATTAACACCCCAAGGTCTGTGGGACCAGGGTACTGCCCACTCTTAAATCAACATTACATTTAGCTGCTAAATCCAAGCTATAGAAAAACCCTTCTCTTACCTACTGTATGTTAAAGTTAAAGCAGACACTTCAGCTGTTATTTGGTGTGCGTTGCTCAGCAACTCGACCTCGTAAACAACAAACAAGTCAAGGATTTTTCAGGACAGGAGTAAAAAGGGAGGGGGTTCAAGTGACAGAATGCCCTTTGTGACAAGGTTATATTAACTACTTGTTGGACAAACTGTGGAACTAAAAACTTGCCTTTTGCAACGAATCTAAGCTTTGCAAAAATCAGCTCATTAGTAATTAAAAGTTTACTAAAACAAAAGTTCAGAAATCCCTACCCGTGCTGCGTCATTGTTTGGCCTCAGCGAGTGAAGGTAGAGGGGAGGCGGTCGGAAGGATAGACAACTTAGAAGCCATCACCATGACGGCAACCACAACACAGATGGGTCGGCCAGGAGGAGGCAGTTCACACACACCAAGACTGAACACACAGACATGATTAGAGATGATGGCTGCACACACACACACACACACACACACACAAACACACACCTGAGTAGGCAGAGAGGGTGTTTGTCTGTTGTGTGTGTGTTTGCAGGAGGGCGACAAAGAAACCGAGTGTGGAAGTGTGCTGCTAATTGTGTGCCACCATTGGCGCAGAATGTGTGCGTGCACGTGTGCATCTGACAGGCTGGGCGAGCTAAGGCTTCTAAACACCGTGGCGTACCCATCTGTTGCCACTGGGTAACCGTGGAGGTGGTCCTCGTCTGACTGTGACCTGGGTCACTGTCACTACAGCTCTCCACTGGGACAGACACACACATGCACACACACAAAGAGCCACGCACCGCTGTGTGAGACGTGTCTAAACGTTCAAGCCTTCCACTCGTTCTCATTGGTCTTTCCTTTCCTCTCATTGGTTTTCCTCCAGCTTTCAACGCATTTTTTGCCCTTTTCTGCTAATTTAATTTTATCTCACATCAGACGAACAATCATCTGAGTCAAAACGAGGGACATTCCTCTCTATTTAAATAAGTGTGAAATATATGTATGGTTTAAAATGCATGCCCATTTCACCGATGCAGACTTGTATGGCTGGAGCCCTCAGAACATTTCCTATATGACACGGGTTCGTCTCTCTGAATGCGTAATGGAGATATTGGATAATTGGGGCACTGGCAGATAGATAAATCCGTTCGCTAATGCTCTCTCTCTCTTCTTGCTCGCTTCAGTTATCTCTTTGAAACAAGCGTACAGAGGCAATTGGGTTTTGTGTGCGTGTATGTATGAGAGAGATGGGGGGGTGGTTGAAGAGGTGAGGTGGGGATGAGTGTGTGTGCGCAAACATGTGCTCCTGCATGCATATTGAGGGGTAAATCCTGGCCTCAGGGCAAGATGTTGGTGGCAGTCAAAGAAGCAGGCGTATAGAGCTTCAAAAACCGCAGGAGGAGAAACATTGCAGGTTTGAGAACATCGAAGAGACAAAGAAGAATAGAAGAAGGGAGAGATATAACTGGTGGAGGCGTTATCTCCACCTCACACTGCCAGCCTTACCTCTCCTCTCCACCTTTGACATTTACAATGTGACATTTAATGCTAAAAGAACATCTGCAGGCGACAAAGAAAAGCTCTTTCTTTTCTTCTGCCATTTCATCACCAAAGAGCATCACATCCACCACACAAATTGAATATTACTCCACTTTTTACAATCCCGCTTTTCCTGTTTGTTTTCTGCTATATTCAGGCGCTTTGTTATATGTTGCCGCACGCTAGCTTCTGTGTGGCCATAAGCTAGCGTATTAGCCACACATTTCGTTTGGACTGGAGAATGTGTGTTTGATCGGGAAGGAAACTCCACTGGAGAGGGAGTGTGACCGCACACACAACATACACATTAAACACACAGCTATCCAGAGCTCTCAGAGCAGCAAGCGTTGAACCCATTTGGTGTCATTTCCAAGTGTGCTAAGGCCCATTTGACGTCGTTCAATAGTGTGCAGTTGGGTACCGTTCCAGCAATGTCTCTGGCACCTAAGCACTGTTCTCCAAACACGGCGATTTATGTTTTAGGCTCAGAATGATTGGGTTTAGACCAGTAATTTAGCTGTTAGGCTGTTAATGCGCTATTTTTATTGTGCTGCATTTTTCTCCTCTGCACTGCCATTGTGCACTAAGATTAATTAGTTCTCCTTTCACAACAAGCAGACACACAGTTTGTGTGAGAAAGCACGCACACGCACACTTGTTCAGGCTCCCAAAGGCAAAACACACACACACACACACACACACACACACACACTCTCTGAGAAGCCTATTTTCAGATGTAAAACGTTTAACATCAGAGATAAAAAAAAAAGCTACAGCATACAATGCATGGCTTCTGTGGTATCCTCAAAATCAGAGCCACACACACAACTACAAACACACACACACACACACAACAACACGCACACACACGCACACACACGCACGGTGCTGTCTTGCAGTGTAGTGCAGCAGTGTCCTAGTACTGGCCTTGGATGCTGCGTGGCCCTCCATCATCCATCATCTCCTGCCTGCCTTCTCCTAGGGGACAGGAAGAGCATTACATCTAGCCCTTAGAAACCAATTAAAACAACACAGGCCATGCCAGTGTGTGTGTCTGTGTGTTGGGGGGTGATGTGTGCATTTTTTGTGTTTAAGTATGTGGCACACTTCAGAGCTCCGTGCTTTCTTGCTTCATTGTGATCTTTTCGTCGTCATACAGTTTCACAGCTTGTGTACTTGTGAATGGCCAATGGTTTCTCCTGCATGCATTGTTAGACTCCAATATTGGCCTTTACCAGACCTTTTTTATCCCTCTACCTCTCTATGTTCTTGTCATGTCTTTTTTTTCTTGTCCCCTTCTTTTCTTTCAACCATTTTCCTTTCCTTTATAAGCCACTCGATCATTTTGTATTTCCTTTCCTTCCCTTTCAATTATGTTTCATGTATCCTATGTTTCTATCATCTCCCTCTTTTCCTTCCTTCTTCCGTCAGCATTGAGACACATGTTTTTTCTTTACAGACCTTTATTGACAGGGCCTCTGTGATTAGCATTTTGTGTTTTTTAGGGCTAAACAATAAGTGTAATTGCTACAGCATTGAGAGAAATAATAATGCAAGCCATTGCTGAGGAAATCTTTTCACTTATTATTGATGTGTTATTATAAAAGTAATATTACAGCTATATGTGTGCCATTATGTTATAATCTGAGCTATTTTTTTAATGATCATACCATTTAAAAATGCTTTTAATGTTCAGCTACAGTAATCTGTTTGGCCCGAGTGTGATTTTAACTTCAGTACCACTTTAGTTTTTATTATTGTAGGGACTATTGAGCATCACTGTAAACATTTAGTGATATAGGCCCACGTTATCCCTGTCATCACTCACTTTTTTTCCTCCATTAGTTTGTGACTTTTCATTTTTGAGAGTCTTACACAAAGATAAACTTCAGAAACCTTGTGCCTTGCTCATATTGTCATTCTCTGTGTCCCCTGCTTCCCCTTTATCCTCCTCCTCTTCCTACAACTAGCAGATGCTATCTGTGCACTGCCGCTCCTCTGGCCACAATAGGCCTCACACAAAGCCTCCGACACAACAGGACAAGTCGGAGAGGAAGAGAGAAAAAGGGAATTTGAATGGGTGTTGAGCAAGAGGAGAATAGAGCGAGTGTTTAGGCTGGTGGCTTTTATCAAAAAGGGTTTTTTGTTTGTGTTGTTCAGTGGTGGATGTAACAACGTGTGAATGTGTGTGTGTGTGTGTGTGTTGATAAGCCAGTTCTATAAGAAAAAGACAGATTTGATTACCATATCTGAAGATTGTGGCTGGTGCACTACTGTGTTCCACTCACTCTTAGTCTCCAGCTAAAATAAATACATTCAGGCACATTGACAAAGACAGAGAGTGGATTAAAAAGTCACAAGTTCGGAGAGAAAGAGGGAAAGGGCGAGGGAACAAGGAGGGATGTTCATCAAAAGCCTAGCTGGTGTAAGATGGAAAACACTCCTTAATTATATCACTGTGGCATTTCAGTTCTGGCCTGCATGACACTGGGCTTTGTTCACTTTGTGTGTTTCTGTTAGTGGTGTCCTGAACACCTGTGGCTCATACCAGCCCGCCACCTTTTCTATAATGATGTTAGACTGGAGATAATTGTCAGGTACTAGGTGGAGAAATAAAGTTATGGAATGATCTAATTTATATGCGAAACAGTAGATACTGTACACCTAAAGACAATATATATATTTTGTGTTCTTGTCGAAAGTTAGATAACAAGATATATACCTTATTATCTTATGTCTGGAGAGTTAATGAGTTAATTAACACATGGTCAACATACACACATGCTTGAAGACTAAATTAACCATCTGCTCACTAGCTTCGTCTTCACTTTAGATGTGAGAGTATTCTTGTGTCACTTGCAACATTGCACATTAAACTATTTTCTAAAATGTCAAACTATTCATTTTTTAAGTTGGCACCAGTGCACTCTTTAGGCTTGTTATGACCTGTTCCACAAAGGGTGTTGACAAATGAAACAGCCAAAGGTAATACTAATGTTATTACCAATTCCTTTCACTGGAATTGTTGCTACCCGTGGACTTGAAGACAGAGGCCAAGTCAATATACATGGTGCTCTGGCCAAGAACTTTGGTCAAATATGACAAACGATTTTGCAACACAAACAAATGACTTCTACTGTTTGCCTTTCTGGTTTGACCAGAGCTTTTGCTACTACATAAATAGTTTTAAAATACTTTTCTGGCACTTAGCCCCCTCTCACTATTGTGTGCTATATATCGACGCTTACTTTATTATGGACATAAAACAAAAAAATTATTTGGATATATGTTTTTGTGCACTTGGGGCATGGTACTGAAAAGTTAAAATGGCTGACCTATAGGGGCTTAATCACTGATCATCCATCGTATGCTTCCTTTGTGGCAAGCAAGGTCAAAGAGTGACCTTACCCCCTCTCCAAAACAACCTTCCACCAGCATCTCATCCCCTTCACCCTCCTCCCACCCTGCTGCGACAAATGACCCACCCCGCCACACGTCAGGTTCTAATCCAATTAGCTTTAGCCCTAATTATGCTAGTAATGACTGATTACCAAAGGAGCCATTGTCTGCGTGACTGCCTGGATGAATGGGGCTGTGATTGGCGACTGGGCTAGCCTTGGGTAGCCATTAGCACCTCTGCACACCTTTCAAAGACCTCTGGGGGAAATATGTGGAGCAGAGGTCGCTGTGCGCAGTAATTGTGTTCAGTAGATTAATCGTCAGAAGGTCAAATGAGAGATGTAAGTGAAGGCTGGATGGGTGGGTCCGGGTTAAGTGTGTGAGTTGGCAGGTTGGGAATGTTAGCCTGAGTTGAGGCGGACTTAATGGATCCGAGGTCATTTTTCATCTCTCTTAATGAGGTAGCAAGTATCTGATTCATTGAGAATGGGAGATGACCATAATGACTTAAGTAAACCGTCATTCATGCTGACACGTAATATATTTTCTATGATGTACTGCTTTGGGTAAAAATCGATCGTCCCATATGTTGTTCTGGCTAACATATGTTGTTCTGGCTAACATATGTCCTTTTCTAATGTTTCCTTCCAACCAGTTGACTCCGGAGACGGGGCCCCGGCAGGGAGGAACCATGTTGACCATCATGGGGGAGAACCTTGGTCTGCAGTTCAAAGACATCCAGAACGGAGTCCGCATCGGCAAGGTGGCCTGCAACCCTCAGGAGGACCAATACATCAGTGCTGAGCAGTACGTTGACACTATCTTTGTCTGAATCTGTCTTCTCCCACCCCTCACTCTCGGCCTCCCTGTTTCTAAGACTCTCTTCTCCAATGCTTGTCTTTGTCCAATATTGATGTGACACTGAGTGCTTGGCACTACACTGCAACTCTCTCTCAGACCTCTGTTTCAGTGAAAACTCCACCGGTTAAACTCCACTCTCCTCTTACAAACAAAACCAATTCATAACTGGCAGGTTCCTACCGTGTTTGGTACTGCCAGTAGATTAGTGCAGTCAATGTAGATCTGACAGTAGCTGAGTTTAAGTGCACCCTTTATATCACTACTAATCAAAATGATAGCTCCATCAGAGTTATATTACCTTATGTAATCACCTTCAGAATTAATTTGGCCCGTTCTGAGAGAAATGTAATGGCATTTGAAGTGGGCCGTACATATCTTCTATAAAACTCCTCCACAGATGAGAGCTTGTCATGTTAACGCTCCCTCTGATTAAATGATGTTTACTGCTTTCTGGGAAATTCAGAATCACGATGATTGCTGCTGGGTGAACTTAACTCCCATTTAATAACTGAAGTAGTATTTTCTAAGAAAGTTATTGTTTTTTTTTACCGGCAGTAAACACACAACGATCCTAGTTGTCTCTTGATAAATATCATGGGAAATGAGTTATTAGATTTCATTCAGAATAGGTAAAAATAGACTTAATAACAGCAAGTGTGACGCTGGCACTGCCATACAATAACTACCCAGAAAGATCTGGGCCTTCAGTGAAACTGCTAAATAAGTAACCATTTTTATTTTCTGTTAAATTCATCTAGAAGCAGAGAAAATACAATTTAGGGCGAGGAAAAATCGGGGCTGCTCATCACAGCTGGAGGTGTCCTAAATATTCCATTTCCAACTATGTAGCTGTCATTTGTACACAAATGCTCCATTTACTGAGTTTTGCTGCACAGTCCCAGCAGATTTGGTTTCCCTGCCCCCTCACTAAGAAAGAAACTAAGAATTGTATGGCTTTGATGATTTGACAGGCACAACAACACGATGCTCTGCATTTCTCGTCTGCGATGACGGGTGTCGAAATATCATAGTGACATGTCAGCCTTGATTTCTAATTTACAACCTCATCCATTGTATTGACGCAGAACATCACATTTCTTTCACTCCGGCATGGAGCCGTGGAGTAATATTAGGATGTTCTTGTAATTATTTCTTCACCACATGTTAATTTTGTCCTAGCGATCAAATCCAAAACCACCACGGTGTCTATGTTTAACCCCGTCAACCCCTTAACGCTGCATTGGCCAGTTGCCATAGCACCGCAGTAAAAGAGGGCGTGGCTGGCAGTGAGGCTGTCATGCTAATTAAAAGTGATGTTAGCCATACGCTGGCATTAGTGGTCCGTTGCTCTCCTCATTCCCCTGACCCTATCAGATCTGCAGCAGAAGAGACAGAACAGGGTTACGGGACTGACAGCCTAGTTCAAAGGTCAGCTGGTGGAGGGGGGGAATAGAAGGGGCCGCACTGACTGTTGGGCGAAATGTAGACTCTTTTTTATCTTGCTCTGGCTATCTCTTTCTCTCTGAAAGCACTTGTTCTTCATCCAGCCTGTGCAAATTGAATTGCAGGAAAATGCAGCACTTCTGGCCCTTTTAGTATTAGTAGGCTTGTCATTCACCTCTGTCATTAAATATTCACGAGATTCCACATTGAGAAGTCAATTATTGCCGGCAGTGAGGAAAAACAGAACCTGGTATAACCTTTTTATTGCCTTATTAGTGAATTCAGTTTGACAATTTGGCATATGTTTAATTTTTAACCATCAAATTCCACCGGAGTTATTTGATTGAGGGAGGTATAATTCCTAATGTTGTTATCCTTACAAATGCACTGTGAACTTTCTGTCTCTCTAACCACGTAATAACAGCTCAATGTAGCCACCTGTCATCTGTGCAGTAATGAGGCGAGCGAAGCCGCAGTTTCTAACTGAGAGCTGTCCAGCATTTTAATCATGTCATAGTGGGAGACCTGGGAATAAATGAAAGAGAAAATAAAAACAATGGAAACAAACGGCATCGGAATGTGAAATTCACTGTGGCCGCAGTTGCCATGGCCACCTGCAGGGAGGATGGAAGCAGGAGAGTTAATAACTCATCTCGGGGAGGGAGGGAAGCTGGGGAGATGCGCAGGATATGAGCTCGTTCAATTAATCAGCCTCTCCCACTTTAACCCCCTCTCTCTCTTTCCTTCCTTCTTTCTCCCTCTCTCCTGTGCACTATCGCCCTTTCTCTCTGTCTCATTCCTTCGCTGTGGCTAATTAACAGTCAAGTGTGTCTCCAGTGTGTGAAACATGAAGGAAGTGTGTGAGTTCACCCTCGGGCTACACTGCCACTCCTTCCTTCATTCAATCATTTCTCCAGTGGATTTTCATTTGGCCAGCCAGCACCCAGGGCCAAGTGTGAAGCTTATGGTTCTACAGTACGCACTAATACACACACACACACGCACACACACCATTTCCCACTGCTTTTTGTTATCTTTATGAACGAGGCTTTAGAAACAGTTTATTATTTCCCCCTCTGTACCTTCTTAACTTGGCCTCTGTCTTCCTTCCATCTCATTATTAAGCAAACATGGAAGCAGATCTCTTAACATCCCCACATGTTTTTGTGTTGCTGTGATTATAGTACTCATCTCTCCACCTCTGTGTTTCACTTTGTTTTTAGGATTGTGTGCCGGCTGAATGATGCAACAGGTTACAGAGTGCAGGAGGCTCAGGTAGAAGTGTGCGTTAGGGACTGCATTCACCCAGACTACAAAGCCATCTCAACCAAGGCCTTCACCTTTGTGGTAAGTTTGTGTGTTGGATCGAATTATAGCAAAGACAAGATTTTTGGATGTATTTTGATGTTATTTTGGAAATCTTAGGCGCCCAGCAGCCATGATTTATTCACCTTTACTCTGCCTGTGTCTCTCCTTAGTCTCCGTACTTTACACGGGTCCTTCCTTCCACTGGGCCGCTGTCTGGAGGAACAAGGATCACTATTGAAGGCAGTAATCTCAACGCAGGCAGTTCTGTAGCTGTGAAGATAGGACTCAACGCATGCCGCTTTGAGAAGTAAGCAAATCCAAAATATGTAAAAAATGTATGTTTGTTTGTTAGCTCATAGTTGATAACAATTTGAAGTGATACAAGTGATTGAAAACATGTATACAATTATTTAAATATCTATGGAGAACAATGTACGTGTAGTGTTACTTTTGCAAGACTTGAACATTGAACGTAGCTGATTTTGTTACTGAAAAACAGGGTAAAATGTAAAAAATGGTGTCATTCAGGCAAGTTTATTTTTGCGTTCCTCTGGGGACAATTACAAGTCATAATGATTTATCCAACCATTTTTACTTTTGCCACATGCCATCTCTTCCTGCTTTGATAATTATAGTAATTCCCTGTTCCATGTTTTACAAAAAAATACCTTTTGGTCGCTACCATTGATTTTCAGAAGGTCTAGAAAATGCTGCTGGCAAGGGGATGACCTGCAGCACTGTAATTCACAGCAATTGAGAGAATGACAGTGTAGCCTTTCTCTGGGAAGCTGATATCATTGTTCAGTTTAGCTGTGAGTGATTTAAGTGCATGGCCCACATTTGGTCAGGGATATGACTATAATTTGTAAGGAATGATATGGTGTTGCTGGTAATTGGTAAGTCACATTATTTCCTGCTTTGAACTCATGTTTGAATTTTTTCTCTAGTTTTTAGAATACTCTGCCACCGTTATCTTTTCACTGTTCCTCACTCCGTAAGAGATTGTGCCAGGATTTAAAGAAGAGGAGACAAAGATTCAATTTGATATGACTCTAATTCCTTGAACCAGGAACTGTATTGTTTCCTTGAGTCCCTTCCTGGCAAAGTGACAGCAAACTGAGCTCTGGACTCAATCCACTCATGTACGCTGTCTTGCAGATGGCAGAGAAGAGAAAGCAGAAAATATTGTCAGTGAACTAAAACAAGCACCTATATACTGAAAGGAATTTCCATACAGACTAGCGAAAGAGACTACTGGTCACAGTGAGAACAGTTTAACAGTCTTCCTATAGATATTCCCATTGGAACTGAGGCACTAGTGTTTGTTCGTGTTTTTTCTCTTTCTTGTTTCTCTTTTAGAGCAAGTTCTCTGTATCACTGGTGTTTCTTTATAGTGGTTCCCTTCTCCCAGGCAACAAGTGACAGGTTTCACTAATGAGCTTGGATCTATCAAGCTCTTTTTATATCATATCAAAAGAAAAAGTAAAGGCCAATTTAAAGCTCTGTAGCCCATCCTGAGAAAGGTGAACTTGATAGTCCTGGCCTTTCATTCGCTGAGCAGCAATAACCTTTATGGCCAAAGTAATGAACTGGTTGAGTCCATCTCTATAATGTGTCTTTGTATTCATTGGGGCCCCCGCTTTAATCAAAACCTATTTACCCCAAGTCACTCATCCTCTTATCTCCTTCTGCAAACCCGTTTCTTTCCTTTTCTTTTCTTCCTTTTTTTCGAATCCCCTCTTGGCTTTCTTTTGTGTGGCCGCAACCTTGTCAAAAATACATACGCGGCACCACAGGCGCTCTCGGCGGCGACAGTGTTGTGAAAACGGTTGCCATGGAAACGTAGCACTAGTGGAATGTAGAAAACTAGTTATGTATTTTTTAAACCGTCCCCTTCATTTTTTCCCCTTCTATCTTCGCCTCTCTTCAGTCCTCTCTCCGAATTGCCTCATGGGAGAAGGCAGGCTTCTTTCCCACAAAGATGACCAATGCTCCCGTTTTTTTAAATTCTGCTTTCTTTTGCCATTTTTGCCCAGCCTCCAAACCCGCTGCACCACTCTGCAAAATCCTCCAAAATTGTTTTTTGCTATTAGACCTTCTCCGTCATCCATGTTTCTGTGGATTTCAATCCAACGGCAGATAACGGAGGAGGATTTGTGTACCAATCAGCTTTCCTACTCCTGTCCTGCCTTCATATCTGCATAATGCACACACACCCATTTACTCACACTTGCAGTGCACTGTTGGATGTTAGCAGACGACAAATGACACAAAACACATACTTACACAATGTTAATCTTCTACGGAGACTTTATTTATATGCAAATTCAGACTTCTTCAGAGCCATAGCACCTGCTCCACACACTGGTATGCACACACACACACGCTCATGTGCTGTCTCGCAGGTAGCCATACTCCCGATGCTCGGCCAGCAGCATCTCCCCCCTGGAAGGGGGAGGGGACGGGGGAATGAGCCACTGGAGTGGAGCACAAAGTTTCTGGCAGTGGCACAAAGTTTCCCAGCAGGTCACAGCTGGCCGCCTGTCTGCTTGGGAGGGAGTTACATCACACAGAGAGACGACCAGCCTGATCTGCCACTTCAGATCTATCAGCCAGAGAAAGCGCAGGAGGGAAGGAGAGACATAGAGAGAGAAAGGGAGAGGGAGAGAGAGCTTTGAAGTACAGCACTCTGTGATTCGGATGATGAAACCACGGCTGGACAGACTGAAAGATGTCAGCCTTGTGTATAGGCAACTGTGTCACCATTTTGCGTGTGTGTGCAAGCCTTTTGTCGCAGCTGATAAATAATTTATGAGTTATTTAAGGGATGAAGTAGGATTTTTTTTTTTTTTTGGTCCCTTGCACTTGCTTGAGATTTTATTCGGTGTGTCTGTCTCTCAGCCTGTCAGAGAGAGGCAGCTCCTAAATACTCAAAATCCTTTTCAAGATCTTCTGGTTTTAAGCACACAGTCACCTTTAAGAGAGACTGTTGAAAGTAACATCTCTTTTTCTCTCCCTCTCCTGTCCTCCTATCTCTTTCATCTCCTGCCCTTCCAGGCGGAGCAACAAGGAGATAGTGTGTGTGACCCCATCAGGACAGGTCTCAGGAACTACTCCGGTCATGGTGGACATCAACTCTGCCGAGCTGAGGAACCCAGAGGTCAAGTTCAACTACTCAGACGATCCCACCATCCTCAAGATCGAGCCCGACTGGAGTATCGCCAGGTGAGGACACAATCAGGTCCTTTCCGTTAGCTGGTCTGGGCGCAGCAAAGATGAACTTTTAGAATGAATGTGGAGGATTTTCTGTGATGATTGGAAGCTTTAAGCTCTTTCAAAACTAAGACTGCATGATTGATTAATTCCAGATACTGCTTACATCGTTCATGTCAACCCTGATAGTGATACACACTGAATAATTCAGGTAAAAGGTTTGAAAACGGGCCAATTTTTTCATAAATAGATGTAATTTTCAGATTTGACTATCTAACTCCATCTGCTATCATTGTATTATATCATATGATTATTTAATTATCTATAATTCACATCAACACACTGTTTGATCAACAATTCAGCTTGATGCGCATCTATAGAACAGATACAAATGCATCTATACATTAATTATCCATGATGGTGGACGTGCTATACATTAATGCATTTTTTCAAGGAGCATAGCCAACTAAACTGGAATATGAACTCCTCGAGAAATACTCCACGGCTGGGTCCCGAAGCAACAACTAACTAAATATTCTTCTCCATTTCCACTCTGTTTGCTTTTCAAAGGCATATTATTTATTCTGTTTATCATTATGTTTCAAAAGTAAATGTTTGAGAGCAGGAACAGCAGTAAAGTAGCTTCCTGAAGCATCGCACTGCTACAGTTGATGAGCTGCAGCAGAGATGTATCTGTAAATATTACTTGACTTATTGAAATGAGATTGCATAGCCACAGGAAGATTTCCTGTGCAAACACAAGCTGTGTTGTGGAGGGGAAAAAAACCTTGGAGCTTCCAAGTGCTAATGGTCTCACTAGCATGACCTACAAACTCCATAGCTCAGAAACGAAGCCAGCACACACACAAACACACTGTTGACTGTCTCATTTAACTTCAAAAGTATAGTTCCAGGAACTTGTCATATATTATTTCTAAAGTCAGTTTTTTTTGTTGCATTTACATAAAATGCTCTTTACAGGCTATATTCAAACAGTGGATGCATCCCAATAAATAGCCATGGATCTTGGTGGAGGTGCGGTTTTTCCAACAGACTCTTTGTCTGTTCAGACAGTGTAACAATCCACTCCTGCATTATCGCAGGGGGTTGAGGCCACGTTTAAAACTCTGCAGGGAGACAAAGTCTCTTATCATGCAAAAGAGGTGTGAGTGGATGAGAAATCTCATTTGGAATACGATGAATGAAATGTTGAGGCGAGAGGGAAACAGGAATGAAAGTGTTGGTTCCAGCCTTGGGGGGATATAACCTCGGCACTCGGCTTGTGTTCTGTGTTGCGCTCAGCGCTCCCAGAGGAGGAGGTGCATGGTTCTCCAGGCCAATCACGCTTTTTATTTACCAAGCTATTTTGTCACCGGTGACCCTTTTGTCAGGGCGATTTCAAACAGCGCTGAGCTGACATGACTCAGACTTGTTTCCTTCCTTTCAGGAAGAGTTCTCAGGCTAACAACGAGGACACATTTCACTGCAGAGATTGCGCGACACTCCACCTTGTTTACACAGTGCACTCGGTACACTATTATAGTGTACACTGTATATGTGTGGAAAAGATTTGTATCCTCTCTCAGAACTAATCTTGAGCTGCTGCATATTCAGAGTTGCCTCTACCTTTCTATTCCACAAACAAAGGTGTAACTGCATGTAAATATTCTAAACTCCTACTGGCTTTTCACGCCAGCTTCTATTTACTACTTAAACATTTGTCACCCTCCTTTAAGCCTTCTCAAAAACCCAAAGCCATCCTTTGCCTCGCGTCCTGCTAGCTTCTCACCCTCCTTCAGGGCCATTTTCACCTTCAGGCCCCATCTGGTCCCCTAAAAACAGGGACAACTCCCTGGTTGTGAATGTTATGTATTGTGTGCCCTGACACCATGTATATTTATACTTTAAGATGCTCCAGTTCCACCATGGAATGGATGTAATGTTCAGTTGAGTATATCACAAGCCCTCAGCTGCCACTGCTCAGAGAACAACACCAGAGCCACTGAGAAAGAGCAATGATCCAAGGCTTAACTGCAATTATACCATGATACAGAATATGCTCTTTTTCTGGTGTCTCATTGCCTGCATGAAACCAAGCCATATACCAGCCAGTATATGATTTTTTTTATAGTGGTGAGTCACAGTGGCACAATGCTTCAAGCCTCGCCTTACCCCTCTCCAGTTTTAGGTTGTGTGCTGACTTATTTAGCTGCTGTCAGAACACCTCGCATCAGATAAAGTTCAGCCTCCCAGGCCAGCGCGGGCTGTCGAGGAGGCATTGTGGGGGAATAGGACTCTCACCCATATTACCTATGTCAATGCCGGTCAGTCACAAAGACCTGAATAGGTCAAAGGTGTAAAGGTTATAGCACATGTCGCATCACAGACAGAGGTGCAGTTTCCGAGCGTGTTTCAAGCTGAAAAATACCGCAGGGCAACTTTATTTCACTCTGAAAATGTATCCCGTGGCTTTCGTGAGGTGCTGAGGAGAGGCTAAAAGCTCTGGCTCTCAGGACTAATGCTACATATTCGCTTATCTTCCCTCCAGCCTCCATATCGGTTTAAAGAAGCTTTTAACATTCATGCGAGGGCTTTAGCATCACTATCATTACCTGAAAATGGGCTTCCACGAATAAGCAGGCGAAAGGCTACAGCAAGAGCGAGCATTAATGGTAAATCACCAACTGGAGGGCCCTCTTGGCTCCCACAGAGAACAGATTTATTAACATTTATCTCTACGGAAAGGCTTGTTGAATCGTATATGCACTTGGAACCTGCAAGACAAAAAAAAGGACAGCAGGAGATCCATGAATGTGTGACACACAGGTGCACATATAAGAGGTTTTATTGTCCCAGTGCTATTGTATAACTGTTTGTTCTGATTTTCTGTACTTTTTTCAGTGGAGGAACCATGTTGACCATTACTGGAACCAATCTTGCCACCATCAAGGAGCCCAAAATGAGAGCCAAGTATGGAGCTGCCAAGTCAGAGAATGTAAGTGGTGGACCCAGACACCCGCACACAGTTTTTATTGACAAAACAAAAGAAACAGTGACTTGACTTGGCAAGTGTGTTGAGTGAGACCAATATAGACACACAGGTGTCTCTCTCTCTCCCTTACTGTCTCTCCGCTGTCTCCTCCACTGTGGAAAAACTGATTTTCAGATGTTGCACACACTCCTGGGACCCAGACAGCGGCGCACACACCTGACCCGCCGGTCAACCAGCCAAGGGCCCATTTTCTGTTTGTTTTTGATGTTGAATTTCCTTTTAGCAGTTTAACCTTTGAAATGTCAACCAGCAATAAAGCGGCTCCGGAAAATCCCCCTCTCTTCACCTAGCACCACGGGGCTTAGCTAACCTTTCTCTCACTCTATGCTGAAAGTAAAAATATCCCTTATTTTTCCTTTGTCCCCCTCTCTGCAGTCATTTTTACTCCGCTTGGTTAATGTTTCTGTTGACCTATAAACACAGTTCTGTTTTGTTTCTTGTTTTTTACACACGCTTTGTCTGTGAGGGTGTTAGTGTGTGACAGATAGAACATAATGTAAGGCTATAACATGCTGCGAAACTATTCAAAGGTCTGTTTAGCCTCGCTGTATTATTGTTAACAGCTACTGGCTGACCTCTCCTGTTTCTCCGAGAGTCATTACAGTCCAATTTGTCAACTGATTTAAGTGTCGAACCCCGCGGGGGATTTCAGATGATATCAACACTGATTACAACACCGCTGTTATTAAGCCAGCCTCTTCCTCATTATGTCATCACTCGTATCACATTACCCTGTTTAAGCTATCATATACAAATACTGTTTATTATGTATTTGCTTACGGGATCTTTTGTGTAATTATTTTAAAATGTACCTTTTTTTTTTATGTCTTGAATGATTTAGAAAGGTTGAAAGTTAGGAAATGAAATCAACTCATGTAACTTTATTTAAACTTTTGTATATTTTCCCCCCTCTTCTCATTCCCTGCCTCCTTTTCACTATCCTCTTACCCTCTTTCTCTCCCGTCCTGCCCTTCTGTAGAACTGCACGGTTGTCAGCAACACGGTGATGGTCTGCCTGGCGCCCTCTGTGGCCGGATCAGAAAAAGGTTTCTCGGATGTGGGCAGCAGTCCTGATGAGATCGGCTTTGTCATGGACGACGTGCGCTCTGTGCTGGTGGTAAACGAGACTTTCAGCTACCACCCGGACCCCGTGTTCGAACCTCTGAGCCCCACGGGCATGCTGGAGCTAAAGCCCAGCTCACCACTCATACTCAAGGTAAATTGCATTGTGCTCTGTGCATTGATCTGTTTGGGCCTGGTCTCTACCTGGCTTTGCTTTACATCCATCACATCTTTTTAGGGTGAATTTTTTGGTGGTTTTGCATTAAATCTTATATCGAAGTTACTCTGTCAAAGTAGTGAAATACATTTCTTAAAACCCACTGGGATTCGAGGACCAAAAGGATGTTTATTAAGTGTTAGTACTGTTCTTGTCATGTTTAGTAGCCTCGGCATTGTTAAAAAAATATTTTAGAAAATGCTGCAACAACCTCCGAGTCAGCATCCAACACAACTTATAAGAGGCTGTCAGACATTTGAAATGATGTGCTCCAAACATTCCTGTACAGACACTTTGCGCCCTCCTTTCTCTTGCTTTAAGAGTTTATCTTTCAACACAATCACCCTTCAGATGTTTTTCCACCTTGGAAGATGTTATTTCTTCACCTGCTTCTTCCAATTGGGTTTGGAGACCTTTAAGAGAAAAAAAAATCTCTTCCAAAGCGCCCCTTTAAAATCAGGTGCAGGAAAGGAAAGTAATGTTTATAAAGTGGACCCATGTGTTGCTATGCCACCTGCTCAGATTTGTATCAGCTATCTTCTGAAGAGAGACTTCATAGCCATGTTTACTCTAAGCCAGAGGCAGAAAGCTTTTAAATCCAGAGTGCATTTATAAAGGCTAAGCCCCACCCACCCACGCTGTCTTTTGTCATTTAACCTCTCCCCTCGAACTTCAAAGTATCGGGAGCAAAAGAGAAAATTATCATGCAATTTCATGGAAAAGAAAAGCCTTTTTTCTATAGACCAATCAGGGTGGAGTTTAAGAAATGAAGAATCACGCCTTTCAACCCTGTAACTTTAAATATCATTCTTTATTGAAAATCTCTGATTGCCCCACCTCGCTCTGAGTAAAGAATTGCAGAAATAAGCAGCGCAAAAATGGCATCCTATTAAATAGTTGAAGGAAAATCAGACATTTTCTCAGCAATTATGTCATCCTACCCTGCAATGCAAAGCGATTTCAGATGAGGAGGGGGAGGAAGAGATGGCAGAGGAGAGGAGAAGAAGAATTTCTGTAGATTTTATTTAATGTAATCCTTTTTTTTGGCAGCCCTTAGCCAATAGATCTGGATCAAATAATCTTATGCTTATTATATTTACTACACAAGTATATAGTTATTCTTTTTAACTGAGGAGAATTGTCAGAGACTTATGAAGGAGTAAGGAAAAGTAGGATGTCCAGAGGATTTTCATGATCAGTCATTTTCGTGCAATGTCTCCAATGAAAAGTGTAAAAGCACTGTTGCTATGACTACCTGCAGTTTAAAGTACCTTGCACAATTTGGCTGAATTGTTGATGGACACGTTCCAGCCAATCAGAAACAAATGCTTTTTTCCACTGCAAAACTCATAGTAACAGTGAATCCTTTTGTGCTGATTATTATTTTATTAATGTGAACCTAGATTTCGACCATATGTAAGTAACTGAAACATGTGTGTGTCTGTTTCCAGGGCCGTAACCTAATTCCTTCAGCCCCGGGAAACACCAAGCTGAACTACACGGTGCTGATCGGGGAGACGCTCTGCATACTCACCCTGTCCGAGAGCCAGCTGCTGTGTGAATGGCCCAACCTGACCGGAGAACATAAAGTCACTGTAAGTAAAAATGTAACTTTGTCTAGAATGACTGTTTGTTGTATGATTTCCCCATTGTGGGTTTGGGTTGTCACTAGGGCTGCACGATATTGGAAAAAACTGACATTGCGATTTTCTTTCCCCCTGTGATATATATTGCGATATGAAAACATACAGGAATTGAAGAAAAGACGTTTTTTGTCCCGCAAACCATCCTTTCTTGAACTTTAATGCTATACAATTGGTATTTTTTGAACTATATTCAACCGGAGGAAGGATTTTAGCCACGGACGTCTGGATCTTAAGTTATAAGAGCAACAAGCTGAGCTAGCTCGGTTAGCAGCGCCGAACTGCCCTGGAGAAACACATGAAACGACTTTATTCAGTGTTTTTACCTTTAATCACCGGGTCCGTTTGTTTTGGAGATTTGATTGTGATTGGTGGTTTTCTGTGCATGCAGAGCCTGCATGTCACTCACTCAAGTACCCCTGACATGAGAGCCGCGCAAGTTTTCCTTTTGTAGCAAGCAGCAAAATAATTGTAACATGACGTGTTTGAGTTAATTTGCCTACTTAATATCGCAAGTCCTAAAAAATTAAGTTTTTTTTTTTTTTTAAATCGTCACGTCCTGCGATGTGAATATCGCGCATGCGCATATCGCGATTATCGTCATGACGCGATATATCGTGCAGCCCTAGTTGTCACACAAAGCAAATCATCGGACCATATGGGGAAAGGTTTGGATACAGCCATAAAAAAAAATGAAAACGAGTATCATCTGTCTTTTTCTGTCTTCCGTACCTGTTTTTTCATCATCCAGCTTGATTATTTTGTCTTGCCACCTCTGGAGCATCTGGTGTTCACATGTCTTTCAGTCGCTCAGCCCATCTTCTTCTATAGTTCCAGTTTTCAGTGCAGTTTCCGCTGTGCTATTCATCTCCCCCTCTTTATGTCAATCCACTTCCTGCCTTCCCATTCATTCATCTCATTATTTCCTCCCCAATCCATCAGTCCTAAATCTATTTAATTACTCTAGATTTCTCTTCCCCATTCATATATCTGCTCACACACAAACACACACACATCTCGTACACCTCTGGCGGTGTTTGCGACTGTATTTATGTCT
Source organism: Dissostichus eleginoides (assembly GCA_031216635.1). Lineage (NCBI taxonomy): Eukaryota > Metazoa > Chordata > Actinopteri > Perciformes > Nototheniidae > Dissostichus > Dissostichus eleginoides. The sequence continues at coordinate 13,951,887 of CM062265.1, forward strand.
TTGAAGCTTCTGATCGGGCTCGTTTGGCTGCCATCCTCCTTGGGATTTGAGCAGTATTGATATTCAATAGAGACCAAAAAATGGCTAGTGGGCGTGAGAGGTCTGAGTCTATTTTTACCCTTTTCCATTTGGTATTCCATAGATGTAAGCCAGTTGAATATGGAATAAAAGAAAAAGAAGACCGGAAGGAAAAAGCTTATCCCAACGTTTTTTACTCACATGTTCTGCAAGCCATAACTGTTTCGATGTGATATGGTGGAAAGTCGTATGTGTGTGTGACTGTGTATACTTGTTCACTGGTTCCAAAGACAGCCCCAGGGCACAGATGTTGCCTCCCCCAACCCAGATATAAAGGCTTTTAGGGAGTTTTGGCCTGCACTTGGCTCAACTCGACACAGCTTGGTTTGCCAGTATAAATGCAATGTGGGATTTAGCAATAGTGCCTTGCAGAATTTATTATTACTTTATTATAGCAGTTGTGGCCAGGTGTAGGCCTAAAAATTGCCTTTATGTGGAACTGTAGCTCTCGTAGATACAGATTAATTAAAACATATAATCCTGTATTTCATTTTGGTAGCAGCATCTCATTTATTTTTCTACTTTATGTAACGCTGAGTGAAAATGGCTTACAGCTTCAGCTTGGAACCCTTCCTAATTCTGCTGCAAACAGACCCACATCATTTTTTTATGTGTTCTAACATTTGTGTCTGTCTAATAGGTGCGTGTTGGAGGCTTTGAATACTCTCCGGGGACGTTGCAGATTTACTCAGACAGCCTGCTCACCCTGCCCGCCATCATCGGTATTGGAGGAGGTGGCGGCCTGCTCCTGCTGGTTATCATTGTGGTGCTGATTGCCTATAAGAGGAAATCACGGGATGCCGACCGCACCCTCAAACGCCTGCAACTGCAGATGGACAACCTGGAGTCCAGGGTGGCACTTGAGTGCAAGGAAGGTGAGTTACGACCATACTTGATCATCAAAAAGGGTGACACTCAAACCTAAAAAATTACTTTCATATTTCTTTTTTTTCTCTCCAAGTTTCTTTCCATTTTTCCTCCCAAATAACTTACCATGTCCCAAAAAAAATGTCTGTAAATCGGTCTCTCACTGCAGTTTACCTTATAAGCTGCACAACTCCCATTCAATAGTCCTTTCCATTTCTCCCTTCTTTTTTTTTTCTCTTTCACTCTCTATTCCCCCTCCCTCTCACTGCCACCCGTCCCCCTGCTGTGAGGTGGCAGCAGTGTGTGTGTGCGTGGGTGTTGGTGTGTTTCCAGAGGAGTACTTTGATCTGAGCCAGCCACCAGATGTTGGCTCTTCACCCCACGAGAGAGCTGCCTGGCTGGCCTTACTAGCATCCACACTGAGAGAGCCGGGGAGATGGAGGTTAGATAGATACAGGGCACAGAGGTGGGAAAGTGAGGGGTAGTAGTATATTAGCATATATTAATTTGGCAGGAAACGAGCATGGATCCAGGGAGAATCTAGTGATGCTGCTACTGGTTTGTCTGGCAAGACAGAGAGAAGCAGATGGGGAGAAAGAGAAGGAGAATACTGATAACCATGATCATCACAATACATTTTGTATGAGACCACTTCACTTGTTGCACTGTAAACATCTAATATACTGTCACAACATAAATACACTGTTACTAGTGCAGATGTTGCTGGAGCACAAACATATAACAAACAATATTAGCTAAGGCTCCATATTCAAGGATAATCCTTTTTATATATATTTTTTTAAACAATGAAGCATTGCATTCAATACATTTCAGAGACAAATATAAAATGGTCAAAGTTAATGCAACAATGGCCGAGAAATCCTCACTTCTCTATTATGGGTAACTTTCAAAAAGGCCTGATCCTACACCTCCCATAATGCAACTTCTCTTTGTTTTTTATGTTTGATCTTTAGTGAATGTAGCCTTGTTCCAGACTTTAAAATTGCCTTCGGCTGTGGACAAATCAGAGCTTTGATGGCATGATTAAAAATTGTGACATCATCGATTTAACAGAAATAACAACTCAGAAGATGACTTTGTGTGTGTGCACTTCCCACCACTCCCCCTGACACTCGTTGCACTTTTGCAACTACTCACAATCACACACATACACACACATACATACACACACGCGTACACTGCAGGTCATACAGTGATTGGCTGGGGTCTGTGGCAGTGAGTCCAAGTGCCCTGACCCTGTCTGTCCCCTGCCGTCACCACTGTCTTGAAGACGACAACAGGATGGATGGGACGAGGGGGGACAAAGCAAGGGAGATTAATATGGAAGACAACTAGAGAGAGGAGAACGGGAGGGGAGGTGGGCACTGAGGAAGGATGGATAGGATGATAATAAGGAGGGAAAAAACAAGAGCGAAAGCAAATAGTATTTCAGAAAGAATCTAAAGTAGAGGAAGAGAGAGAAGTTGATCTGAAGATAGTGGGAGATAATTGGAGGTGGATGAAGCAACCTAAATATTGGATTGCAGAAGGCGCTGGTGAACAACTAAGAAGACAAGGGAATAAAATATGTGGGTTAAATGAATAAGGGATGAATGGTAGGGATGTGTAGTGAACCCCTTCTTTCCAAGTCCTGGGCACCAAACAGAAAGGTATTGAATATATAGATGAACTAAAAAATAAATGATCAGAAGAGGCAGGCAAGGGAAAAAGAGACTGATTAGTGATGCAGAGAGAGACGGATGGCACGAATGAACCAAACAAACAGAAAGATGGAGGGATGCACATGTAGCAGAGGAGAAGCAACCATAGGGGAGAGGGAGGTGACCTCTAAGATGTCACTTTGGAGGGAGGAAGGAGGAAGAAAAAGAGAGATAGGAAAAGGGGAATAGGGTGACACAAGCCATCTGTTAGTCTGGGCTCTGGTTCGTTATTTGTTTTGGTTGTGTATCCATGTGTTGGTGCATTTTGGGTGACACTATAGGGCACACACAGTGGAGTTAAGGAAATCATGGAGCTTTATGTTTAGTATTTACAAAATAGAAGCAAAGCAGTACAGCAAGATATATTCACTATTGTATGGTGTGTGCAGGAAAGGATTTTATCCCATTTGTTCCCTCTAGATGTGACTTGTGAGGCCACTGGAGTATACAGAACGGGGTCAGAACACACGCTCGCTGGGAACGGAAAATGTGTAAAAACACTGACACACAGACTCACATTAATCATCTGGGCACTGGGTTGTGTGTTCAGCTGTGGGGCAAGACAAGAAAAAGTGTGTGTGTGGCTGCTCGAGTAAAGGCATGTGAGGTAGCAGTGTGTTATGTGTGTGTGTGTACTCACATGCTCAAGTTCCTGTGTGCAATTCCATCCTGAACCCCCCTCCAGCCACTGAGAACCTCAGCATTTCCTCCGCCCTTCTCTCTGCTCTCAGCACAAAGCGATAACATGATGCTGCTTTTAACCGCTACTCCTCCACACGCCTCCATCTCCTCCTAACTTCTCACCTGCGTTTCCTTTTACTGCTCTAAAACATGCTGTTGCTGCAAATCAGATTTACTGAGGCATGCATGGTCCATGCAACATAAAGAGAGGCTGTACAGCTCATTGCACATTTACCCAGGTGTTATAAGTTGGATTATAGTGCAATGTTAAGCTTTTTCTTTATTTATCTCTTTTGTGCGTCCTGTTTCTTAATTTCTCAATTTTTGGGGGAGAAAAACAACTATTACTTGATAACACAACCTTTGCATCTAAATAAATGCTTATTTGCTACTCACCTTTTCCAATTGATAACACACAACACTGTTTTAACCTGACGATTGGATACAATGCGATCAATTTGATATGATAATACCTTATTGTCAGATCAAGTCTGAAATGTTACTTTCCATTACAGCGTCATTTGCAACATCAACAAAGACAAATGTTACTTCTTGCAGAACCTTTTCATAAAAAGTGCTTGTTGGCACCTGAGGAGAGGTACTGCTATATTTGGGTTAAATGGGTACGAGAGCAAGTAAACAGACTTTAATCAGGGGACTTAAAATGGGTGTTTGGTGTTCGGCCACAGCAGTGAGAATGCAAAATCCCAAACAAGCCTGATTATACTTTTTTGTCAAAATCAAGAAAATCAATGCTGTAGGCTATAACTATGTAAAACAGTGTTTTTCATTCGTGTGCAATTTAAAGTCTATATTAAAACAAAACTTTCACCCTGCAGTAAACAACCCTTATATTATATATTTCTAACCATTACTTGTCTTGTTGCACAGCCTTTGCAGAGCTGCAGACAGACATCCATGAGCTGACCCAGGAGCTGGACGGGGCAGGAATCCCCTTCCTGGACTACCGCACCTACGCCATGAGAGTCCTCTTTCCTGGGATAGAGGACCACCCAGTGCTCAAGGAGATGGAGGTACGGGTCAGTAGAGAGCACTCCGCTCACTTTCTCACATAAATAATCACTGGGAGAACTCAATGTTTGTTTGGATACTTCATTAGAAATGGTCCAATTGGACCAAGTAAGGAATCTGGTAAATAAATGGGGGGAAATGGAGAAACTCATCAACCGTTTGTATTTTGATGATATGATGATTTGATAATTTAGTTGATGAAGATCGTAATTATTTTTCCAGGATTTCTTTTTTTTCCTTTTGTAACTCATGTCTACAGTTCAAAAAGGTTCAAATGTTCTGTTATCTGTATTAGGTCTTGATCTTTATATGCTTTTAAGAGGCGTTGAACTCTACACTGAGACCAACATGTTGAAATCCATGATTCCTCAACATCAATTTATCACAGTTTCTGTTAGAGGAAGGGAAAGTGTAAAGCAATCAATACAAAGCTTTCCGGAATTATTCGGGAAGATACATCATACAGTATCAGAGGTGAACCTGAACATGCCCACCAAACTTATTTTATCTTCAACTGCTCTTTAGAGAAGGAGAACTAGAAAGAAAAGGTAACTTGGTTGACAGAAGCTCTTGTAATGCAGTGAAGGGAGCGAGCACTGTCCGAGCCCCTAAGACTCTGCAGGTGATATATTGCCTCTACAGGACCAAGCCTGTTTGAGGCTCATGAAGAAGCAATGTTCACTCATTCAATAAAACACTCTCCTCTCTACTACTGCTCCATTCTCACGAGGGAACACTCTATCACTCGCGTGAAGCCCGGCTCTGTGGACACTGTAACGCAGCATGGATTTGTACTTCCATCATTTCTCTATATACATTAGACTCTCACACATGCATCACGTAGAAATGCCCCGTTGACTTGCATGTAAGGTGGCGGCTGCAGGGAGACATGCTGTATCTGCTTGGGCCATCAATGGTATTCCAAAGAGAAAGTGCAGCGCGACATTGGATTTTCATTTGTATGGCCCAGGCAATCACAGGCCACAGTAGTGCGCTAGCAAGCAGATCAATTTCTTATTACAGAGTGAAGCTCACATTCTCACTTCAGACCTCCGTTTCTCTCCCTCAGAGGGGGAGACCTGCCCTGTGCTCTGAGAGAAGAAGAGAATCAGTAAAAAGGGGGGATACAGTGAGGAAGGGGGGTAGGGAGGGAGGGAGGGAGGGAGGGAGGGAGAACTGGGATACAGGAGAGAACATTGAAACAATAAAAGTGCAAACCCTTAAAGCCTTGTTTTTCTGGATGTATATTTGAGATTATTCTCTCCATTTCCTGGTACATTTTTTGTGAGTGTGTCTGCATGTTGCCCTTTTGCCAATATTCCCTTTATCTAATATTCCTCCTTCTAACTCATACTCATACATCCATTTCTCAACTAAAACTCACATCCTCCTTTCAATCCTGATCTCAACCTCTTCGCTCTTTTCTATATCCCCCTTCCCTTTTTACTCATTTGCCCTTTTACAATTCGTGTGCATTTTCTTTGTTCCTCCTTATTTTCACTTCTCTATATTTCCATCCCTCTCTTCCACTAAATTCTCTTACTCCCCTTGATGCTGATGTAACACTACCTTAATCTTTACTCCAAACAACCCCATACCTTTTTATTTCCCCTATCCTCATGCTCTCTCCTCACACTCCTTCTCCATCATCACCTCTGTTCCGTCCTCTCCAGGTCCCCGCCAACACGGAGAAGGCCCTGACACTATTCGGCCAGATGCTGACCAAAAAGCACTTCCTGCTGACCTTCATCCGCACCTTGGAGGCGCAGCGCTCCTTCTCCATGCGGGACAGGGGCAACGTGGCCTCCCTCATAATGACGGCGCTGCAGGGGGAGATGGAGTACGCCACGGGGGTCCTCAAACAGCTCCTGTCTGACCTCATTGACAAAAACCTGGAGAGCAAGAACCACCCGAAGCTCTTACTCAGGAGGTACAAAAACACACATGCACAGATAGCTTTCCCACTAAGCTATGTCACTTTTCTTTTATACTAAGGGGACATACCGACTGGTTTGAGGCATCCTTGAGAAAAGGCACTCTGAGGGAATTAGCACTTCTTTCAAAAAGGACAGAAATTCAACAAAGAAGCACATAGTTATACTCACTTTAGTACTAAAATAAGAACAGAATTGATGACAAAATGATAGAAAAAGAGAATATGATGCTGATAATGTCAAGCTTTTAGTTTTTTCCTTTTTTCCTCTGGATAAAGTTATGGAAGACAGGGGACTGTGACGTTACCTCTTCTCTATCGCTCAACCTTGTCCCTGTCAGAGAGGATTACACCCCTGAGCACACACACACTCCCAATGGAGCCGCAAACAGACACTCTCTCACACACACAGTGAGAAAGGTAGAAAGGGGAACAGTGCGAGGGATGGAGGGGATGTAAAGGAGAAGAAGGAGGATTTACAACGGAGGGTGTTAGGGAAAGAGAGAGATGGGATTGGTAAAAGGGGAAGTTGTGCGGAAGTGGAGGAAAAGATGTGAGCTGAAAGGAGAAGACAGCGAGATAAAGGTGGATGGAGGAAAATGATGATTGACAGAAAGAGAGGGCAACATGTCTCGAGGGAGACTTGGGCTGAAGGCAAATTGATGGAAGGAGAAACATGGATGGAGAGAGAGAAGAGGAAGGAAGAATAGAAAAGGCTGTAGGAAGGTGCAATATGGTGGAAGAACAGATAGGCAGAGGGAGAAAGAAAAGGAAAAAGAGCCCTTGCAGGGCAGGAGGAGATACACATATTTAAGGAAAGACACAATTAGAGAAATGGCTTGTCTCCAAATAAATTGGAATTAGACATTAAATGATAAAAAAAGAAGTTATGTTTTTTTTCTCCTCCTTCTCCTCTGAGAGATATTTAATTAAAAATCTAATCAAATAAATTACTCTCAGCCAGTGTGCCTGTGTGAAGCCTTTTCCAATCCCCTCTTGGGGCGTACGGTCACAACACGCTGTCCCTGCTAACTACACTAGCCTCGAGAGCTGGCGTTAATAAGCTCTGCAATTATAACACATGCTTCACCCTGATTTGGTCTTTTTCCTGCAATAGATAGACTTTAGAACAGTTTTATTTTTAGACATAGTAGTACACAGAAAAGCAATGTAGAAAGACTTAATAATCTGCTCCCATGTGGATTAACATCCCTATGGGTAAATAACGCTCTTGCAAAGGGTGCTTTGGTTTGCTTTGCACGTTATAGACTCGCTGTGTGTGTCCAGGAGAGCTGCATCATCACTCTAGTGGCGTAGTTTCCTGAAATGAGATGTTAAAAGTCGCCTACTATCGTGTTCCTGACATGGCCATAAGCGTGTTCTGTCCAGGTGTATTCGCCTCCATCGTCGTCCATTCCCTGTAGCCTCATCCTTCATATATTTTGCTGACAGCCATGAGAAACAAAAACTGCTCCAAATACATCAAACAACACTCAGCAGTCAAAACTGGGAAGCTAGCGGAAGCGTAGGAGTTCACGTCTTGTTCCTGCTACAGGCCCTCACTGGTTCCACTGGCACATTGGCCTAGTTTCCTGTGTTTTCCCTTTCTATTTCTCAGCTGTCTAAAAAAAGAAATCAGTGCAAAGTTGACAAGAACAAATCTTCCTGCGCTGTCATTTCTCAACAGGATGCGCCTTTCTTCACCTTTTCTCACCTTGTGCTGTGCTAATGACAGGAAGACTAATATTAACACGAGTGTGGGCATGTGGCCCAGTTAGACAACTCAGTAGCCCAGCAGCAGAAGGCTCTCGTGTGCACCCCCCATTCATCTTAGAGTAAACAAGCAATGGATAATTAAGCAGTCTTGCTGTTTCCCCCTAATATAAAAAGGAAAAGATGTTAGAAAGCGAGGAGGTCAATCTGAGGACGATGACGGAGAGAAAGAAATAATCACTTATTTTCCCCCAGAACCGTTAGCGCCGGTCTCCCTTTCAGCTGTTTAACAAATTAGACGCAATAAGTCCGTTAATTACAATGCCTTTTAATTGCTCTGCTTTCTCGCCCGGTTGTTCACGTGTGTCCGCTCAGGAGCGAGCGGAGGTTTCCCTCATTACACGGCAGGTTTGTGATTAACGAGAGGAGTTAACGAATTATACTAATTGCTTTATTTTCAATGAAGACGAGTGGGTTTTGCTTGAAGGAGGGGGGAAATGTGAGGGGGGTTGGGGGTGATACAATGAAAGAAATGCAAGGGTTTGTTTTGCCAAGTTAATTTGTTTGCATGTGAAGATGGAGGGTGGGAGCGGGGGGGGGTAAAGAAGAGCAATGGAAAGGGCTCAGCTGTTTGAAGGGTAACCGCACAACGACTGATAATGCAGCATGTTCTCTTTGATGTGCCGGCGCGTCTTAAATGCCTTTTCCCCCTCATGATGAAAGTGTTGGTTTATGCCCAGAGATCGTAGCCCGGGGGGGAGGGGGATGGGGGTTTGTTTGGGTTCTGTGTTGAAACGGAGGAGAAATTTGGGATGACTCCAAAACCTCCGACTGTCTCGTGCAGAGGTGCTTCTTAAAAAAGATAAAAAATGTGTTTGTTTTTCCCCTTCTTACTCTTTGTTTCCTTCCTTTCACTGTCAATCTCTTATTTAATTGTCCTATTATTTTTCCCTCACCCTTCTCCTTTCTCGTTTTTCTCTCCCAGGACGGAGTCAGTCGCTGAGAAGATGCTCACCAACTGGTTCACCTTCCTGCTTTACAAGTTCCTCAAGGTAAAATAGTCCGTCACACAACAGGCAGCCACACACTAGTTTGGAGGCAATACTAACACCGCTTTTGTTTGAGAATAGAAAAACGCTTCACTAACATACACACACATTCACAGCTGCAGCATTAGATAAGGCAGAGGCAGCAGGAAACCTATCCCTTACCTCCGCCTTTCATGTGGTAAATTCTCCTTCCTCTGAATTGAGGAAGCTGCGGTGTGAAGCGCTGTTCACACACAGCTGGTCGTGTTGTTGTGATTGCCGTAGCCTGTCGCAATAACCTGTCTCTCTTTGTGTCCCTCACTGGATTCTTTTACAGCCAAGAGTGTGTGTGTGTGACGTGTGTGTGTGTGTGTGTGTACCTGTATACATGCCTTTGTGTTTGTATCCCCTTTGAAAGCTTTGGGGCTTAGCAAAAGAGGAAGGCAAAGATCTTACACAAATGCATACTCTTATTTCTTTGTCTGTCTGTCTGTCTGTCGTCTGTCTGTCTGTCTGTCTGTCTGTCTGTCTGTCTGTCTGTCTGTCTGTCTGTCTGTCTGTCTGTCTGAATTATTTCTCCTTTTTGAATTCTTCTCCCTCTGATATGGAATCAAGGAGACTTATTGAGGCTTAAACAGTGTTCAATTCTTGTTTCCACACACACATTCACTAAATGCAAACATCGCTGCAGCTAATCAGTTAGCAGCGGGGCATTAGACCCCCGCCAGGACAGGCATTCCGGTGGACAGCGAACCAGCCAAGCCCCCGGGGGTCCCAGTTAGCATCTGTGTGTGTGTTGGTGTGTCTGTTTTGCGTGTGCATGCATGTGTTTTGGCTCAAGAATGATTTGGGTTTATAGACAGGGAAGTGGGATATTATCGAGGATATTTTATACTTTAGAGGAAACTAAAAACTGAAAGGATAGGAAAAGGCTGAAGGATGTAGAGGGAAAACGGTCAGAAGTGGTTATAGATAGGTGAGAGGAAGTAAAAACGTTTTTTTATCGAAAAACATGAACGAAGAGTGGAAGGGAAACTGAAAATGATAGGAAAAAAAGCACTTCTGAGGCAAGGGCCGCTGTAGCTAGCAGCAAGGTAACCAACCTGGCTTTTATCTAACCACTGCGATCCAGTACCTCTCTTTCTCCTGACTTTGTAGTGGTCACATAAGAGAAAGGCCTGAAAAAATGTCAAGGTTCAGCCAGGTTTGATTAGAGATGGTTAAAGGTCAAGTCGTTGTTCAAAGTGGAAGGAAATAGATAAAGCTTACCAAAGGGAACAGGAATAAGGGAAACAAAAAAGCTTGAATCCATGCCCTCATTCTAACGGTTCACTTGTCCTGTCTTATTTGAGAGAGTGGGGGGGGTCACAGGCTAACTCTATTTCTGTGTATTGCTTTAGGTACAATTGATGGCTGTTTTAGGGGTTTGTATAAACATTTATTGTAATAGTACATATACTTGAATTAATAAATATGATACATCATAATAATGTGAATAGGAACAATTTAAAAACATGGAGCCTCAGCTTTTCCACACTGAAAGGAGAGAGAAGACTGAGAGCAGCACAGAGCTGGTCTCTATGCTGTTCGACAGAGAGCAGGTCAGCCGTGTGCTGTGAGTCTCCACAGGAAGCAGACAGGGCTAGATTATCCCACAGAGTTCATCTGACAGCTCACCAAGATGACTGGCATGTTGATGCATGAACATGCCCGGCGGCAGGAAGCACATGGAGTAGCATGTTGAAGCTTCAAAGAACACTTCAAAAATGTGATAAAATGTTCCAACTGCACTCATTTGAGTATGATTAGGTTTCCGTGCTGATGGTATTGTTCACTTTTGTTTTCATTTCAATAAATTGTGCTTATTGTTTTTTTTCTCTGTTACATGTTGCTGCATTCCTCAGAGAGTGCAAAATGGAAAGATAGCCGAAACGATAAATATAAAACCCAAGCCTAAATAACTGGAATTATCCTTTAAAGAGGAAGTTGTAAAAGCGAGTAGGAGAGTGGGGGGGGAGAGACAGGGGGCTAAAACCTCCCAGAGCTCGTTGCCGGGTTGACACGTCTCGCACACCAAAGTGCTTCTCCAAGCGTTTTTCAGCCCTCAGTCGTTAACCTTCTATTAACTCCTCCATCAATTGCCACTCACTCACACTCTCACTTGCTCTGATTTCTCCCCTACTTGCTCACACACACAAATAGAGGTTTTTACAAAAAGGTGTTTTTTCTTTTTCTTTACTGAGACACTGGGGAGATGCTGGAGTGTGCGAAGAGAAAATGGTGTGCGTGTTGTTTTGAGTCGGTTTACAGCGTGCCGTTAGCCAACACAGGCCATGGCCTCGTCCTTAACTGCTCAGCCTCTGGTTGGCTTAAAGAAGATTAGAAATATAATTGGAGAGTTGCTCAGCAGAGCTGTGTGCTTTTTGCTGTTGTGTACTTTTTTCTCGGTAAAGTTTTTGCACAGTTAGTAGTTTGCATTTTAACAATCTGTTTTTCTCTCCTTTTTCTTTTTTCCCCTCTATCGCTGTCTTGCCTTTCACTTCTACCTGTCTCCCTTTTCCTACTCTCCCTTTCCACTCTGGTTCTGCAGGAATGTGCTGGTGAGCCTCTCTTCATGCTGTACTGCGCCATGAAGCAGCAAATGGAAAAGGGACCAATAGACTCAATCACAGGAGAGGCCCGCTACTCCCTCAGCGAAGACAAACTCATCAGGCAGCAGATTGACTACAAGACTTTGGTCAGTACACAAACACATACTAGTGGACACAAAGACACTTTCGGTTTCAGAGGATAGAACATATAAAGTTTATACTGTACATCTCCTGTATTTATACGGAGCCAGGAAACTTTGAAAGTCATACTTGCTAAGGACAATTTTGTTGTTATTGGCAACATTTGCAACCTACAAACCCCACAAAATATCCTTTGAGGCTCATGACACAAATATCAATACTGAGAAACCATATTGTATCTATCAATTCAGATTAAACACCCTTGTAATAGTAATAAAGAGCTGTATGTGAACTGTTACCCAGTTGAGTATTGATTCTTAACTGCTGTATGAGGTGCTGGTTTGCAAAAATCATCGCAGGGTCACGCCCCCAATAAACAACCTTCCCAGTCTGATGACTTCCGTCTTAATGTGAAACTTTACCCTCTGCCCTCTGCCCTGCAGACGCTGCACTGTGTGAACCCGGAGAACGAGAACGCTCCGGAGGTGACGGTGAAGAGCCTGAACTGTGACACCGTCACGCAGGTGAAGGAGAAGCTGCTGGACGCCGTGTACAAGGGAACACCGTACTCCCAGAGACCAAAGGCCTCCGACATGGATCTGGGTAAGGAGTGGAAACACTGCACAAGACTCACACACACACACACACACACACACACACACACACACACACACACACACACACACATACTCCAACCACAGGTGCAGTACTACAGGGTGTAAAGAGGGAATCATTTCTAGAGCTCTCTGAAGCAGGAGGGGGGCTCTACAGAGAAGTGATTCTGTTAAAAAAAACTAAAGTGAGCAGCCAAAAGTCAGAGAAATTAAGCATTACACCCATTTTAATTTAGTCAGACAGTTAACTTAGTCACTGTAACTTCACATTTTGTTATGATTAGGAAAGTTTTGATGAATGAATCTGTGACATCTATGTCCCATTTCTCTCTGTATTTCCTCGTTTAAACTACACAACCTTACCTCCATCCTCTTTGTGTGACAGAATGGCGGCAGGGTAGGATGGCGCGCATCATCCTGCAGGACGAGGACGTCACCACTAAGATCGACAATGACTGGAAGAGACTCAACACCCTGGCTCACTACCAGGTACTCCCGCACGACATAAATCCCATGATTCTTAGTGTCTCGATGGAACAACTCCTCATTGATTTGTTTGAGCATTATTACTGATTTGCAGTTGCAGTTGGTGTTATGGTTGTCTTTCTTTTAAGTATATCTTAGCCTTTTGAATGTTTAATGTAGTAAATGTTATTTATTCACATCAGTCATTTAAAAAAATGTCTATTACACATCAAGATAAGATAAGATGTACTTTATTAATCCCAATTTGGGAAATTGCCGGTGCTCTTAAAACTAGCAGTGATGTAAATAAAGGTAGCAGAGTGACTGTTTGTGTAATCTTGCTGCTTGATATTTTGTGCAGTCCTAACTTATCTTGAACTTCCTGTTCCAGGTGACAGATGGCTCAGTGATTGCCCTGGTGCCTAAACAGAACTCAGCCTACAACATCTCCAACTCCTCCACATTCACCAAGTCCCTCAGCAGATACGGTACGATAGAATGTGTTTGTGTGTGTGCCTTCATTTCAAAATATGTGCAAATACATTTCTAACATGACCAAAGTAAAAGCAAAATGCCTTAATTGTATTCAGATGAGTTCTGACTAAATGCGCGAAATATATAATACTTCTGATGGGAAGAACATATTTAGACATTAAAAAATATATTTATTTTGACATTCTAACCCTATGATAAAATCTCTTTCAAAACTGTTTAAGTGATTAAGTTCAAGAACTGTTGAACTGCTTGTTTCACCCTTCTTTAAACAGTTTTTAGAAAGTATAACCCAGATCTAATGTAAACATTTAATTACATTTGACAGTGTACTACTACAATTTTGGTTATCCAGGCAACTTTTCATCAAAAATTCCCATCTTTGCAATAAAACAGTTTCATGTCAATTCCCATCATGCACCCCACAGAGGACGGGACGCATGACAGCTGTCAGCAGTACTACTTTGTGTCACTGCATAGTGACTACCTGACTGTCCAGTTCCCTTCAAATTCTGTCTGATGCTAGTCGTAAATGCAGTTTCGGAGATGCTATAGTGTATGGTGTAGGAATAGATCCACGTTATTAAATGTACATAAATCGATATAAATTAGCATACAAAACAACATACGTTTTCCACACCTTGTGATAGGCTGTACACACCCAGAATGCATGAGAGCAGGATCAAAGTATAATGGTACCAATGCTGATCTGAGGTGTACTTATACCACAGATAGATTATTGGCTCTACAGGTGTGAAACATGGATGTGTGAAGTGAAGTCATTACTCACAGCAGGAAGCAGTGTAGCTGTGAGGTCCAATGCTGTCAGCATAATGGGTTGTGAGGATGACAATCATGCAATAAAATGTATTAAAATGACATAAAATTGTTGGTTGACATTTTGGAAAAAGACACAAAACTGTCTTTCTAATAGTGATTATTTTTTACGCCAAAAAAACACAGTCCATTTAGTTGACCTCAGTTTCATTACTTTTTTTCATCCCTCTTTTATCCTCTCAATCCGTCTCTGGTGTACAGTAACTCTGTTCCTGAGTGTTTCCCCCATGACACACACACATAAATACTCACTAACACAGCCATCACCCTCACTCGGTGCTTTCCTGGTTCACATTCTCTCCTGACATTTTGAACCTCTCTATCCTTTCCTATTTTGTCGCCAGAATGACAAGCATTCAAACTGAGAACGTAATGCTCTGTCACAAAATAGGGGATCACTGTCCAACAAAGGGAGGGAGGGAGGGAGGGAGGGAGGCAGGCAGGCAGGAGGGAGGGAGGGAGGCAGGGAGGGAGGCAGGAGGGAGGGAGAGTGACAGACACATTTATATTGGAAAGAAAGAGTTACGTGCATGTAGAAGGATCTGTAACCTTTTATGAATTGTTTTAACTTCATGCAGATATTCTCTCTGTAGGTACTTCAGACTTCTTATTCATGTATTTTTATACCTAGGTAGCTTAATTTATTGATACTTTTTATGTTGAAATAGTGATTAAGACCAAATGAATTGTACTTTTACTAACTAGAGACCAAGCTATCGGTTGTTATGTGTTGTATCAAGTTATATTTATCTAAAACACCCTTACGTCTCAGCTAGAGGTTCAAGGCAACAGCAAGCATTAATGAAGGCACTGTCTCTGAGTCTACCTGTGATTTCTGAAGGTTCATTTAAATTGCACTTTTTTTTAAGACTTATCTATAATTTGTCAATGCCAATCAATATTACAAAAAGAGCTTTATGTCTGAGAACCTTGAACTTTGAACTTTCATTTCTATATTTACCTCCTTATTACATAAAATATGTATACAATTATTTGTAAGAAAACACCAGATTTGTGTCTTTTTTTTGGCCCTTTTACTCAACTCTTCTCTGTGTCCCCCTCCAGAGAGCATGCTGAGGACAGCCAGCAGTCCAGACAGCCTGCGCTCCCGGACCCCGATGATCACCCCTGACCTGGAGAGCGGCACCAAGCTGTGGCACCTGGTGAAGAACCACGACCACTCAGACCAGAGGGAAGGAGACAGGGGGAGCAAGATGGTCTCTGAGATCTACCTGACCAGACTGCTGGCCACCAAGGTATCCAGAAACACACACACACACACACACACACACACACACACACACACACACACACACACTTACTCACCTTAATCCATGTAGCCCACTTCCACCAGCAGCCTCCACCCCTGACCTTTCATGTGGTGGTGGTCTCAGAGCTCATTAACATTTTTCATAACCTTTTGCACAAAGACACACATATGCACAGGCATGTGTGTGTGTGTGTGTGTGTGTGTGTGTGTGTGTGTGTGTGTGTGTGTGTGTGTGTGTGTGTGTGTGTGTGTGTGTGTGTGTGTGTGTGTGTGTGTGTGTGTGTGTGTGTGTGTGTGTGTGTGTGTGTGTGTGTGTGTGTGTGTGTGTGTGTGTGTGTGTGTGTGTGTGTGTGTGTGTGTGTGTGTGTGTGTGTGTGTGTGTCTTAATTAGGAGGTTGACCTTTGACTATTGAGCTGTTTGTTCGGTGTTACTGGGCCCTCTGTTGGTGGCCTCAGGGCTTTCAGGCCCGGGCTTTTACCCCGAGATCATCACTCATCAAATTCCTGCATGTCCTCCAGACCACACTGTGGAACCGGCTCAGGGTTTAATGCAGCGTGTGTGTTTAGATGATGATCTGAAAGGTTATTTGGAGTCTTGTGATGTCCTGGAGAAACCTCCCTTAGTGTGTTGTTAACCACAGTTGAATGACTGTTTTAAAGTCTTGTGGAACAGCATTTGCAACCCTGAGACCATTTCATATTCTGGGACTGTTGAAGCTGGTACAATGTTTACCAGAGCTGTTGAGAGCAATTAAGAGTCTTCAGGAAGTTTTGAAACAGGTTGGTTAGGTTATTGTGTGTTTATGGTCTACTACACACATTTCCTACAAACAAGTTGAGGCTTTAAATATTTTACATTTGCCCATATTAATATCTTGATTATATTTTTAAGAATGAGATTAAAATAGCATTAAGAAAGTCATTCATTAATATGCCTAGGTGGTTTTTAATCCTTCAGAATCCATTATTGCCATTAAAGTTTTTAGATGGTTAACTTCAACTGCACTTTAGAACCGACTCAAGAAAGCTTACCAAACAGGAGAGGTGTTTAGATTTAGTGTACTCAACATAAAGTTGACAGCTCTTACTTTAAGTTAATACTGCTTCGCCTTATGTGCAGAATACACAGGAGCTCCATCTGTTTTGTTTCATACGCACACAACATGCAGTAGTCTTATCATAGTGCATGGCGTTATTCAGCCCACCTAATCTTTCTAGATTAGACTAGATTTCCATTGTATTGACTTCCGGTAGAAAAGTGCAAGGTTAGCAGCATCAATGCATCCTCGATTGGGAAAGATTAACATGCAAGCCAGGGGAAGACAACTTAGAGTGCTTCAGTTTATTCTTATTTATTAGCCCCCACAGCTCTTGAAAGCTGATTTGTGGAGGACAAAACTGCATATTCCGCTTCTTGCTGGTTTAAATAGGGTTTGCAAAAGGTTGAAGATGGGAAATAATGCGCTGAACGCTTTTGGGAAATATCAAATAGTTTCAACTTCAGAGGAATTTGAGTTGTGTGATATGGTAAAAAAAACTTTGCAGAAAGGCTTTAGGCTGAACTCACATTGGGCCCCATCCTAAACACTGTAAGAACACTCAGCACCATCACAAACCCTCAGAAAGTTGGAGAACTAACAGCAAAGCACTGTCATTCTCAAACATCGCCTCCAGCCAGACCAGGAATATTCACGAGAAAACCTTTTATTTTGTCCTTTTTGTCTCACATATGCCGGTATTGCTGTTAGTTTTTATCCAACATTGTTACCATAATGACATTATGTGAGCTGGTTTATTTTAAGATTGTTCACCATGTCTCTGGATTTGAACATAGAAGAAACTTAAATCAAACAGATCAATCCTTTTGTAACTTACTAAGCCGTTGTTTGTTCTTCTGCTCAGGGTACGCTCCAGAAGTTTGTGGATGACCTGTTCGAGACCATCTTCAGCACAGCGCACCGAGGAAGCGCCCTGCCTCTCGCCATCAAGTACATGTTTGACTTCCTGGACGAGCAGGCCGACAAACACTCCATATCAGACTCTGATGTGCGGCACACTTGGAAGAGCAACTGGTGAGTCCATGTGCTGTGAGTGGTGCATTGTTAGGAGGGTTTGGTAGCCAGTTTGTGTCTCATTAGTGTTGTGAAAAACTTGCTTTGGTATGAAAATATTTTTGACTGTAAGCCAGCAAATATGCAACGAATTACAGAGTTGGTGCAAATTGTGCAGTTACTTTTTCTCTTGCCTCAGGTATTTCATCACTAAGAGTCTGCATGCAGGGTTATTTGCTGCTCTCCTTCTAACTGTGCAACTTTTCTCCCTCCCCTTCCACCTTTCTCTTAATTCTTCCAGTCTTCCACTGCGGTTCTGGGTGAACGTGATCAAAAACCCCCAGTTTGTCTTTGACATCCATAAGAACAGCATCACAGACGCCTGCCTGTCTGTGGTGGCTCAGACCTTCATGGACTCCTGTTCAACATCGGAGCATAAACTAGGGAAGGACTCGCCTTCTAACAAGCTGCTCTACGCTAAAGACATCCCCAACTATAAGAACTGGGTAGAGAGGTAAGGCAACAATTGTTCAATGTGTGTCCTAAATTCTGCTTTAAATCCGATTTGTCAATTCTAAACTGTGTTTTTTTTCTCCAGGTACTACTCTGACATCTCCAGGATGCCGGTCATCAGTGACCAGGACATGAGTGCGTACCTGGCGGAGCAGTCGCGCCTGCACGCCAACCAGTTCAACAGCATGTCGGCCCTCAACGAGATCTACTCCTACATTGTCAAGTACAAGGATGAGGTGAGGCTCAGATATTTAGCATATTGAGACTTTGAGGTTTGTTAGTGCTTTGAGTGTTTTCAGCTAACCTGGAGGTTACTCCTGAAAAAGCTAAGATTATTGTTGTCATGTATTCAGTATTTTTCTATATCTCAACAAGGGTAATTTATCCCCGGGAATTTTCATTTTTTATTCTTTAACAAAGGACTGTTTTCAGTTGTTCTTAATAAAAGCCTTCTAGCTAGCCTAGCCAAAAATCTACAGCCAGCATTTTTTAGGAAAAACACTGAAATGTTCTTTTATAAATGTGACAAAAAGCATTAAAGTTGTGTTCAAAAAGCCCCCGAACGGTGGTTATGGTTGGACAGATGGAAGAAGTGTTGTGGGAAGGTAGATTATGCTGAATCGACCACGTAAAAGCCTGTTTTGTAGGATACAGGTAGTTCCTCCCCCTTATTTCTTTCAGCCGTTCTGCTTGACATTATTTGAATACAAGCTTTATATTCACAGTATATACCCATTTGACATTGCAAGGTGGTATGTTGCTGTCCTCTCTCAGTCTTGTTTGGGGAACCCACTCCACATTTTGAAAGCAAAAGCGTCTCACTGTGACATTGACTGACCTCCTCCTCCCTCTGTCCTCAGATCTTGTCGGCTCTGGAGCAGGACGAGCAGGCGAGGCGACAGAGACTGAGGAGCAAGCTGGAGCAGGTCATCGACACAATGGCCCTGAGCAGCTGAGGGACCATCCTGCACCTCCATCTCCTCCTTCTCTTCACTCCTCCTCTCCATCTGTGTCTCTCCCTCGCTCCTCTCAACCAGACAACAAACAAAACTCCAACCCCCAACAATACGACAGACGAACTGCAAAAGGACTGACGCAGAATACTGCAAAATGGGGGGGTTCGGCAGAGATGGGCGGACCTGTGTACGCTTACATGTGTATGTGTGTGTTTGTCTGCAGCCCCATACAGCGTGTGGGCTCGTGTCTGTGTGAGAGACTGGGACACCAGACGTTTTCACACACGCATACATGGAGAAACATGTCAACTGACAGCATTTGATTATTGTGGATGTTGGTGTTTGTCGTTTGCTTGATTTTGATTTCTGGAGTTTTGTCGTGATGAAGCGATGGTCAGGAAAGAAACAATGAAAGCCCGGAAAGGAACTCCATTTATGGCACCATTCGCAGGATGGACCAATCTGTGATGAGCCAATGGAGAAAGGCTCTCTAGGTCATGTGACTCCAACGTGTCACAGTTTTAAAGGATGTTAGATTTTTCTCTTTTTCTTTTTTGTAAAGATGTAATCAACTGCCCACTCTCTGATCTCTCGCCACTTGTATTACTGCTGAATTTGCACAATTTACAGAAACGTTACAAAGGAAGACGATATAGATATTATATATAAATACAGCTACCTTTTTAAAGAAAGAATAGGGAGAAAAACATTTTTTTTTTTTTTTTCTCAAACCAACTATCAGAATAAAAATAAGAACAATAGAACATGATTTGATATTTCAAGTACAAAAGAAAAAACAACGTAAACAAAAAAAACAACGAAAAAGAAACAAAAAAGTCGTACTGTGCCATGTTTTCTTTGAATGTTGTTTAGTGCAAAGACATTTTGTTAGATGGAATGTGCTACCGTATGATTTTTAAATATGAACATGCCTAGTGACTGAAATGAATTGTTTGAGTAATGACCCTTCAAAAGATCCTTGTTGAAAATGACGGGAAAGGACACAGAGATGTCCGTCTTCTCGAGTTAGGACAGTTCACGGCGGCGATAACATGAAGATGCTGTTGTTTTTAATTCAATCAGTGCAATCGTTTGGTTTCAGAAAACCAAAAATATACTCACAGGATTGTTGCTTTATCATGGCCACGTTAGTATCCAGCGCCACAGCTGGTTCTCTAAGGGGGAAGAAGTGACAGTAGAGTGGATCATGTTTTAGTAACTGAATAATGAAGTAGCTACATTGCACTACCTGATATATTTCCATTTGCCCCAAAACCACCATAAATAGCCACCATATCTAACCATGAGGATTCTACAGGACCCCAGTTTGTGTAACCCAGCCGTGAAGGGTCATAAATTATCCAATAGTCCTGTAAGAGCAAAGCCAAAGTCTTGGTGCTCTCAGACGCTGTTTACGTCTTTACAGAAGCAACAATGAGGTCAGGTAGAGCTCAGACCCTCAGTGGTGGAACAAAGTGTGGAGAGCTGTTTTCAGCCGCTTTTTTCTCAATGTTCATACCCATAAAGAGGGACATGGAAAAGATATACTGAGTGTTTCTCTCCACCTCTAACCTATCAAATTGAGACAGGGGTTTTCGCTTTTTTTCCATAATGGGGGGGTATAGGAAGATACGGAGGTGAGACGCCTCTGTTCATTAGCTCCACAAAGCGGAGTAATCCTCCCCTTAGCCTGCAGCTCTTGTTTCAGAACTAGCCTTTTGCCATGTGTGGCTTAAGCCCCTTTTTTTATTACTGCTCTCTTAAGAACATTTCTCTGTTTCTCTTTTTTTGAAGTCAGGGTTATTGACTTGGTGGTGAGAAATACTATTCATTTTTTTGTCTGCTTGCCGAAAAACCAAACTGTGGTCTGTAAAATGTTGTTGTTTTAATTTGTAAATTGTATACTTTTTCATAATGAACAGAAGCTGTTTGCCATTTTTTCGTAATCAGGTTGTTCTTTTCGTCTTTTTATTTTGAACATGTAAATTGAACATTTTACGGTACACAGAAGACAACATTTTTGCTTTGGTTTGCCTGACATTGAAGTACTTGACCGAACTCAAGGTTTATTTCCCTGATCTTAAGGATCAAAATGAAATTGTTGCATCAGATGAGCATCTGTGTCTTTGTGATAGAAATGTGACTTGCTGCTTTAACTCTTGTACCTTGTTTTTCTATCAAACATTAGGGCTGTCATTTTGTGCTGATCATAAATGCTGTCCCTTTCTATTTTTACGCCAGGTCTTTGAAAAAAATCTCTCATATCCACGAAAAGTGAGCACAGCTCCCAGATTAATGTCAACCGTACCATTTTGTTAACATGTCTTAGATGTGACATTGCTTTCTACTGCTGCAGCTACATATGAGCCTAATTCAACTGGATACCTGTAGGGACTCAATAGTTCACTCTATACCTACCAAATATATCTTGAGGGACCACTCTGCCCATTTTAGTTGTTCAGTTGATAATGGTGGCTAGACTCATTACATAATATCTGTTAAAATCATGAATATTGAAGAGAGTACTGCAAAACCTCAAACAAACATTTAAAAAACATGCTTTTTTTCTTCTTCAGTATACAGCTGAGGTTTTGCTGCAGTCGTACATTTGATGCTCTTACAGTAGATTGCATCACAAGAGCTCTGCAGTGCTGTAAACAGCAGTGCTTTACCAGTATGAGCACTATGTACAGTAGGGATACATCCACCTGCTACCTGCAAAACAACACAGAGTAAAGTCTGTGTCTGGTTGATGATCCATCATTCTTTATTTACAGGACACTTGAACATTCTCATCATTCTCAGGTTCATGGTTCATTTGTGTCGTATTTTGGTTGTAATTTGGTTGATTAAATGAGTGCTGCGGGAGTTGGCTAGTTTATCGTTTGCATGGCTACTTGCCTTTTGAAACAAAGTGTGAGAGAAACTTACCAGTCACCATTCTTTATCCTTCATTTTGCACAGTTTGGTGTGATAATTGGCTCGTATTTAGTGTTGTGGAGGTGGTATACAGCATGTCTGTTTTAGAGTGTCAGGAGGAGGCATCAGGTGACTTAAAACTTGTCCCCAGTACAACATGACGACTGCAGTTTGACAGAGTTACTGGGTATTATGCTGTTTTTCTGTCAAAATGAACAGATGGCTTCAGTATGAGCCAGCACATACTCATGTATCTCATGTTTAATTCTCAGCTCTAAAGACATGCTTGGTCATACTTTTGCCTTCCCACAAAAAAAAAAAACATAGTTGAATCAAATGCAAGTCCTGGCACCATTCTGTTTTCAGTTTTATTTTCAGGCTTTCTTCCGATACTGGAGAATTCAGTGGTTTTCCTTTTTTTTTATTAATGGAAGTTACATAAAATTCAAGGAAACACAAGGCAAATGAATTTCAAACAGAGCTGGCAAAGGAATTTTAATACTACAATAACTCTGATACATTTTTAGAGTTTCTGACTTGAAGCGACTGTCAAAAGTTTGCAGGTTAACATTCATTGTGTAAATATTCTGTTATTTCCTATTTTGCAGATTTACTACTTGTAAATAAACACGCATCAAGGAGAGATTAAACATTTTTTGCTAAATAAAATGTGGCTTGGGATTTCTATTTAATGTCATATGCCGTTTTTATAGATGGATGGAGAAAGTGGTAAGTGTACATTTGTTATATATAGGTCCCAATGATAGCATGGATATGTTCTACTGCAGCATGGGTTCATGACGCCACACCACACGACTCCTTGCTATGTTCCAGACTGCTGTGAATCCATTATGTGTTAATGTTGTCAACCTGCAATTTTCCTTTCCCCTCATTTTCACCTGTTCAAGGAAAGTGTAGCTATGTACTGTAAGAGGTGGTGTGTGTTTTAATTTATACCTTCTTTAGATTATAATTGACTAACAACACAAAGACCAGGTCACACCAGAAACGTGGCCCAGCAAGTATTAATCCACATGTCTCAAAAAATATGTTGTTATTAAATCTTGTTGATGTAAAGGCTACTCAGAAACCTCTTGAGCCCTCAAACTCATGTCCAACATCTTGAAGCCAGGAACACACAGGTGCTATAGTAGGCATCTTTAAAGGCCTTACACCTCGGACACTACACTAGTCCCAAAAGCTCTTTAATCTTCTTTCTAAATACCCTGTTTACTCACCCCTCATTAAAAAACAATCATTTAAAAAGGTTATCGAACATGAATATATGTTTGTCACAGAGCAAAATGTTCCCATAACAACAGGTAACAGGGATTGATTCAATTACCAAGAATAAAGAAAGTTGCAATTTATTTACGCAAAGTTCTCAAATGGCTTCCTGTGAATCACACTTAAAACATTTTGAAAAGCTTCTAACCCTGAATGTAGCCCTCCATTTGTCATTGGTACAGAAACTCTCATCGTATCTGTACTAGTACTGAAATGTTGCTATCAATGCTCAGCCTGCATTAGCCTCTTAATGGGCTGTGTCATTTAGTATGAAAGAATAAGATTCAAAAATGTGCACAGTCAAGAGAAACCTTCCTGTCAGCCGGCAGCATGATAGTTTCCCTCCTCGGTCTCCCCGCCTTTCATAACATGACCGGCATCATTAATCATTCTTATGGGAATGAGTGGCTGGTGGAGGTTTGCTCTCTGGAGGTGTTAATTTTAACACATTTACCCCCTAACGATACATCATGCTCGCACTGCCCTCAGCTTACATGGGCACTTAGATGGAAGAGTGGCTCTGAGTGTATAATATAGTAGAGCGTCAGCTGGCTCAGATGGGCTAGGCCAGTGATTTTCATGGCAGGTATTGTTGCTGAACAAGAAATCAAGGACCAACAGAGAGAGAGAGAAAGAAACCCAGACGAAAGCACATGGGAGTGAACCAGAACCACCTATGTTCAAGGCCTGCCTTAAAACATCAGCACTCCCCTCTCCCCCCCCACCCTCAGCAGATTCAATGAGCCCAGATAGACAGAAAATGTTATCGTTCGCACCATGTGTAACCAGCCGGGCTAATTCAATTAAAATTCCATCCAAGGAGGAACGCTGAAATTGCGTAATGGTTGTGGGAGCACTGAATCTCGTAATGATCCTGTCAAGAGGCAAATGATCTTGCAGTGCGAACATTATGATAAATTCCTTGCAAAGCACAAGTTGCCCGTTTCCCCCCCCCCCCCCCCCCCCCTCTCTCATCCACCTCTCCTTGCATGCAGAATTCTGTTGCCATAGTTAATAAAGCCATGATCTGTATTTGCCCCCTCCCATTTCCTCTTTAATCTCGTTGAGTTACAATTGAAGAGGGCTCTGTGTTTTATCACACTCTGAACCCAGTGAAATTGGAATTCTATTTTAGATGAGGAGTCTTTTAGTATCTGTCAATGTGGGTTGCATCAAGAGCATGGCAGAACTGGCGCACTATAAGTAGCAGTGGAATCTATAGGCCCCTAAATCCGGTGAGCAGTTCAGTTCTTCCTGGCGAGGAGAAGGTGACAGCCGTGACTGGTTGGGGGATGCTACGAGAAGGATTACTGTCACCGTTTTTAACTTATAGTGCACAGAAAAAGCTGTGTGAGTCTGAAGGAGAGGAGTGGGTGTTAGTACAGGTGCTGCCAACCCTCAGCCCACCATCGTAGACATTCACAGCCACTCTATAAACCCCCTTTGGGCAACAACATGTCTGCACAGTAGGGATTATTTAGGAAAGATGTTTTGGGTAACCTCTGCCTAATAATCTAGAAGCACACAATGTATGACCAGACAGACAACGCAAGAGCTGCTGTAATCAATATTATTTATATTATTGATTGATCAAATGTGTATAATATGAAAGGTGCCTCTTGGTGATTTTGGTTTTAAGGCACCCAACTGTAGGCCTACAGTTACTCTGTTGATCAGGGTGCATCAGGTAACTTCTTTAAAACAAACGTGCATTTATAAACTCACTGTTCACTACTTAAAGAGCACCAAACAAGACAGAAAACATTGGAAACTAGCCATTGAACATAGTTGAGCTTTTACCTGATATAAGACATCTTGTCTGAATTAGGTGGAGACCAAAACAGAGCTAAAAGGAGAGCCATAGTTCTCTGTCTGGTGAATACATAAATTACTCCAAATAAATGCAAGTTATTAAATGAGCAACTGTTTGCAATCACATTGCACATGTTAACTGTTTTGTGAACTCAAGTGGCCAAACTTTAATAAATGTTATAAAGGTAAGGTTAGGATTACTTGGTCTTACATTTAACAGTACAATTGTTCACATTCCATATGCACATCGAGAAGGTGTTTAGACAAAGTAACATGATACCTTCAAAACACAACCACACCCCAGATAGGGCCATTACAATCCACTTCAAACTGACCCTTGGTGACCCTCATGGCCGACACAGAAACTTATATATAATTTGCACCTAAGAATCTCAGACTGCTAACATTTCATTTTCAGCTGAAAGTTAGTTTCTTGCAGAGCAGTCACGGTACAAAGGGACCGCTACATGTGGAAAAGGAATTATTACAGCAACCGTTAACATATTCAACATACCCGTGACACGTAATTATTGTATCAAGTAGCCGTGAAAAAAAATCATAACCTGCTAAAAGTTTTTGTTTTCTCTCCCAAATAGCTGAGGAAGAAAATTGTGCACAAACACACTTGACTCTTAACTGTTTTTTGTTTTTTTTAGCCGTAGGTAGTTTTAATGAATGAATTTCTTGCCTGATTAGTACTCGTCTCAGGGTAACTTGTAGAAAGATTCATAAATAACATTTGGTTGTTTTGCAGATGATCTAAGGTCACTGTAATGTTTCATTTAACTTGTAAGTATAGTCCGTTAAAACAAAAACACTTGTCCATGTGAGACACTAAATCCATTAGTGTCTCACACATGTTTCATATATCTGTTAACCAAGACAGCACATCTATGGCTTAGGCTCACAATCCCATTAACCCGTCTTTATTAATGTCTCAGGTTGCAGGAAGCCACAATGTACTAATGACAGCAAAGTTCCCTGCCTGGGCTCCATATTGCCTCATTTATTACCTGCATTATTCCTTAACACACTTTTCACAGTTCAATTAAACATTTAGAATGTCCTTTAAAAAATCAAGGCAACTCATCCAAACCAGTGAGTGCATTTTAAGGGCAGCTTTCACCGCGTCTCTGCGTCTGAGGTGGAGTGAAAGTTCGCCGATTGATGTTCCTCTGTTCTGACTGGCTTGGTAATTTCTCCACAGGTAGAAACCATTATGGACGGCGTCTCCCTGTCAGGAACAGAAAAAATCCATTCCCTGCTCCACTGACCAGAAGCTTCCTGATGTCTGATTAACACACATGGGTTGACAATCTATATGGAGTGTTGCCGAGCTTTCAAAGAGGTAATATCTTCCGGACCTATTCTGCAGGCAAGCCACTCATGACTGATGGTTTTTGAAGCCGTTTCTTATTTGATATATTTCCTCCATTTTCCCCTCGAGCCAGAATGATTCTAATCGATGATGGGCTGAACTCAACTTCCAAGTGTCACCGTTGGGCTTCCCTTCCTCCCCAGATGCCTGCACACAAACATGCTTAGCTCCCCGAAGAGACCCCCTGCTGTGAATGGGGAGAGTTGGTCTGTTTGATTCGCCTGTCTTCCCTGCCAGGTGATGGGTCACATCCCACAGGACCCAGAGGAGTCTGTCCGATTAGCCCATCCACCCCTCACACCTCCACTCAAGGATGGAGAGAACTGAGCATGTGTGTGCTGGCATTTTTGTGCTCGTGTGAGTGCAGAAGTTCTTTTACATGCATGAATTTGATTATCAGCTCTGTGTGTGCACACATGGATGGCTCGTGTGCAGTCAGGAGGTCAGAAAGGTCAAGTTCATGACACACAAAACACCGTCAGTCAATTTAATCACGGCTCAACCAGCTGATGGTTATGGCTGCCGTCCACAGTGGCTCTTTCTCTCTCTTTCTTTCTCACACACACACATGCAAACACAACCACAGACACACACAATAGAGCCACTCTTTGATCTTCAAATGTGTGTCTTTGGCTGCAATTTTTTTATTGTGTCTTGCAGCTTCAGTGAACAGAACTTGAAAGCCAATACTTTTCCTTGGAGAGAAGAATGAATCTCTTTAGGTCTATTGTGGCATTAAGCTTTGAGGAGGCACAACAAAGAAGTCAAATAGATATGTACACATTTTCCAGTTGCTTTTTTTTCTCCCAATTATTTGAATGGCTCTTGAAAGAACAGTTCCTTAGACAATAAGTAGAATAATTCCCTCCGTTATTTCTCTGCTTGGTAATTAGTTGCGTTGCCGTCAAGAAAGATAAAATTGCATTGCATGGTCTTTAAAGATAACAAAACAGAACCGATGAAATGAAATGAAAGGAAAATAGTATGTTTACATTTTGTTTCTTATTCAGAGGCGCGTGTGAATCAGCTTGAAACATTTACTCATAATTAATTTTAAGATAAATAATAAATGCAAATGTTGACATATCAGAAGATACCAGGCGCTTCTTACATCCTTCAAAGATTTATCCTAAGCTTTGCCCTTTGATCCCCACATTCAGCTTGTCTGTCGGCCTTTCGTGTCTGATCAACAGAGTTTTCTGAACATGCTCCTTTTCACTTCACTTCCAAACACAACCGCTATCCTCCCGTGCATTCACCAGCGTCACTTTGATGTCAGAGGGATGCGGTGTGTCTTAACGACCCGGCGCTCATTAATTCATTAATCCCTTCATGGGAACGTCTCAAACACAGCAGCTTGTGATCAAGTGCATTGTGGGATTGAGATAAGGCACGGACATTGCCTGGCAATGGAACAGACACGAGGACCCTTAATTAGCTCAATTAATTTACCGTGGGGATAAGGCCATGATGGAGGTGTGAGGGTGTGTGTGCGTGTGTTTGAGCGTGGGTGTATGCAGTTGACATATACAGCATGGGTGTATGCAACCTTGAGATTGAGGTTTAACTGCTGGTACAGTTCTCCACCAGGTTGTTGAGGGTTGATAAGAGAAAGGGTTAATTAATGCACGTTGCTGCTGCTCAGGGTGGCTGTGTGAGTCCCGCTGCTGCAACTCATCTCATGGCATCACTCCATGCTTTATTACCCACAGCAAAGGATATTTTCTAACTGACCTTTAGGTTGCATAACAGCAGAAGCCACAGTAAATACATCTTTATAAACCTCCGACCCATGTATGTTATTGATTAGTGTTGGTGTGTCATTAAGATATTGATGCATTATAAGAAAGTTCAACATTTTGGTGAACACACTTATTCCCTTCTTTGCCTTGAGTTAGATCGAAAATAAAATACAATTCTTAAGTCTGTCTATTTAATTATTAAGCTATAACCAGGAGGCAATTTGCTGAGCTCAGCATTAAGCTGCTTAGCAAGCAGTGGCTCCCTGTAAAACTACAAGTTACCAATTGTTACAGTTTTGTTATTGCAGAACAAGCACAATACATGTTTATTAGTGATATGTTGGTTGGTAGATTTTTACTGTATTTCATTATTTTGCAATGGGAGTTAGTTTGTTGGTTTGTTTGTCTGTCTGTTAGCAGTATTTCGTAAAATCTACTTCTGTTTTAAGTAAAATTGGTGAAAGGGTGTTGCATTGGCCGAGGGAGAACCTGTTACTCTTTGTAGCTAATCTATATTGCGTCGTAAATGCATGTTGAATTTCTTCCAAACAGCCTTGGCGGAGGACTGCCTCTTAGCTATGCTTAGATTATTTCATCCTGGATTTAGCTTCAATTTAACAGTTTCAGTCTAAGACAATCATATTTTTTGTTTTCTTTCAAATTACATGCTTTAAAATCATTATCTGGAATCAGCACTTACAGTACAATTGTAATTTTTTAAGAACTTGTCAAAAAGTGTTATGTATATTCCTATATTTTAATTATACACTACCGATACCTTAGTAGTCAATGGGACAGTCTGTCTAAACTGAGGTTCTTTTCCAGTAAACTACTCTGCAAATTGCTGCTCGTGTACCAACCAGCCATGCTGAATGTTCAGATGTGCTTTTATGTACTGTAGCGGGGACGGTACAGTGTGTATTCCCTGGTAGCTCATATATCAGCTTGTGCAGAGAGTACATAAAATGACTTTACTCTCTACCAAAAGAGACTTCTGTGTTATTCATCTTCAGCACAATTATTTGGAATGATTGCACATAATGTACCCGGTTGACAAAATAAAAATGCTGCAAAGAAGTGTAGGAATTACAATAGTGTAAACTTTGATATAAAGTACTCTTGATCTCATCATGCCCCTGATCCTTTGTTGCACTCTCAAATCCACTTTCACAGCAGTGCGTCTGAGTTATTTTTGAATTTCTAGCAGTAGTTGTTACAATAAAGAATATGCAATATAGGTCGGAAGGCCTTGAATCCAGTAGAGAACTTTGATACGTAATAATCGACTGTAACACAGAGAAGGAAAGCCAAGCAACAAAGAGAGAAGTTCACAGGTTACAGTTCACATATTGTTGGACTTCCAGTGCCTTTCCATTTGTTATGAATTTTTTATAGCCCTTGTTGCTCGCTCTCTCCCACATTTGTCAGCTGAGTTCAGTTCTTCTGGAGCTGAAGCTTTCAAAGAGCTGCCTGCCTTGACCTTCTCCTCTCTTCTCTGAATGAATAGCATTTGTATTGCAGGGGGAATAAGTGATAGAAGGAGCTAGAGGAAGAGAGGGAGGGTTAGTGCAGGGTGGGTGGAAGCAATTGCTGCAGCACAGATGGATAGAGAGGTGCCTTCAATGTCAGGTAGTCATGGTAACCTGTCACACTGGAGTCATCATGGGATTGTTGGGAGAGAGTTGAAAGCGAAGGTAACGACTGGTTTAGCACATTGCACTTTACGCATAGGCGAAGCATTTTGTCTTCCAGCGGAGGAGGTTTATAGACCATATGTCATGTCAGTGTCATCATGGAGAAACAAACCATGCAAGAGACGAAGAAAACACAGAACATCTCGATCACATTCTGAAGACCCAGACTGAGCTTTGAATTAGCTTCAGTGCACACCCATGTGCATACGCTGCTAAAAATCTAAAATGAAATATCCCCATTAGTCAGGGTTGAGTGAGGATGAGGAGCCTAAAACAGGAAAGAGTTGGAGCAGGAGGAGAGCCGGCGCGAGGAAGAGGCAGCAGTGCGTGGCTGATAATAACCAGGTGGAGGTGACTGGGCTCCGTTTCTGTCTATCGCTCCACTGAGTCCTGTGGGGCCAGGAGTGGAAGGGGGAAATAGGAAGGAGCAGTGGAAGGAGGTGAAAGGAGCTGGACTCAAGGGAGGTGTTGTCAAGATGAGGCAGTCATCATATCAGACTTTTCCTCAATCTCTGCTGCCCCAACCATCGCTTCCTCCACCTGAGCTCTAATCGAAGCCAGCGTCCTCAGCCAGATCGATGACTGGACTGTCACGGTACAGAGATGAGGAGCGACCTGCAACATGATGCCACAGTGAGCTATTTTCATCATCAGGATTAGGGATAATTTTCTTGCTTGATATCATGCCCTGAATGTCACAGTTTATTATATATCCTGCATATCTGTGCTGCTCAGGCTTTTGTTACGCTCCTTAGCTTTACCCCCATCTAAGTGCAGATGTCTGACGTGTCACAGCAGGGAAACACAGGTGTAGCTAATAACATTAACAAAGGCGCTGGAGATTTAAATGTGTCAGCATGCCGCGCCAGTGAGAGCATGCACTGCTCACTGCGCTGTAAGTAGAACACCCTGAATGAGAGGCAGCCATCTTTAATGTTCTTAGCTGCACCTATGTTGGACGGATCAACATGTCTGCTGTAAGAAAGGTTTATATTCTGTCATTCCTCAAAGATCCTGTGAAATGAGCACTTGAAGTTCCTTTAAAACGTATTCTGTGCTGAGCTCATAGTGGTGGAGTGAATGTGACTAGAAAAGTGCAGATAATTAAGTCATCGTGTAAAAAGCATCCCATCAATTCATGCTGCCATTCTCTCGTAATACAAGCCTTTTGTTTTACACTCAAACACATAAGACTCCATAGCAAAGAAATTATTTTTTCTCTGTTAACTATACATATATATATATACATACAAATGTTTTTAGTGTTTGTGTTGAGGTGATGATAATTTTGCTGCAGTTTTACCAATTTCTGTTGAGTCCAGCTATGCTGTGTTATTCCTGTGTGTCAAAATGGTCTGCTACTGATGAGACTTGACGGCTAAAATGAATTTGGTCTGACATCTTAAATGAGTTTGAAGTGGATCTGTGGGGTCTTAAATTAGGGATCGGACATGCTGCAGTCTCCCTTTGTTACTCAGACTAAATAGACAGGTACGTTTTGACGTCCAATTTTTACATCACCCATATTCAAAGTCTGACATTCATCATTGAATGCATCCACTGCCGTTTAACATAGAGCTTACAATATCTTTCAACGGCAATGCTGGGGAAAGTAGCACAACTTTTCCTGCGGTGTGCCTGATGTAGCATGTTGAGTTGTGACTGTGTGAATTCACAGCTGAGGCCTCCTTGACGCTACCTAAAGCAAAGCACTCACTGACCGGGCCACTGCCTCAGCCACGGCCCATTAGACTGCACCAACTCTACAATCCTGTCCAGGGTCACTGCTTCTGTTGACACACACACACACACACACACACACACACACACACACACACACACACACACACACACACACACACACCACCAGAATCTGATACATTACATTATAATAAAAGACATGCACCATACCAAAATGTATAATAAACAAAACATCCTACTTCAACTCTTATACAGAAAATAAATTCTAAACATCATCATACAGTTTTTCATTGCTCATACTTAGTGTACTTTTAAACTCATCCCCTACTGTTTTGGCTAAACAGGAAATCTGTAGATTTGCCAATTTAAAGTAAAAAAGCTCTGCCATCTGACTTGCAAGCTGTTCACCGTTTAAAAGAGTAATCGTACACTTTAAAACAAGAAATTTGGAAAGACAGTCTGATGGTGTACACCTACAGAACATGCACAGCACAAGACCACAAAGCAAGTGACAGAATGAATCAAATGTACTCATCAAACGCCCACAGGTATAATCTTATATCCCTGTAATATTGTCATTAATCATATATCTTTAAAGAACATTTTATGCATTTGTAGTCTGTTTATATCCCTCTATGGACATCATTGGCAGGGATAGTTTTTTCTTTTGGCTAGTTAGAGTCCTCTGCGGTTATACATTTCTCTGGTCCACTCCCAGAGAAAAATATGGCACCCTCTCATGTTTATCAAATCGGATTTTGAGAGAAGAAAGGGAGATGTCTGGATCTGGAAAAGGCTCTGTGAAGCTGAACTTTACCTCAGGTGCTGTGGTAGTGTTGTCGCCCGGGGAGCATGGGGTCCTGTTTGTGTGTAGTCTACACCAAGTATCAAAATATCTCCGGGGCTGAATATCTTTCTGGTATATAAAGAGGGATTTTACTGCCCCTGGACATTCTTTATATGCACAGTATGAAAGAAGGCAGGTCAGTGATGACCAACAGCATCTTACACCCAAGATGCTGTCACATTCTCCTGTCAACCTTTCCTCCTTTTACCTATTACTGTTGCTAATAGGTATTTTTG
Organism: Dissostichus eleginoides; assembly: GCA_031216635.1. Classification (NCBI taxonomy): domain Eukaryota; kingdom Metazoa; phylum Chordata; class Actinopteri; order Perciformes; family Nototheniidae; genus Dissostichus; species Dissostichus eleginoides. The sequence goes on from CM062265.1 coordinate 13,984,486, forward strand.
CTAGAATTCTTACAAAACCTAAACTGACGACTTTTGGCTTATTGGGATTCAAATTGTAATTGACAGACCATGGCCTTTGTTTTCTTTATAAATAAAAAAAAATGGCTACTGGTCTGGTAACATTGCCAAAAGTATCAAATAAAATGTAATCTTTTAATCAAATATAGGCAGAAAATGCACCATGCAGTTGCTGAATCATGTTTAGAAGGCCTGGTGATGATGGCGTAGGAGTTTAGGGAGGCATCAGTCATCAAACACACAAGAGTCAAAAACTTTGCAGTCGAGTTCAAAAATCTAAACTTGAGTCTGTCATGTAAAACTATTTTTTGACATTTCTGCACTCACCATTTGAAAGAGTCATTCAAGTTGAAATCCAAGTCTGTTATTTTTCTTCTCTTTAAACTTTCTTAGTATTCCGACAACAATGCCACAACCAACCTTCAAGTAAGTGCATCCAGTAGCCTGCCAGTGTCAAGTACATTTTCCACAAAAGTTAATGTTGCTGCACCTTGGAAACATGATTTTGCAAAAATGAAAGATGAATGTTTGAAGTACGGTGAGAAAGGTTGACTGTGAAAACAAAGTTTTTGAGAGAATGTTTTTCTCTGAGTGTTTTCATTTTCCCATGGTGGGACGTCAGTGTTTTGGTTGTGTCACACTCTTTGACAACTCAGTGCTATCTGCCTTGATTGTTTTCCTGCTTGGCAGATATGATGTTTCTCCCCATCCAATCCCCACCCACACGCAATCCCTTTCTAGAAAGTTTGTTATGTATGCTTTTGTTCAGTTCTTTTTTTAAAAGGAAGAAGAAAAAGAAAAACAATTGTCAGAAGGATTTTGAAAAAAAGTTTCTTGCTTCGTCACCCCGCAGAAGGGAGTACAAGTTTGTGACTGAAGAAAGCGTGAGAAAAACAGCCCTGTGATGGATGGTAAGGCACAAGCAATTACAGAAAACATGCCAGACTCTGTGCATATAGAAGATATCACAGAAACATAAACGCAAGAATATATGCACATACGTTCAAGACACTGGCAATGTGAGATAATCTGAAGTTTCTCTTTTACTGGAAAAGGCACATTTAAGGTTCTCTGCTTGGCATACTGATAAACATACTGTATGGAAAACACACACACACGCACACACGCACACACACACACACACACACACACACACACACACACACACACACACACATTGCCTCCAATAAACTGACTCCCACATAAATGAGGCACAGCCAAGTCCGGTGCACTTGTAGTACTAGCACACAGAGCCGTCTTCCTTAACACTTCAGGTTCAATTACACACACATACAGTCATACACACAAAAGAGGGCACTAAAGCCAAGGTGGCAGCAGCACTATTTGTTTTCGGAAGTGTTCCTGAGCTGCTGAAGGGAGGGGTCGTAATGCAAAGAGACAGATTCAGGTCACTCACTCATTGCTGCGATGAATATAGAAGGAGAAGGAGAGAAGATGCTGCATGTTGGAGAGATAGAAGAATGTGTGGGATGAAGCAAAGGACAAGGAGGAGGAAGAAAGGCAGAGGAGGTAGAAGGAAGGAACGTCCTGCAGGAAGAGGAAAATCATTTGGTATGTTAGGAGAAGAGAGAGAATGCAAAAAAACTGATAAAGCATAGGAAGGCGAAATGGAGCAGCATGATGGATGAACGCACATGACAGAAATGAAGTGTCAATGAAGTAAATAGATGAGAAAGGGGAGACAAAAGCATGTGGAATTAAAAGAAAAGTAGGAGGATGAGAAGGAGGGATGACAAAATAGTGGGATACGAATGGAGAAGGTGTTCGAGAGGGGGAGCAGTGCCAGAGGAAGGAGAAATGGAGTAATTGACATGAAGGGAAAGTGACAAGCGAAAAGATGAGTATGTAGGGAGGAGGAGAAGAGTAGGAGAGAAAGAGAGAATTACTATTGAATGAGGAACGTGGGGTGAAAAAAGCTTTGGAGGGCGATGCAGATAAGAGGGAAAGAGAACAAGCTGTCATACAGGCTGACATTGGAAATGCACGAGTATCTTAAATCATTGAACAAAATAGTCCATGTAATAACAAGGGATTGTACTCCGCTCCGAATAACTCATGTTACCATTTCAGAGCAGCAGCCACACCCATTTTTTAAGTCGAGTTCAGTGTTTCTGCATGACACGTTTCCACTTTTCATATTACAATAATGTTGATGTGACAATCCCTGTGAGATGCGCCCTAATAAATGCACTGGAATTTTGATCTCTAGTGTTCTTTTAGTTTTGATCAGTTTTCAAAAGATTCACAGTTTGTGCACAGAAAAGGCTGCACATTATTAGCTCAAGTGCCTTCCCTCCCTCTTCTCCTTTGTTTTCTGAGATCTGAGCGAGCAGCGATGATGTGCAGAGGAAACAATCCGGGCCAAAGTCTCCCTCTCTCCTCTCTCTCTGTCACACTCCCACACACTGAATCTTTTAGTTCGAGAGCTTTTATGAAGATACTGCAGGTGTGCCACACAGGGGGTCTTTGTTCAGCGGGGGAGCAGAACACGACAGGTGGGCAGGAAACTAATGTACACTTTCCTATCTGCTCCCTCAGCTTCCAAAGACCTTAATATCCAATGGGCTGACTTCTGATGAGTTTGTGAAAGTAAAATGTTCATATCAGAATCAGAAACAAAATATTGGAATACTCAAGTAAAGTACAAGTATCCCAACATGCTACTTAAAGGGGACCTATCATGCAAAATGCACTTCTGTACGTATTTTATACATTAATATGTGTCCCCGGTGTGTCAGGGAACTCACGAAGTGTCAGAAAACACAACCCTCTCTCTTTTCCTCCATACCCAAATCTCTAAAAACGGGGCTGCAGCGGAGCTCATGCAGACTGATACAGATTTGAAATTGTTCTGACGTCAGAAACGGGGAGCTCCGCCTATAGGGGCAACTCTCCACCTATCAGGAGGAGACAGCCACGGCCATTGCCGCTCGAAAGCGCTGGAGACGCTGTAGTACATATGCCAGGCCTGTAAGTGGCGCTGTAGTCTGCCACAAAAGCAGCGAAGAAGACTTCTCACAGAATCAGCCCTTGCAAAAACAGGGCTAAAAAAGAGCAGATGGAGCGAAATGAGGCATGGCTAAAATGCATGATCTGTTTGGTATTTTGAAAAAAAACTTCACAGACATGTTTTGTATAGGTATGGCCCTACAATATATTATTCAAATATAGCATGATATGTCCACTTTAAGTATAGTACTTGAGTAACTCTACTTAGTTACTTTACACCACTGTTTTCCATGTACTTTTGATCTGTAAAGTAAATCCTCCTGGTGGATCCACCAGTGATGTTTTTTGGATTCAGTGAGTAACTTTTAACTTCCTTTTTCTGTTTCCGACATAATCCCTGATGTGACTGCAGAGGCTCCTTCAGCTCAGTGGATTTGAGGAGCACTGAGGGACTGAGAGGCTGAACCTTGAGCAGACTGAGGAGGACTTTGCACTGCTTGAGACTCACAGAATAACTTTCAGACTAGTGAGTACAACACACTGCTGAACTCATTCTCAAGAAGAGAATGTCAACAACCATAACATAGCGTTTACATAGTCTGTAAAATCGATGTAGTATCTCTACGTCGTAATAAGTGTGTTTGTGTGGTGCTGTTTTTTGTATTCACACATGTCCATGTTTTCTACTTTGGTGATTTTCTCTATATGAAGCATCTGGCTATTTAATTCATAGATAGCTTAAATGTTTTTGTTAAATTGTCCCAAGTTGTGTCTCTTTTCAGTTGTTTGACAAAGAAAGAAGTTTCTTGGAAAAACTATTTTTTCCAGATGTATTTCATTTCACAAACAGCCATAGAGGTGTAGGTAACCGGGCCTACCTGCACTTTAGGGACACACACAGCACAGCACAGAACCTGCCTGGTGTGATATATAATGAGGTGAGATTCAGCACTAGCAGCAGGTGGATAAACTCTAACTGTCTTCAATGCTTCACGGTCATAGATCCTTAGACAGAGTGCAAAGCTTCAGCAATTGATTGTGACTGTTGGTAATTCTTCATCCATTGCTGGATCTACCACAGAGAAAACAGTGTGTTTCTCAAAGCAGCATGGTGTCTCTAAATGGTTGGAAATGCTATTTCTTTCGCAAAATGCACTTAAATTGTACCAAATTGTTTTGTCTTTGGTAGCTAAAAAGGGAACCATGTGAAAGTTACCATTGTGTCTTAAAGTTGAGGATGTATTCTTGTCCATGAAGTAATACACTGGATATGGAATTAGTGAACATTTGCATGGCTTGAAGGGGTCAAATTTGTGGATGGACATTTTAACTGTGCCTCCTATTATATAACCTTAAGTCACTTGACAGCCAACAACTTCTATTAATTCATAAAGGAGATCCATTACTGTGCTGATACTCTTGACACAACAACAGAGCAACAGCCCAAAGTTCCCTTTATTTGTTTCCCACCCACTAAGGGTGTGGAATTGGAAGAAAATGCAAGAGAAAATCAATCAATTTAATTAAAAAGTGTATATTTAGGGATTAGTTAAGGTAAACATTTAAACAACATATTGCTGAGTTTTGTTTATTATTTTTGTCTCCCCAAAATGAAGACTTGCCTTGAACTTATTGTCTCGTGTTCCTCTTCTCACCTTAGGAACACAAGATATAAGATCATATACAGCTTCTCCAATTCGGGCGGCAGTTCGAGTAAGGTAAATGATGAAAACAAATGACAGATCTTTCATGTGACAACAAATTTCAATCCTATCATACAGAGATTATTTCAGAAAATATGATTTAAGAGGAGATTAATTTGTTAAACTGAATATTTTTAGTATTTTATTTAGATTTTTGCAGATGTCTGGACATCATTGCTTTGCAATGAGGAGAAATTACAAGTACGTTTTTCTTAGATAAATAAGAATTGAAAAGGAGGAAAACAAGCAATAGAAAGGATCCATGCCTGTGTTTACCTCAGGCCCAGAAATGACTTTATCTTTCCCTACGTTACAGGTAAGAAAACAAAAGAAAACGTTTCCTGCAGTTTCACCTCGACAGGATCAGGTAGAAGACCCAGCTGCTAACCACAGAGACAACCCTACGCCCCCCGATAATCCCTTGATCAAACACAGGAAATAGATAAAAAAGAGAGGAAATGTTTCCTCAGAGCAAGCGGTGAAGGGTCTTGTGATGTGACCCTTTAGAGAGTTGACAGCAGTGCATGATGCTACTGCTAAAACTGAAGAGAAAACTCTTTAAACATAAATGATCCACCTAGTATTTAGGATAAAACCAAGCCAAGGATTTCCAAATGAAAGTGAATCATCAAAATGAAAACATCCTTTATACCACCATTGTATACCCTGATCCATTTAGTTTTGAAACACGATTATAAGTATTCTAAAAATACTGAACCGCTTTGACAACAACAAAGTACCGGAGCTGCTTTTGGACGGTAAATAAATCGGATAAGAAGAAATTGTGTCAATGAAAAAAAATTTCAGCACATGAGTCACATATTCAAAATACATGATCAATCTTATATTATCACCTAGAGTTCCATAACGCAGGTCCACCACCTATCTCAAGTCTTTCAAGAGGGCATCACAAAGAAATCAAATGAATTAATATGACAACAGCCCCTCTACTGAAGAATCTCATTAATTGTATTTCAAAAAGTAATCCTTATTTTTCCAAAACCTTTATTTCGCCTGTCTGTGCTTGATTTCAGACGACCTCTCCTGTCACCGAGTGGCACAGAGGCGGCTTTTGATCCCGATACAGGCAAACTCCTGATGAAGTGTTTTAATAGAAACTACTTTTGTATTTGATTCCATGACATCTGCCTCCATGCAGTACATCTGTGTGTTCTCCTGTGACAATCACGCACATTTCAGAGGCGCATACCGCTACACATTTCTTCCTTTGTGTGTGTTCCTGTCTGTTTGGATGAAGGTGTGACCTCTGGCTCCTTCGACAGAGAGGAGGGAGAATTATAGGGAGCGAGGGATGGAGAGACGGATAGAGGGCTTGATGAATAGAGTGGTGTGGAAGAAAGTGTCTCGGCAAAAGAGAAGAGGAATGAGGTCATTATCTCTGTCCTCACCTGTGGCCTCAGTATACACACACACACACACACACACACACACACACACACACACACACACAAAATCCACATTTCATCAACAACAGCAACATCTCTGCCCCTTCCTTTTTCTACCCAATACACCTTCCTTCTCTCCTTTTTCTTTCTCTGACTTAACTTTGTCCTAACTATATCTACTCATACACGGATGTCTTCTTCTTCTCTTAAGTCCTGCATTATTTTAAGCTTCTAAACTCCCTCCTACATGATTAATCTCTGTCTCTGTTTCTCTTTTGTCCTACAAGTAGAATCCAACCGTCACATTCATCATAGTGATTTCTCTGCTCCTAACATCACTATTATAATCGCTGGTACATGTTCCCTTGCCTGCCCTATTACTGTTAACTTTGTTTGCCTCCCACCCAGTCCCCCACACCTTTAAAGCATAGTAGCTTGTAATCACATCCACTGGACCATGATCACCCCTCTTCTCCTTTTCCTCTTCTTTGTCCACTTTCAACCCCCCTTTCTTCCCTCACTTTCGTGAGGCGGGTCACGCCTCTTGAGGCAGCAGAGCAGAGAAATTGCCTGTTATCGAGGGTCGATTTTTCATGCGCTTGTAAATTGCTTTGTATTGACACTCTGTCAGAGCGGGGTCGTCACAGCGGCCTGGGCCACTCGCCACCGCGCAGTCGCGCTGCTGATCTCGGGGTGCTTCCACCGGGATCGAGGGGGTCAGGAGGGTGAAGCCCTGTGTGTGTGTGTGTGTGTGTGTGTGTGTGTGTGTGTGTGTGTGTGTGTGTGTGTGTGTGTGTGTGTGTGTGTGTGTGTGTGTGTGTGTGTGTGTGTGTGTGTGTGTGTGTGTGTGTGTGTGTGTGTGTGTGTGTGTGTGTGTGTGTGTGTGTGTGTGTGTGTGTGTGTGTGTGTGTGTGTGTGTGTGTGTGTGTGTGTGTGTGTGTGGTTGCCTGGAAACTCTTGAGTGTGCAACTAGCATTCATGATTTCTGTTGGGATGAGAGGATTTCATTCAGGGTCGGTGAAAAGACCTTGGGGTGGTAATTACAATACTAACGGTGGCTGCCGTGTCTATGTGCTGATGATTGTTGTGATGGCGTGTTTCTCTTTGTAGGCTTTTGCCACAAAGCTTTTGCCACAAAGCTTCTGCCACAAAGCTTCTGCAAGCGGTTGTAAGTTAAAAATGTTCACATTTGTTATTACCTTTCTGTGTTTTTCTACATTTGACTTCCTCCACTTCCTTTTCTTATAATTTATAATTGTATTCACATTGCTTTGTTTGCCTTTTCAAAGTGGTATTGACTCTATATTATTAGCAAGTGACCCTTTGAGAACTGAAGACATGACACCATTCACAATACTTAAACTTGCTGCTTGATCTGTTTCTACATGTGTTGATCACATTCCTAAAAAAGTTTTAGTCACAATGAATAGATTTCACATCACCAACATCAGCATTACCGTCTGCCAAAAGTTCCTCTTGTTTTTGTTGCATCATTCCCCTGTCAGTGCTTTTGTTAATGTGTTGGCATACGACTCGAGTTCTTCTCAAGTCTTTCTCACCCACCTCAAATCTCTCCTCTCTCCCCTGTCATTCACGTTGTCTGCTCTTTCATAATTCACACCTCTGACGCACTCTCTACCCTCTGTTTCTCTAAGTTTTCTCCTCATTTTCACATTTTTTGTCACACAAACTCCTGAACTGCAACTCCAACATTTAACAAGTTCCCTCTGTGTTGACAATTTCAAACGTGTTGTGAATTTTGCCTGCTAATAAGGGCGCTAATCATGTATTTTGGTTCTTTGAGTTACCTGAAGTTTTCTTGTGTTTGAGCGAGGTCTTTGGTTGCATCCCACAATAACGCTCGATATAGAATACAAAAAGTGAGCAATGAATAAAAAGCTGTCTCTGTGCACAGCAGCTCTGCACACAGTTGGAGACTGATCAGATCTGGGTTGGTATAGATTACATAAAAGAATATTCCAGTGAATCGGATTCTTTTTTCTTTTCTTTTTTAAATCAAATGCTCTCAGGTGTCTCTTTTGAAGAGGATGGCAACTGTAGTGAGTGTGGATTCCCAGCTGGTGCAAAGGGCAGTATTAAGTTGAGAAACAGATAAGTCTGACATCTCCTACAGTTTCTGTGGCAGAAATAAGGATGGAACATCAGAAGGTTTTATTTGAAATCAAGTTATTCTTTCAGATTGAAGTGAACCAAAGGGATCAGGTGCAGGATGAGTGGGTGGCAGCAGACATATTCATGTTTCTCTGCAGCCATTGGCTTCATTGCAGTGCCATCTCACTGGCAAGCTGTGCCGATGTCTGTGTTTGACACCCACTCTCTCGGTAGGGTGGCACAATCTAGACTGCACTGGCACAGATCTCACGCCAAGCTCTTTCCCTGTGAAAAGATGGAGCATGCAGCGAGAAGATGGTTAAAAAACACACATAGAGGCAAAAGTGGAGAGAGGGTGCAGAGGAGAGATACAGAACCATGAAAGGCATGAAAGAAAAAGTATGAAAGACTAGAGGACATATAGAGCCTGGACAGGAAGGAGAAAGAAAGGGCAACGTTAGAAATCCAACAGTGGTGTTGAAAAGGGAAAAAAAAACAGAAAAAGCGTGAGTCCAGATGCAGTATGAACGGGGGAGAAGCAAAAGGCAGGGACGGATAAATTGGTAGACAGAAATCACGAATGCCTAAGAGACTTTCTTTCTTCCTTCTGTTCCCTCCAAAGGAGAGCCAAGCCTGCCCTCCTGGCAGCAGTCTCCTCCTCCACCCCATCCACCCCACCTGCTTCCCCTCCCTTTATCCTCTCACTATCCTCCTCCTCTGTCCTGTATGGCACACAGCTGCTCATACACTCTCCATGCATTAGGACTCCTCTTCTAAGAGTGTGTCCTGAATGAACCCTTCAATCAGCAACATGTCTCAAAGAGCAATAAAGCTGGCTAGACGCTCCATGTAAAAGTACACCCGTGATTTAATCTATCTTATGAATTGGGGCTGTCGCTGTCTTTCTGTAAGCATTAGATAGGGAAGGGGGGTCTTGAGGGGGCTGGACTCAATATCATTTAACCTTTTTACAACAAAATCCCTATTGATAATTTTAGCAAATCGTAGATCTATTGTTCTTTCTTTCGTTTTTCTGAACGTGATAAAAGGACACAATGTAGATTTATTTTTCCAATTTAGTATCCTGCCGTTTCTGCGTGCCTAAGTCTCAGTAATAATTTTGGAAGAGCTGCTGAACAAAACTGGCTATAGTTAATTAATGATGCATGTTTCTGTAGGCTATATGGAGAAAGGGACACATTGTCCAGTGCTGAAAGTGAGGCTGCATGTTATCTGTAGGCCTAAATCCCTTAGTGCATTAGTTCAGAATTGAATGTGTGTTGTATGCTGCCTGTACTTGAATAGGGATCCACACATCCTCACTGGTGAGAAATTTTCTCAGATCCAGGATCCAAGTGATGAATGCAAACTTCGACTATGTCTGTCTATAGAGGGCTGGCCTCACCAACAGCTAAATATAGCTGCCATTGGAATGATTGCATAGCCAGCCTCATCAGAAACTAAAGAAAATATGGAGTTTAGTTTTGAGAGAACCCTATTGCTGAGTAATAAAGCAATTCAAAACTGTTATCTCTCACTGCCACTTGGGACTACAGAATTGCAAATTAGGCAAGTTGAGTCTTCAAAAGTACAAACGTCACATGATGTTTCTGTAATTCCCCTAACAGATAGGATGGTGCTCATAGATAAGGAACATTCTGCTACTCTGAGTTAGAGAAACAATGTGTATTTGACATTCCATTTCTCCAAATCTCTAAAATATATATATCGCTGGAACTATCTATCTCTGAAACTGGTACAATTATAAAATGCTTCAGTGTACAAGAGTGGGTTTTGTCATGAAATGGGTCATTCTGCTGTTTCGGGCGAATGAGGGTACAGGCTGCTGCCAGAGGTTTAGAGTTTGGTTGCATTTATATCCTGATAGAGTTGTGAATGCCATTTGTACTTTGCTGTGATTTGTTGAAGGCAAATAAATGGACACGATAGGAGAGTTGAAAAGTATGAACTATATATTACTATACTACTTTAAAAACTGCAACCGGCCACAAGCTTTATCTCTTTGTGTGTGTGTGTGTGTGTGTGTGTGTGTGTGTGTGTGTGTGTGTGTGTGTGTGTGTGTGTGTGTGTGTGTGTGTGTGTGTGTGTGTGTGTGTGTGTGTGTGTGTGTGTGTGTGTGTGTGTGTGTGTGTGTGTGTGTGTGTGTGTGTGAGAGAAAATCAGAGAGGTCGTTGAAAGTGGATAAGTGATGTCATTATTCACCCTCCGTTGAGTGTGTGCTGTTCTTCAGCTCACCCTTACTTGTCAGTGTTATATAATACTAGAGTTCATTTTTTAACAGATAGACATGAGTTAAGAGAACAGAATAAGAAAAAAAGAGTCATGACATATTGAATGAGGCATAGTGAGGTCTTCTGAGGATCAAAATGGAAAGGAGAGTTAAAACAAGGAAAGTTAAGAGACTTCGTGTCCTACAATAAGCTAGAGGCGACTGGAAACAATTAGAAACTCTTTTTTTTTACTTTTAGGATGTTTTTATTTATCCGAGAAGTGCATGTTGTTGTCACATTGAATTGCCTGTATTAACACATTTCAGGTGTAGTGAAAGGACCAAGCAAGATTGAAAAATGTCAGGCCATTATCAGTTTAGACAATATTGTGTCCTGGTCTTTTCTATAAGCAGAAACATATTCACATAGACATATTAGAAAACACATTATTTTGGCCTCCTGGGAGGATTAAGCAGCAATTAAAACAATTAGAAACAGATCTTTCACTATCCCCAGTAGATGACTTGTCCAGGCATGCCTTCATGAAAAACATATGGGATGTGGGAGCCGGTTTTTCCAACTTGCTTACAGAGCCGTGATGGAGTCTTTACCATATACTGCGGGAGAAGTTTTTGCACACAGAATCACTTTGCCATGTAATTGAAGCCGGGATCTGTTTTGCTGTGAGGTGAGAAAGCTTATATCTGGGCCACCTGATGTTGATTACTAAGATAAATCCATGTTATATGCATACAATAATGTCATCAATTTACTTTGATTATGAGAATACTTTGATAAAGTTGCTAACATGCATAATAAAGGGGGCTTTTATGATATGCACAATTGTATGCATGGATGAACACACAAAGGCAGCAGATATAATCTTTGGGAAGATGCACCTAGTGAAAGATCCACCAAAATCCGTGCAACTGCCATGGCCCTGTGTTTCTCTACGGCAGAGTATGCCTGCTCAAGCTGGCGCCGATCGCGTCACACCAAACTGGTCGACACAGCCTTGAATGACACCTGCCGCATCATCACGGGATGCGTTAAGACAACACCTGTCCCGTGCCTCTATGCGCTTGCCGGCATCTCTCCCCCGCACATCAGACGACTAGGTATCGCTCAAGATGAACGGAGAACACAAGAGACAGACATCAGACACCCCTTGCATGGCCACGTACCACCCCCACGCAGGCTCCGATCCAGAGCCAGTTTTGTGCAGACAGTCCTGCCACTCCAGACAACCAAACAAGCAGCAAGGACCAACATCTGGGAAGATGAATGGCAAAGAAATGACACACAAGCTCTTGAATGGCTGGACAGAGGAATCACACCAACGGAAAGCCTCGCTAGTGGCCACGACCTTGGCTGGACAACCTGGAAGTCACTTAATAGACTGCGTGTGGAACAGGGGAGGTGCAAAGCACTGATGAAAGTGTGGAACTACACCACAGAAGACACGTGCAGCTGTGGATCAGTGCAGACAATGTCCCACCTACTGGAATGTGCCGATGCCCCCCGGTGCAGCCCAGAAGACCTGGCAGAACCTACCCCATCAGCTGTGGCCTGTGCCCGATACTGGCAGAACGACATCTGAGATTGCTACGGACTCGAAGAAGACCTATTGAAACTTATGTGAGCAGTCAGCAGCAGCCTCTGGCAGTGTGAGGTTGTTCGTCACCTGATGGAGCCAGGTACGTTATCTTGCTCCCACAAACATGAGGTGTCTTTAATTCAGAACCCAAATGTTTCTGACTGACCCTTCGCACCAACAAAAGGAAAGAAAAAGGTTTCCATTTTAGATTGATAAAAATCAAAACAGGTAAACTTATGTTGCACTTGTGTGCCATTGCCATCTTTCTTTACCGTCATCTAAGTATAAATATTGCTGCGGTATTGCTTAAGATGTAATGTAAGGTATTAGTTAAATGTATACTATTTACCTCAGAAATGAATTGCATTGTTCTAACATTTATGGGATATGGCAGGAAAAAAAAATCTAAAAATAAACCCTGTGAATTTTTACTATAATTCATAACTTCTCCCCTTACTATTACTCAAAAGTAATATGAAAATTGCATTTAGCAACTTAAAATAACTAACAAATGGAGGAGAAATCCATAATTCATGGAGTGAACCAACAAACATATTCACAGTGCATAATTGTCAAGTACGTGTTGACCTTTTATTTCACCTTCTTCATTCATCTGCCTTCCCAGGATTTTGTTGAGATTACTTCTTAATACATATCAGTAGGAAAAGAAAAATCACCGTAAAGAAAGCTATTAGTTATCACAATATAATTTATTCCACAAATATGTTAATAAATATATATTTTTTATTTTGGTAGGTAAACATGACTTATTAATAATCACTCTTGTTGCAGCCGATAGCAAATATTGAACATTTCCCTCACGGTGTCTAGTTTCTCTCTGCCTCTGTTTGCAATTCAACACATTGAAATTCAAAGGTCATGATTCATTAATTACCCGAAGACTCATTAACCATGCTTTTATTGATCAAAAATACATCTGGAATTCTTATCATACTACAACCATTTTGATCCGACTGACCTAAAGACTGCACTTCGACAAATTAGTTTTTTTTTATTCAAATTATCAGACAGCAATAACTTCAAGAAACTTTCCAGCCTACTGCTGTCTAATAAACACTCTATGGGTTTTTTAAGGTGAGCTTGACATCCTATTCAGTCTGTGGTCTTAAATGCAATTTCGTCAAGCTTCACAGTTGATCAGATATACCAAATGAGGAGAAAGTCACAGGCTCAATAAATATGTTGTGATAAATGACAAAATAATGTTATCCTGGTAAGAATAATTAGATTATTCGCTTTCTTACCGAACTGCATGAACACTTATATATTTCTGTCAATGCATGTATAAATAAACGCATGAATAGAGTACAGTGAACCCATTCACAAAATACTATATCACTGGACGTTATGTTGCAGTTTGTGATGCTACAGTGACTTCCTGTTGACATATGGCAGCACATCCTAACACAATATTAAAGGTTTTTCCTGCTAAAATATTTCCTAAATTTAGATGGTGCAACCTGGATTCTTAATCACTACAAACTAGCCAGTAAGAATGTAGAAATGACATCAAACTGATTTTTTTACGTAGCTGCTGCAAACAAATTCAGATCATAAAACGTTACTCGACTGACCTGAGAACAATGGAAGATTCCTCCCATTTCTTTCTTAACGACTTATTGTTTTTCTAAAAAAAATCAGAACTGAATTTGAGCTCTTCTCAGTCCGTTGGAAGAAATTGTGATAGTCATTAATTAATTTGCAGCAAATTGGTAAATAAAGGTCTTCCCCAACCAATGGGAATGTCAGAAGTACTGATTTGGCTCTTCTTAATACAATATCATCTCTATGTCAGGACACACCTCCCCACACACACACACACACACACACACACACACACACACACACAGTCCCTAATGCTTTATTTATTTATATTTTCATTGCTTATGGATGCGGAAAGAGGGGTGCAGAGGGAGTGTGAGAGGTGGCGGGGAACCATGTTTTTGAACAGGTTGGCGATGATCACAGAGTCTGGGGGGCCAGAGTTAATGACTTATTCATGGACCCTTCTGGCCCCTCACGGCCCCTGGGAATACAACAAACAGATGCAATAGGGAAAGAGAGACTGATTCGGGAGGAGGGAAGAAGTGGGGAGGAGTAATGTTGGGCCGAGGTGAGTAACAATGCGTTGGGACAGTGGTGGAGGGAGGCAGAGAGGGAGGGATGAGCTTTGCATAAAAAGACAAACGCATAAGCTGGAAGACAGAGGTGAAACGGGTGTAGAAGGGAACAGACAGAGCGCTCACACTGGTGACCAAGTCCTTACCTCTGTGTCTGTCCTGGGACACAGGGCAGGCAGCCAGAGGTGAAGGAGGACTAACTGATCAGTGACAGACTGTGGGCTGGATCCCCCTGCTCATTTCCATCTACATCTGCATCCAAGAGAAAAAGGGAGAGGGGGTGGGGGGGGGTTACAGCCTTTCATTAGCAAGTAAGACTGTTTCTGTTGATATAATATATTGAGATCATATACAGTCCATGGAGAACTATAAGCTCCCTTCGAAGGGTTGGTGATATGACCTTAAAATATAATCACAATTATTAATGTTAGTTGCTTTTCTTGACGAAATTACAGACTACAAAAAAAATATTCTTAATTTCAAGAACATACACTGAAAAAACTGAACCGTTGACTTTAATTAAATGTATAATGTCAACAGATTTCACATAACTGTATTAGGTTAGTTGAAAGCAATAATATTACATTTAAATAACAAATATTAGGTTAAACTTAATATTATTGCTTTCAACTAAACTGATACAGTTATGTGAAATGTGTTCACATAATACACTTAATTTGAGCAACGTTTCAGTTTTCTCAGTGTAGAATTTCAGCAAAATAAGAGTTATAGTTTTTTCTGCATAAAACTGTTTTTCTTGTTCAGCTCTTTAGTTTTTGAACCACAAAAGTAATTTAGAGTTAATTAAATTCACCTCAAAGTGGACCTTTAAACTGTTGCCAAATGCAACAAAGTTTCTCTTTATTCCATTTAACCACCATAGTTTTTATTTATTGATTAATTTTTCTTATAACTTGTTTCTCTTTCAGTTTTCTGTACGCTTTATTTCTTATCCTCTCTTTCCATTGTTCCTTGTATCTCTCAGCATGAAGTCATTGCATCAGAATATTGCTGTTATCACAATTTAATCATATTTAAAGAATACCATTAAGTTAAGATATAAAACGGCACACCTCTATTGCCCCCTTAATGGAAAGACAAGAGTATAGAACAATGATTACCACTTGTGCAAAAAGAGCTCTGAATAATGACAGGACAATTAACAGTAAGAAAAGCTATCTAATGACTGAACTGAATTGCAGGTTATGGAGTGCAAAGCTATATGCAGATGTTCTCCTTCCAAGTTGAAAACTGACAATGAATGTGTCTGATCAACACTGTCTTGCCATCGCCTCATTAAAACATGACCCTAAAATAGTTACAGCGTCTCGGTTACTCTTTCATGCAGGCCCCGCTAAGAGATTGAAGCATTTGAAATATTGATCAAAACTACTTTAGATTGTTTTTCCTATTCCCTCGTCTCTGCCTAATAAAGGGACAACTTCAATATCAAAAACACTGATGAGATTTTAGTGGCACAGTTGATTGCTAAGCTCTCCACAGAATTCGAGACCTTTGTGATGTTTGTGCACTTTTTGTTCAAACGCTTGTTTACAAGTCTCCCGATTTCCACAACACCTCAGGTTGTTTATCCAAGCCATCAGAAATCTCTGTCTTAATCAGAGTTGTGTTCAAAGGTAAGATAAGGGCTTGGCAAATCCTTCTTAACCCACCAGTGACACACTTCACAGCAATTTACTGCGCGTCTTGTGTTGCTCATGAAAAATAAAGTCGCAGCCTTGTCTTGATAGAGTGGCAGACATCCACAAAGAATTGCGGGTCTTTGTTTTTCACTGAAACATCAGACCTCAACATTTTTTGAAGCGTGTTGCAAAATGTAGAACGCCTGAGATCTTTTTTGAGCGGTAGAAAGATGAAATCAGATGAAATGTTATTGACTGGCTTTGGCTTGAAACTTGCCCCAGCATGTGCATAATTTAAGATGATGTTGCCCCAGTTTTGCAAAACTCTATTTTTGACCTCAAGTTGAATCCTATTTCAGTGCTTCCTCTTTTGGACAGGTTCTGAATCATCGCTGGAGTTTATTCTTTCCTACCTCCTGCGTTGTTTTCTACCCAATCTTTGATGTCGTCACATCTACTGATTTATTTTGCTCCTAAAAGATATGAGTATTTATGGGTATTCGCATGCTGATAGATTTCCTGTAGTAGCTTTCTCTTTTTCAGTCAAAAACACGCATCTCTCAGCTATTTCTCCCAAAACACTGCTTTATATTATACAATTTGAAATGAAGCTTCGTTGAAGGTGTGGTGAAATCACTCTGCAGTAACTTAAATGCAAATCCTTTAAGGGGCAGAACTGGCGTTTGTGCTGTGCATTGCCATATAAATGCAGAAATCGACTTTTCATAGACAAGCATTAGACAGTTCAAGGTGTAATGCACTCAAACAGCCAGAATCTGACATAAAAAACTCCAAGACAAGGCTTGAAAAATATTGTATTTTCCAGTGTTTTACGACTGCCAGTTGGCCTGTTTGGCTCACAGTATGCTGTGGTCGATAAGAGGAGGAGAGTTTTCTGTGGTGTCAGTCACATACATGGCGAAAACCATTTAGATAAATATACAGACACTGATACTTTGTTCTTATATGATCTCCAATATTTTCCAGGAGGTTGTCGTGAGAGGCACGGCGCTTCAAGGAAGGAGTGTGGTGATGGAGCAGCTCGGTAAAGTAGGAAGGGGCCTGGTTATGGACGGCTTTTTGAGGTGGATTTTATAATGAATGCGTTGGGGTGTTGTGGTCAGGGGAGCGGTTGTAGGTGAGGAGACGAGCAGCAGAGTTCTGAATGAACTGAAGTTTATTTAGGAGTCTTGATGGTGCAACATAAAGGACGTTGTTGCAGTAGTCAATTCTGGATGAAGGCACAGATCAGGGTTCACTGAGAAAAGATGTTACCATATGTTTCGTTGAAATTTTAAACTACTTCCAGTCTCTGAGAAAAGTCAGTCATGGCGAAGTAAAGCTCTTTTTAATATCTCCTAACCACCTAGGTGCTTTTCTAGGAATTGAAGCAAACTTTACATTATTTTGCAAATTTGAGTGAAGTTTGTTGGCCTTATTAATAAAAACATTACATTTAACAGTTTTCAGTGTTTAAGATTCATCTTTACCTTTAAGACTACTGACTTTTAGTCCGTAGTATGAGTGAAACTTCAAAAACACTGTATTTTACATTTCTTATAATGCAAACTTATACAACTGTTCTCACTGTGACAAGTAAACTGGCATTTTAGTAGTCAATAAATAATATATAAACATTTTACAAGACCAAATGATGTGCTACAAGTGTTTCCTACTTGCACCAGTTGTTCATGCAGTGAAAAACACAACATCATTTATAATAATGCTCAACTTGGATACCATTTATCTTCTGTCCATAGTTTATTATCTTTACATTTACAAATAATACGTCTTTACTTATTTATCCTCCACAAACAAACTCCTTCAGCAGCCTTCCACATGTTCACCAACATATTATTCTCACAAATACACACACACACACACACACACACACACACACACACACACACACACACACACACACACACACACACACACACACACCTCAGTAGCTGTTAACACCTGCTTATATACACATTAGTTTTGCATGGGTACCTGTGCAATGACTGTAATCCATCATGGGCTTTGCCATCCCGATATCACAGCGCAGCAACAACGCAGGCCTGCAGATTTTGGGCATGCTGCCAGGGGAAGAGGAGGAAAAAAAGACAATCCACAACCCCCCACCCCACCCCCTCCTGCTGCTTAACAAATGCTGCCGCCTCCCCGCTCTCTTACACACAATCAAACACACTCAGACAGATGCAGATCACATGCACACATGAGCTTGATTGTGGTTGCACGCATACCATCACACAAACACTTGTTTGCACATGTCACACGTAAATACATCCCAGAGATATATGCAAGCTGACAATCACAGATGTGTTTTTATGATTCACTGTTAGTTTGCCCTCCAACAATGGTGACTTTCTGCCATAACTTAGGCAAGATTTCTTGGAACTATTAAGAATATAGCCATCTTTTTTAAGACAACCTTAGACAAAAAGCTCTTCTGACAGATTTAGGATGTACGCACTAATGGAGCAGATTGTAAATACTTTATTCCTTTCGTCTTATGTATTTACTATTCTGTTCTTGTTATATTCCACTGGGCTTTAAAATATAACTATAAGGGCAGAGATGTCCACCAATGCCAAATCTCGCTGTTCTGTGCACCTCCTCTGATTCAAATAGTTATTTATGTTCTTCCTTGGCCACTGATAACACTTCCAGTCATAGAAAAGCATACCAGATGTGTTTTCCTATATCAGCTGACAAACTCACAAAGAAACCAAGAAACATAGCCTTATTGTCAGAGGTAATTATGTATAGGCTGGTTTTAATACCTGTTATGAAATTGTAATACAAACTTGAACTAAAGGAGTTCATGTAAAGGAGGGGGAGGGGTAGGAAGAGGGAAAGGGTTCTTCTAAATCGGGGGGAGAGCGCAACTGGGCAATCAAGGGCAAAACTAGTAAAGTTTAAAAGGTTAAAATAATTTATTATTCGACATAAACACTTTACAAAAAACTAAAACTATTTAAAATACTTAAAATACAATTAAAACAATTTCACAAGCTAAAGGGCTTAAAAGTCATTTCTTTAAAATCCAGGCACTCGATGAGGGGGGGAACACTTCTGGGCACACCGTCTGCTCTTCCAGCTTGGCTCCCACTCTAAAAACAAACAAACAACAGTCACTTGTCTCTTATGGACAACTCAGGTCTTTTGTTGGAGAGTGCTAGTTACTCAGAGCTCTAAACTCTGCCCTCTTCTGTCCTTGGCTTCACACTCTCAACTGGACTGCCGTTTGTCTCTGGATATTTTCTGTCTGCTCCGCTGCGTCTTCTCCTGTCTTCTTCCTTTGTGCTGTGCCCTGACGAGAATAGGAAAAGAAACCGAATCAAACCAACCCTGTTCTCCAGCCGCCCCAAATATGCAAACAGCAGTACACTTGATGTGTCTACTGAAACCTACCGTCCTTTTTTCACAACAAAAAAAGATTGTTGTTCCTCCAGTTGAACATTTGAACGTATTACATTACAAACACTTCAATACCGTAGACATGCCTACGGGAGCGGATTGTGGTAAAGTGTCTTGCTCAAGGACACATCGGCATGTGACTCAGAGTCACATCCGCATAGGACTTTCTGTTTTCTTAATGACCTACCTGGTAGAGAATAGGTAAAGAAACAGAAGAAAACAAACCCTATTCTCCAATACTTATCATACTGTGTGAACGTCCGTGTGAGAAGAGATGGTCATTTGTGTGTCTTCTGTGTCTTCTTCCACATTACATTACATGTCATTTAACTGACGCTCTATCCAAAGCGACTTACAAACACTTCAATACCGTAGACATGCCTACGGGAGCGATTTGTGGAAAAGTGTCTTGCTCAAGGACACATCGGCATGTGACCCCAAGTCACATCCGCATAGGACTTTCGGCTTTCTTAATTACCCTGACGAGAATAGGTAAAGAAACAGAATCAAACAAACCCTTTTCTCCAGCCCCCCCAAATTGGCCAACTGCAGTACACTTGATGTGTCTACTGAAACCTACCATCCTTTTTTCACAATAAAAAAAAGGTTGTTGTTCTTCCAGTTGACAATTTGGAACACATTACATTACAAACACTTCAATACCGTAGACATGCCTACGGGAGCGGATTGTGGTAAAGTGTCTTGCTCAAGGACACATCGGCATGTGACCCAGAGTCACATCCGCCAATGATCTGTTTTCTTAATGACTTACCTGGTAGAGAATAGGTAAAGAAACAGAAGAAAACAAACCCTATTCTCCAATACTTATCATACTGTGTGAACGTCCGTGTGAGAAGAGATGGTCATTTGTGAGTCTTCTGTGTCTTCTTACACATTATTACATGTCATTTAACTGACGCTTTATCCAAAGCGACTTACAAACACTTAATACCGTAGACATGCCTACGGGAGCGATTTGTGGTAAAGTGTCTTGCTCAAGGACACATCGGCATGTGACCCAGAGTCACATCCGCACAGGACTTTCTGTTTTCTTAATGACCTACCTGGTAGAGAATAGGTAAAGAAACAGAAGAAAACAAACCCTATTCTCCAATGCCTTATCATACTTTGTGGACGTCCGTGTGAGAAGAGATGGTCATTTGTGAGTCTTCTGTGTCTTCTTACACATTACAATACATGTCATTTAACTGACGCTTTCATCCAAAGCGACTTACAAACAGTTCAATACCGTAGACATGCCTAGGGGAGCGATTTGTGGTAAAGTGTCTTGATCAAGGACACATCGGCATGTGACCCCAAGTCTCATCCGCATAGGACTTTCGGCTTTCTTAATTACCCTGACGAGAATAGGTAAAGAAACAGAATCAAACAAACCCTTTTCTCCAGCCCCCCCAAATTGGCCAACTGCAGTACACTTGATGTGTCTACTGAAACCTACCGTCCTTTTTTCACAATAAAAAAAAGGTTGTTGTTCTTCCAGTTGAAAATGTGGAACACATTACATTACAAACACTTCAATACCGTAGACATGCCTACGGGAGCGGTTTGTGGTAAAGTGTCTTGCTCAAGGACACATCGGCATGTGACCAGAGTCACATCCGCATAGGACTTTATGTTTTCTTAATATCCTACCTGGTAGAGAATAAGTAAAGAAACAGAAGAAAACAAACCCTATTCTCCAATTCCAATAATGCTGTGCAAATGTCTGCACATGACAAATTGTCAGAACTCATTTGAAATGTTGTATTATTGCAAATATACTGAGGTGAATAGGGATGGTCAAGTGTGAGTGCATTGTAGCAGCACACTTGAGGTATCTACCCACACTTACTGTGTGTAACAAATGTTCACAATATTTAGTCTTCGCATAACTGAAGATGCCTATCTCTCAGTGTTTACAAAAATGAAAAATAATGCATGCAACTGCTCATGTAATTTAAATCCCCCTCCCAACCGTAGTTCTATTTTACAAATAGTCCACGGCGGTGTCATAACAAACCTGTTAGCTTTCCTCCATAATTTAAAATCCCCATTTTACCTTAAAAACTCTCAAAATGATCACACCCCTTCTCCCTTGGCCTCCTCTGTCCAAATGAAGGAGAGACTGACCATCCTGGAACTTATAGTCTGTCCCAACATTCCAGCCTTCCAGAATGTCAAAGCTCCAAAGCACATTCTAAATGACCATGGTCAACATTCCAAATGACCTGATATGCTCAACATCCTAAATGACTATGGGCAACACTTTCTCCCTTTGATATGGCTTCCTTCATATCTTCAACGTGTCACAGACCGAAACGTGAGGGTTTTAGCCCGCTTCCTGCATTGAAATCTAAGTAAAGCTGATAAAGCAATAGAACAATAAATGTATGAAAAACTCAATCTCAAGGTGCACTTTCTTCCTTTTTGCCAAACTATAATCTCCTAAAAGTTTTCAAATTAATCCTTCTGGTTAGAACTATATAAAAAAGGATTACTGATATTTCTTATTATAGCTGAAATTCTGGAACACAGGCCAGTTCGGTTTTTCTCAAGTGTTTCAGCTTCAAAACACTCACGCTTGAGGTGTCTACCCAAACTTACCGTCCTTTATACAATAGAAAAATTAGATTATTCATGCAGTTGAAATTTGAAACACATTACAATACATAGCATTATGTGGCATCACATAGCATTACATTACATTAAATTACATTGCATTATATAGCATTACATAACATAACATAACATGTCATTTAACTGACGCTTTTATCCAAAGCGAGTTACAAACACTTCAATACCGTAGACATGCCTACTGGAGCCGTTTGTGGTAAAGAGCCTTCTCTTCACAGAGCTCACTGCTTGCCTGCGGACGCTCCAAAGGGGCGTGGCCAGCAGCAGCTTGGCTACATTTCATCAGAATCAGCACTTTTGTAACAGGGCTGAAATAGAGTGGTATGAGGCATGCTACAATGGGAGATCTGTTTGGTATTTTGAGCAAAACACTTCAGAGACATGTTTTGTATAGATATGGCCCTATAATATATTGTTCAAATATAAAATAATAGGTGAGCTTTAAAAGAGAAAAATACTTCCCATCCAATTTCCATAACATCTGTTGTGAATGAATACAGTAACGTTGGAACTCAGTCCAGTTCTGTTTTCTTAACGACTTAAGTTGTTGCGAATAAGTAAAGCAAAACAGAATCAAACAAACCGTATACTCTCCCTAGAAAATGACTAACCTTTCACCAAGTTACATAAAAAACCCGATATATATATGAACCTTCCCTCCTTCCTGTTTATGATCGTTATCTAGACTACTATTATGACTCAATGTACTGATTATATTAACTATTCAAGCACGATAACGATCAAACAGTGCTTTATTTTGAACTCCAGGAGACAGAAAAAGAGTTTCCCATCTCTTATGCATTTCATACAGAAAAGCCTGCAACATAAGTACCATCTGATGCATAGATCAAGTGCTGGCCTCCGCTTTTGGTGTATTCACACTGAAATCAAAGGGAGAGTAAAAATGTAATTGGTCTCTGTGCTCTTCTCTTCTCTTTCTCACCAGTTTTTCTCTCCCCTTCACATGCATGTTTACGCATGTGTACAGGCGAGAAACCACACTCACACACAAAAACACACACACACACACACGCACTCACACATACTAAATGTGTATTGCCACCCACCAGCAAACTGGCACCAGCTCCTCTCCTGCATACTCACACATGCATACACACTCATTGTCACAATCATTTGTATGCAAAGTGGCTGGCTGTGATGGGTTGCTATGGTTGCTGTTTCCAGGTTATGTGACAAGAAATGCCAAGATGCTTTACCTCTTATTTGTGCCAATGTAAAGGTGTCAGGGCGGGAACGTATAGAGCTGAAGAGGCAATCACACAACGCAAGTCGTCTCACAACAGTAGGAGGAACAATAAAGATGGAAACCGCTGCACGTGAATAAAGCAAAACAGTTATGGACATTGAAGGGAATACAATAGTGTTTAAAGCGGCTTCAAACTTTTAAAAAACAGCAGTTACAACAAGAACATTGTTACGTTTGTATTTAGTAAGTCATATGGGCTATGAACAAAGAGCTTTGAAGGTAGCAATCAAGCTAGCTCCCCTTGATAAAAGGAAAGACTAGCACAGTATTGTGAGAGAGGAGAAAAACATTTGATAGCGAGCCAACATGAAGGGCTCAGCTCTGTAATTGCCTCCATGAGATTCGTTAGTATGCATGGAGTTAGTGTGTGTGTGTGTATGAAGCAAAGTGAGTTCATGGGGATGCTCTGTGTGTGTTTGTGTTTATGTCTGGAGCAGATAACACTGACAGCTTAAGGTCATGAAGAAGGGAAGGGCACAACTGAAGACGGCGTATCTTTGATCTCAACACAAAGTGTGACGTGTGTATGAACTGCCGTGTGCTGTACATACAGGAGATAGATGGCAGCATGCTGTGTGTGTGTGTGTGTTTATGCAGTTCGGTATGCATGGCATGAGCATGTTTAATGCATGAACATGTTTGTATTACATGTTTGTGTACGTGAGAGGGAGAGAAGCCATTTTTTTTCCTGGAAGTTTTCTTCAGCTTTTGGAAGATTTCTCACAGTTGCATAGACACGTGTGTACCTGTGTACAGGTGTCAGTACACGGTGCCGAGAATGTGTAAAAAGCTGATCACAAGGTTACAGGTTCCCATTGATGTCACATCATTTCATCTCTTGCAATTAATACCTATAATTTAGTTTGCCAAGGTAAAGACACCCAATGTGATTGTGAAACAGATCAAAGGGGAAACAATTTAATTGTTAGATTTTGAAATACCTCTCAATGTCATTTTAGGACTCCTATACATGCTATAATCTCTTAATACCAATCAAAAACTGTGGATTGGTGTGCATAATGGAAGGCAATCAACATAGTGTCTCTGGACGTTCTCCTAATGGAGCATTTGACTAATTGACTGAATCTATCCGTGAACTGTCTTGGCCCCCTCAGCTTCTCCGTCACTGCCTAATTGGCTATTGTTGTGTTATTACCAGTTCTCCAGGGCAGGACCATCTGCCAGCTCCAACAGGTATGTTTTGACTACATCTGTCTTATGGTCTGTGTGTATTTATCCGTATTTGTCATATGCATTGGCACAATAACATCCCTTTTTTATGAATGTGTTTTTGAAAAAATGCATTTGTAACCTACTGTAAAATGCATTTCCTTTGTCACTAAATCTTCCTATTTTCCATTGCCATCATAAAAAAGGCAAGTGGGGAAAAGGAAGAAAAAGAGTAAGTAGCTGCAGAAAGAGGAGAGGGACCTGTATCATTCATCAGCAGTGCAACAGTGCATGAACCGTGCTGGCTACGGTATTATTTTAACTCTCCCTCTCATTTACCTTATTATCTCCTTATCTATGTGCATCATTACTGTGGATGTAGCCTGTGTGATGAATTGGCTTTTTGATTAAGGATGCATGGTTCCTTTTGTTTAACATACTGTATGGAGCGAGCCTTGCATATGCTGCTGCACTCCAGCTACTATCACTGGCTGCATGGTGATAATGTATATTAATAGCGTGATCTTTAACCTCATGGAGCAATTATTTACAGACTGTTTGAACATATTTTGCTTATTTTTAATGAGCTAATCCCTTTAATAAGGTATGAACTAGCCAACTACTGTTTACCTTGGGATGTTAATATTATTTTCAATTGTCTTGTTAACCTATTATTAAATCTTTGTTGCAAGAAGATGTATTCAGCCACCAAGGCTTGGTTAATGTTACTCACCTGGTCTGCTGAGCTCTTAATGAGGGATGAAATTACAGCAGATGAAAAGTCTTAGAGCTAGTGTGCTGGAGTGTTGAAAACAGTGAAAAATGTGATATGAATGACACAAGCGTCTGGATCTAATAAATGAATCTGGCAGTGGTGGCCATGTTGGCGTCAGATGTTTTTTCCACGTCACAAAGCACGTGCCTAAGCAGTCTGTCTCCAACTTCCTGTGAGTGCTTTGTAGTCTCACAAAAAACAATTGTCAAACTCTGATTCAACTTCAGCCAAACCACATGATAAAAAGAACTTAGGAATGTCCTTACCCCTGCGATTTCATAGTATATGTGTTTCCTGGAGCTGTCACTTGTACTGTAGAATCTTGTGAAAGACATCCAACATAGATAAAATACTTACAGCTAACAAAACAAGTTTCCTCAGTCTATGGAACATAGGCTAAAAACGTAATAATGAAAAAGCATCCTCATTCCTTGCTTATGAGCTTGATTATCTTGATATCTCACAAGGCTCTAATAATGCTTGTATCTCAAACCACAAGCAGATGGGACCAATCGGGATCTTGTAAAGAGCTACATGCAGCTACATCTGTGGTTTAGGTGTGTGTGATGTGATGCAAGGCCTATTCGTTTAAAACAACAACAAAGGTGGTTGCTTAAGAAGCAGCATCAGTTTAGAGTATTGGTAGAGGAGAAAAGAACAGACTAAAGGCTTCTGGAAGAAAAACATGTGTTTGCTCCACTCCCGAATGGATTCGGCAAAAGATACATTTACAGATAGTTCAACCAATCTCCTCTCAACTATGACACTTTTCCAACGATTGTTCTGTGTAACAAACCATCTGTCTCATTTTCGGATCAGCTGCCCCTATAATCAAAGTATGGTTAAGTAACACAAAATAAATTGCCTCCAAACTGCTTTACAAGGATTAAGGAAAGATCACTGTCACTGTTACAGAATAAAAAATGCCTACTGTTCGTAGAAAATGGCCCCAAGTTTTCATACACTGACTTGCCCTGTAAGAACATCACATTATCTAACTTAGCTCTGAATGCAAGCATCGTCGTTTTCTATCTGTTTGAACCAATTATCAAAGCTGTCATGCTTCTTGAATACAGAAGCTCTCTAAGGTTTTAGCTCTCCTCAATCAAGTAGTACACTATCTATGTGGCAACAATATCCCCTGAAAGGTATTCCCTGTTGATGCAACAATAGTGCAAGCCTTAATTCAAAGTTTTTTTCAAGTGATTAAGTTGATAGTAACCCAAAAAAAAACCTCTTGACTCTGTAAGGATGTAAGATAACTGTAAAAACTGACGCAACACGGACCATTACAGCCAATGGATGTCATTTTGACAAGCCTGGAATAAATGAGGGCCAACACTGTCTATTTAGCAAAGCACTTTGCTTAGCCTTTCCCAATCTGAGTTAGTTTGGAATCGTAATGTGCATGCTGTGTTTCTGACAGGATACAGATGATGTGTTGGAGAGGGGCTGAGCTCAGTAGACTGACTGTAATGAGTGCTAGCCGCTAATTAGCCTGTTGCTGGATGCCAGATATGGCTGGAGCTAAAGCCCCGTCAACGGGAGCAGTGCAGCGAGGAGAGGAGAGAGCACTCTAATGAGCTCTGCGGTGTGTTTACTGTTAACCAAAGTCATGGCTTTACTCGTGGTGTGTCTCTCCCCTCCTTGCAACAATTGCGCACACATACACACACTGTTGTATCCTAACAGTTGTGCACACACACACATTTATATTCATGTGCGCAAACAAGTAAGTTTACACACACAGACAAGCAGGCAGACTCACAAAAAATGCACCTCACTGATTCAACGCTTAGTGTTTGCCAGTGATGGGAGCCTAATTAATGTGGCTACGCTGCAACTCTTCATCATATCTGTAACAAGCAATCTCCAGTCAGACATGATAGGCTTGATGTATGACGCTAGCTGTGGATGGCAACTCCCCAGGAAAGCAAAAAGGAAAATACCGTTCTGCTTTTGGTCGATAGGAATCTATTCACATCAGATACATTTTCTTTCTTACTCATTTGCAGTGGTGGGAGAAGTATCAGCTCTTGTTCTCGAGTAAAAGTAGAAGTACCAGAGTGTAGGAATACACTTCTATTAGTAGCCCTGCATTAAAAATGTTACTCAAGTAAAAGTACAAAAGTATTAGCATCAAAATATACTTAAAGTACTAAAAGTAAAAGTACTCATTATGCAGATTGGTCAATTTCAGAACAATATATATGTTATATTATAATTACTGATGCATTAAAGTGTTTATCAAAGCTTGTGAGGGAGCTGCTAATTTGAGTTACATTGTATACTGCAGGGTGGCTTGTGAATTTACTCCAGGTGTAACCAAGTCTTATTTAAGTGCTGATTATATTTCACATCATTAATCAAAATCTGCAAAGAAACTAAATATATTAAATAAATGTAGTGGAGTAAAAGTACACGATTTACCTCTGAATTGTAGTGGAGTAGAAGTACAAAGTAACATAACATGGAAATACTCAAGTATAAGTATCTAAAAACTGTACTTAAGTACAGTGAGTAAATGTACTTAGTTACTTCCCACCTCTGCTCATTTGTCCATCTTAGATGTGCTTCCTAACAAGGGCAGATGGACTGCTTAGGACAGACACAGCTTTGTTTACCTGTTTCTTTAAGATTGATCACCACAAGGATTGAGGGATACCAGTGTCACCACCAGGCAGGCAATTACCTCTTGAGTGCGTAGGAGAGTGTACATGTGTGTATCTCTGGACTGCTCTGTGGGCCAATCCTAATGCACAAACACCTTCACCATGTAGAGCAGGTATAAATATGAGTCAGTGTGTGTTGGGGTCTACCTTGAGTCATTGACAGCAGCAGCTAGAGGACACAGCAGTGACTGGAGTGCGAGCGAGTGTGGTCCCCCTACGGTTCATTAAGAATACAGAACTGACAGAGCAAACTCATTCAGGATGGATGAGCTTAACACAAACACACACAAATGTACAACACATTCACCCACCATGACTATTGAACTTTTTTATATTTTGC
Organism: Dissostichus eleginoides; assembly: GCA_031216635.1. Lineage (NCBI taxonomy): Eukaryota > Metazoa > Chordata > Actinopteri > Perciformes > Nototheniidae > Dissostichus > Dissostichus eleginoides. The sequence goes on from CM062265.1 coordinate 14,012,591, forward strand.
TTTCAAGAGAGCTTCTCTAATGAAAAACAAATACTTTGAATCTGTCTATTGAGGCTATTTGTTAATGCTGTGGATAGGCTGTAAAGGGCAGACAGTGCATGTGGAGTGTAAGCTAAAGCTGAGCTAAGTTAAAGCTAATGTTGTCTGGTGATTGAATGTATTTTAAAGTTTATTCAAAGTATAACAGAATGACACACACCAGAATTTCTATTCGTCAAAGTCAACACACATTGAATAGAGTATTTTCAGCTCACTTTAATTTGGTCAGTGTACACATTGAGCAAATTTAAAACATTAGTGTTATCTTTAGCTGGTGTAGAAACCTTAATTCTTGGCCCTGAATATGTTTGACTGGATTAATAGGTTTTAACATAACGTAGAAAGGGAACATGTGGCTGTGATATAAGTGCATCAGCATAACTTAGCAGCACTGTATTCTCTTGTCCTGTAAATCAGCTAAATGTTTTTCATATCAAGGGTCTGATGTAAGGATGGATACCAATGTTACATGTTTTTGATAAATATGTGGCGTCAGTCAGCATCAATTTAGCTTATCTTAGTATTGCATAAAGACTGGAATCAGGGTGAGACAGCTAGTATTACTCACCATTAACTTCCTAAAATATCTGCTGTCTGCCAGGAAACCTCACAGTGCTGACAGGACTTTGGGCCAGGTTACCTATTTCCTATGTTTTTATTTATACTAAGATAAACTAGCCATCTGCAGATTATAGATTTATATTTACCAGGGATAAAAGTTGTGTCAATCTTTTCATTCAACTCTTGGCAAGAACGCCAGTAAATAAGTGTATTTCCCAGAACGTCTGTTGCTTAAATCTGATTACTCCCAGTGACCTGGTTGCCTTTATGCATGTTAATGTGGTGATTCACAAAGCATGGCAGTGCAACTGGCAGATCCAACATAGCTTTGCATTTGAGTTTTAGTATGCCAAATAAAGCTATTTTACTCCAGCATCTCACGTTGTTTACTTGACTGTAATTACTGCTGAAACGGGATGATGTGGAAGAAAATGTTTATGTGGCCAGATCAAAGTGCAGAGGGGGAGACTGATCAAATCTCTGCAACGTGAGTAGAAGATTACAAATATATTGTCAATAACTGAAAAGAAACGTGCAAGCAAACAGTCGTTATTTATCAACTTTAAATATAAAGATTTAAGAAATCCAATTTCTTACAACAAAGCATGCCGAAGCATTTCTCATATTTCTAAGACCATGATTGTCTTCCTAATTATCTGCTCTGGATATTTTAAGGGCCAAAACAGTTTCACCTCTGCTTCCCCTCAGAAGTCTTTCACGTTTTAGGCTGTTATTGATGCATGCTGGCCTACGCATTTGTTTCCTCCCTGCAGTGTCCCCAGGTGAGTCGAGACAGATAACGGTCCTTAGTTATTCATGGGGCTGTCGGACACAGTGACTGGTGACTTGCACAGGTCGCCACAGGAAATAAGATCTGTGTGTGACTTTCACCGAGCTGCTGGTTTCAATAAAAAAAACACAAAGATGCTTTCTTTGTGACGTACTGCAAAAGACATTACATAATATCCATATTTGTATGGTATCCTCAGCAACTTGTATTTGTGTTTATTTCAGTTACATAATAACATTCTGATATTGGGGAACTAATCTTGCAATTACAGGTTAGGGAGCCTCTGGTGATGTTAGCTGGTGAGAAAGGTCATGGGCTGCGGCGGCATCTGAGTCCTTTCTCTTCTTGCTGTTCTGTTACATAGCTTTTCTCTGCATGGCTCCTGACCATCCACACTTCCCATGACTGTATGAATGGAAACCCCCACTGTCTGCTGCAACCGTCCACACCTGGATGTGATGCCAAGATTACTTTGTGTGTGACAGTGTGTGAGGTGAATGTGAATAATGTTTGTCCCCTTTGTTAATCTGATTCCTGGTATTTGTGTACAGGTGTGCACACAAAGTATAGACTGGGAATATATATATTTTAGTTTTTGAATGCTTCAGTTCTCAAAAATGTGTACGTATATGATTATCTTACATTATCTCTCTTAGTGTGAAAAATCCTGCCTGCTGTTAAAATTACAGATTCTCATGTGGATTAGTAGCTGCTTCGTGTGTGCACATTTCACATGCACATGTGTTTGTGTGTGTTCTTCTCCGGCTCAGTGTGTACCCTGCTCTACAGCTGGCGGTGTAAGACCCGCGCTTCCAGCCAGGTGTGTGTGCACATGTGTTTGTTTCTTTACGTTTGTGTGTGTGAAAAAGAAACAGACAGTAAGGACTCCACTATGGGCTCCATGCTGTCACTGAGGAAAGCCGATTATGGGACGTGCCAGGGTGTCAGGAACACCCCCCACCAACGTTATACAGACTCACAGCTTTCCACTCATCTGTATGGATGCGACTGCAAAGCTTTGTCTACTCTGCTTCATCATGCCATCTGGAGACCGGGCCAAGTGCTTCCTCCTCAGCTTGATACGAAATTAGACGGTTGGTGCCCTCGTATTTTTCGCTTGGTTTACCAATGGTTGTTGGATATTAGTCTGAATCACAACCTAACAAGCTGCCATGAAGTTAAACCAAAATTCGGTTGACTCAAATCAGGATTAGAATATTTTGTGCTCAACATATCATAAAGCTGAAATCATACTTTCTTCTGAACATGCTAATTAGCTAATGTTAGCATGCTAACAAGCTAAACAAAGATGATTGGCATGGTAATGTCTCGCCGTGTCCATCTATGATAATTATTTCACATTTATTGGCCCTTTCACCGCAGTAATTAAACAGATATCACCATGATGACAATTTCAAATGTTGCCTGAGTTGGGCATAAGATGTTGCCTCTAACTTTGAAGAACTTTGTTGGCAACCAATACTTGAATTGGATGGATTCATCAGATTACTTGAATACCACTGTTTCTTTCAATAATACTAAACAATGTTTTAATAGAAGTAGATTACTTAAAAAAGTAAGTCAGTGTGCAACAACTAGAAAGAGGAATATACCAATAATGTCAAGTTTGGAATTTGTCATCATCCCTCCTCAGTGTATGATATGTCCAGCTCAGACAAGGAACATTATGAGACATGTTAGTTAGTTCTTCCCACCCTTTCTAGCAAACAGATCAAGTTGTTATGACAGCTACTTCCGACGTAATGATATCTAACAGCAGAAAGTTGGAATAAGTCAAACGGAGATGAGCAAGCTGAAGGCCACTATGATGAAGTGCCAGCCTTTTTTTATGTAGGACTAATTGACTCCTCTTATCAAGCTTGTTTTCTTTTGAGGACACCACAATAGAATCTGCAAACCCCTTTTTGACAAACCATGTATGTGTGTCTATCAGTCATGAAATGCTTTTCGAAAGGAGTTGGTATTTTTCTAAATAGTGGCAAAAGAACAAACAGATCTGAGCCAGGCCAAAAACCTGTTCCATACACTGACCACACACACACACACACACACACACACACACACACACACACACACAAACACACAACACACACGTGACAGATACACTCATACGTGACTGCAGCACGCTCATTACCAACACACCATGGCCCACAGTCAGCTGTGTTGCCAGGGACATTTGGTGGTGGAGAAAGTGACCAGGCTCCCATGTGTATCCAGTCCACCCGGGGCTTTTCAGTACCCGCTAATTATTCTTCACACCTAATCGGAGAAGAGGAAGAAGGAGGGACAGATGAGAGAGGAAGAAGAGAGGGAGAGTGAGATAGAAAGAGGGAAGGAGAGAGAAACAGGGAGGAGAGATGGCGACCAGTGGGACTTGTGCTTTCTTACAGGAACAATGAATCACATGTAGCCACCACCTGTCTTGTGTTGTCCCTTCTGTTGCTCGCAGCATGGCGGACAGGATGACTGTGTTTGTACAGTATCGAGCCAGCCGTGTTGGTGTTGGCTAGAATGACTTTCACTGGGAATTAGGCATTAATAACAGATTGGACAACCATTGGCAGAACAATGTCAGTATTTACTTCTGTTTTTATAAAGATTTTAGCATGAGAGCTCATTCTATTTATGTAGGGTTCCCAAGCAACATTTTTCTCACTCCTACTTCTCTTTGTTTTCTTTGTACTACTTTTGACTATAGAAGTTATTCATAAATGATCTGTAATAATATGATACCATGATTATCCATTGAAACAAGGGAGCTGCTGTATATGACTGATTGTGTTTGTGACCCCCTAAAATTGTAACATTTTTCTGTCGAGGTTTGTGGCTTCAGCAAAATTATTTTCCAGGTGAGATCAAAGGCCAACTAAGTCAGAACAACAGCTGTAAAACCTCAAGCCTACTTATCACACAACAAACAAAAGTTATATTTCACAAAGCATTTCTAAAGCCAAACCCAGCACTTTTGGACTGTATGCATGTGACAAGTAGAAACTCTGCATTTCCTGTCAACACAAAATCATTATTTCTGTGTCAAGCGGAATTGACTTGCAGTCCTTGACATGTCCAAAACTACCGCTAGAGGACTAGACGGTTATAGTTTGAAGTGTGGGGACAGTGACCAACCAGCCATATTTGACAAGTTCTGAGTGAGAATGTGTTGCCCACACAGGTGTTGTCCCTTATTATGCTTCATTAGTCCCAGGACTGTGTTTGATTGACAGATCCATCACTCCCCTGTTAGTTCTCATGCACCTGTTAGGGAAGCACAACAGCTTCACAAGTTTATTAAGATATGAGTTTCGATGATGAACTCAACCTGAGCAAAGGTCTGATAAGTGGGTACCACTTTACAATAAGACTACCCTTATAAAGGGTTTACGAATAGTTTGTAATTCATTTATTAATTAGGTTGTGAACACTTTATAAATCATGAATAAGCTTTTATAAGACATGAGATAAACAGGGCAACTTTGACCGGTTGCTTGCCAAATAGAGAGTCCACATTTATCTGTACTGCTAAGCCTTATATTGGCTACCTAGCTTACTTCGTCTTCTTCATCAGCCAGCCTCCTTGGTATCTGTTGCTCACTGAGTTGATTCTCGCTAAATAGCCAATATAAGGCTTAGTCATCTTGCCAAATAGTGAGCCTGTGTTGATATATGAAAACTATGTTAGAACTGGTTTATAAATGGTTCTTAATGATTAATAAAGTGTTTACAACCTAATTCATAACCTAATTATAAACCCTTTATCAATCATTTATAAGGTTAGTCTTATTGTAAAGTGGTACCAACAAAACAAGCAAAAGACCGAATTTAGACTCAAAGCGAAGACAGTCAGAAGCTGCACAATAATATACCGGATTGTTATTCCGAAACCGTCAGATTGGTAGAGTGTTTCATGATTAACTTGTGTGTTTGGTCAAAAGCCCTTTTTGTTTCTATCCATCTCTAATGTCTTTGAAAAGGCATTGACTCATTACATAAAGCAGCTTGTCACCCGGCACATTGAAATAAATGTCAAGTGTGTGATTGAATGTCAAGATACTTAAAATCCCTTTTCTCGATATATCTGAATGTCATTATTTTGATGCTGTCATTATCAGTAGCTTCAGCACCATTGAGTGTTGCAGTGTCAAAATGTCTCTATTTTCACTTGTGGGAGGAAACGGATGTGGAGGAGAACGTTACACCATCAACACCCACCAGTCTGTATCATTGGGTGGTTGATTAGGATGTCATATTTCAACTGCTTATATTCTGATTGGTTTTCTGGCATTAGTGATGCCTCTCCTACTATTCCTCGGTGTCTGTGTGTCGTTCTTCGTCACTCTGCTCAACCTTGGACAACATCCTGAGGCATCAGGGAGACTTGGCCAAGGTGAAAATTCCTTTTGGAGATTCCCACTATCCCAGCAGCATATGGACACATGCTTACACTCCACCTCTCCCATCATCCCTCATTCCACCCCATCCTCAATCAAACCCCACACCCTTCCTCCCTCCACCCTCTGACTCTCAAGCACGGCTGTAATTACAATCAAACACACACCCTTTGCTCCGTGACACACCGCCCTAGCCTGAGCGCCAAAGTCCCCGCACACAGGTGTCTCCATTCATTTTCTGGCTGCCTTAGATTGATATCCTCCTGTATTATATTAAAAACTCACATCCAAACCCAGCCGGTTTCTATCTCCATCTAGCGGGTTGGCAGAATGGAGCAGGGATGTAGGGTTGAAGGCAGCTGGAGATGACAGAGATGGAGGTTTGGTGGCTCAAGATGGCTGGATGTATCGCTCCAGTATTAATTAAACTGGAGCAGGTTCTTTAATCTGTGGACATTATCTAGCACTGACGCTACAGCAAGCTGCTGCTGGCTATGGTGGATGTGCATGAGCAGCTGATGTCTGCATGGTGCTGGCTGCAGGGTGGCGCTGTGTTTATATAATTGACGGTGTTAGATACAGTATGTGGAGCTCTGGCTGTTACTCCCAGCACAACTGTGAACCAATATGATTAGATTTATGGTGAAAAATGTCAACAACTTGACAAATTGATAGTAAATTGATAGCAGGGTAATGCCTCGCTCTCTGAGCTCAGACATAAATCAGATGTCATTTGGATTCCTAATGCAGCCAGATGGTGTGTGTTTAAGTCACTGTGTTCTGCCATCTGATGGTGATTGTAAGCAGGGTTTACAGCGCATGTGTACTGCACGTCTGTGCATGTGTGTGTTTGTGTGTGTGTATTTCTGCATTTATCTGAAAGAGATGAAGGACAGTACATTTTACTTTGAAAGCCTCTACAGTATACTGTCTTTTTCAGGCAAAGGATGATGTTTGGAAGGCAAGAATTTTAATACATCTCCAAACATCCAGCTATTTTAAAATTCCCCAAATATTCTGGCTTCTCAAACTTTTTTTTTTCTTTGAATCTAAGGTATAGGGACTACACAACCTGGCACACAATTATATCATGTACAGCAGGGTAAGAAAACACAAGGCAGTAGTATAGACAGTACATAAATCCAATCTAGCAGAGAGCCATTTGCTATATCCAGCAGCGGAGCCATTCTCTACTGTACACATATCGGGTTTTTTTACAAGGGGAAGAAAAACGCTTTGGTTTATGCTGACCCAGGTCTGATCAGAAATGATGTATAGCAGGCGAAACTAGCAGAGAAGTATAATCGCCTGCCCCGGGCTTTTAATACTGTTTCTCCCTTTCAATTCAGAGGTCAATTACAGGCAGGTTAAAGACATCATTAAACTGGTGTTTCCTGAAGTGCCTCTTGCTCCCTGTCAACATAACTTATGATGCATTGACAGGATTGATTTTAAATGGAGACCAACAGTATGCCTGGAAAGCCTCGGCACAGGCATCTATTTTCATTATGCATCGCGTTGCGTCTTCAACAAATCTTTCTCTCTCCTTGGACTGAACATTGGTGATTTGTCATTGTGGCTTTTTTCCCCCGTTTTCTTTCATACATTTTTCAAAATCCGGAGGCTCACTGGTGGACTAGGCTGGAATTCAGCTGGCACAGGATCTTTTGATTTAGATGAAGGTTCCTGCCCAATTATCTGCTGTGTGTGTGTATATGTGTGTGTGTATGTGTGCACGAGAATCTGTCTTTGAATGTTTCTTTATGTTTGTTTTTATATCTATATCTGTATGCAAACATTCAAAATAACTATAAGGCTTAAAGGTGTGTACTATCTGTGCATATAGAGTACGTCAGACATGATGTTGGCAATCATCATTTTGTGATTTTTGTTGTCTTTGCAGGTGTCATTATCTCATCTCTCCTCTTCCTCTTTTCTGCAGAGTTGGAGCTTCACACGTTCGGCAAAGAAGACGGATTGTTTAAGCACAGTTCACATCTTTAATTACTGCTTTTGTTTATTTATTTTGAGGTCCTACTTTGTGCATGCTTGGTTGAATCCTGATTCACAAAACCCCCCTTTAGCCCTTTCCCATGATACAGCAAAGACTCTGGTTTGGCCAAAAAAAGATTATTATTAGATACGCCGGGAGCAATTTTCTCCCAAATGTATGATGAAATAAAGGTGCAAATAAAGGAAGTTGTAATAAAGGCTTAGCCGAAAGCAATCAATAGCAGATATTTTAAGTGTATGTTTTTGGTATTTAATTACATTATTCTATTCGTAGACAGATACAGAACCCCTAGGATTAACATCTCTGTGAGACTTTGGTACTGAAAATTGAGTTTTCTTTTTCTTTTTGCAGGACAGATGGAACCGGGCTCATTAAAAATGGCCACGCATGGCAGTGCATGCTGGGAGCTGTTCTGATGGCAACCATTGATCCTTGACACCGGCAATATAGAATAGGGCTTAATGAATTCACAGAACAAAGTGATTGAGATTACAGAGCAAAAGAGAAAGAAGCAGAGAGAGAGTAAGAGACAGATAAAATAGAGAGAGAGAGAGAGAGAGAGAGAGAGAGAGAGAGAGAGAGAGAGAGAGAGAGAGAGAGAGAGAGAGAGAGAGAGAGAGAGAGAGGAAGAGAGAGAGAGAGAGAGAGATAGAGAGAGAGAGAGAGAGAGAGAGAGAGAGAGAGAGAGAGAGAGAGAGAGAGAGAGGAGAGAGAGAGAGAGAGAGAGAGAGGAGAGAGAGAGGGAGGTTTATGGGAGCAGAAAGGATGGGGCTATTAAAGAGCGGGATGAAATGGTATTGTTCCTTTTTCCTTTTGGGAGTTTTTGTGTCTTTGTGAAACTATGCCAGATCGCTGAGCCCGAACCATGTGCAGTAGGGGAAAATGTGTGTTTGTGTGTGGGTGTGTGGAAAAGATGGCAATAGAGGAAGAGAAAGTCTATGCTAAAATGTAAGATGCAGAAACGTTTGAGGGGACAATAATTTCCTTTGTGTGTATGTGTCAGAGGACAACCTTAATTATAATTGCATAGCAGCTCAAAGCAGGAACTCCAGCCAAACCCAAGCCAAGCCATGCTGAACTAGACTAAACCAAGCTTGGACCTACTCCCCTCAACATGCTTTGCGCTTTAAGCCCTGGCTAATTGGGCCAAAGGCAAGCAAAAGCCCCTTCCCAGCTGTGACGGGCACTGGAGTGGGAAAAGAAAGGGATGGAGAAAAGGAAAAAGAGCAAAAAGGGGAGACAGAGAGAGATTACCCCCGACCCCCCTCTATTTAACCATTTACATGAACCCCCATCGGATCAATAGAATTTTGTATTCTTCCCTTTTTTCGACATTCTCTCCATTCCACACAACCTTTTTTTATTGGCTCAGCTGGTAGGGAACCCCAGATGTTGCGTTCGCCTGGTTGCTCTCTGTGAGTTAAAAGTGATGCCTAGAGACTATCAACAACCAGGCAATCTGGCCAACTAAATAGAAGGGCCGTGTGGAGAGGCCTGCACTGGTTATTGCAGCGTGTTTTTCTGCCAGTCTATCAATTTGAAGATAGGGATTGGATGTGTCAAGTCCACCTACCAGCTGTTTTTAGCAGCAGGGGGCCCCCTAGCCTTGCCACAAGGATGGCAGAGTGTCGGATGCAAAATAATTGCATGTCTGCCCTGCAGTACCATGGATTTCATCATCCTGTTTGCTACTCGTGGTTCTCTCTCTCATCTTCTTTTCTGACCCTGATTTGTCATCTTTTGTGTTCTTGCTATAGGGAGACAATCATATATTAGGTAGTGCTACCATATGAAAAACTTACATTACTATTGAATTAGGATTGCATATCAGGAAGTGAGTTGTATTGCATCATGAGTGGTCTCTGTAGCCAAAGTTTTGAAATAAAAGGGGGAAAACAAAACACTTAGATACTGAAGAGGCAGTGTTTTTACAGCCGATTGCATGATGTGAGTGTATGTACTATATATGCACTTGTGTGTTTGGCAGAAGGAAGGCTGTGCCCTTAAGCCTAATCTTCAGCATGCAGTCAGACAGACTACACACACACACACACACACACACACACACACCACACGCACGTATGTATTCACTGCAGGCCCCCCACCCCTCACTGGCTGAGTGACAGCATGACTACTGCATGCAGTCTCTCCATTATTCAACAGCATTAGGGGGAAAGAGGAGAGAGATGAGAAGAAACAGAACGAAAGAGATACAGAGGAAGAGGAGAATAGGCTGCCTATGTAGGCTCAAGATGCCATTTGCTTTGCAAAAACAAAAACACAAATGAGAGGGGAGTCATTACAAGGGAGAGCAGACAATGATAAAAATAGAGTACAGACCAAAACAACCACAAAGACAATCAGTATTTGTCACACATTACAATTCATACTTTTATTAGGGTCAGGAAGGTCTGGTATGAAATTTGCCAATGAAATAAATTCTCCAATTTTCAATTGTCACATTTGTGACAATTGAACCACCTGGAGTGGTTCAGTTATCTTCAACTAACACTCAGAATATATTTTGGATTGGAGAAAAGACCTGGAGACATTGGGTATGATGAGAAAAGGCTGTGTATCAGGATCATCTGATATCCTGTCTCAAATGAAAGATAAGCTTGGGCTGATATCCTCTCTTTCAGATCTGGATGATTAAAAGGTTGTTTTTGATGAGTTGCCTCTATAGATAAACCTTTGCATTTTCACCCTGGGGGCATCATTGTCTGTGTGTTTTTACAACCTTAACCCTAATCTTTGGTCCTTTGGAGATATGCAAAAGGGAGGGAAACGGGATAGGGAGTTTAGAAAAAAGAGATGTTCTCACTATTCTCAGAACCACTGTGAGAAATCTGTTTACCATTATCAAGACTTCCTCTCCACCTGTCAGTGTTGCCTCCTGTTGCTTCTCAAGTATTGTCACTGATTAGCACACGGGTGAGAAATCATGTAACACCGGTCGGATTGATAATGCCTGAGAGTGTATGTTACTATTTGGACATTCTACCTTTTATCTCCCCATGCAAGAGCGCGATGCCGGGCTCCCCTCCAGCGTTCATGATGGGGAATGTTTTGGCAGCGTGGTTGTGGCTCCCTGAGTGATTCTGGGAGTCTGTGGTTCCTGAGCTGCAGCTCACATAAAACCAGACACACTTTTGATGGTGTGGAAACTAGATAAGGACAAAAACGTGTTATCAGTTCATGCTGCATCTGTCGGTCATCAATCAGAGGATTTTAAAACAGATTAGCAGCAGGTAAAGTTGACAGTGGAATCATAAAAATTCCTTTGGAGGAAGATTTGACTTTTTTTAAGCTTTCTCTATTTGAGATTCCTCTGTGTTTAAGACATTTATTTAGGTACATTAACTCTGTTCTGGCAATAAAGACCTTGTAATGCACTGAATTACCAAGAATTACAGAATTGCAAGTATGTGCAGAGTTCCTAACTGTGATTGATAACAAAACTCAAGCAAGTTGAACGAATGAATGGGAACCAATGGCTGCGTTGGATGATAACTCAGAAATCTGGTTTCCACGATGGTAAAATTAATACAAAGTATACATTATGTCTCGTACTTAAACATGTTTCACTGCTAGAAGGGTCCTTTTATAAAAGCATAAACCTTTCACTACCTTTCTTGTAAAGACATTTTCTTTAGAGGTCTCCTATTATGCTATTTCTAGGCATATATTATGGGTCTCAGATATATACAAATATATAAAAAACATGTATATGATGTGTTTTGCTTAAAATACCAAACAGATCATGCATTTTAGACATCCCTCATATCCCTCTATTCGAGCCCTGTTAAAGAAAGGCTGATTCGGGGTCCTTAGCTTGAAAAAAAAAAAAGTGGAGCGAATGCCTGCTCAGAATTGCAAGGCAGATACAGCTAAATGCTGTATCTCACCTTGTGGGTTTAACACAAGGTGAGTTCCTTTTTTTATTTCCTGCTGTTTTACACATACTCTCTCCAGTACAGGTTAGCTCTGAGTGTTGGCGATGCTTGCTAATGTAAACAAAGAACATATTACGTCCAAAACAGTCGGGCAATGTTTCTGATAGTGCCGTGGGTCCGCGTTGCCAATATTACGTCATATCGGATGCAAATCTGGATCAGCTCCGTTTTACCCCCGTTTTTAGAGATGTGGGTAACAAGAAAAAGAGAGAGGGTTTTATTTTCTGACGCTGCGTGAGTTCCCTGACACACCGGGGACACATATTTATGTATAAAAGACATCAAAAAGGGCATTTTGCATGATAGGTCCCCTTTAAAAAACATTAACTACATACCAAAACTTATTCTCTACTAAACTTATGATGATAAGTTTTGTTTGGGACTTCTTTTATTTTTTCCCCTTGTTTATTTTCTCCCCCTTTCTCACTATGTGCGCATCATTATTCTCCCAGTTAGCTCTATAAAACAACCACAAACCATTTCTGCTGAACATTGTAAGCCTAAAATAGGCTTTTGTGTCTCTGAAAGGGCAGTCTGTTATTGTGCATAATTGAGAACACTGTACACAATGCATTTGTGTGATTTCATATTAGTCCCCTTGAATACACAAAGCTCCAAGTCTGAGTGGTTAAGATTGGATCGCAACAATAAGCTCTACTATACAGCGCTGTAATTATGCAAATGAAATGCATGTTTCAATCAAATCGTGTACATAAAGCACACTCATAATGATTTGAATTAATCACAAGGCATTTAAGAAACTTACCACAAATGATTGAGTGCAGAGAAAAACAGCTTGGGTGATGTTATGAGAAATAGTTTGGCTGGTATAATCAAAGAAACAAAACAATGTAACAAAATGAGTTAAAAGCAATACATCTATCTCCTCTGCCTTTATTTCACCTTATCATTTTATCTCATGAAAACTTAGATGCATCACAATACAAGTAGTCAATTTTTACTGTGTCATTTAACATCTATTCATTCAATATAATGACAAAGCCAAACATACAGTCATTTTAAGCATTGTAATTACTTGCCAATGAGTGCTGACAATGGCTTTCTTTCATCAATAGTCTATTGAGAGATGGCAACAAACCAAAAACCACATCTACATCGAGCACAGCCTTCCACAAGCTGTCCCGTTAAGACTAGCAAGCTGTTGTCAGGATTCAGACAGAGGAGACCGTTTTCTCAGAGGAAAACACGCTCTTCACCTGCGCCTGCTTAAGCCGCCATGATGAGTGTTGATTGTGAAGCCCAGTGGGTAGCAGAAGCTAAAAGGGCTGTCCAGAGGGACCATAGCAACAAAGCTAATGCTAATAGGTATGCATTAATATTCATTTATGTTTATAATGTTATTTATATCTATGTTAATGGTGGAAAATACCAGCTGTGGATTCTATAATTGATCTAATATAGATGAGCAAACCTGCACTGGCTCTTTGAAAGGGTCAACCATTTGTATGTCTGTGTGCGTTCACGCGCCATGTGTGTGCTTAGCATGCACTACATGTGTCTCATATCCAATATTCACTGTCATTTTAGCTCTTATTTTTTTGTTTTGTTTTGTCCCCTGAAACAACTGACTGATGGATCAGAAAAGTATTCATGAACGCATGGTGAATCAAAACAAGTGGCCATAAAATCAAAACAATGAGCTAAATCTGACTAAAATGCTCCGCAGATATACAGTCTATGCGCAGAGCATAGGTGAAGTGCTAAATATGATGGTAATGTGTTTGTCACATACAAATAATAATTTGGTCCATTGCTGGTATACAAAGATTTCCAGCAGCTTAAAACACATAGGCAATAATTAATAATACAAACATGATGGCAAAGACGCATATATTGGTAATATATGGGTTATTTTTGTTGGTTGCTGCTTGACTTAGCCAACGTTATTTAACAATGTTGCTTAAATATCCTGTAGTGATTTTTGAGGTGATATAATATAACATCATTCTGCAGTTTATTTTTTTTAAATACACAAGCCTTTCTTAACCATCCTGATTTAATCTTATGTGCTTGGTTTTCCTACAAGATTGAATTCTAGAGAACTTACTCTGGGAACAGATTGATGGTGGCAGCTGAAACTTGGTCTAATCAGCAAACCTTTGGAAGTAGTTTAGATGTAAGAATTTAAAATGATGCAAAGGCATGGCTCGTGTTCTTCTTTAGATATACTTTGAAGACAATTTGGATGGACAGGTTTAGGAAAAGGTTGACAACATTTCCAGAACACAGGTCAAGTTTTTTCACTCTGTACGATAATTTCCTGCAATGGATTAAAATAATGTAACTCTGTGTTTCAGGAAGGAAAGACACCGTCACTTAAATACAGCACAGTCTGCTTTAAATGATGTCTGTCCCAAGCAAATGCCTTCTGAGCCTTGCCAGAGCACACCAGGGTTTGCAAAGCTGCAGTGCTTCTGTTTTTGTGCACACATTATTGAGCTTCTCTGGATTTCTGTTTGTTGTTGCAAGTTGCCTTAAAAACATATATAAATCAACTAGCTGAATCTCAGACCTCTTTGCAGCTGGAAATGATTTAATTGTTTGGAGGCCCTGTTGAAATAATACAGCAAAACCTATTGAAGTTTCAATATTGCAAGAACATATCAGTGGAGGAGAAAGTATTTCAACACTCTGACCCTCAGGGGGGAAATTAAAAGAGTAAATCCCACATTCCTTCTTTGCTATCTTATCTCGCAAGTTTCCCCTCTAACTAGATCTGGCTTAACATAAAATCCAATATTATCTTGGCCACACATATCACACAAATGCCGATTTCAGATACCGGACTGCATTGGATCATTGTAATCATTTAATCCTATGTGTCTGTTGCAGAATACCATTTTCTCCGAAGGGCATAGCAGTGTAAATTGTCAACATGTATGTATAGTTGTCATCAGTTGTCAAGCTTTTTACACTCTTCTCATGTTTTCATGTTAAAAATGACAAAGAAGTCAAATAAAAGTGAAAAAAAAGCTCTTAGAGGTTTGTGTTGTCTTACCAACTCCTGAAAGAATTACATAATGAAAACATTTTATAATGAAATCATGTCAACTCCCGCTGAGTGTCAAGATTAAAAATGCAATAATGAGTTTTGTGATAACCATCTCTCTGTCTCCACAGATTGCACGTCAGTCTGGGACTTTTTTTCCCAATGAAAAGCACCGCAATGCAATTTCAAACATGACTCTTTCCTGAGCCCAAACCCATGATTGTGTGACACAAAACCTGGTGTCTCAACCCCTGATGTGTAATTTATGGAAGAGGCAGAATTCCTTTATGCACTCAGGTGTCTTGCTGTGTGTACTAATCAAAAGATGTGCGATGACAGAATGAAGCAGGATGAGGCACTTGATGTTTTGTCAGGTGGAGTGGCGCTGAGAGATGCAAGCATGCTGTACGATTCATCATTTAGGTGCTTCTATCAAAGAGAAAATACACTGGTGCTTCAGAGAGAGATACAGCATGTGTGCCAGTGTGTGTGTGTGTGTGTGTTTGTAAGCACCATTTTTGAAACATCCACAGGGAGTTAAAGTTGGGGAAGTTTTTTCTTTGAGTGTGACGGAGTGATGGAAAGGTTAATGGGTGTTTCTACAGCCCTTTACTGAGCTGTGATCTCTGTGATGGCCAAACATAGATGCTCATCAATGTCCTTATGAGTCACCCGCTTTAACAAAATGCAATGATGACTCATTGATTTTCTTTGGTACACGAATCAAGGACAATCATCCGGGCGATTTTGCTTTTAATTAAGACTCTGATGGAGTGTTTCCAGTCACGGTGGGACAAAATGGAAAATGTGATGAGAGAGCAAAGGTAGAGATATCTGAGCACCGTAATAACTTCCAAATTAACAGTTGGATCCCACCATAACTATTTTCTTTTGACATAACACTTTAATATTTAAAATCCAAAGACTAACATTTAAAAATGACAGATTTATAAATACTTATTCAGATTTGGTAACTGTTTTCCTCCAATTGCCATGTCCATATATTTAAATATATATATATTTAAAATGTCCTCTCCATTTCATCATTGTGGAATAGCTGCTACATTGTATGCCATGTGGTAAATGCTTGTATGCTGCTCATGCTCTTTCTGCATGTCATGTATTTATTTTTGCTATGTATATAAATGTCATGTTCTTGTATGTTGTATGTGAGGGGACTGCGGATGGAAATTAACTTAAAGCTAAAATCCGGCTCATTTACGCTTGTAAGCATTGTTTTGTTTTAAAGTGTTCATCGATGTGCACTGTCCCGGTTCAAATAAACGATTAAATGAAATTATAAACCAGCCATTCAACTATTTGTAGACACTCATTTTTAAACCTAGTAGTACAAACTTACAAATCTTAGTGTGGTTTTGCAATACCAAGTAGAATACATTAATTAAAACTCCTTAATTTGATTGCTATAATCTTTGGAAATTGTACAATTGAGCAGGTTTGTACATGATTGGTGAATAACCTTTACCGTTTAAACCTTTACCGTTTAATCATCAAAACTACTTGGCTAGGTTTAGGAAAGATCATGGTTTGGGTTAAGACAAGAACAAAGACATATTTAAAATGACCTGTGTTATGTAGCTCACATATTTAACTATCTTATGTCTTGTTACGTACCCATGTTGTGGACATTTCAAATGAGTCAATATTTACAAACAGCAGTTCAAGTTCTGCTTTGTTCGACCCATCCCTTCCCCCCGACCTTCACTACAGGGACTTTGTCGTATTTTATTCTACATCCCCTGACTTCCTGAGACGTCTTGGCTCACTTGGATTGTACACACAACATAGTGCTTTCTTTTTTGTAGGTATACAATCAGTGAATGAGAACAGGCTAACTTCACCTAAAGGGCCCATGTCATGCTTTTCCGGTTACCTGTCCCCTTGTGTGTTAAGAAGGTTTTTATCTAAACGGTCTGCAGAGTCAAAACCCTCAAAGTACACCCTGTAGCGAGTAAAACTCTAACACAGTCTATGCTGCCCCAAAACGCCTCGTTGGAGATTTCTCATTTTCCATTGTTTACTTCCTGGGTACTGTGACGTGTGAATACCCAGAGGCCACACCCTCTGCCAGCATTTCACGAAACAAAGCTTCCAAACCTTTCAGCGATTCATGCCGGATATGTACAGCGTAGGGCACTGAAGAACGATGCTGTTCCTACTTTGTTTGGACCAGCGGGAGATTCGGGTACACAACCTGTAAGTATTCATTGTTGTTTGTGTATTTATGATGTTTAAAACAAACAAGGTATCTACCACGACTGTTAAATGGGTAAACGTTTTTCGGGCTGCTAAGTTGGGATCGCGGAGAAATGCTCTCCGCAGACCCATGCTCACAGCGTTATAAACCTTTTTCTTACTCAATATCAAGCCACACTCATTGTTTTTACTTTGGCTGTGAGTGTTTGTGTGTGCTCAGGATGAGTTTCGCTTGTTCTCGCTGTATCGCCGACACGGAAACCTGTCCACTCCTCGCAGCAACGAGCCTCGCAACGTCCCGACCAATCAGAGCACACTGGGCTCACAGGGAGGGGGGGGCAGGAGCTCCAATCAAGCCGTTTAGGACAGAGTGAATACACATACTATACAGAGATGCTGTATGAGAAACCAATGTGAGTTTGGAAAATTGCACATTTAAATCTATTCTAGTAGACCTCAACAATGGAATTATGATCAGTAGAAATGGCCATGACATGGGCCCTTTAACCAAATATACCAAAGTAGGTAAGTCCTTTGCACAACTGTAACTCAAACTCCACATTACCATAATTTTTTGATTCCAAAACCGTTACTAAAGGACCGCTATATAACTTACTTACCAACCTAAATCTTAAATGACAGTACCTTCATTAGAGAACCACCTGGGGGATGTTATTGACTTAAATTCGACTTAGGCATGCTGAGGGATACAGTATTTTCCCTTGCAGACACAAACATATGAGCTAATACAGAGGTATTTAATTAGAAATGTGATGTGAATCTCTCGGTTTGTCCAGGAATTCTTAATACCAGCTTCTCTGGAATCAATGTGCTTAATAAATAGCAGCTTACAAAGCCTGACCTCAAGTTCTAAGCTGATGAGTGCATTTGTCTGAGTGAGGAGGCAGACAAAGGGAAAAGCTAATCTCACTATCATCATCAGCGCATGGAATCAGATAGAGGAAGCGAGTGAGAGAGGCAGAGAGGGACAGAGGAAATGAAGAAAGAAGACCATGGGTATTTTGGTCATTATTTACTCCAACTCCAAATAATGAAAGAGAGATGAATGCTGCCATGGTAGAGTGACCATAGATAATGCATTTTCATTTCATGCCCAGTCATGTGGTCTGCAATATACTACAAAGACAGTGTTTGTCATTGTGAGGATAATGAAATCAACGCAGTAAATCCTTAGTAAATGTTCAAATGAAAATTGGCCATATCCCAGTCTCTCTTTAAAGGCTCTCCAAGGGAACATCAGTGTTATTTGTTTGAAGATTGTCCAACAAATCTGATTCAGCCAAAAGCAGCAGTATCTCTGGGTGGATCATTTCCCTGAAGCATCATGATAACATCATAAAGTTTTAACTTCACTAGCTCATAGTTTCAGATTATTTGCCTCTGTTAAGTTGTGTTCTTGTTACTGAACCTTACCCATAAGTCTTCAAATTAGTATATTGCAAACATGTCAGAGCTTTGTTTGATAACTCTGACAAATAAAAACTGTTGTGTGAACGCAGATGGGAGATGAACAAGTCATTGCTTCCATGCAGAGAGAGACTCTGATGCCCTCATTTACAGTTTTCTGTCTATTTGCTAACAAGAAATGTTTTGTTTATCAGATAGCTCATATTGAGAGAACAGTAATATTCCTTTCTTCCTCTCAATCGGTTTTACTGCTCTGATATAAAATGGTGGAATTTAGAGTCTAAAGCGTTGGATATATCGGTAGTTGGTGACCAAAACAAAGCTAAAATGTTGAGGATTTTGTGTCTGCTGTAACCGTACATAGGAACGTATACCATTAGAACAATGTGGTTTTTTTCTTTTACTGTATTTTTGCATATTATTTTTTTTTAATTTGAATATTATTAGTGTGTTAAAATATCCACCTTACGTGATCCACTTACAGGGTAGTGATACTGAAAATCTATTCAACAACATGTCTAAAGCGTTTGATATTTCCCACAGGTGGAGGGTGTGTCACAAACGACTGAGAACCAAAATGCAACACATGGGAAACCAGGGATAGTCGGTAACCAGCTTTATTAAAAGGCAATTGTCTGGTAGGAAACTAAACGGCAGATAGTAGGCAATGGGACGGGAGTCGCAGGTACAGACCGGGTCAGGGAACAGGCGAGGCAGAATAGTCCGGGTACAGGCAGGGTCAGGAAACAGGCGAGGCAGGCTGGTCAGGGCAGGCAGGGTCGAAACCGGGAGAGCAATCTGGAAGGTAATGCGGGAAAGACTGGCATGCTGCAAAGTACGATCTGGCATTGAGGTGAAAGTGAAGTGGGCCTATATACTACTGGAGCTGATGGGTGTAACAGATGAGAGAGAGAGGGGGTGTGGACTACCAGGTGACTAAGGAATGTTAATGCAGAAAATAGGTGAGTGAGAAAGCAGACCGTGACAGGGTGGAGACCAAAACCAAGCTAAAATAAATGATGATTTGTGTCTGGAGGAAGCGTGAGTAGGAAACAATGTGCAAGTACACACTTAAAACAATGTGTTATGTTCTGATTATTTGCTGTTCAAATTCATAATATATTTAAATGTTATTGTATAATATATTTTGTAATTTAATTTAAGTAACTTTATTTTAAGTGGGCTAAAAAACCCAACTTACGTGATCCCTTTACAGGGTAGTGATACTGAAAATCAGTTTAACAGCAGCATTTGTATTGATTGATAGTAATGTAAACAGTTGTAAACAAGCAAAGGGACATTCAGAGCCAATGAGGCAACAAAGAGTGACAGCTTACTCGAGGTGAGGCGACAAGAACGCAGCATTTGCATTAAATCTTTCATTAAACAGACTACGGCTGTGAGCGGCAGGTGAAGTGCTCCATGCCTGCCAGATTCTCCACCTTATTATTTATGCCAGCAGTAGACAAATCTGACCTGGATCTCAAACTGAGAGATTTTATAATCCTCTCCAGATCACCCTCTCTACTCACATACATGTTAAGTTATTATGTATGTTCCCTTTCCAATCGTTGAAGTGAATATGTATTTCCAACACCTGTCAGTTTACGTCCCCAGCCACCACTGCAGTTTCTGTTTTAATGCCAGCCCTTAGAAATGCCCTACATCTGCCCTCAGGTACTTCTGACACTCAGACCCCCCCTCGACCCCCCTCCTCTGAGACCCATTCATCTGGGTGAGTAATCAAGTGTTTGCACAGGAATGACTTTTGTGATTGGGATGAATTTTGAAAGATAAATCAATTTTAAAAGTTTAATATTTAAGAGAAGAAAGAGCGTAAGCGTCGTTGAATAATGCATTTGGTTATTCAGAGTTAGAGACCGAGGGAGAGTCTGGACTGGCTCCACGCCGGAGGATAGGAGAGCTCCAAAACAGTCCTCTAATGAAAAGGAGACATAGGCATTCCTCTGCCCTCGCTTTGAATTTCATAACTCTGAAATGTGCCTTGTTTCTTTAAGCGCATGCACTCTCTTTCTTCTTCTTCAAACACACACACACACACACACACACACACACACACACACAGACACTTCTATTTCTATTGCACCTGACTTGTTCATTTATAAATAAGAAAACAACCTTATTTAAAGTTTGGTTTCTTTTGAGAAAGCAGTTTTTGGAATAAAATGTATACCACTATGTTCAACTATTGTTTAACTTAATAGTGTAATTTGGAGTCTATGTATTATGATTTGTTGAAAACATATAACTGCCTCTTATCCGTGATGTGAACTGATGAAATCCTCTATCCAATATGTTTCATAATATAATTGCTGCCAGGATTAAGTCCAGTATGGAAATGTTCTACTCGGCGAGCCAAGACACACCAGAGTTTGCAACCCTTTTTTTTATATTTAGGCAACAAAAGGTTAGGGGAAGATCTTGGAGTTTCAACGCTAATAAAGAAAACATTTAGTGCATTTTGCTTCATGTCATTGTTGACTTTTTCAATATTTCCCTCACCCTAACCGAAACCTTCGCCATAAGAACATTTGTATCATGTTTTGGATGATAAGAGCTGCTTGAATTGCAAGATTGCATATTTAAAATGCATCATCACTGAATATTATTCAGACACATGTGGTATCAACATTTTGCACCAGATAGTTTAATTAACGTTTCCTTATAGTGTTGATAAGAAACGTTATCTGGGCCTGTTTTGGGTGCTGTTTAAAATGGTTTCTGTCATATTTTAAGCTGAAGTGTGTTCCTGTTAAGCAATCATTAAATGGCAAATAAGTAAAGAGTAAGGCTAAGATATACTTTATTAATCCATGAGGGGAAATTCAAAAGGTTGCATCTAAACTTTCCCAACACTGCTTTAGATTATTTCTGGATAATATACAAATGAATACATGAAAACGTGTGCTCACACAACATTAAAAGAAAGTCGGGAGAAACAAAACACAAAATGAAACAGAGAAGTATGATTGTATCACATTGCAAAGCTCTCCATCTCTCGAGCATTTTGTCATGTGAGTAGAGCTCCGTTTTGTTTTTCAGCATGTATCTGTCCTCTCATTTCTGTCCTGTACTTTATCTCCCACGTCTGATCCCGCTGTGCAATCAGATATGCAATTGTTACTGTTTCTTTAGACAAAAGCATGTGTGAACGAAGGCGGCTGCTGAAGATGAGTCCCCTGAAAATTAAGCAATTGTGTTTTAATTGCTTCTCTTCTGCGGTAGCACCTATTCTACTCCTCTCTCTTTAATTCATCCCTCCCTCCCTATAACCACCAAGGAAGAATAGAGGCAACAAAATGAAAGCAGTGTACTTTGACCCTCTTTCCTCTGTCCTCTCCTCACTGCAACTAATGCAGTTTAATAGGTTTGATCTACCATGACATTATAGGCTCAGGCTGCATGTGTATGTGTCCATGGCACAATTTGTGTGGCAAAGATAAATCCACAGTGTTGTTAGCTCAGTTTCTGTGGGATCATTTATTTTAAACTCTGTGTCCTGTTGGTCTTTTTGAGCTGTCCAGTGTGCCTGGTTAAGCTAAAGCCTGTGGAAAATCAATACAGCCTTTGGAAACCTTGCAGGGAAAATGTTGCAGTCTTGGGACAGAAAAGCGAAAAATTGGAAAACAAGAATCATCTCTTAGGAAGTAGTGTGGGCAGACATAATGTATGTTACTCAGTGGTACTAAAATACAGCTTATTATCTTTCAATAGGTTTCAAAAATAGATGTTGAAGTTGTAGGAATTTCTTATCTTCTTTTGATGCCGCACTTCAGAAGATTTCTGGGATTTTGTTACTTTCATCAATTTTGGAAGTAATTTGTGTTCAGAATAACTACTGAACAATAACACAGAGGCTGGAAGGGATTCGTTGTCATGCTCAAAGACATTTCAGCAGAGCAACTAATGGCAGTCGAAGGGTCTTAGGGCCTAGTCAGCCAGGTATTTATAGACATAACAATTTCACACCGACTTCAATTAACGTGAATGAAATCCTTCTGATTAAACCGATTATTACACGGCAGTAGATGGGATAAGCTAATTTAAGTTATACTTAGATCATTTTTGTGTAATTGATATGTATTGGTCCTTTGAAGAAGCATACCAACATTTTAGTTTTAGCTTCACTGGTAATCAAAGCACAATGCAAAGGTATTGTTTAATATCTCAGTAATTAAACTGTATTATATGGTTTAGTTAAGTGTTATGGATATAACTTCTTATGCACATCATGTTATCTTATTAAAGATATTATATACTGTATATAGAAGAATATTAATATTGTTGCTAGTTGAGGTTCAGCTAAGTTTACCTTTGTTATACAATCATTTTCGATTAATTCGAAATCTTAGTAGCAGCTGGGGTCGTATAATTGTAATGGAATAAAAAGTACTGCAAAAAATGCTAAAGTAAATTCAAAGTATCTTGCTCATATGAAGTGATTTTTAGTATACTCACTTTCCATTATATGTAGTGACTTTTAAAGTGTAGAGCCCTGCTGCACTGTGTAGGTGTGCTTGTGTAGGTGTGATGTTTAACTGTCTCACCCAGACTCTTCTTGCAGCGTTAGATAGACATCACTTATATATGTAAAATAATGGTTGTCATGCACTGTGAGAGACACAAATCCATCCTGTCTTCTTTTGTCAGTGTGTGTGTGTGTGTGTGTGTGTGTATGTGTGTATGTGTGTGTGTGTGTGTGTGTGTGTGTGTGTGTGTGTGTGTGTGTGTGTGTGTGTGTGTGTGTGTGTGTGTGTGTGTGTGTGTGTCTGTCTGTCTGTCTGTCTGTCTGTCTGTGTGTGTGTGTGTCTGTGTGTGTGTGTGTGTGTGTGTGTGTGTGTGTGTGTGTGTGTGTGTGTGTGTGTGTGTATTGCGGGTAACTGCAGACAGTGAAACCACACAGAGACTGCTCTTCTCTTAGCTCGACCGATCAGAAGCTCCCTGGTGGATGCTGCTAGATAAAGTGAAGAGGAGGATATAAGGGAGTGGGAGTTAGACTGGCTGCCGATGGATTAGCAGCCATTTTACATAGTGGCTGATTTAGTCTGCTGGAGCTGCCCAGGAATGATTTATTGATACACAGGGAGAGTATTAGAGAGTGTTAGGTAGAAGTTATATAAAGAGAGAGAGAGGGAAACGAAGCTCAGGTGTGTAAGAGGCATAAGGAGAAAGCTCCGGTAAAAACGGTGATTACTAATCACAATGTCTGAGAGTCAGAGGACAGATGCGTACATTTCTTGGTTCATGTGTAAGCCTGAGGAGTCTGCTCCTTGCTCTTCTGCAGCTGGAGACACAGGGGTCCCAGAGGAGGGGACTGGAAGAAGTCAACCCAGATCTGTCATAAATAGAGCATATTACCCAACAAGCAGGAGCAGAAGAGGGAGGACGGGGGAAGACAAAGGGAGCAAAAGAAGGTGCGCACACCTCTCAGGGCCTCATTCTGACTTCTGTCGACTGACTTCATTGTGAAAAGAGTGGGTGATGGGCTTCAAAAGCATGTCAGACAGAGAATCTAAGACATGTGGATGGTTAGATGGTTATTAGTAGGCTGCAAGGAAAGGAATGTGCAGTAAAAAACTTTAAAAACATGTTTAACAGATGGATGATCCAGAAGCATGTGTGGGACCATAACTCTAAACACTACGACTCACATGGCACCAGCGTCCCTGGCCAACATGAGGCCCCACGCAAAGTTATATGATGAGGCCCTCTGTGTCGCGAGCGTCGACGGGGGGGGGGGGGGGGGGGTGCTTGTGGAGCCTCGCAGCTGCGAAACTGTGCCGCGCCACACTAATTGCATTTGAGGCTCATTTGAGGCACCCTCCGCAAGATGAGGCCCCCTCCGCAAGGTGAGGCCCCACGCAGTCTGCATGATCGGCCTGCAGGGAGGGACGGCCCTGCATGGCACCGATGCAATAATAATTCTGCTTCAGACAAACTCCTCAACTTTATGTTTCTGGCAAGATGTTGGGTTAAATAATGAACTTGAACCTGAGTGAAAATAGAGTATGTCATCTTTTGTATATCAACTTATTAGTCGGTGATACATTTCTGTTTTGGGTTCACAGCTTGTTTCTGTTGCCCCCAAGTGGCCATTCAAATCAGTGATGCAGGTACATCACACTTTTCTTCATGTACCTGGGAGAATGTGTAGGTACATCATGTAAAAAGGAATCATGTGACATCTGTGCCACAGTAAAATTCAGTTGTGTCAGATTCATTGTTTGTAAATCAAATCTTTCCTCCCTAAAGCTAGAAAAACTCATATATTCATGATGTCACATGAATGTATAATCAGGAATTTGTTTCTTAATTTGAAGAGAGTAGTTGGTTAGGCTAAGCATTTTATACAATCTGAATTTCCACCTAGATATAAACAATAATTCAAGTTGCGTTTTTTTCTATGGAGGTCTAGGGAAAAGATGTCATTGTCTACTCCCTTAAGTGTTTGAATGTTAGTTTTCCCGTTTATTTAGGGCAACCTCATCCCCTACAAAACAACCATGGTGGTGTGGGACAGGCATGTAATAATAAGAGATGGTGGAAAGAAGATGATCACACAGCGATCTTGTAATTATGTTGCCGGTGCTATTTATTTCTCTGAAGAATTTTTTTGTCACATGCTGATTGTACCTCCCAGGGGACCACTTGTGCATACACACAAAGGGCACCTGCATGTATTAGCATTATCCTCAATGATGTCTAATTTGTATATGTGCACTGCCAACAGTTTGCAATGTGCTGTTTATAACTCTTTTTCATTTCTGTCCATCCTCTGGTCTTGAAGGAGAAAGAAGAGGAGGGGAAAGGGATTCTGGACGGATGGAGGGGAGTAATAAGGAAGAAGCTTATACACTGGAGCTCTGTGCACTAACACCACCTGATATAGAATGTATTCCAGGCTCTACACACACACACACACACACAAACACACACATATATGCATCATTCTCAGTGGGGATCTCTTTATTATTAAAATGTCTAGCGGCCCCCTCTAGGCCCTTCTCCATCACATCAGCTGGCAGCCTGCACCCTCACATCCCGGATGCTATGACTAGTCCTCATTAGTTCTATAATATACCACACACACACACACACACACACACACACACACATACACACACACACACACACACACACACACACACCCTGGACAGTGTAAAAAGCCTTTGCTCCATTGGTGCGGTGTATCTCCTGCTGATTGATATGCTAAAACATACTGCTGCTAAAAGCTCACTGGCAGAACATTAATTACCTTCAAGAGACCAGCGTCCACTTTACACCTTGTATGGATCTGGCTGTTCGCTGGCATTAATGTACTCTGCCGGTTTCAAGTCATCTCTACATCCTGATGATGGCTCATTATTAAGATGTTCTTCTATGACATATCTTTCTGTTCCGGTTTTCTTCATAACAGAGATTGTATTGTGTTCCTTTATTTCCTAACCTGTATATGTAGTAGTAAAATAGCACATATTCAGCTGAGCATGTTTGCCAATGAATAATTAGCTCTAGTCACTGAAGTGTATGATACATCTAATTTGTCATTTTCATATTTTTTTTCAACAACTGCTAAGATTTCTTCATGATTCACCATTACCTTTATGAATTTTTGAATGAAATATTATTAACTCTTAGATTTGCAGCATTCCCTTCACTGAAATACAGTATGATTAAGAATTCAAGAGAACAGCTTTGGTTCAGGGTTTGCGACTTTATAAGTCAGAAATTCATTTGTTGAATAGCAGTGAAGACACATTTATTTAATGTGTGCTGCTCTGCGACATAGCTTAGCTTAGCTTAGCTCACAACCTGAAGAAAGATGGGAAACACCTAGCAAAACGCACAGACTACAGTACAAGAAACACTTCAAACATCTACAATAATTTCTACTGCTGTATCTCAATTGTTAGCATCAGAAGAGACTATATTAAATGATGGCATCAGATGCAAATCAGTTGGAATTGATTGCTTGATGTTTTTGATACTATAGTAAATCTTACTGACCTGTTGGTGGCTTATAATATTCTACAGAATATTAATCATTCCTTAAAAACAAATGCACGTGTCATGTTCTCCCTAACTGCTCATTTTAAAAACACACACTTTACTCACATTTATCATCTTCAGCTGCACCTGGGGCGCTCTGTTGTTGCTGTGCTTTTCAGAGGGCTCCAGCGCCAGCCTCCCTCTCACACCCCTTTTAGCAAATTAGACCGTTTAATTAGGAAAAGCTCATTTGTATCAAATCATTTACATGGTGCAGCCAGCCTTTGCCAGGATATTCTAATTGATTATTGTTGCCTGAGGTGCCGTTGGTGGTTGGATATGCCTGCGCGTGAGTTTGTATGCTTGTAAATGAGTGAATGACTTTGTGGTAATGATAAAAGGAAATAAACTTTATCCATGCACTGATTGCCATAATCAAACAAGGTAAAATCAGCCTACTTACAAAACCGTTTTTAATAGGTCTGCTATTAAACTAGTATTTTCCTTGTGGCAAATATTTTAAGTATAGTACTTCTAACCGCTGCTTTTCCTGCTGTTCATTTTCCTTTTATTTGTATAAGTGATTGGACACCTCTCTGCTCTGAAGTGCCTCTCTGCCTATTTTTGTGGAGACATACTCACCCCAATCACCTTTAAAGGCACCGCCCACCAATAGGAAACATAGCTCCTTGAGTTCATTGAATCCTTTCATAAAGCTCCATTTTGAAATAAAGCCTTTCCATGGTCCCTCCTAAATGCTTCTGTTGAGCGGACCCCGTTACGGAAAGGAGCAAACCTACTTCCCCGTTGCAGCTCACAAATGACCCTTTGATGAGGCTGCTCTTTGACCCTTTTATAAAGCAGAGTGAACGAAGGAGAGCCAAGTGCGTGGGGGTTTGAAGGATACAGGATAAAGAACAGACAAAAGAGACGACAAATTATGAGAATTCATCCAGTGGTGCAATGAACGGCCTTTCAGTGGCGAGTCCCTCTTTCTACTCAGCAGCTGCTCAATAAAGAAGAGACATTAAATTATAACCAAATGGTTTCCATGGCACCCTGCAAGCTTTCAAATCTCTTTTCGCTTTTATTGCATCTCTGATCTTTTTCAGGCAGCATCTTCATAATTATAGCCGGAGAGGAAGAGGAGTTCAAAGGTATCAGTAAAGGGGCAGAGCCAACTTGTTCCTATAAAAAAAACAACTAACATAAATTGATGTGGTACACCATAATTTAACCACAACATTTGCTGAGATGCTGAGTGATGGAGATATACATTTATATATAAAAACAGCTCTTGGCAGCCAAAGTTTCATCATTAGAAATCACATGAAAGTATTTGTAGAGCTATATAAAGGTGAATAATATAAGTTATTACCATAATATTAAGCTATTATCAAGAGCGAGTCAGGGTTAAGACTCATTTAGCATACAGAATAGTGTCACCTCTAGCTCACTAATTATCTTTGTTACCACAAAGAGAATAATAAACATGGTTTGAACAGAGGAGGACCTCATGCTTATAATATGTAACTTCCTTTTATACCACATCATGTTTTTTCTTCTGAATGTGTGTAAGTTTGACAAACGATATACAATATGATAATTAGCGACATTAAGAAGTTAGTGTTTACTTTTGGATGTAGCTGAGCGTATCACCTCTTGGCTATAGCTCCATATGTGACACTGACACAGGGGTGGTATTTATCTTTTCGCCTCAGTCAAGATAACTTAAAAATGTTACCAAATTATTTATATTTACCAAAATACAATCTCAGATGGAAGAATGTAGTTGGCATCGACATCTACAACAGTTTGTTTATCTGCAATCATATGATGATATTGTTCTTAGACACAAAAAGCCAAATTGTAATACCGTTACGACTATTTTTGCCTCTTTTTCCAAAATTCTACAGGCAACCAAAGCCCACGCAAACCAGAACACTTCCAATACCAAAATATTGCTCTGTTTTCTACAGATTCTGCATTTATATGCAGATATCTTAAGCCTAAATGTAATTTAAAAAAATGTGCATTTATTTGGCTTCATTGGATTCGGTCCACTCTTTTCTGCTAGCCTAAAGCCTCATTAGCCACAGCTTTGACAAAAAGACTAGGAAATATCTGAATATGCCTTTGATGGCTCTATGCATAACTACTGTGGAAACACACTGTATGGGATTAGGACGACATTGGGTTAAATTAATGTGTGTTTAGACCATGGAAGCTGATTGTATGCTGGGGGACAAGGAATAATTCCACATCTCTCCTAGAAATTCGGAGAGATGACACTACAACCAATTTCATTCTGCCTCTGGACGTTATTTACATGCTACAACAAACAAAACGTATTTTGAAAAATAACAAATATTTCAGTCTGAAAATGGATGGTACAGTTACAGCACTATCCTGTTAGTTGAGGCCTAAATGTAATTTAAAGTAGGGGGAAGAGGAAAGTTATAGGGAGAAAGACAACATTTTTTAATCTCATCGTTTTTGCACCCGACAGCAAACGGAAAAATATGTCTTTGTGTGTGTGTGCACATGTGAGGAGGGGTGATACTGAGATCTCATAAAGAGATGCCATGTCGCATCACAAGGACTAACATGCTATGATCTACTAGGTTTAGGCCAAATTGACCCATCCATCAACAACAAGCAGCCAGGTGGTGCAGAGAGAGAAAGGGGGGAGGACAGGGAAGGAGAGATAAAAAGAGACAGAGCCAAAATACAACACAGAGATTGCCAAGTTCAAATCATGAATAAGAAAAATGTATGTGACTTTAGACAATTTTTAAATTACTTTCAATTAATGTCGACATTTTACAAACACGCCCTTACATCCAGAGATCTAGAAATGAGCTCTTCTTTAGTTTTGTATTCTCAGAAACCCTGCTGTGAATCAAATTCAGCTCGACTATGACAAAACCAACAGGCTCCTCTTCTGTTTCGCTTTTGATCAGATTATCTGGACCAGAGACGGATGGAACAAAGCGCTTCTTCCCATCTCTGATGTGTCCTTGTCTCGTGTTGTCTGAAGATGCCAGAGCCATGTGTCGACATATCCAGATATTCCCTTCTGTGATCCAAAGCAGATACATCTGTAGTCAGATCAGTGGGAGAGGGGGACTGTGGGTAGAGAGGTGTTTGAGGTTCCTTTTTCTTTGGGTAATGAATTGGGTGCAGATCAAGGGAATGTGGACAGAGATAAAATCACAGTTGTCAAGGTTTTATGAAGACACAGAGCAGAAAATGCTCGGTTCAAATAGTCAAACATCAGTAATGATGATGTGTGAAACATGTTGACTCATGATGTAAACACAACCTTTATTAGCCTCAATATCAAAGGCAATACAGGCTTCCTGATAAATGGGTTTCCACTAATTCAATTCTGTTGCAATGTGGTACATTTGCAAAGCAATGAGAATGTTACCCAGAGACAAATTAGATCTTTTAAAAACATTATTGTTCTATCTGCTGTGTTTATGTATTTCGTACCCGCAACTGAAGTTATTTTTTCAATAATACATAATGATTTTATATAAAGATGCAAAATCAATCTGTTTTACAAGCGTTTTTACACCTTTATGTCTGGATAAATTACAAAAGGTAAAATATAACTATGCTTTGGAGTATTATTATTTAGATTTACTTATGACATATTAGACTGCTACAGACAAATAATAATAAATGCAATTGAAAAAAAGCTAAATGTATTGGAAACTGCTAATGTTGGGCTTGTCTTGCCTGCTTTGGCTTCAGATAAATTCAGGTTACATTTTATGAAAACCAAGTGAAAGAGGAAATAATCTGTAAAAACATATACATACGGTATTAATACATATGGTATTAATACCATATGTATTAATACCATATGTGCCAAAGCCAACATTTAATTGATCAATTCTACAAAAAACCTTTAAAATTCATTGAAATGTGTAATACACGACAGATGGGGTGAGGAAGTCTTGTGCACCCTGGCAACCCTGTTACTATGGACCCCAACACCATTGTTTAAGCCCTTTCAACACATCACTTTAAAAATAACAAAGCAGAGTTATCACTCCTATGCCTAAAAATAAACCCAAGGCTGTGATTCCAATTACATGTAACAGTTACCAGCCTCTGTGTTAATACATACCTAGCTAATGAGAGCACCTAAATCTGACTTACTATCTCATTATTATTATCAAGATGCCGAAATATATCTTTTGATAATTCTCTTTGGGCTTTTATATTGCAGGTTGCCATTTGTTTGGTAATTAAAGAAGCAATAACCAGTCAGGAGCAATGGTCTTCTGCAAACATAATAGCAATAAATAGAATCTA
Organism: Dissostichus eleginoides; assembly: GCA_031216635.1. Classification (NCBI taxonomy): domain Eukaryota; kingdom Metazoa; phylum Chordata; class Actinopteri; order Perciformes; family Nototheniidae; genus Dissostichus; species Dissostichus eleginoides. The sequence goes on from CM062265.1 coordinate 14,043,354, forward strand.
TACCACTGTGCAATAGTGGCAATCATAGAACAGGTCAGTAATTGAACTAATAAGCAGCCTCTCAAACCAACCTGCCTTCAGAGCACACAGTTATCAGCGGAAGGATTTCCAATAGAAGTTGCTCAAAGATCTTCCGGGTGACTATCCATACTGTGGCTGTCAGTGATGAGGTGAGATAAGAGGAGCTAACTGGCCAGATAATCAGGACTTCGTGTTTCCGCATTTCCTCTTCCACAATGCAGCAACCTACCTTTGGAGCTCAGCGGAGCAGACAACCTGCAGCTCAAAGGTTGGGAGAAGAGAGAAGAGAAAGTCAATACCTCTTAATGCCCTGGGAGCCCCCAGAGAAGTCTAGGAGAAAAAAAGCAACACAAATTAAAAGGGTAGATTAGAAATCTCAAGAGGCTATTGTGTACTGTGAGAAGTGGGAAGTGATCAACTAGTTAGCCAAATGTCATGTATGCTTTTCATATCAATCATAAACAATAGTTGCTTACATTACATCCTCCTCAACCTGCTTTCGGGGAACTGTCTGTTTTGCAGAAGCACTCTTGGACCATTTATTTTCTGTTCTTTTGTCTAGCCTCTGTCTCAGCTATATGCCATGGTTCCTTCGGTGCAGAAAATGCTGTTTTAAGGATGGAAACAGAGGCATAGAGAAAAATCCATAAGCCTCTCTGTCTCTAATCCCATTCTCAGCTGAGGCATTATTTTCAAGAAGAGCTGGCTTCAAGCGCCTCCTGAGCCTCAATGGTTTGGTACTCAAACATGCAACAGGTGTGCTTCCTCCCCCACTCCCTCCCTCGCTGCGTCTCTCCCGTGCTCTGAGAGCGGTACAGGTGATACTCTCCTCATTGCCATTCAGCAGCCAGCCGTGTATGAAGGTCAATACTTTGAAGGAGGGCATGAGAAGAACAAGCCAATCAGAGGGGAGAGATGAGACGAAAGTGTGATTGACTGGCTTGTTGGGAGATGGGGTGGCCGGGGGCTTGAGGGCGCCAAACGGAATATGCATACCCAATGAGGAATCAGGAGATGAAAGGGTCCTGTTGCTACGGCAACACACCTGCCGTGGTGGAATACCGGTGTGGCTTCGTTGATATAGGGTACAGGGCTTTAGGCCATAGGGGGTTTGGGTGAGGTTGGGTTAGGAGATCATTCACGTGCGTGCGTGCGTGCGTGCGTGCGTGCGTGCGTGCGTGCGTGCGTGCGTGGGTGGGTGGGTGTGTCTGTGTGTCTGTGCATGTGTGAGTTGATCACTCTTGCACATGTGGGCAAACAACCTGCCACATACCGGTACTGACCTGTTCCAGTTTATTTGCAAACTCTTTGCTCCTGATGGTATATATCAAACATTCAGAAAAAGGATTTGTTTTAAAATCCTTATGTATCGTTAAATATTTGGCATTCTTTTTTTTAAAAGCTACAATCTGGTCAAATTATTTTAAATGAAGGAAGACATTGGAGATGCTCATATGTTTCACAAGTCTTTTATCAGGCCATCTCCAAAGACTGACCTGAGGGCTGTACAGATTGTCTTCTCACTGAGTCTGTTAAATAATTGTTCAGATTATAAGAATTGAGTTGTCATTTCCTTGATGCTCCAAGGGTCCTAGCCCCTTTAGCCAGCAAAGAAACACAGATAGCACTGATCGAGGATGTATAATACAACTTATCATGTAGAAAATCCCAAATGGTTTACAACTGATAAGGAAATTATACATTTATTTGGCTTTATACCACAGCCATTTTCAATTTCCTGGCACACTAACATCATATGTAGCCTACTGTATGAAAAGATAAGATCACCTGACACAGAAATATATTGTACTTATGTATGGTGGATAGATAACCTTGGTAGACTGCTTCCATGTATGAAGCAGAAAATATCATATCATATTGTGAAATCGTAATCATCATAACGGTCTTTGAAGGATCTTGGCTGCACATAATTTCATTTTGTTCCTTCAATCATGTTAAAAGTACTTTATCAACTGATAACAGTAGCCTGGTCAGTAGAAAAGATAAATAACGGACAGAAAGAAGAGTGGAAGAGTATTGACTGCAACAAAACAGAAACAGTGATATTCAAAAAATACACAAGTTATCTTTCCTGTAAGGACATATGGAGAGAAGGCCTCCTCCACCTCCTCCTCCACTTCTCTTCCCCTCTTCCTCTCTGCCTCTCTCATTTATTTCAATTTGTCATGCTTTACTTTTCCCTTAAGAGGGCACGCTTGCTGGTGAGCGACCCCATATAGGCCGCGAAATTGTGTCTGCGCCTTGCCTGTAATGAAACATTTAGACAAGTGGTGGTGTTGCCAATGCAAGCCTCGGCTCCAAGCAGCCGGCTCTGCTTGCCACTCCAATCAGCGCGGCGGTGAGAGATATCTCGCCTTGCTCCTCAAGTCAACACAGTTTTTCTTTTTTTTCTGAGGAGGGGTCAAGGGTTTGCCAGTGGTACATGATGGTTTAGAGCGCTTACTGACATCTGATGAGGTGATAATGGCATTGTGAAATGAAGGTCCTGAACTAACATCAGTACAGGTCTTAACATGGAGGATATTGCCTATACAGGAATGCTGTGCAAGATTGTAATGATGCTGACACCAACAGATAGAAATGATCGATTGGACTGAACCATTTTGTATACAACAAACACTTTTACATATTCATATATAGGTGGAATAAAAATGTGTGTCGTTTAAGAACCATGTCTTCATGGTAATGATATTCACTTCAGCTTAATGTTGAATTCCACATGTAATTCCAGAGTCTGTAATGTATTATTTTAAATGCGGTCATGTATATCCATATACTATGTCATATACAGGTTTATACTGAGGTCCTCAAAAATGTCCCTCTGAATTGCAGTTGAAAATATTTCCCTTGATAATATTTCCCTCTTAATTGGAGTTAAAAATAAATAAAGTAAACATATTTGAGTAAAGTACACTAAAATGTGTTTTTTATTCACCTTACTTTTTGTATACCCCTTTTGTTTCTGTCACTTATCATTATTATTAATGCAATCATGGCATAATGAAATACAAAACACATTATCAAAAACAGATGTGTAGCTATTCTATTTTTAAGCGCTGTGAAGAAATGTAATAATAAGTGTCACAAAGTGAATGCTGCTCACTGGAGGTTAATTAACCTCTGCCGTTCCCAGCTGTGTAGAGAAATAATACTCAAACCCCTCCATAGTCAACAGCACCACGTTGATGCTTACTATGCGATATTGGCTTTGTAGGTGCTAACATTTTAAAGCAATACAGTTATACAGTGCTGCCTTTTCATATAATGTCTGATTTGCGACATCGCCACCGTCCATTCAACATTTCTGGAACAACAGAAGAATATCCAGTGAAGTTGAGAGTTTCCTTCTTTCATTTTTTTATCCAGGGCTGGGGTTGGCTTCGGGCACACGGTCTTTCTTCATTACACGCATTGCTCCAATGAGACTTTGTACATTTTGAAAAGACAGATCTTTTATGTGCATGCATATGTGTGTTTCTCAGAATCTGGTTAAGGGTTTGACATTGTCGACAAGGAGAATACACTTGTGTTTTTGACAGATCAAAGGGAGGCATGTCTGGGTGAATTCTTACATTTCTTTGCTTTTGTAGCCAATAGGCAGGCTGAAACCGTGGTCTATTGAATGCTGATTTGCAAGAAAGTGCTTTTTTGTATGTGTGAGAGAGACAGAGGAAGACACAGCCAACGAAGGAGAATTCATCCACAGGATCCTCCAAAAAGCTAAGGTTTATATTCATTGTCCAGTTACATTTTTCCAACACCTTATACACAAAAACAACTATTAGCAAAACAAGTAGACAATTCAGACATTCAACAGTGGATCCATCATTAGTGTCTGGTTTATTAGTTTTTTTTATAGGCATCAAAAAGACATGAATAATGGTGAGTTAACTGTAGCCTAACAAATGAAGTCAAATCTATTAGTGGCATTTGCTCTCAAACAATACTTTAAGCTAAAATATAATCCTATCAAGGCACAATAGTCAATAATTTAGCAGGTATCATCTTTACCTTGTTTTCTATCTTAATTTGGCATTTAAATAGCAAAATTTAAATTAGCACTGAGGTATAAGTAATCATAAAAAATGTTTAAAAATCACAATGTTTTTTTACAGATCCTCCTGTACAGAACATAAGTATGAATGGCAATCCATCCAATATAGGTGAAGTAATTTCACACAAAAAAGTGAGAACATGACAGCACTTAATAAAAAGTAAGGGGATCAGCAAATTCAGTTATTCATCCATTCCTTAGGGGATAATAAAGGTCTCAAAACCTCAGGCTATCCATTTGGTTGTTGAGATATTGTACACCAAGGTGAGGGGCTGACTGACCGACTTTGCCCTCCCTAGAGCCACACTGCTAGGGATGTGCTAAAAAGCATGTACTGTATCTCTGAGAAAACATAGGCCAGACAATAACTCATGCTATGTATTAATGTTACACAGCATTATAGGCAGAACACACAATTTGTCATCGCTGGAGTTTGAGTCATGTGCCATATGAAAACAAGGCTATGCTCCAGTAAAAACATACTGAGTACGTGGACCACAAAATAGACTGTATTAATGAAGGGACGGCAAAACAATCTAATGAAGAGAAAAGGGAGAGACAGAGGTTAAACTGGCATTTGATTAAAGACCCAAGAAATTAGTTTGTAAGATATTCATTCTTTCACATGATTAATGTCTCGACCGCCCGCCTATATGATCATCGCTTGTATCAGTGTCATGACCTCCAGCCATAGCATAACATATGTGCTATAGGCTTATGCATTAGCCTTATAGGTTCCCAGAACCAATTAAAAAATGGCTCAAATATTCCCCAGTATTCCCATCCATTTGCACTGTGCAAGCAGCACGACAGACTTATGACATAACCGTCGTGGCTAATGTAATTAGTCTATAGTTATAAAAAGAAAGGCGGTAATGAATTGTTTAATTCTGGAGCGAGAGTAATCCGTTTTCCTGCATAAAAGTTCCATTATCTCATTGTAATATATCCTCTCTGAGAGAAGGTGTTAGGAGCCTTGTAAGTGTACAGTATGTAGCAATATGATGGACAAATCCTGCATTAGCACATGAACGCGCAGTGGTATTAACAATCACACAAACATGCATTCAAGCTAGGAGCATCGTAACCCCCTGTCCTGTTGCCCTGTCAGTCTGATCTCCCCCTCAGGCGATGAGCAGAGCCGATGTGGGACTCTGGGTGGGAGTGCCTCAGGTCTTTTACAGAAGGGCCCATATAGTCCTCCTGCCCACTGGAGGGTGAAATGAGCCCAGGTAGAGCATACTGAGCAGTGGCTGCTGTAGCGAGACCAGATAGAAGGCTCTTCCACCTTTAGCCCTCCTGCATGTTTTCCAGCTGATAAATTGCATATCTAGTCTGGGAGTGTGGAGCGGGGACGGTCTGTCGCGTTTTTGAGTTGAGAGGCGCTCAGCTTGTGAGTGTGTAGGATGCTTTTGGTGGCTGTTGGGGGTGGCAGCTCAAATTTTACTGATTCACTCAAAGCTGATGTTTGCTTGGCTGGCCATGATTAGCTCAAAATCAATCATCAATCAATAAAGCTATATACAGTACCTCACATTAAACACACCGTTTCCACTAAGGTAAGCTTTTTTTATGACCGGGTATCAGTCACAGATACTGGACTAATATTGTGCCGCGTCCACCGTGCAGCATTGAATTGTGCTGGTAAATAGGCTCAAAGTATTTATAAATGTTCCTCCTCAAATTGAGACTACAGCACAACAAACTGTAATACCTAGTGTTGTTTAATAACCCAATGCATTGCCTCTCCCCAATGGCAAAAACCAACGACTTTCATCAGATTGATTTAGATGCAAATGGTGTACTCACACATGGTGGAAAATGACACTTGTTTCCTATTTTCTTATTTCCCCCCCCACTGTGCACTGCTTTGCAAATTAAGTGGAGTGTTTGTGACAGCTTGATGCTGGCGGAAGCAACAGCAAGCAGAGCTTTGGATTGCAAATGTTCCCTGAGGGGGCCGGCCCCGGTTTGATATACTTAATAAACTTCAAATCCGACAGCCTGGCAGAGGCAGCAAGCCGCTGCTTATTTCTTTCCCTTCCCACAGTGAGATATGGGGCCCTGTGGAAATGGGAGTGGGGAAAGTTTAGACACTTTTCTAGAATGGTTCAGCAAGGAAAGGTTCGTGTGTGTGTGTTTGTGAACATTGTGTGTATGGCATCTTTTATCAAATAAGGAAGCATCTACAAGGGGGGACTAATATATACTATGTTATATGTTATGTTAATATATACTATGATCACCATTTTACTTTGGGTTGTTAACACGCAAACATTTTATAATCATCCCAACACACCATTTGTCAGTTTACCATCCACCCACATTTGTGGTCTATAATGAGATATCTTCAAAATGTAATTTACATAATATGTTCAACATCTGTGGTCCTGAGAGCATAAATAATGTTCTTGGTGACCTTCAGAGCTGACCACGTCACCTATACTACTTCACTTATATGACATGTTGTGGCATATAAATATCTGATAATATATATATCAGTGAACAAACAATAAACTCCCATTATCCAAGACACTCTCTGGCTCCACACCTCCCCAGTTGTAAAAGCTATCAGCATGGCCCATTTGTAGAACAAGTTAAACATTTACCAGGAGGAAGGCGCCATAGCATAATCCTGCAACATCTCTCAGGAGTTCCTTTTAATCCTCCCCTAGTAAATTAAAGTGAGAAATTGAATTAGAAGCTTTTCTTGTCCCATAATAAAGATTTAGAACAAAGTATCTGATAGAGAGCAAATACGGTATTCTTCTCTATTCTGACATATCCTCAGAAGTCTAATCTCTCACGTACATGCAGTGTTTGATGTCCAATTAACCAGAATGCACACAACTGAATATCCCATTTAAACCCCATTATCTAGACAAGGGAAATGCTCACAGCTACCTCAGAGGTTCCTGTCAAAATGCCCATCTGCAATTACAAAAATGCCAGATATGTGCAGACTAAAAGAAGAGATAAGGGAGAACCGTAAGGAGAGAACATAACGCTAGCAGTTATAGATTATCATAAAATGTATTCCAAAAACAAACTCAATGTTGAGTCACAGTGATTTAACAAACAGGCCGAATGAACAACCAACTGTTTCTGTTCCAAAATGTAGCCATCTTGAATATAAGTCAAATTTCAACTAAACCCATTTCATAACACATACAGTATTTTTGATGACTTTAGGTACACCCAATAATTGGATGTACCTAAAATCACTATTGTATATGTATGTTACAAAGAAGATTTACAGCTGAGAAGTACCAAGTAATATGCTTTCAACTTGTGCTGATCAAACAAGCCAGTGACCTTTCTGCTCAATGGTGCAGAGCCACTGCAGTGAGAATGTGTCTGAAGTCCGGGTGACGTGAGCCTGGTAATTGTGAACCTCTCTCCCCCTTCTCTCTGCCGGCGGTTGTGAGGGGAACCAGCGAGCGTGTGCTGAGGTTGTGAGAAGCCCTACCATTCCCTCTAATAAGCCCCTGTGGGACCTGCACGAACACTGCTGCAAGTACACGCAAGCAGTCTGCAAAGTGAGAGCACGAGCTACTTTAAGGGGGGTGGTGGGCGCTTAACAAGGCAATGTGAACATTCACGTTATGGAATATGACCTAATATCGCACTCCGCTCTCTGACAGCCTGGTTATTGCTAAACACAGCGGGATTACTATAAAAATGTCAGGGTGAATTATGGTTTGTCGCTCAGTGCAGCACAAAACGCTTCCTTGGCCTGTTGAGATTTTGTGACGATGTGTGTGATGTTAAGGTATCGGTAAAGATGCTGGTGTTGTACACAACTTCAGCTGCTGGGAATTATACAGGTACTTTATTCAATTACCAGGGAGCTTGACAGAGCTGCCCACAAATGACCATCAATGTCTGACTCTGCCTTGTTTACCCTGGTCTGAAAATGGTACATATACATTTGAGAGTAACTTATTCATTAAAAGATTGCTTATCTCAAATGAGTTTTCCTTGAAGTATAATTCATGTGTAATCAATGCTTATGTAGAGGAAACAAAAAGGTGATGTGATCATTGCTCATCCCACCAACATAATACATAATTTACTACCGACCAAGAACTGTAAAACTGTCAAATAAATCTACCTAGAACATAGAACATTTTTACCGTATTATTTCTCAAACTGTATTAGTTTAATAAAAGAACAGATTAATTTGTATGTTATATAATAAAGTAACAGTAATTTGCATGTTGTGTAAAATTAAAAAGAGAGCACATGAGGAAATCTGTGTGTGCAGAATCAATGCCTGTTTCTTTATAATGACAGAGTGCCCTTTACCGAAGACAGTGTAAGATACTTTAAATGATGAGCGATGGCAACTATTTTATTAATCTATTTTATGGTATCTTATAAAACAGCTTTGACTGCAATTGAGTGCTTTTGAATGTGATTCCCCAAAACATAACATAGATTTTAGTATCACTATTTAGTAGTGACTGCTTTTAGTAGTGAACAAAGCAGAAACAGAAGACAGTTATATAATGTTATTAGGTATAAGATGAATTAGATAAAAGTCAGCTATAGTCAGCTATAGTCACTTTATATATTATATATTAAAAGTTTTAAAATTATACCTATACTGTCTGTGATGTGTGATTGCACCATCGGGAATGCTTGGAATTTCGCTGTACTCTGTGTAGTGACAATAAAAAATAATCTAATCTAAAGCACCTGTTATGTATGACAAAAAGTATTACTTCTCTGGTCTGAGGGGAGAAGAAAGCAAAGACATTATTTAGAGATTTACTGAGGTGCAATTTTCTTTTTCAGATTTATGTTGTGCAAGTGCTTCCAACTTGATTTCTTCAACATGAGATTTCAACTTCACCCTGTCTGTTGACACACAAACCACTTCAGCAGCTTGTTGTGGTCTCAAACCAAAGCACTCAATGAAGGCGAGCAGAATGTCAGCGGGTGCTGAAGATGGCGGTGTGGAGGCCATCGGTGTAATTAATTTTCTAGGATCTTTGGCCCCAGAGCTGCAGAGCCTCTTCCTTTCATTTTCTATCAGGTCCAAGGATCTCCCACCTTGCAGCTCGTGGTTCTGCAGCGGAGGTCTCCAGCCTTATCTGTAGCCGAGTCTTATCTCTAGCTTGTCCCTGCAACCTGACTGTGGGAAGATTAGCTCTGAACCTCTTGTCAGCCCCTGATTTTTCCTTCAGTGAAGACAGAAAGGAGCCTAACATAAGCCAAGATTAAGCTGTTGCTGTGGGTGTGCTAACCACGTTTTTCTTGCAGTCCTTTAGAGCCGTGGTGGCCAGGGGTAAAGATCAAACCTGTTTAGTTTAAGCCTTCACTTTTACAGAGTAATTACACAGGAAAGACTGGAAAGAAATTTCACTTGGGAGCAAATGTAGTTCCTTATAGACCCCCTTCGGAATTCCTTTCTCTTCAGCTGAAGCTTGGACCATCCCTAATGTATATTTCATAGAGATTCCTAATGTCAGGCTCTAATGAAAGTACAATACAGGGGAATGTGTTATGTTTAAAGCTTGAGGGTTATCACCAGTCGTACAGTAGATCTGGGTCAGTTCAGTTGCGAGATCACAAGCTCAGCCAATTAGCTGCAGACAGTCTGGCGTGAACTTTGACCCTGTCTTTTGTATTTGTATTCAACAGAGGGATCTGAATTTGTTCATTAGGTATATTCTCTACTGTCTGGAGTTTACTATTACACACGCATCAGAGGAAGAGCTTGGCTACAATTGGTCCAATTACAATTTATCTTCAGCATTTTGACATTTATAAGAGAGAGAGAGAAGATGTGAAATAGGACGATATGAATATGAATTATCTTAGAAAGATATAAGTCCTGAAACTCTGACCTTTTTGTAAACTTTTGCCCTATGTGCGCCAAAAATATTTTGATTTTGACATGTTGTGGTTTGTACAATTTTAAGCCTATGGATATGTGATTTTCTATTAGGGAATAGTTTGCTAAGTCTTCCCCAAAACTTTCACTTCAAAGGCTAACGGCCAGCCCTCATTTAAGATTAAACCCTGACAGAATTCAGCTGCTGCTGTTCATCAGCTCTCTTTTAATGGTAGTCTTTTTTTGGAGGGATATTGTTGTGCATGTGTGTCAATTAAAAATCCTGAAAACCCAAAGCTGTCTGCCTCTTCTTTCACCAAGAAAAGAAAAATCAAAGCACTACCCATCGTAAACAACTGCTGGTGTTTAGTAAGTAAACATACTGAGGAGAATTCCAGTGCATTAAGCCTCCGTTTCATTTTTAATTATCTCCATCCACCAAAATGTAGTTTTGATTGGGTTGTGTTTTCTCTATGAAAAACAGCACAAAAAGAGCACATTATGTAACGTGTAAGACTTCCTTTTCTCTTGTATTTCCCTCTGAGACATAGTGCAATATGTTTCTGAAGGTTTAGCAAAATCCTGATCTATACGTATATGCTCTGAGTTGTGGCATTATATTATAATACAAAGACAAATGACATGGAAGTGTTATCATCAGATATTCTTTCCATCAGCTGGTCTATAATGATAAGAGTTGTCTCCTCTCCACAGCTAATCTTTATCACATATAGCTCCACTGTGTTTGAGTTGGCATTTTACATCTCAGATATGCAGAAGTCTTACGTGTTTGCACAGCACATGTGTGGCTCTGTGTTTGCATGTGAATGTACCGAGCACATAAGGATGAACCTGTCATCACTATTTAAATTAGGTCTCTCATGCATCATTTCGAAATGCTTGACCATCTGCAGGCGTTCTCTCCACCCTCAGAGGGACTTGGAAAGCATGGCAGTGGCTAACAGTGTTCCTGTGCAAACACAGCCCTCTGTGTTTGCACAGGAACACAGTGTGAGATCTGTCATGGCCTCTGTTTATACTTCTGTGCTGCTTCGTGTCTCACCCTGCTGACGCGCGTGGGTCGCAGTCTGGAGAGGGCCTGATCCTCTGGCGTGGAGGAGGTTTATTTTTGATCAATTTTTCAAACTGTGTAATGGTGTGCAAGCTTGGCCAGGTGTCTCTCGTAAAATAAATGTTAACCGTGAGGAACTTCCTGGTTAAATAAAGGCTAAAAATCCCAATTTTATTTACACAAACATGAAAATACAGAGGTTGGCTAACATGAGCTTTTTCTATAGTTCCTGAATCCCAAAATAGATAATTTTCTAGCTAATTCATTCAAGTCATAGATTAAATGGGAAAAAAGTAATTCATCATTTAATATTAACTAGAAATTAGGAAACTATGAAATGTTTTGAAAATGTATTTTTCACTATGCATTTGTATTTAGATGTACATTTGGTATACTGCTATTATTCTCATGAGGCTTATTATCATGTTTTAATTTCAAGTATTGAAATCTGAACAGCTTATCCTGGTATTTTATGTATTTTTCACTATATTTTACGTTACTGTTAATACTCTACAGTCCTCTGCAAATAGTTTTGGTGTTGCATGTTCATGACGTTTGGTGTGGTAAGCACATTCTAACAAACTTTTAAATCCTTCAATGGACAACTTGAAAATGTTTGTGTATCAAAGTCAAACTAAGAAAAATAAAAATAATTAAGAAGGAAATCAAACTTTTATCCCGTGTTCCCACTTAAGGTCACCAAACATTGAAGTCAGCTCTACACAAGTGGTTAAATCTGAGAGACAAGAGACAACTTTGGGATGATTGACATGCAACAGCTGGGGAGGAGGATAACACAAACCTGGAATACAGAGTGACATGCACACAGGTGTCAGTCACAACGGCTAATTAATACAAAGCGCTCAGTGTTAATGAGAAACGATGGGCTGCACCTCTCATTTCTGTCAGTTTACCTTTGACAAACTTATCAGCGAGAAAGACTCAGTGATCTCAAGGAAGTTTGTAGAAAGGAGAATTAATAGATTCAGAAAAGACTTCTCTACACATCCATCTTATACACATGAATAGTGATGTTGGATTAGTAATAGTGTATAACGACATTTCATGGCTACAAACCTCAGATTTACAACATGATTTCAGATTGTTTTTCATATTAATTTATATGCATGTTTAAAGCTTGGACAACGCCAACAAAGAACATGCTGAATAGCTCCCAGGGGAATTATTGTATTGACTTGAAAGCTATTCTGCACTGCAGGAGGCCTTTGATATAAGAGAATAGCAAAACCAAATGTTGTATTTTAAATTTGAGCACTGCCTTTCTGAATTTATGTATGGAGGGGGTCTTTTTTAAGGAAATGCTTGATCTATAGAAAAAGCTATCCATATGATTAGTAGTGTGCAGGGTTGGGAAGGCTTTTTGAAATGTAAGAGGCTAGATCACTAGCTACCCAGTTAAAATGTATGCGACAATTCTATTTTTCCCAAGGAATTATTTTACTAGGCATTGAAACCAAAAGAAGTTTTAAAAATATCAACTGAAGAAGTGTAAACCTCACATCAGTATACTCAACACTCATTACAGTCAAACTGGATTTAAGAGTTGAACAGAGCAACAGAGAGATCACATTCTACATTTTAGCTTTTTTACCAAAAATAATATATTGGGATTTATCCACTTAATAATAGTAGATCATAATTTAGATTTTTTTACTTTGTAATGACATTTCATGTGAGTAGTTTATCCCAAATACTGGTTGTGTGACAGACACTGTTCTACCGGGCAAGACGGGCGGTTAACCAGAATTTAGAAGACGTTTCTTAAGAGGATGTGAGAGTCCAGTCACCCACAAGGAAATATCTTAAGCAGTGTTTTGTCATTTTCGCTTCTCTCTTCTGTAGAGTGATATGTGACAGCAGCCAGGAACTATGGATGACTATTTACACATCGAGCAGAGATTGAAGAACATCTGCATTCATGTTGAGATGTGTTTGTTTCCACTCGATGAATATATGTTTAATATTAACAATTCTTTTAGCTTTTATTTGGTCTCCACCAACTCGTGAGGAACATTTCTGACTTTTTAGTTGCTACTATTCTGGTCAAAGAATTGAGGTATCAATACATATCAATACTGAGTGAAAAGGACCTCTTTAACATTCACATTGTCATTTATCCATCGTTAATTTAAAAACATTTACTGTAGCAGTTTCAAAGCCGGGGTCTTAAACCAGGAATTCACAACTCATTTACTGTAGGGTTACGGAGGGATAGCAGGCTCATGAAGTGGCATGTAACTTAACTTAACTTGAATTTCAATAACAACTTTTGCGTATAAAACATATTTTTATTCACATAGTAGTTTAGATTTACATTGAGGAGTTGTGACTAGTTATTCCGTTCTTGGTTAGATTAAATGTTTCAAAATACAGCTGTTTCAATACCGTATATGATTCAAAGACACAATAATATAGTTGACTACTTAATGCATATAACATATAACTGTTATTCAAAATATAATAAGACTTTAGCCTAAAACAGTATTGTGCTCTTGCAAATAATAACTTCAGTAGTGCATTAGGTTATAAGTCATAGCTTGCTGGTTGTTATAGTGCTTTTCTTTATAAAAGATTAAAAAAACGATGAGCTATCAAAGCCTACTTGTACTAAGCAAATTATTTAAACAGCATTTGTATAGTAATGACTCAGTCTCAAGCATTTTGATCCATATAAGAGGTTTCCACTGAGGTCTATATTAAGACTTCTGCACTGGACCTCAACTGTAACAACATCAATAACCATTGAAGGCTCCTGACTAGGGTTGCAAAGGGGCGGAACATTTCCGGTAAATTTCCGGAAAGTTTCCATGGGAAGTTAAGCTGGGGAATTTTGGAAATATTCGATGCAAAATTAAACAAAAAACATGACATTTCAACAGATTTTTTTTAATTTTAATTTTTTTGAAGTAGAACAGAACAAGTTTTAATTATTTTATTGAACAATTATTTGTTTCATTGAAGAACGAAAACAGGAATGTTGAGTTAAATATTACTCATCCCCCCCAACCCCACTCATTAAAAAATGAACAAAAATGCACCCCCCATCCAAAAATCCCCACAAAGTCCCATTCAAAATGTTAAATGGAAAAGAGCCCTTCTCCCTCCAAAAAGTCCCATTAAACATGCAAATCTTCCTTCAAACAATCCTCTGCATTTTTGCTAAACCCTTTCAGTCAATGGGCTCTTCCTGGGCCTCATCAACATCCAACTCTTAGTCTTCTCTTCAGTGTCACTGTCCAGCCTTGTTGAGGATGGCTCTGTGTCAGGCTCAAAGAGCCTTAGGTTTGCCCGAATGCCAACCAGTTTTTCCACTCTCACATTCTCAAACCCGAAATGTTGCAACCCTACTCCTCCAGTCATTCCAGAACCCTCGTCGCTGGATGTGTGGGCCTGATTCTCCTTGAGAAGTTCTCCGAGCAGTTTCTTGTAGCAGGAATATAACTTGTTCTTTGAATGCAGTTGAGTTTGGTTAATCTGGCACACGTCTGCTATCATGGAGCTGTTGAAGGGAATCTGATCTGTGTCTTCTTTTGAATAAACTGAAAGAGGTAAATAGAAATTGCATGATTGCTAAATCTTCCACCATGTAAAAGAATGTTGTGACATGAATTGCATTTGTAAGACTAAATGTAGTTGTCCATAACTTACAGGCGAGGCCCAGGGAGAGGTTGAGAGTGGCTTGTAGAATACACAGCACGGCTAAAGTTAGGATACCAATTCTGAGAAGCCTCCTTTCTGTCAGTGTCGAACCAACACACACACACACACACACACACACACACACACACACACACTTTAGTCACTCTGTAATTCGAGAGCATTACATTTCTATGCAACCCCGTTTAAATATTGATCACCAAATATTGACCACCACCATCATGATCTAAGCAACACATCTGATCATTGTTTGCTGAGGCTTCACCGTTTTTATATAAAGTTCATCAAAACGGTAGGGTAGGTAGTGTTGGTTTTTTTGTCGAGAAAACACAAGAAACAATCATTAAGCCCTATTAAACAATGCTGATTTGAAATGAATCTCTTACTGTTATAAATGATTCTTAATTTACTGTGCTCCTACCTGGCTCATAGGCACTGCTGTCTTTTTCATTCCCCTGAAGATCATACTGTATGGTGTCGTATTCAGAAAGCTCCAACTCCTGCGCCATGGTCAACCACTGAGTGAAGCTTTGGGACTTCAAATCACCGCTCCTCTGACAATGCCAAGGGTTTATATACCGTCCGATATGTGATTACTCAGTAATGTGTGAGTGGTTTTCTCCCTTATTTCGAAAAAAGGAAGTTAGAAGTTGTTTTGAGAAAATATAGCCAAGAGTTAGGTCTCATAATGAGTCACCAGCTTAAAATAAGAGACAAATTACTATGCCCACATTTAATCACTCATCTTTCACTGTGTATCGAAACTAATTAGAGGTTTGGTTTACAGCATTTTTATAGAAATCATTCAAAGCAAGTCTGCACTTCCAAATTGTAAAAAACTGAAAAGGGAACCAATTTATAAAAGGTCTTAATCCAGGTCAATGAAATCTTGTAATTGATCCGAATGAATCAACTGAACTTTACTAAATCTTGTATTTTACAAAAGCCTATTGAAAGTTGATGCTGTGTGTTTTTATTAGATGTATTGACAGTAGAGTGTATTCATGTGTTTGTATTCATTTGACCACATTGCCACTGACACTGAGGAGAGGAAGCGCTCTCTGTGAACCAGCAGCCCTGACATCAACACATGCTTCCTCCATTGCTTTTTTAAAATATGGATTAATGGTGATTGCATTCATTAACTTGAACATGTAAAAATAGAGCCCAGCTTTGACTTTATATTCCTAAAGTGTTGATTGCTAATATAAAAACAACAGGTGTTAGATTTGAATGTATAATTGCTGGGTTATATTTAGTGTGGCGTACTTTATGAGAACGCACTTGTTTCACAGCACACTAACGTTATGACACTAAATAATTGAGTGTTTTTATTTTTGTTTAAGCCTTTCAATTAATAGCCGCAGCTGGCTGAGGAACATTTAGTGACAGGTATCAAGTTACGCATGCAGGGTGTGATAAAAGGAGAATGCATACGTTTGTAAAACGGCTGTCGACCTTACAGTTGAGATGAAATCACGATTGTGTGAATTATACGTGTGATAAGGCTCCAACATATGCTGGTCCCTGTTCAGCTTTCATTTATGTATGAACTCTGATCTACCCAATCTAATGTTTTCCCTAGAGGTGAAATCCAAGGGAAGAAGATGTTAATATCTGTCACCTGAGCAGACAGCTTAATCACCTTTTATATCAAATGAAAGCTTCAAAGGTGCAAATGATATAAATACTATAAATATACTTTATAGCACTCTCAAATCCTAGCAATCATCGGGTACATAGAGTTGTGGAGATGGGTGATATTAATGGGTGTGTTCGGCTGGAGAAGAGCTGCTTCATGACACTAAAGTGGATTACAGGGAGCAACAGTGCATTCTAGTGGCATCAAGAAAATCCCACAGGAAAAATGTGGTTCATTTTCTCAGATTTATATATTTTTATGGGACTTTTATGACAAGTTTGAATGTTGAAACCTTTTTTTTTTTAACTGATTAAATACTGCAAACGATCTTGGTGTGTAGCATGACCTGAGGCCTTTTTATTTAGATTTAAGGTGTTTAGATAATGCTTGTTTAAGGGTGCCATTTGCCTTTTTGCTGTGGGAACCATTATGAGATCAGCCCCAGATTATTAACACCAGTTCTAATGATGATTCACCAATGCTGCTAAGGTTCAACATGAGCCAAACTGACAAAAGAAATTGGTCGTTCCGGTGGTACGCTACAAGTGAAGTTCATGAAAAGAGACGACAGAAGAGATGAGATGTGGGGCTGTGTGGTTTAGAAGATATACGTATATCATATATGGTATGTATACAGTGTTTATAGCTGAGTCCATCCATGCAGAAAAAAACAATCCCAAACTCTGAGGCAGAGGGGCGCACACGCACGCACACACACGCACACACACACACACACACACAAACACTTGCACACATGGTTGCTGCCCACACTCAGCCATTCATGCCCAGAGCCCCTCTCACACTATTCCATATCATGCACCCGTGCACACACATTCACAATCAATTACATGCATTCAGATGCACTCGTGCAGGAGGGCACACACACAAACACCCAGCTGCATGCATACAGGTATTTCATGTGTGAGCGTGTGTGTATCGGCATGTGAGTGCTCGGCTTTTGAAAACTATACATAAATCATCGAAGCAATGGCAGCAGTCAATGGTGTGCATGTGTGTGTGTGTGTGTGTGTGTATGTATGTGTGTGTGTGTATGTGTGTGTGTGTGTGTGTGTGTGTGTGTGTGTGTGTGTGTGTGTGTGTGTGTGTGTGTGTGTGTGTGTGTGTGTGTGTGTGTGTGTGTGTGTGTGTGTGTGCAGATATGGATGGGTCCACTAGTGCCTCCAATGATGCCATACAGGCCATGGTGTCACTATTCTGGCAGTGACACCATGATGATCTCTATTCTTCAATAAATATTTTTTGCAAAGCTAGGCCGAAATAACTATTAAATGGATTTCCACAAAATGTGTACAAACACCTGTGGGCCATACAGGACGAAGTTTTCCTTCTGGGTGTTACATTAAGGTTCACGAAAACCACCATTAGCTTTTTTTGTATTACATCAACCAACAGTGTTCTGCGTACAGAGGCTTCAGACATGTGTGGCGTTTTTTTTCTTGTACAGGATGACCAAATAAGCTCATTATCCTTGTGAGGAAATGATCCAGATGTGGCGTGTTGTTTCTCATTAGTGACGTGCAGCTCACTCTTTTCCCTATTAAAACAAATACTCTATCTTGGCCTTGTGTAGGACAGCTGGAGATGAGTACTCAGTTAAGTGGAAGAATAGAAATCAAGCACTTGCCATCTTTTTGTGACGATTTGTCTAATTCTGGTATGTCCAAGGGAGGGGGGGGTTGGGTGGGTGAGAGATGAGCAGGGAGTTGGGGAATTAGGAGATGGTGTGTTTGTGGTGGGGGATGAGAAGAGAGACAGAGAGAAAGTGTGTGTTTGGACCAGCTGCACAGCAAATCTGTTTATTCTGCACAATTTGGCATCAAACACAACAGACTGCTGAGTGCCTGCTACTGCTTGTGGTGCCCCATTAAAAGGGAATTTATGGCTGCCTTAAGAGCAAGCCGGATTACACATTTTCCGTCCTCCTCCCTCTTTCTTTCTCTTTCATTTGCTCTTCTTCTTTTTTCCGGCTGTGGTGATGGTAGTGGTGTGTTTTTTTGTACTTCTATTTCTAGCGGCAGCTGTCAGACAAGTCGTCAGAACGGCTCATTACAGACCCAAACGGGCACGTATGGTTGGCATGCCCACCTATACCTGTCAGCCATCTCTGTCATCTCCACTGTCACTCCACTGAGTGGTGCTCAGACATCACATTGAAAATAGCCTGCCCTGGTGGCATCCCATGGACTCAGTTCAGACAATAGTATACATGTAATATTGAATAACATCCCCCCTCGGAGGCATTTTGTTGAGAGCTGTGTCATCGGAACAGGAAGACATGTCATCTATGTTGTGTGGGTATTTTTAGAGGACAGTTTAATGACACATCTTTGTCTCATTTCTTCCAAGATGACTGAAATAATCAAGTCCCTGCTTAAGCTTTATAACATCATGAAGCTGACAGCTTTTACCCATTTAGTTTGCATTAATTTGTAACCAGACTTTGAACTTGTGCTGTAAAGAGAGCGTGAACTCGGGCCCACATCTCTCTCCATAAATCTCCTCGGCCAATGATAAATTCATATTTAATGACCATGGCCATCGTCTGGAATGAGGAGCATTCTTTCATTATTGCCTCTTTCCCCTGCTGCTTGGTAGAGATAATTGATTTCTCTGTGGTAACAAGGTATCGACCATGCATGGTAGCCGGCTAAGACGGCAGTTCGATTCAAAGGAGGGGTGGAAAGGGGAGAAAAAATATAGAGGGGAAGAAGAGATGAGAGCAGGAGCATTGAAAGCCAACTAGCCGTGCAATTATATGCAGTTAAAAAAACTCCCTGGCTTTAGGTGGGTGTAGATTGGACAATGACTCTTGTCTTGTTTTAAGGGCTATTATAAGCCTAGCGCAAAACGCACAGGATATTTCAGTGTTGTATGTTTTATTCACCAAATGGAAAGCATATTGATCACACAATCTGGCACATAATTCACTGAAAACAGTGTCAGAAACAAATCTGGAGGAGCACTTTTCAAGCACATGCTTAGCCTGCTAAGGAAGTAGTATATTGGTCCTCATGTTCATACATTTGCACTATTACACTTTGCTATATTAATCTTATGTACTGTCTCTTCTCGCTGCACATTTGGATGTGATTTCAAAAGCAAATCTGCATGATCTCTAACCTATAATAGTGAACAGGTTTAACAACGGCACAGTAGGAACATAGACATGACCCCAGCAAGTAACAGAATATGTAAAACACTGTGTTTCATGTAGCAAAATACATATACAGGAAAAGTTATATACAAGACTTGAAAGAAACATTGGTCTACCGGTTAACATGGCATTTTTCCCCCTAACAAACGTATTGATTAGACGGGTGGATTTTGACTGGCAGTTATTGAGTTGACATCCCTGAGGTGCCAACATTATTGACCTGGAGCAGGCGGAGCTGCAGACGCCCACTACATGCTACACAGCAAGGGCTTGACACATACTGTATTTTCAATCAGTCAATAACTACACTAAACCTTATGAATTGAATAATGTACGGATTGTATTTGGCTTGCAGAGACGGCAATAGTTCTGTTTCTGGTTCCTTTTGGCATCACTGCCTACAGGTCACTCTATAAATAGAGGAATTAAATAGTGCGGTTGTTGTTGTGTGTTTACCAGCTTACATTTTAATTTATTTAAGAGCTCTTAATTGGACTAGTTACTCATTTGGCCCTTGTTGGTCCCACAGCAGAGTGGAGCTCTATCACTGCACACAGGGGCATGCTGGGATATGGAGCTACAGAGACACACTGTACACAGCCAGCTGTTTGATGTCTGCAACCGCCGAGCGTATGCTGCACCGTACAGCATAAATAAACACACAATCCCCTGATGAGAGGACAGATCGACACACAGGAGACCTTATTTCAGGCTAATGCACTATTAATGCTGATTTGAAATTCAAAAAAAAATTCCGAGGGTCTTCTCTGCAGTCGTTCATAGCTCTTTGTGTGTGAGAGAGAGAGAGAAAGGGAGAGAGAACAAACTCATTTGGATGAACTCTGCACACCATATTTTCGTTTCTCCCCCAAACAGATGGGCTCAGATCTCAAAGGGACTTGTGTGTTGTTGAAGCACTGTATTGAATGAGGCCATACAAAATGTATGTCAATGGGTTCAGCCTGGTTTAGCACTCTCAACAGTAAGTGTTAATGGAATAACTATAAGATGTATAAATGATCCCTGCTTTAATTCATAATAATGTTGGCCCTCATCGCCTGCCCACTCGGCCCAATAGATTATGGAAATGGCTGTAATGACTATTGGAACAATGAGCCTAATTGAATTATCATTCAGCGCCACATCGGTTTTGGAATAACCGAAGCTGCTCTTTTGCTTCTTCAGATGATTTTAAATAAAAAAAGCCAACATTACATTTCCACCAGGAAAATGAGTGTTAACATATTGGTTTAAGGCTGCACGCATTAGGCATTAACAGCATACTCACAGATAATAGGGTAACACAAATCCATATTCAGGTGTTTTTTCATTTAATTGCAAAACAAAGCCTACATGTATGCCTCACATGCTCTAGGGCAGGGGACAGGGGTGTCAAACTCAATTTAATTGCGGGCCACATCAGCATTAGGGCTGCACTCCAAGGGCCGGTTGTAACTTTAAGACTATATCAAAATACATAAATATTTTATATATATAAAATAATGCATTATATTACATGATTGCCTCTGCATTGGATTATTATCTGACAACTTCATAATTAACTACGTCTGAAAGCAGAAGTCTGGGGCAAATAATTGCAAGTCTCTTCAGTGAGAATGTCACAAATGATTTAAAAAGAAAAGCCAAATTCTGGAAAAAAAGTCAAAATAAAATAAAGGAAGTGACATTTAAAAAAAGAGTCCAATTCTGAGAAAAGGGCACATTCAGAAGAAGTCAAATTCTGAGAAGAAAGTCTAATTTGAGATGCATTGTGGGATATGTAGATTATGGGCAACGTGCTTCTGTAAATCATCATGTAACCCTATAATAAACATATAATATTCTTTCCAAGCTCTGGGGCCACAGAAAATGAAGTCACAGGCCGGATTTGGCCCCGGGCCTTGAGTTTGACACCCCTGCTCTAGGGCCTCATTTAAGCAGAGTTCATTGGAGCAGAAGAAGAACACACGTCAAGACAAAAGGACCAGTCATTTGATGTTTTATTTTTAGTTCAGCTGTGAACTTTTGTGTGATCTTATTTGAGCTAAGACATGTTTAACATTCATTGCACAAAATCTTTGGCGAAAGTTACTGAATTAGTTAAACTAAATTACATTAGAGACACCGTATAATGGAATCAAAGTGTACAAGAGTGTATAAAACATGAAGTATTACTGGAGTACAACCGCAAACATTGAAACGTCTTCATTTTTAGGCAAATCATGATTATATTTGGTTTTAATGACTGAATACTGTGACTCTGGTTTCATCAACATAAATATTTCTCTTCTAAATAACTCATACTTAAGGATGTCATCATCACGCTGAAATCTGGAGCTTGTAAGAAAGGTGAACGTGAGAGCAGAACGCTAGGAAAAAGTCAGAGGAAGTGTCACTTCCTGGAAGAAAACTACAGTGATTAAAATACTGATTGCGCATGCAAAAGAGTTTTTACATTAAAACATTTAATAAGCACCAGATTTTAGTTTGTGATGACCACACAGATGTAATCTCAGTTTGTGAGAGAGAAAAATGTTGACTCAACTGTTCTAGGTCACAGGAATAATTGTAGTTTCCAATTATCTGCTGATTGTAATGAGTGTCAGTAACTCCGACTTTTTTGTGCATAATATACAGTAGATCATTGGTTAGGGCTTGCCTATCAAAAGTGGTGCAACAGCAGCCTCTTGTGGCGTGTGTTTCCAGGTAGAAAACACATTTACTCAGATCGTTACACCGACTGTGCAAAATGCAACAATACTCCCATTCTCTATCAGTGTTAACATTGCAGTAAAGTATATAAATTGCCATGTTTGTTATACTTCATAGGACACAATCAACATAAATATAAAACAAAATGTTAAAATCAAGAAAACAAAAAAAGGATATCAGTTCCAGGACAATGACAACCAATGCCAATACACAAAGAGACACTGGCCAATAATAACATTTCTTTCCTCTTTGTCCAATGCCACTGTTTGCTTCACGTTTGCTCGAGCCCCCCCCCCGTCCCCGTCACTGCGGTTACAACCACAGGTTCAAAGATGGCCGCACACAAGTGAATGCATAGCTTTGGGAATCAAACCCAAGAGTTAAACACAAAGCACAATCTGTGAATTGTTGATAACGGTCGCTTGGTCAAAGCCTTCAAACCTCGTACAATCATATAAATGTCCCACAGTTTTGGTATAAAAAAATAAATCATTAGTAATCAAAGATATAAAAACAAAGTTGTGCGGGAATCTTTTCAAAGAAGAAATCTGGTTAGAAAGTCTTGAATAAAAAAACTCTGTTATAAAGAGTTACATGCTAAAAATTACACAGTAGTTTTCCCACATGATTATGTGAACATTGGCTATATTCAGTTATTGCAGTAGGTATCCCAGAAGAACAATATGGGTGGTGTTTTTTTTCTCCTTTAGCATTACTTCAGCTGTGGAGAGGCGAAGAAGTTGCCCTGGCGATGACAGGCAGCGGACGCTTTGCTTTTGCTCCCAAATCTGAAAGATGAGGGGGACGAGGGTTAAAATGTCAAGCTTAGTGAAAGTCATTTTAACAGTCGTAATGTGAAGATAAATGTTTTGAGGTTCAGTCTAAAACTGGAGCTTAATCTGACTGTAAATAATTTAACCAGGTCTTTAATACCTCCGTGTCAAACTGTTAACACAATACCTTGGATTATGAAATGTATACGACATTTTGTCCCGTACATGCATTCATTAATTTAAAGCAGAATGCTAAATGATTATTAATAATTTAGTTTGGAATACTGTGAACATGATCTCGGTTTTTAAACTTTTTTTATATAAAGTTAATACCAATATTACATGATCATTTTATTTATAATTCAAGCCAATAAATTGATGGCCCTGCACTTTTGGTACACACAGGTGTTTTCACTTATGCCAAATTAGACATCCAGGACATTTTGACTTGTCATAGTAGGGAAAGCACTGGTGCTACTAATAACATTAACGATAGCTCAGTTCAATAAAATGTCCACGAGTAGCAGCAAAGGTAATACCAGGACCCTGAAACTGAAGCTGCCAAATTGAATTCCGCTATCAGTCATTTTGTTATGTTCTTTTGTACAGGTCAAGGTGAAATGTGTAAAATATAATTTCATGCAGAAGGAATTAAAATGTGTTTCACAAGCCCCTTTGAAATATAAAAACTCTAAATTAGCTGTAAGAGAGGTGAGAAATGTAATAGTGTGATTCCAAATGTTCTATTAATTTCAGCAAAAAATGTACATTCATAGTCATATTAGTGCCAATCATAGTTTTTACCATCCTCACATCAGAGAGTTAGTTATCCAAGGTCGACAAATGAAATACCAACTTGGACTTTCTCACTTAAAATAAAAAAGGCAGCTAGATGATAATTAACAAAATAATTGGTTACAGGCTTGCTTGGATTAGGCTAGGTGACATTTGAAAAAGCTAGCCCTACTTTGTCTCTGAAATCCATTAACAGACCTGAGTGAGAGAGAAGGAGTGAGCTTACATGGTGGTGCTGGAGAGGGTCTGCTTCATGCGCTGGGACAGCGAGCTGGAGGAGGGGGTTTTGGCCATCATCTGGTGCTCTGGAGTGGTCAATGGTCCCAATATGCTCACTGCAGAAACATTGAAGATCATTTGTCATCCAAAGATGATGAGTACAACTGCTCAAATAAAGTGTTATACTCTCTAATGTCGTATCATGTGTACCATATAAATTAAATAGAACACAATGTCTTATTTCTATCCACTTTTACTTTTTCAATGATTTACCTTGGTGGTGGTCTGGAGTTTGAGTTTGGTGAGAGCTGTCGATGTCAGTATAATCAGGATAAGCAAACTGGCCCCAGTAGTCAGCTGGAATAGAGAACAGGCGCTCCATAACCTAGAAAGACAAAGTAAATCCAGTAAGTGTAGTCACAAACATTCTTAATCACATAAAATAACCTTTCTACACAATAACACTGATCTTGAAGTGAACAGAAGCACACAAACATCCATATATTTCACCATTGTGCTGCTGTATAAACAGTGGACTGGGAATGTAATGTAGTCAGAGCAGTTATTCTTTACTCTCGTTCACTTTACCCTTGGTTGTCTGCTTGTGTCATGCAGGATGGTCATCGGTTCTGGTTCGGGAACAGCATGACCCACAAGAGTCGGGCCGAACACCCTGGCCAGGTTGTTCACATCCATCTTAGTATCCACACACTGGGAGACCCTTGGGGGGGAAAAAGGGTGAAGGGAAATGTCAGTCCTAACTGAAATGAAAGATGACCTGTACTGCAGAGATGGAGGAGGTTACAGAGGTAGGACTTTGCAAGAGACAATAAGAACATTCTATGGAACCATAATCTTTGACGAAAAAACGACACCGTTAATCATCAAGATATGCTTTAAACTCTTGGAATCACTGAGATTATTTTACCTTACATTTAGTTAAAGAACATATATGTTGGATTGCCCCACAATGTTGTTTTGTGAACATCCTTTTTAGTCAAAACTAAATAAAGAAATCATAAGATCCCCCTGAATAAATAATAAAACGGGGCCCATTTTTCACCACAAAAAAAAGAACAAGATTATCCCTGTAATGGCAACTCACTATGATCAACCTCCTGTGGTCATTTTTAATCCTGAGACACTATAAAACCCTTTATCGTCCAATCCCAGTTTAGCATTTCTAAAATGTAGAGAAAATTACTTCTGCAGATGGATCATCAGGCAGGCCAGAGTGTCTCGGTTGGGCTGTGGCAGCTCAGCGATGGCCTGGAACAGCATGGCGAGACTGTTGCCATCATCCTGGATTTCTACAAAATCAATAACACCTGTCATTTAGTATCAATATTCAAAAATGTACTTAAAAAGGCATACAATTGTGTAGAAATTCAGACCAATCAAGAGCACTGGCATACAGCAGTCTTCTTTCTACAAGCCTCTGAAACTCACCGGCTGCTTCCATGAAGACTTTGTTGAGGTGGAAGGTGAGCAGTGGCTCGGGGAGGTTTCTAAGGAAGTCTTTGAGGACACCTGTGATGACATTAATGTCTTCCACTTTGTGAAGCGGAGGCAGAGTCTTTCCTCTAATCAGCTTCTCCTTCAGCTCTTTCACATGGCGCTCTTGGCCGGAGATTCTGTAGAGGCCAACCTGGGGCAAAGGAAGAGATAAAAGAAACAAGCTCTCATTATCCGGCTTTCTGTGATACCGTGCTGCTGAATGAGATTACTAATTAAGAGAGAAATTGTAATCGCACAAGGGGGAAAGGATCAGAGCATAACACAGAGGTGACAAGTAAACAAGGACTTTAATATTGTCTGTCTCACCTCGTGTAGGCCTCTGTGTTCTATCTCCTTAATGCAGTAGATAACCAACGCTGGGATCTTCGGGGAGCTGGCTGGAGCAAAGTCAGCCAGGGTGCTCTGCACACAGAGTACATACAATGTATCTAAATAAAATGCATTAGAAAATAGGAAAGAAATAGTGTAACATGCCTTTAATGTACCTCTGTGTTCTTGATGAGAGTGCTGACCGCTGTGGGGCTACAGGGCAGGGGGCAACTGTCGCGACACTCTGGGTGGGTCACAAGCCGACAATCCTGGCAGCGCAGGTACATCTTCCCAAACTTTGTTTTTCTCCCACATGGTACGCAGAACTCAGACTTGATCACCTTAGTGAGGGAAAAGTGACAAAGATGAGTATATACGTCAAGTAGTGATACTTAAACAAGGTAAAGAAGCTTGTACTGTTAGTTAGTGTTAATTTCGTTGACTAAAACTATGACGAAATATGTTCGTCAACAACCTTTTTTCCATGACTAAGTCGAGACGATGACGAGACGGCACCGACACGGCACCGACGTCAGTAAACAATAACTGTAACGATATCAACATGCAATATCGTTGACGAGAAATGACGAGACGAAAATGTAGTTTATTAAATAAAAACGTTGCCAAAATCTCTATTTACTTTCGTTGACGAAAAAGGAGGAGACAAAATATTATCAAAGATAACGTTACATCTCTGATAGTCCGTTTTTTTCCCGAGCAGTTCCCTTTCCGGTGCTGCGGCTGGGCACCAGTTGTGTGTCTGTGCTGCGTGCGGCGGTACATTTGAATTACACCGGGCCAGCAGCACACTGAACTGTCAGGAAGACTCGGATCTAACTAACCTTATTTAACAGAAAGGAAAATGGCAACAACAGGGCTTGGGAGCAGTGGTCGAGTTAACCGAATATCCCCCCCCCTCCGTCAGCGCGAGTGAGTGACGAGTTGTGTACAGACCTGTCGGGTAATAATGGATTTGAACTGTCAAAACGGACAACGAAAAAGTCTAATGCCACCACTGCTTGGGAGAAAGAAACGAGGCGATATTTGGGCCCATTTTCGCTACAATGAGGTGGAGAAAAAAAGCAAATGCGTTGCTTTATCAGAAGGCAAGCAATGTGGCCATAACACAGCTGGTAAAAACACCACAAACCTGAGCAGATACTCTCTGCAAAGCTGCATTCTTAATCATTCAAACTGTGTTTTTCATCAAATAAGGACAAGATATAATCTTGTTATTAAATAAGTTTGACACAAATGACAAATTATTGGTTTTGGCTAGACTAGTTTGACTGAAATGTTCAATATAATCTGATGACTAAAAAAATACTAAAATGTCAACAGTTTTCATTAACAAAAAGTAGACTAAAATAGTTAGTTTTCTTTGACTAAAATAAGACAAAAATGCTCAGACTTTTAGTCGACTAAAACTTGACTTAATAAAAACAGGATGAAGGTGACTAAATATGACTAAAACTAAAAAGGACATTTGACACAGGACTAAGACTAAATTGAAAAATAGCTGACAAAATGAACACTAGTTAATACAGACACAAAAGGTATACAGACTTACTGTTTTTCCGATGAACTGGTGCTTCTTTCCTCCTCTGTTGTTAGTTCTGGGGGTTCGGAGCTTGGCGGTGTAATCTGAGACTGCTGTGCTGGGAGCCTCACTGGCCGTCTCTGATTGGTCAGTAGTGGTTGTGTCTCCCCATGCTGGAGTAACTGTAGGCGACATCTCATGTTAGTAAAGTCTCCAAAAGGTGTTGTAAAGGTCCCATAAAGTCAATAAAAAAGATCTTAAATATTCTTACCGCTCTTCCTGCTGCGTGTCCAGTACGGCACGGTTTCAATGGTAGAGACCGCTTCTACAGCACCGCCATTTACCGGCACAGTGATGGTGGTTTTGGCAATTATAGACTCATTCATCTGAATTATAAAAAAATAAACACACAAATAAAATATGTTTAATGCTCTGTTCAACCAAACGGGTGGAAATTGGAAGAGTTTGTTTAGAATAAAAGCTATTTGTGTTAGTGTTATATGGTGCATTCAGCTGCAGAGGTCAGCAGTACCCTTTCTGATGTGCGTCCAGAGGAGCGAGGTTTCTTCAGTGCCTGTGGAGGAACCTCTAAGAGTTTTCTGGAGGAACGCTGTGGATTAAAATGTAGATAAACATTTAAAAACACTTTTTTATGTATTGGCTGATGAAAATAAGAATTATACAGCAAGAAAATGCTGTGCTGATGTGTAGAAACATGTTTTAAAAGGTTTTGTCAGATGACTTCATCGTTAATGCATGCAGGAGGCAGTTATTCAAAATGGGAGTAAGGAAATGACTCACTCGTTTCTGGCGCTTCCTCAGTCTTACAGTCTTCATCACAGAGGAATCCCAGTCCTAGAGGCAAAGAGGAGAGATAGAACATGCTAGTTAAATAACTTAATCGACATGTTGTCTTACCAACTGATCCTTAAAGTCAACAATCCAAGAAAGTGGGTGAATGTACCAGAGAGTCGTCTGTTTGGTCGTAGCTGATGTCTGACAGCAAAGAAGCTGATTCATCAATGGTAGTTAACCTGTAAAATGGATTTAAGTCAGAAATTATTCTTAAGAGATTTTATTGACGAACAAAAAAAAAGTCCAGGAGTACAGTACACTTAATTTAAGTAAAAGTTCAAGAAAGGAAGAGGCACTGAGGTTAGATGAACACACAAAATTATTAATATTGTCTATGAGTACTGTCTGAGGATAATAATAATAATAATAAAATTAATAATAATAATAATAATAATAATTAGGGATGCTCCGATCGCCAATTTTGGGGCCGATCGCCGGATCATATATCGATGGCGGCCGATCGGCAGAGAGTGAATATCGGCCGATATCGATCGGCGGCCGATTGATCGGAGCATCCCTAATAATAATAATAATAATAATAATAATAATAATAATAATAATACATTTTATTTATAAAAAGGCACCTTTCAAGGTCGCGTACAAGGTACACAAAACAAAAAAGACAATATAATCAATCAATAAAAACTGAAAAACAGAGGACGTGTGATGTGATCAGGGAGGATATGCCAGTGTGAAGAGATATGTTTTGAGACGTGATTTGAAAATGAAGAGAGTCAGTACAGTACACTGTGAATGGTGCTGGCTGTTTTAGAACCAGAGGAGGAGGGACTGACTTTCGACTGGAGTTGAGGTTGGCTTTAGCAGCCTGTGCTGCCTGGGAGTGGGAACTGAGGAAGGCCAGGGCGGAGCGCTGCTCTCACTCAGGTGGACACTGTTACCGTTGTTTTCTGATATCAGCAGCTCTCGGATCAGCTGTAGCTGACGTTCCTGTTACACCCACAAACCAACAGGAAATTCAAAAGAAACCAATGAATGTAGAGAAAAAGGTTCATTATTCCAACAAACAACCATTAGTTAAAATATTCATGCAGTGACCAGCAAGGTGAGCTTTACATAGCGTAGTCACGATTATCACACATTATCTGAAGAAAAGATTAAAGATTTTCCCTTTTCTAAATTTCTCCTATAAGCAATTACATAGTTATATGACTTATAAGTATTGTAGTTGCACAAACCAGCTTCTCGTAGACTGCCTCAGCTTTCTGCCGCCGGCGGATCTCCACATCCACCTGGTTGCGGGCATGCTTCAGTTTGACCTCCAGGGCTCCCCTTTCAGTCTCTGTTTTAGCCAGCACCTCCTTAGTGGAAACCAGCTCGTACCTGACCGCTGCCACTTCTTCCGGCACTCCTCAAAGTTTGATGCCATCTGGAGGAACTCTGAATAACACAACAGAAAAGGACATTGTGGTATTGCTGCCATGCACAATATACTTTTTCCTCTGTTGCTGTTATGTGTTCAAGCTCTCTAAAAAACAATTTGGTTTGCAGTGGAAAATATGCAAATGACCTCGAAGCAGAGCACAAAAAGACAGTGGGCTCTGCTGTAAAGTGACATTTCTTTTATGTTATTTAAAATGGAAATGAGTGGCATTATATGGACTATTGAAATGGAAATGATGACAACACCCCAATAGCCATTTCAACCCCCTTTTGTGTCAGGCACCATCAGCATCCACAGCTCTCTGTAGTAGTGGGTCTAGCAGCCTTTATTTACTAAAGCAGAAGCTCATCACAGAGTACTGCAACTGCACCCAATACTAGCCTTCTAAAGTTAGCACCATGCTATAGCGGACCAGCCTTACTAGGCTCCATTGTGTTTCAATGACAGCATTCTTCAGAGGTGGCAAATACCAAAACAAAGTGTGGAAATAACTTACGTGGTTCAATGCCCTCATGCAGGCCCTCCACCTGGGCTCTGAGGCTCTGGAACTGGTTGTTCAGGTTCACCACAGACTCCATCGTGTCTCTCTGCTGCTACTTAGGGAGTAGAGAGAAACAGGTATATGATAACTCCAGTTAATGCCAACCTATTTATGTTGTTGCTGTGTCAACCATTTAACGTTACTCACATGTCAGTAGGTTAACATTCAAACATGAGAAGTGAAACACGCCCACATTAGCTCTAGCCTTGTGCTAAAGAAAAACACATTTTTGTTGTTGGCTACTTATGTCGAAGCGTTCGCTATAACATAACCGGCACTGTATTCAAAACAACTATGCACTTCGCTAGATAAACGTTAACATTACTGCGGATGTACAGTAAGTAAGCTATCGGGCTGCTAACATTAACATAACAAGTGTGTGTTGACTTAGTTAACTATCGTCACGTTGGTCAAAACACAAAAAAAACACTTACCTGTGCGATTGTGTTTCTATGAGACTGACATGTAATGTAAAAACGTTCGATGTTAAACTCAGAGGTTAAATGGTTTATTCCCTCTCCAGCAGCAGAGCCACACCTGTCTGATAAAGTTTGAACATTCTTTCAAGAGTTCAAAAATCAGCGCCGGTTTTCTTCTTCGTGGGCTGAGTTGGAGGAGGTCGGTGAGCTTTATCGCCCCCAGCGGTTTTCGAGGTGATAGCATTATTCACTAGATGTTAGCCTTATGATAAAGTGGGTTTTAACATGAAAACTCACTTCAAAGGAAATGAAAACATAAAAAGTCCTGTGCCTTTGCGTATGTTTCTTTCATAAAGCAGCAAATCTTTGTCCCCATTTAAAAATAAAATTTTAATTATTATTTTAATTTTTTTTGTTGCTTAGCATTTTTTAATCATTATCTTTTTCAAGTTGAATAGATATGTTTTATAAAAAGTAATGTATTTAATTCTTATTTTTTTTATGAAACCTTTTTTTTCAAGTTAGTCTTGTATTTATTTATTCCTGCATGTATTTATTTTCATATTACTTATTTCTGGGTTTTTTCACCTTTATTTATTCGTGTTTTGTTTGTTTTTTCCTGTATTTATGCGTTTTTACCATGGTTTTTACTCATGTCATGTTCTGTCCTCCATACATGCATACTGATGTTAAATCTGTAGAATTCGTCCCCACCACCTTTTCTAACTTAGTGACGCCCATGGTTTTATGTGTTATTTTCATAATGCACTAGTTATATGCGGTGGTGTAAAGTAACTAAGTAGATTTACTCAAGTATTGCATTTAGGTACAAATTTGAGGGACTTGTACTCAACTTAAGTACTTCAATTTTTTGCTACTTTCTACTTCTACCCCACTTCAATTAAGATGTAAATCGTGTACTTTTACTACATTTATTTAATACTTTAGTTGGATGAATGATGTCATATATTAAACAATTTAATAGAGTAAAATGTAACATCTACCCTGCAGTATACAAAGTAATTGAAGTTGGCTGCACCTTTACCAGCTTTGATTAATTAATAATTACAATCAAAAATATATGATATATTATATTCTGAAATGGGCCAATATGCACGAGTACTTCTTCTTTTCCTACGTTTGGTAAGTATTTTGATGCTAATAATGTTGTACTTTTACTTGAGAAACATTTTGATTGCAGGACATGTACATTACACCCTGGGAGTTCTACTTTTACTCAAGTACAAGATCTGATTACTTCTTCCACCTCTGGTTAAAGGACATTATATAGGCCTATATTATTATGTCAGACGACCTCAGGAGTTTTACCCTGCATTCACCCAAAGTTGTCTGTACAAACATAAATTAATACAACATTTTAGTCAATTAGTGTGTGTGTATTTAATATGTATAATTTATTAAACATTGATTTTGTCATTTGTTTTTCCAATTGTAATATCTCTTTCAACTGTCCAATTCATTATTAATTATTGAACGGATAGCAGCTTCAAGACTTCTAACATCCTCTTAGAGTAGGGAATAATGGGGGTCATACATTATGCAAAATGTTGCCTATAATGACCCAATCAATATTTGTCATCTACCATACAGAAAAACAACAATACTTTTAAATATCTGGATCAAACTCTGTATCAAATATGCTCTGGAGTTTGATAAGTCCTTTCTTTCAAATATCAGCTTCCAACTGTGCCTGGTAGCCCCATTGGTAATGTAAATAACCATAAATGACTGACCATAAATAGCCTTTTCTTTTGCACAAAAAATAAGCAAGTACATTTTGCTAAAGGTTTGTGAGTCCAGTATCTGCTGTTTCCTGCTTCCAGTGCTTTATATCAAAATATTCAATTCTGTATAGTGAAATTATGTGTGAAATCGTAAAATCCTTTGAAACAGCCAGTGTATTCTGGTTTGTGAGCCTGGCACATGGGATGTGCACAACAGCATCATTAATCAGCCATGCATGGCATATCTGGGTGCAGCAGAAGCTTACTGTGCAACATTAAATCAGGGTAACACACACAAACACACTAAATCAATTGCAAACCATTTACATGTATGTCTCCATAACACATCAGACTTTATAAACAACTCAACACTTTAACTGATTTGTGTGTACTTGTGTGTTTTTATGATGCATTGGCAGCCTGATTTAGCTTCACACTTGTCCCCAGAACATTGTGTGTTCTGAATGCTGCAGGTCCATTAGAGGTAGTTTGAGATAATAAGACCTGTCAGTCAATATGCGCTCTCCGTCTTACTCCATTACTCATCTCTATGTGTACATTTCCTCTAGTCACAGATAATTTAACTGCAAGGATTCTCCTTTTACATCAATCATCGTCTGTCCATTCTTAAACTGAGTTGACTTTTAAAGCTATTTGCATTCATCTGTAATTCGGCATCAACCATGCACTACCAGGATCTAAAAAAGGGAAGTAATTTGTCTTTGTATGCACTACATATACCAAAGTAAATTCCTCGTATGTGTAAACGTACTTGGTAATAAAACCGATTCTGATTTTGAATTAATATTGCAAGTCAGAACAGTTGCTTTCATTGGTACATTTTTTACTTACGTAATGTTTTTAAAGAATGTGTGTTTCGAACACAGTGCAAATATTCTATTTATCAGATCATACAACATATTGTAAAAGGCATGTTACCACTTTGTTGAGTTTATTCAGACAGCATATAACTTGTACTGCAATACCTGTACATATATTCTTTCATTTACAAGCTGCTCTTAAGACAGAGTGTTTACCTGAATGATGAGTTCATAGCTGTCCTTCTAAAAGGTGTGTGGAGACTAAAACAACAAAATCAAATTTTACAACGAGTGAAAAAAGTGTCAGGAGGCTCTAATGCACCAAAGTTTCAGAGGAAGCACCTGCGGATTGTGCTGACTGCAGGGTTAGGCCTCCTCAGTGGCACCATTGGAAAGGTAATGGATCCACAAACAGCCTCATGGGGGACACTTGGCAGATATACATCTATCTACTTAGGAGGATGCGTTGAATCAGAACACACCCTCTTTACATCCTGTGTATGTGCGCACAAAGCAAAATTAACTTTAAGCATCTGTATACAGAAAAACAAACATTTGGATTTATGGCATTTTCCCCAACAATACGCATAGTTTCTGTCCACTTTGGTGCATTAATGGAAAAAGAGCTTATCTATTGTTAAACAGAAACATAATCATCCATATCTGACAATGTAGAGGGAGTAGACACAAAACAATATAAACACCTAGAAAACGTAACGCAAATACATTAGCCCTGCAATTAAAAAATATTAAGACAGTATCAGGGTTTGAATTTCAATATTTCGTTATTGACAAGGGTAGTAATATATAACACATATTGTAAAGTCAGTCTCTTAAATTGACCGCATTGTAATGCACATTGTATTAAAGGCTTATCTTCTAATTCAATCAATGCCATAAAACCTTACAAGCCTCACAAAGGTAGTTGTTATCAAGGACATATTGAATTTCATTAAATGTTTCCAGTGTGCATCTTTTGTTGTCAGCCCCCGACAGACTTTACAGTCTGGCACCAAAAGTCAATTTATATATAATGTCTCTGAGTTAACAGGATGTGTTTACAAAATGGATTGTCACACCACTGGCAGGACTCAACATCTGTGAAAGGACACCGGATAAATCTGATGGTGCTAAGTGAGTCTGCAGGTATGTGGGGAGGCTTTGGCCAAGTGAGCATAGTGATAAGATAATGTGCATAGATGCACTCCAAACAACCCATCAATTGAATTACAAGTGTAATATCCCACTAAGAGTGTTTACTGGAAGAGGCTCCCTCTTTCCTTTCCTGCTTCAACAACAACAATACTTTTATCTTCCATGTTTTGAAACCTGACACTTGGTAAACACTCCAGCACGAACACATTCAAGAGTGGATAAAATAGCTTATATTTTATAGTTTGAAAAATGGCAGCGAACTCTATAAAAATAATATTTCTATTGATTTAAGCTGTTTAAAGCAGTATATTGTGTTGCTTCATGAAAAGAAAAGAGCATCTAAACTGAGAAAAGTAAAACAGTTGTTTCAACAGAATCTGTTACTATTTATGAACTGTAGATGTAAAACTCTCATGTACTAATTACATTTTTATCTTAAACTGAATTAAAAGAAACCTGAAAGTGGTGGTATTGTGATTTTTCAGAAAAGGGGTGGGAAAAGGTTGGAGAAAAAAGGAGAAAATAGATTGCATTGGCACAGTATCACTAGTCTTACCATTCCATCTCAGAGATATCATGACATTATTTTAAACATTCATCCTTAATTACTTTTTATTTGGAGCTACCTGAAACTATTGATAAAGAAAAATTGTGGACTAAATGTCAGCATATGAGAGAAAAAACATGGCATGGGCGATTACTTACAATTAGTTGTAACTGCACGAGGGAGTGTGATTTCTAAATAAGCTTCACTTCAAATCCTCCAGTGGAAGTCATAAATAATGCTCCTGCATGCAGCGAGGTGTAAAAGGTGACTGAATGATCTGATCTGATCTCTGATCCAGATCTATGGTCCAAGTGTCACAGTCTCCCCTTTCTCTCTCTCAATGAAAAGGGCGTTCACTTTTCTTGGGTACAGCACATAGCTGCTGAAAATAAATAACTAAAATGACAACAGAATTAGATTTCTGACAAAATCTTCAAGACCCCATGGTGCAAATGGGAATGACGATGATGAGAATGATAGTCACTGCAGTGAGAATGAGTGCAAGCAGCTTGCAGACCTTTGCCCGGCGGAGGTCAGCCTCTTTACGCCTGAGAAGAGCATCGTAGCCAGGAGAGTAAATGTCGTCCATCCAGAACTCCATGTTGTTGGGGTTCAGGGATTCCTCGGTCTGGGGAATATTATGACGTTTAAAGATTTTTTGAGCAGAAATAATCCTATTTAGATGAAATCCTGATGTTAGGGAAATATGAATATTGTATACTCTTTCCTGCTTTGAATGATTATGTGATGTGAATTGTATTTTACTCCCAATTTTCCCTGAGCCTGCATGATGCATGTGTACAAATGAAATACATTTAATTTAGTCATTTTAAACATTGACTTTTTATAAAGTAAAGCTAAACATTGAAATTCTATTTGTTTTAACAAATGTAGTGTTTTTACAGTTAACAAATCTGACCTGTAAGCCCAAAGGGGAGATCCGGGCCTCTCTGTCGTCTACAGTCCATACGGGCCTCACCCTTCCCTCAGACAGTCTGGGCTCCAGGACCTTCCCAGATGCAAGTCCTCCTGTTAGACTGCTGTCTTTGTTGCAGAACAGGGACGAATTAAACACTTGTTTCATCAGGTTGGTTTTTTTGGAGAGTAGGTGAGCTGTGCTGCCTGATTCATCTGCCTAAAAGAGAAACGGACCAAACAGAACAAAATATACAGACTGTTTACACTACATCAATTTAAACCTTTAAAGACATGTTTCTTAAAGCCCTGACAAAACAGCTCTATATCTATTATTCAATGAGTGTTATAGTGGATACATTTGTGTTCTATGTGTTAGATTCTCCATTTTTACTTATATACATATTTAATGAGCATTGTTGGAGCGAGCGAGCGAGCCGGAGATCTACACTTTTCATTCCCAACTAAATGTAATTGTTGAGCATTTGACAAAAATAACTTTTGTTCACTCACTGTAAATGTTTCAACCAACACACCACAAAGTTGCCTGATGTCAGCCTACCACACAATCACATGGGTTTACCCAGCAGACCACAGGGCCAGCTACTGGCCTAACACATTAAATGGTTGCATAGCCTGGTAAGTATTGTACTATTTTGCTTTAAAAAATGTAACACTGATTAAGGACTGATATTCATGTGCTGAAACACTGATCATTGAAAAGAAAATATAATTAAATATATGCAGTAAAATGACTCTACCTGCCCATGTGTAGCTTTGCCATCTTTACTTTTTGAAAACGACACTGTCCAGTCTCTTGCAGAGTTGGAGACTATTAGCTGTTTAGAATCAGAAACCCCCTTTTCTTCAATCTGGGTTTTGGAGGTGCGACGAGACGATGCATCCTTCTTCCCTTCTTTCCCCACTTTTGAATCAGCCGGAACGTTGCTGCTTTCTGTTTGCTCCCCTGCAGCGTTCCATCGGCTCCATTCAAGACTGCTCGTGCTGATCCCGGGGAACAGATGCTCAGAGACTGACAGAGGCTGAGGATCCGATGATTCAGAAGGGGTCATAGGGTGGCTCATAAAGGAGGAGACACCACTGAGAGGCTCCAGCCATCGCCCGGTGCCATCAGTGATAGGCTGCTGGATCTTTTCATCCAGCCGCTGCAGTGCAGACAATACCTGCGAAATCTCAGCCTTTACATCATTCAGTGTCCCAAGTTGTCTTTCTATCTGGCTCATACGGAGCAGCAGCTTACAGACACTGGCCTTGAGGCCATCATCGCTGCTTTCAAGGGAGTGAAAAAGCCTTGATAGTTGCCCTAGGCGACCGCGTCTGGCCTCATGGGTGTCCTGGTTAAGGGCACCTGGTCCATCACTGGGGTGCAGGACTCCCGTGGAACCGCACATGCTTATATCATCTAAGAAGCGAAAGATGGCGCTGATGTCATCCTCACCGAACTCTGGGTCATCTAATGAGGTCATGAAGGAGAAACGATCAGCGTGGACCAAGCTCCGGAGGCGGCGGGTGTCCGGCGGGTCCGTCTGTGTTCCCTGAGCCTTAACTCCATCGCTTCCACCTGGCAATCCACTATCCCCACTCTCACCTCCTGAGGACCCCCCTAAATTGCTCATAACAGGGGTTGAACGTCTTGGAAGTTGTCCCCCTCCCATTCCAATGCTCCCCGGGCCTATCCGATCCTCTAGACTGTGACTCTTGTTGCTCCAGTAGGGCTTTTGGGTCCTGGGAGGTTGTAGGTGCAGAGGAGACCACTCTGGGATTGGCCGGGGTCCAAAGTAAGTTGAGTCCTGTAGGTCATCGAGGCTCTCATGCTTAACGCACGGCTCTGTTGATTGGTGGACTGTTGCTGGTGATGGGTAAGGATTCGGGATTTTTTCGAAGCTCAGATTGTCAAAGCCTTTCTGTCCTGTGTTGGGACTGGGAGACTCGCTGTTAACAGTCACCTGCGGTATTAGAGGCGGCCGATTATGGAAGTCTTTCTTAAAGATGCTTCTCTTCTGGTCGACAGACGATCCCTGTTCATCTTCAAACACTTCTATGGGCGCAGAATCTCCACTAGACACGCTTTCTGTCTCCAAAGGTAGGTAAATATTATCCATGACCTCGTTGTAGATTTGACCACTGGGGTACAGAAGTGTGGTGTGAGGCAAGCTGAAAGACACAGCCCTTGTCCTGATTGGAGTGGAGGACAGAAGTGAGATGGGATCAGGGGGAAGACTTCCTCGCTTGTGGGCAGAGTAATTAGATCTTGGAAGCAGCAAGTGCTCATCGATCGGCCTGCCACCGGAGTCAGAGTGGGCACGTGGTCTTTCTCGACCAGAAAGGTTCAGCTGTTGGATTCCAGGAAGGTTGGGGCCGGGGGACTGATCGGCGGGGAGGATCATTTGGGCTCTCATTGGTTGGCTGTCATCAGGAGCCCCTGCGGTCATTTGAATAAGATTGAAAATTGTTACAATATCTGCAGCGACGCCTATGGGGGATAGCCCCTGGCCTCTGGTAGAAACCCGGTCCCTAAATAGAGTTGCCGGGAAACAGGGGTCCTGGCTGGCAGCAGCAAACAGTAAACTCCGGAGCTCAACGAGGTTCTCCAGGTCAAAACGGGTGCTGACCATGCGACAAAGATCCTGGAAGGTCAGCCATTGACGCATATTGGCTAGTTCCTCCAGGATCCCCAGAAGGACCCCAGAGTATTCCTGCTGCAGGTTAGCCATGGCTGCTCACCTAAGAGAAAAAAGAGGCAATTAGTGAGCCAAAGCAAGCCGATTTGTGTAGCAACCGTTCAGAACAAAGGTGTTTTAAAATGATCTACGTAACAAATAAAAAGCCATTAAGACAAGAGAGAAAAGAGAGATTTATTAAAAGTACAATTATAAGATAATGATGTAATTTGTATAGCATTATATTATATAAGAAGAATAGGCCTAATGAAGCAATAGAAACAAAACAATATTGTTATACAGTATTGGTTTATTATTAAAATATATATTTGGCTCTACATCATTAACAATGCTATACATGTTTATAATATAAATGCATTAATATTATTAATAATACACCAAACGATTTCTATAAAAATATAATCTTGATTTATAGTTTCACTATTACGTTACATTAGTAGCATATATTTCTTGATATGAAAGTACCATAATATGTATAGTGGTAGTGGATAATTAATCAAAGTAGACTTTTCAGCTAGAAGGGAGAAAGCCCTTTAAGAGGGAATTTAGAAAGCGACCTTATTTTTGTGTCTTAAAATAACTACTCATCTGACCAGAGGACTGTCACACTGCGCACATCTTTACCTCACTGGACATTTTTAGTCTTCTCATTTCTAGTAACGGCCTAAGGGAACACTCGTCTTTTACTGAACAAATGCGGCATATGTGAATTTTAACGTGCATTCAGTAACTTATTTCAGACAGATTTAAAACGGTCTAAAGATGAAGGCAGGACAAGACGTTTTGTTGAAAAGCGCCCACAAATATTTACCTTTTGTGCATCCGCTGGGACACCAATGAAATGACAGTGTTGCAAATGCAATACGGACTGCTAACATTTTACCAAAGGTGTAGCTTTAAGCAGAGGTGAGCATAGTAGTATTTCCACTTACCTGGTTCTATATATAGAGAATCACGGTCACTCCTGCGTCCATGAGAAATTACAAATAAAATCCCGTTTTACGCAAATAGCAAGGCCATATTCCAAAACGATCCGGTGCGGCTCATACTCTCACACTCCTTTCATGGGCTTCTCTGTTTGTAGCAGCAACTAGCCCACAGCTCAGACAGGAGAGGAGAAAATTAGAAATCAGGTCATCTTCCCACAAGTCTTTGCAGTCCCCTAAGGGACATTAAAACACATCCAAACGGGTTCCCCTCAACACAGATCACTGATGACACTGGCAAAAGTTAACAGTGTACCCACATTTCTGATTGATACAAGGAAAGCACCCTGTTGGCAGGACACTCCGGTGTATGAGTGGCCCAGGAGCATATTTTCACAGGGTGCCATAACAATAATTGGTTGTGTGTGCAAGTAGAGCCTAGCAATAAAGGCCAGATTAAAAATGTATGTTTGCTAATTGACACTCCAACCTGACAGCAAGCCAAAAGGTCTAAGGTAAATTGTCTGCTAGATTGCTGCCTACACACAGAACTGTCTGCCAGACCTCAGCACCCTGCCCCAGACTTCACCATTACTCTGCATTATCATCCATAAAGGCTTGTACTTAAAACTCCATTAGAGCAAGAGAAGGGCAAGGCTTTCATCGGCGAGTAGTAGCACTCCACTACAATCAGAATGGACATCTCTAAATTATCTGACAACTCACAGAAGAGCACATCCATCATCCCATGTACTCAGGAATCACAGGGAATCAATGAGGTGAATGAGCCGTGTTATGTGGATTTAGGTTTAAGACAATACTGTATGACTGCAGGCCTGTAGCATGGGAGTTCTGTATACAGTGGGGGAAAGTACATAAGATAAATAATGCATTCAAAAGACAATCTACTTTTATATTTTAGTGCATTATTTGATGGTACATGGTACAAACAAGAATATAAACTGAGTACAAATATAGTACAGTATAGTTTTTGACATGTGTGCACACCACCAACGGACACGATTTCAGCAACATACTTTAAGCACACTTCTAGATACATTTCAAATTAGACTGAACATTCAATAAGGTACAAATACCTCTTGCTTAAAAGGCCCGTTGACCCCGAAAATACAGATTTCCCCTTTAACCTGTAGAGCTATTTATCTAAAAAGTGTTGGTATTAGTTAGCTAGTAATGTCACTTCCCTTGTGGTGCTCAAAGCCCCAAAAATATTTCTAGAATCATGACCCAGTTACTCAAGATAAACCACAGACTTTGTTGACCTTTATAAAAGGGCCTATTTTTTCTAACATACTACAAATGCCAGTCATCGTGCAGAAGAAGGTAGCAACAGAACAGTAGTGCATTATTACCAGCTAAGAGACAAAACTTTTTTACAAGACATTTACTATATGAATATGTAAAATGTTAAGGTTTCAGCTGAGATGAGATTATCGTTCTCTTTTCTTCTTTGGTTTTGTTTTCACAGGAGCTACAACTGTTGGGGTCAGAGAAGGATTCAAGGCTGGATCTAAGGCTGGGTTCAGGGCCAGCAGGTCCAATATAGCAGCACCCTGGTAACCTGTTGAGATATGACACCATGAAGGACAGAGATATACAGTATATGAACTATCTTAGCTAAAACGGGGCTTACCAGTGTTGTCCTCTTCCCCGCTGGGTTCTGGGTCGGGACTGCGGAGAGAGACTCGGGCCAAGCCTGCCAGCTCACTTATAAAGCTCTCTTCTGCATCCTAATGGATACAAAAACAAAGTGCTTACAAACAATGATTGCAAGATCGTTAATCAAGTCATAAACCTAATGTCCGACAGGGAAGTACAGAAGAAAAGGAAACATCTTAACCATGATCTGCATTTTGATTTTTTCCATGTTCTGGTCCTGGGCTACTTTCTTCCGCCTCAGTTCCTCATATATCATTTCCTGGTCCAGATCACACTGTTCCAGCACCTTCCTTTTGTGGAGTTCAACCCTGACACACAAGAAAACAATTGTATTTGTATCTGATGTATTTAAGAGTAACACAATTGTGAGGGAAGAAGATCAGTGTTGTGTGCAGTTGTTGCACCTCTGTTGAAACTCAGCAGAGGTGGGTTTCTTGCCCCAGTTCACCAGCTCCCTCAGCAAGGATCTGCTGAGCTGACTGCTGCTCTCTTGTTGCTCTTTCACCTCTGAAGAAACAGAATCAACACACAGTCAAATTTGTAACTTTTTGATCTACTCAAATGTGTATCTTCTGCTGTCTACTTAAATTAAGTTCAGTAGGTTATAAGGTTATATATAACAAGTCGAAAAGCAATCCAAATATTCTATCTTGTATTGCAAATATTTTCCCTGTGAGTGAAGCACCTACTACATGCATTTATTAAAAGATAAGGATTAAGGTTACAGCTGTAACAAGATCAAACCATTTTTTAACACAAGTAAACATGTGTATGTGAGCTGTGATTGTTAATCTCACCTGGGTTGATGTTTGTCTGATCCTGCTGTAATTTTTTTATGATGTCTTGTAGGTGGGAATAGTAGCTCTGGACCAGTGCAGTGAGAGAGTCTTTGGTCACATACACGCTCTCCGAGGCAGTCTCTGTCAGGTGGCGCTAAGAGGGAAAAACATGTTACTCTTTTTTTTTTCATAAACACAGGTAAGAAAATAATATCTGACTTGGAAAACTTATCTCCAGAAAAAAGTAAATAAAGTTTTATGCTAATTTATTTCCCCAACCCTACCTTCAAGCCATCGTCCTGCTTCGGAGAGGCCTGTGTCTCAGAGGGCGAGTTCTCCATCATCTGTTGGATGGCGTGGCTGAGGGCGTTGCCTAGCACCAGCTGTGCATGGCTCTGTAGAAGCTCTGTCCCTGTTTCCAGTTCAGACAGGAACTCCTGCTGGAAGCTGTGGCCCACCAGCTGACTCTCTGGACCCAGATGCCTCTCTGCTAGGCTGGCACTGCTATTCTGTGATTGGTAGATGCAACAAACGTGTTCAATCTGCTGTTAATCTATTACTTTAGATAAATAAATGGACACATGCTGTATTTTGCAATGGTTATGAGGTGCCTTAAAGAATGTGTTCATCTTTTTCTCCCACCTTGAG
The DNA here is from genome assembly GCA_031216635.1 of Dissostichus eleginoides. Classification (NCBI taxonomy): domain Eukaryota; kingdom Metazoa; phylum Chordata; class Actinopteri; order Perciformes; family Nototheniidae; genus Dissostichus; species Dissostichus eleginoides. The sequence continues at coordinate 14,085,860 of CM062265.1, forward strand.
GGTTGAATTGACACAGGACTGGCTTTTACTGGGATCTTCCATCAGCACAGCTCTGAAATCAGTCCGAGACAGTGCCTTCAGCTTGGACAGCCTCATCTCCTTCAGCATGTGCAGACAGAAGTGCCTGACCACAAAGTACCTCTGCACCGCCACCAACAGGTGCTCATGTTTCTTCTCTATCAACATCCCCACGTAGCTGGGAAGAATATTGCATTGCATTATTTCTGAGTATCTCATAAAAATGGATTTCGATATTGTATAAGTGGATATGTCTGGGTTGTAAATCTGATTTTAGTCAGATATATTTAATCAGGAACTCTTTTACAACCTTCATACTCTAAAACTACTTTGGACAGAGGTTTTCCAATCTCACCTGTTGAGTGTGTAGCTCTGTCTGGCCACCATGGCTCTGAGGATGGTCATCTGTTGCTCACTCAGATGTTTGAGGCAGGCCTGCACCAAAGCCATCTCCTCACTCCACACCTACAGAGAACATGCTCAGTTAGAAACAATGGAAAGCCCCTAGAAGGATTATACTTGCAATGATGTCAAGATATACAGTATGTGCACACCACCTATGGACAAACTGTGCTGCTGTCAGTAAAGCAGTAAAGGAAAGTCGATATTGGAATGGCTAATTACAAGCAAAAAGGGAGTGCCCTACATATCATACTTTTGGGAACCATCTCAAACAATGGCTTAAGGCGAATGAAAACTGTGATCACTTATAACTTGACATGTAGTACAATGTAATCTGTCTTCTCTACTTGTGTAATGTTGATTTGTATATTCTGACATTTAATGTTTCTGTTTTTGTTCTGCCTAGGGACTACGAATGCAGGTAAGCTTTTTTTTTATAACTCTAAAACAGAGTCCCTATCAGATACAATAATGAATTGTACCTAGATCTAAGAGACAGTTTAAAAATGAACCTGCTTATAATCATTGATGGAGAAGCTGTATGTGTACCTCTCCATCTCTCTCCAGCTGAGCCCTCATGTCCTCCAGCTGCAGCTTGGTAGTGATCTCGGCCTGCTGCAGCTGCTCAGCCAGCTCCTGCTCCAGGTCCAACCACAGCCTCTTGCAACGCTCAGCTGACACGTTTGACTGGGTAGCAACGGAGGTGAGAAAAATATCTTTGACTAGCTCTCCGATCTTTTTTGACCAGGAGGTACGGAGTTTCTAAAAAAACACAAAAACAAACATTAGAATAAAGCAAGTAAACAAAAGAATGCACACAAAAAGAAACTGCAGTATGTTTTACCTTCCAATAGTCACAGAGCGATTCAGCCACCCTGTTTTCCTGCTGCTGCTCCAAGTCAGAAATCTGCTGCCTGTGTTTCATCAGCAGCTCCAGGTACACCTGAAGGAAGGTTGAGGATCAGATTTAGATATCAGTGGGATCTACAAGGAGATCTACATAGTGAGGTATCAGAAGGAAATGTTGTGACCTTGGTGAGCTGCTGGATGTCTCCGTGAGGCTGATCCAGTTCCAGGGCGCGGCTCTTCTCCTTGATCTGGCTCCTCAAAAGCTTCTTCCTCTTTGACTCCATTCTGCTGCACTTCTCATTCACCAGCTCCTTTGTCTTCCTTGAGCACTCTTAACACGATACAATTTTTTATTTGAACCAAACTTCTCAAAAACAATTATAGTTGATAAAGCCAGTTAAATTACTTTGGTATAAAATGTTCATTAAAACAGATTGTTCTTATAATATGAAAGATGTTGTTAGTGACAACATACTCAATATGAACTATTACAAAAACTTGTTTATATTGTTAAATTATTTGTGATTTGTATGCCTTCCAGGACCTATTTTGTGATTTTGTATACAGTGGAAAGAAAACCCTATTTTCCTATAAAGGTTGTTAAATGCTTATGTTTGAAAAAGAATACCTATGGTTTTCCTAATGATTAAAATATTAATATTATAACAAATATATTTCCACTTACAATTTTTACTTTGAGGGTCAAACTGCCGTTAGTAGTAATAAAAAACATAAAAACTAAAAACTGAAGAGTAAAATCAATCCAGAACATAAAGTATCTCGCCTAACTAATGTAAGCATTATTTGCATTTTATTGCACAATAAATCAGAAACAACACAATGTCATAAGTGATATGTTGGAAGATAAAACATGAGTCTGAGCTGCAAAGATAGGCATGATATTATATGCTGTCCTGGAAGAACCTGGCCTTATTTAGGAGCTAAAGAGGATTCCCAGAAAAGGGTCTATTTTGAGAGAGTCATTTAATTTAAAAAGTAGGCTAGACATTGTCCACTGATACCTGCCAGAACTAGTTGAGTATGTTGTAAGAAAATGTCACATATCAGTATTTGAACAAGTGCATTACTAACAAAATGTGTTTTTTTTTGTTTTGCATCACATTGATTTACCAACAATATGCTATCTATGAAATGCCTCTATTGTCTTTTGACCTGATAGTACCTTGCAGTGAATTTGTTTCGATGACACTGAAACAATGTTTACTTGCATCTTACCCTCAGTGCACTGTTGAAGGCCTTCGGTCAGAGTGGCCTGAACCTCTGAAAGGATCTTTTCCATGTGGCTAAAGCTTAACATGTCATCGCTCGTCAGCTCCTCCAGTGTTGTTGCTATCAAGCCCTGCCTCAGAGACACTTCCCTCTTCAGCAAGGCAGGTTGGGATTGAATAAGCCCCGCCAGCTCCTCCCACCACATCAACTTCTGCTGGATCCTCTAAGAGAAGTGGAAAGCAACTTTCCCATTAGTATATTATGTTCCTCATATGAGGATGAGAAGCAGAATGAATGCTGTGCCAATCAATAGCGTATTGCATTACATTGAGATCCGCTTCTTGTGTGTTCATCAGGTGGTTCTCTACTAACAGAAGAGTCTTGATGAGAGAGAGAATCACTTCCTGTGCTTCATCTGGAGAGAAAATGCTGGTCTTCTTCAGCAGATGCTGGCCCAAGTCCTCACCTGTCTGCTGAAACCTCTGGACTGTAAAGAGACACGGACATTAGTTTTCCTATCAGAACCGTCATTGTAAATGAAGGTGGTTTACCAGACTATCTCTTTGCTTTTACCACTTGCAGGCCACGTTCAAGAAGATCTTTTTGGGCTCTCTCTATTTCCTCCAAAGTACAGGGAGCATCGTTATCTTTCTCACTTCATTGTGGCCTTTTGGCAACTGTTTCTTTAGCTCATTCAGTTCCTGAAATGACAGATAACAATATTTTTTATGGTGTATCTACAAAAGAAAGTATTTTAGTGTGTGTGTATGGATGTGTACAATACATTTGATTTGACTGTACCTTTTCTTGCATTTGAAGAATATTCTTGGAGAATTCAGCATCATTTTTGTCTTTTGGAAAGCGACTGCTGAACATTACTTTCAGCATTTGAAGAAACATCTATTTGCAGGATAAAATAAATAAGGGAAATTTAACAACCATTTCTGCCCTTTTAACTTTTGCCTATTTAAAGAAATATGCATATATCATTAGTTAACTATACTGAATCAAGTTAAAAATATAACTACTATATTTTTTAAGCCAAGATGAAAAAAACTCACAAGACATTTTTCTTCCTGAAGCTGGGAGCACTGTTGTTGTATATCCTGCAGGGCCAAACAGTAAAGGCTGATCCTGCCTTCAAAACTGTAGAATAACAAATAAATATCCTCACATACAGCCAACTTTGGTTTGTGCAAACTAAGATTTACGGTTGAGGTCCAACATTTTAAGCTCCTGGTTCCTACCCTGGTTGTGTCAGTGTCTGAGGGTAGTGAGAGACCCTAATGAAGCTCTGGTTCTGCAGACTCTTGGGGACGAGCGAGGAGGAGATAAACTGACTGCTGTTGTCGTCGTTGTCCTGCTCTTGGCTCAGAGAGTCTCCGTCAGTGGAGGAGGATGAGTCGTCGTTAGGCATTGCTGGCAACTTGGAGTGCTCGTGCAATGATGGATTAGACGCTCCATCTGCTAAAGGCTGACAGATCCAGTGAAAGCTTGCAGGTAAGTGTTTAAGTACAATACACAAACTAAATTGCCACACAATTGTTTCTACCTTACTTAACATTGGATTACTTTACAGTTTACTACCTACTCTTATGCTACCATTTCTTTTGAACAGCACACATTTTGCTTTCTTGATTTAATATAATTTAGTATACTAAAGTCACAATACAACTTATACAGTTATTTGTGCATACAAAATAAAATGATTGACCAATTACATGAGCCTTCAGTTCATTACTTTGTGTAACGAGCAGAAAGTGTATGTCATCATTTATGATAGACTTACTCTGTATTTTTGATTGATGGGATAAACCACCTTTGCTCTTGATGCAAATGCAGCCACATCGCTCCTCACGGGTGGCTGTTTCTTTTCCTGGACAAAAAGTAAACAGACTTATACTGTTAGTGGGAAGTTCATTGTTAAGCATCACAAATTGGTAACCCTGAAAAAGCATTAACAGAGTCCTGTGCCACACATCACATAACATATGGCAGTCATGTTCAGGTATGTTACATCAATTTAGCAGTTTATATTTCATGTAACTAGGAGTGTCCAGCTATGCAAAGTAACAGTTGAACAGGGAATAGTACTTTTTCCTTTGTGGTGCCACTTGGAGCCTCCTTCCTGCTGTTGCTGATACAGTCACTTTGGTTGTTTTCTAATTCTCCATCATCAGGTTCAAGCAGCCGCCTTGCATTGTGACCCTAATGGGATGATACACGACAATATGTTACGTTCAAGGGCGTAATATGATGTATAGATGATACCTGGTAAAGAAAAAGACTGGGTGTGTAGTGCATTTGATTACTTGTCTCGTCAACAGCAAGGGCTTCAGGCAGAAGACATATAACAGAGCAGCAGCTAATATTCCCGAAAGCCCTCCACACACTGTCGCCACAGTTAACAGTCCTGTGTAGATGTGCAGCGACTCTGCGAAACTGACCAACACATTAATGCTGCATCCCGCTATCACGTTCTGCTCTGTCATTTCTCATCAAACAGGGAAAACTAATGTAATGTCTGTTAGCATTTTGTCCACTTCACCCAGCTAACGTTATCAACTCATCTCGAAGAAAGTAGCATTTGCTGTTCACGCCGAAGTTTCTTACTCAAATAAGTTTTACACGGTTTTTTTCTTTTAAAGGATTTCGATTTTGAAACAAATACAACCTACAATTTGGTACAACTTCTTCCAGCAGAACTTATTTCCCCTAAAGACAAACTTAAATGTTGGCCAATGGTAACATTGAGATTTTAAGAGAAGGACAGAGGTGCGGCAGGAGGACTGGAGAGCTAGCTCACATTTGGCCGGAAAAAGATAAATTAGCATTCAACATAAAAGCATAATAATGGCTTTTGGTAGAAAAAGCCCTTACGCAAATACAGGTTGATACTATTAATACTCAGCGTTTAGGTGTGGTTTCTTGGCAGATTTATTTGTATATTTTAGTTGTTGAAAGTTTCAGTCTCCCCACGGCTAGCCTACGTTGTTTTATTTTGGAAAGCCTTAACCGGAAACACATCTGTGTACGTTGTTATTAACGGGGCTTTAGAAGTTATCCGTTTTTTCCCAAGTTTAGGAAATGTTTTCCGAAGTTGTGCAGTAACGGCGAATATGGACCTATTGTTGTGTAACTATTTAACAGCTTCCATAGCATCTCCTGAAGTATTCGCACACAAGTGAGATGTTAATGATAGTTAGACGAGCTGCTACAACTGATGTTTCTCAAGAAAAAGCGGTGGAAATGTTTGCATCGCGGATTTTATCAGGGGCAACATCCAGACACCCAGCCAGCTAGCTAGCTAGCTAGCGGAATGCTTCAGGGACACTTTACCGTGAAGAGATCACGATATGGTCATTTATTCTGAATATCCAAGTTTGTGTTTTGTCCACCTTCTCTCTTCTCCCCTTGGTGTCACGATGTAACCCGGCGTGAGAATGTGTTGGGTTACAGTGCCAGACATCAGCTTGTAGGGTACAATACATCTCAGGAGGGATCATGGATCACAACACAACTACCCCTCCTTTCTCTGACAAATGGGAGGTAAGTGGCTTTATTGTGACACTATCATATTGAAATATATATATTTATTATCTGATTTTCATTAGGATTGTACCTCTTTAATCGACTGTAGATGTTGTTTCTACAGGAATACTCTGTTACAAGTAAAAGTCCTGCATTCAAAATGTTACTGAAGTAAAAGTACAAAAGTAGTGCCATCAAAATATACTTAAGTACTCATTATGCAAATTGGCCCATTTCAGATGAATATATTATATGCTTTTTACTATAATTATTGATTCATTAATGTGTTTATCAAAGCTGGTAAAGGTGCCACTAACCTTAAATGTTTTGTATACTGCAGAGTTGCTCCAGGTGTAACTAAAGTCTTATTTAAGTGTTGTTTATATTTCTCATTATTAATCCAAATCTGCAAAGTAACTAAAAGTATAAAAAATATGTAGTAAAAGGACACTATTTACCACTGAATTCTAGTGGGGTAGAAGCACAAAGTAGCAGAAAACTGAAATATTTCTGTACTTAGTTAGTTACTTTACACCACTGTATTATTGTGTCCCTTAACCTTAATTTAGCAATCAATATGTTGATTCAGTTGTCATTATGTAATCAGCCCTATAACAGATGTTGCTTTGAGGGGTACACTTGTTCATGCATGTCATTACGCTGTCATTCATATGTTAATGAACATGTTGCATATTAAATCCACAATACTGAATGCCCCTTATCCATTGTCAGAGCCTCTCCTGTATCCATGTGATGAAACATGACCCCAGAGGGAAATCAGCAGAGCAGACATTGCTTAAGATGGATGGTTTGTTCCTTTCTCTCAATTCTATTCATTTAAAATATGGTGAAAACAAAATGTGTATAAGTGTAAACGTCATTAGTCAGTAAATCTGGCCTGTGTTTCTCTAATGCTGTTTACATAGATGTTTTTTTTTTATTGTTGCTTCTGTGTTTAGTGTCCTGTCTGTAACTTTATGTGGTATTGTTACCACTGATCAGGTCTCCCTTGAGAATGAGACCTTGTGTCTCAATGAGATTTTACCTGTATAAATAAAGGCTAAATAAAAAATAGAGTTAGGTCCATAATAGCTACGTATAGGTTGAAAATGTAGTTATCTATTAGATAAAAAAACCTTTGTTTACTATGTATGAATTTACTGTATGTACGTAGCTGCGTTTAGTGATTTATTTTAAATGTTAGCCTTTGTAACTGGATGTTCAAACCCCCAATATTTAACCTGACAGATGCAATGGAAATCAATGGACGCTTGGTGTCTTCTGCAGAGGGGCCGCTCTCTTCTTCAGCGTCCTCTGGTCTATGGGGACGGCCTCTTTACACGCCACTCTCCTACCTGTCAAAGATCTTGCCCCTCAGGAACCGCAGAAGCATACTCACCAGATATAACCCGGGCCTCACTCTGCCTCAGGTGTGTTTCTACCAGGTGCTTTCATCCCTTCAGTCATTGTACACAGTCACTGTAATGTGTATTGTTTTGTTACTGAACAAGTCAGTTGTCCATCAGTCATTTCTTCCCTTTTTCTCATATTGGGTTCTGACTGTTTAAAAATAAGAATTTATGAAATGCATACACATACCAGACAAACTGACATCATTGCTTAATATTACATCATTCACATATTTTGTAACTTTACTTTACATGACACGAAGAAAAATTATTATGTTGGGAGAAACTAATCATACCTTGTGTTGAATGTTTCTGCAGATTCAGAGTGTGGCACCTCCATCCTCATATGGGGTCAAGTTTCACAAGTGTGCACAGGTACGTCACACAATTGTTTAATCCAGCCCTTTCTACTATCAGCATTTAATTCCCAAATATCCTACTGGACCAGTTTTAAACTGCACATAAACATGTTGAAGACTGTTCAGTCACTCTCCCTGCTTGATCATGTGTCCCCCAGGTGAAGCTGGACACTGACCCTCCTCAGCTGACTTTCTTCCTGCTGATTCACAACATGGACCCAGTGGGTGGCACCAGCCTGTCTCAGGTGGCTATTCGGGACTCCATCTCTGGAATAGTACCCCTAAAATCTGAAGGCAGGGTGGTGGAAATAGGCTACCAGATGTTTTCCATTGATTCACTGTCTGGTATGTCTTGGAGTCAATTTCTTTTGAAAGATGATTGTATTGATTTGACCTTTTTAAAAAATGTAAAATATTTGAATGTTCTGCTTCCACAATACATAACATAAGATTGATTTGAACTCTTTAGCTGGATCCCAAGTTGTTGTCAACTATACCGCTCACATAAGGAGTCATAAGACTGAAGTCCTGGACCTTCCAGCTTATCTCACTTTCTCCAACGCCTTACAGGTATTTATCTTCTACTTGTTTTTGCTCTTTCCAACACAACAAGCAATCCCCCAACTGTTTAATTTCACCATGTCAGCAACTGCCTATCACTCCTGTACATTTTCTCTCTTCTAAACCAGAGTATTGTTTTCTTCAATCTACAGAATGAAGTCAGTATGTTTGGTCCAATAAAAGCGAATCTAACGTTGAGAGTGAATTCCACCGACAGGGTAAGCTCCTTAACTTGAAACACACCTGACCCGCAGCTTCAAGCATTGCATGTTTTGTTCCTGCTCTCTGATTTGTGTTTGTGGATTTGATGAAAAGTCTGTTTTTGCTTTCAATTTCAGATTTATCTTAATCATGGGGTCCATTTTGCTGGATTTGTTGTTGGGTTCTTTGTCACGCTGGTGCTGCTGTCGCTAGGGTTTCTGGTCATGAACCTGATCGGCCTCAGATCCAGGCTGAACCTTCTCCGGCAAAGGGTATCACAAATGTTATTTCTAATCCTAATAACTGCTAATTAAACCTAAGTACCTTGTTAATTACGTATGCTATGTTGTTGTGTTTGTAAATGTCAAAAAGGTGTTGTGATGTGCCTATTAAAAGGATTTATTTTGTTGACAATTTTGTTTCGTTGACCAACTTTTTCAACATAATGTCTAATTATAGTTAACTGTTTTGTCAAATTAACGTCCGTATATGTTGCTCATTTTTTAAAGTTTTATTAATTACGTCAGTCATTTGTTAATATATTGCATATATCATCTTACTTTAGAGAAACAGGCGTGATTCTGTCCCAGAGTATGCACACTGCAACATGAGTGAGACCATAAAAGATGAGGCCGCATTTGAAGACAAGATGGTGGACACGATGGTGCTGGAAGATCCCCAGAACATGTACCAGGCTTTGGAGAAGTGAGTAAACTAACAAGGAGGGAATTTACCATCTTTTCATTGTGCTTGAGACCCTATAATGGATCTAAAAAGAACAACATTATCGGCAAGGGAAATAAATGGGACACTCACTACTTGAAAACAGGATATTATGTATTAAACGGATGTTGGGAGTTTTCTACTTTATGTTATTCATTAAGTAAAAAATGTAAGTTGAAATTGGATTCATTAAGTAAAAAAATAACTACATTAATGCAGTTATTTCTTGCCTTTTACAATGAGTTGTGATGGTGTTGCTTAGAAGAAACTGTACTTGTGCTTTATAAGGCTTTGCAATAAGCTACTTTTTCACCCTAAATCGGTAATCGTAATAACATTTAATTCTCTCACATATTATGATGTTTTCTAATATAACATTTTAATGTCTTTCTTACCTTATCAGCTCCACTGATACAATGAACGTTTTTCTGCCTTTAATGATGCATCTCACTTAAATCCCATAAAGTTTACTTTGCATTTTATCCCGTTATAGCCTTGAAATGTCCACACTGCTGCATGCCACCAAAAACCTGGAGGCCACCCGGATTCAGATCTACAAGGACGTGATGTCCTCCCTACTGGGCGACCTGCGCTCCCGGGGCCATACCAGCGCCCAGGCCCAGCAGAGGCTCCTGAGTGTGCTCCACGGACAGATGCTGGGTATGGAGGGCCGGCTGAAGGAGGAGCGAGGGGCCCGCCTGGCAGCTCTGAATGGCCGGTGTAACCTGGAGAGTCGGGAAGAAATGGAAGCAGAGCATCGCAGAGAGGCTGCTGAGAAGAACCAGGCCGAGCTGCTGTGTCAACATGCAGACCAACAGGTGAGTCGAAAGTTGTTTGGTAGGGAAATAACATTCATGTTTAATTTTCTTGAATATGAAGGAATCCTGCGTATAACTTTCATCACTGTTACTTAAAGGCTTTCTAAATCTGGTAGAGCTGGTGTTGTGGCTGCCGGATTTGGCCCCTCTGTAACTTTGGCCAGGATGGTCTTAATCCCACCAAAATCACACTCTAGTTTACTCGAACAAAAGCAATTTACTCTGAGCCGATCAGTTGAAATATTAACTGTAAACATCTTTCTGTAATGTAACTAGGAGCTCCTCCACTGCAGTGTCCTCCTGGAGAAGCTGCACAAGCTGAGTCAGAGTCAGCTCCAGCGCATCCTGTTGGTCCGTCATGAGGAAGCCTCGGGGAGGCTCCAGAGGCAGATCATCGAGTGGCGCCGGGTGGAGCTGCACAAGATTTTCTCAGAGGAACTGGAGGAGGCCACGAGGATGGGGGAGCTGGAGAAGAGCACGGCCAAGAGTCTTCAGCACGATTACTTCGCCTGTCAAGTAAGCAACCAAAATGTTTTTCAAAATATTAGAATTGACCTTTTGATTGACATAATTATGTTGGTTTAGTTTGAGCTTTAGACATTCAAAATTGATTCCTGTAAAATGGCAAACAAACCATGGTGAAGAACTTTTGCCATTTTAGTTTTTCCTTATTCTTTGCTTCTTTTCAGCCGTATAATTAAAACGCATAATGAGACATATCCTTACTTCTTTTTTGTTTCTCAGGATCAGCTTGAGGAGATGCTGGATGTGGTCCTTGCCAACCACCGCTTTGTGCTCGCTGAACGCAACGCACAGAGGAAGTTCTTGGTGCACAGCCTTCACAGCCTCAACAGCCTGATTTCTGACAGCTTCTCCAGCACCTCCAGCAACCTGGACCGCTGGTTCACTCACATCAGGAGGTCGGTGCCCATATTGGTTAGAAGTGATGATCATTTCACAAAGCTAAATTATAAATCTGGCCAAGTTAGCTTTTATTGCAGTTTAATGAACATTTTGAGAATTGTATCTGAAGTGCATATATTTGTGTTTCAAAGTATATAATAGAAAATATATTTTGGTGAACACACTTGCAAGACAACATTTGATGAGTACGCTTGACTGAAGGTTATTTTATTGGCTTATTGCTTTTATTTATAGTACAGATAATAGACTGGAAATGGCGAGACGCAGCGAGGGCAGCAGGTAGGATTCACCCTGGGGTCGTGTTTTTTAACCCGGCATGCTTTCCTCTCTCCACCAGAGGGAGCCTCGTGTCTGCCGAGCAGATCGATCAGCTGCAGGAGAAAACACAGAAAGAGCTGCTGATGGTGAGGCAGAGACTGGATGAGTCTCTGAGTCAAGAGACGGGGGCCATGCGCTGTGGACTGATCAAGAAGAGGCGGGAGCTGATCTCTGACATGGTGAGGAGAACATGCGTTTGTTGGATTTTTAAGCAAACACCCTATTTTAATGTGTATTGATACCTCAAAACCTGTTCATTGCATACTTTCTTTAATCCTGCTCTCTGCAGCTCCGGTCCACAAACAGAGACAGAAGGACCTGTCGGGGCTGTCCAAGGGTCTGGAGGGACGGATAGATGTAGCTCAGCACCTGCACTGTTGGAGGAACTTACTAACAGCTCACAGTTTGGAGCTAGCTGAGCTCATCAACAACCTGGATGAAGAGGCTGCTGCAGACATCCGCAAGGTGCCAATCTAACATTTCACATTCACAACCTTATCACTGAAAGATACAAAAGAAAGACATATGAACATGCCACTCAGTTTGATTTACTCTGTCTTGATGCTCAACCTGTTCTCTAGGTGACCATGCGTGTGATCCAGGGTGCCATAACAGAACTCAAAGCCATCCAGCCCTCTGCAGCCCAGGCCCTGCTGACGCTCCTGCCTCCAGGGGCCCAGCGCTCCCTGCTGGACCCGGAGCCAGCGGGACCAGGGACCGCTCAGGGACCAGGGGCGAGCGCTCTCCCCCAGGGCCAGGAGAGGCTGCACCAGGAAGGAAAGGCAGCGGTGCGCACCCTCAGCTGCAGCAGGGAGGCTCTGAGGGGAGCCATGGAGAGAGAGCTGCAGGAGCAGAGAGAGCTCCGGGCGCGCTGCAGAGCTTTCTTCAGGTCAGTGATAGCATTACAGTGCTCAATAAAATAGTTTTTGGGTGTTTTCCTATTGGCTGTGGAATTCCGGTAGTGGTTTATATAGAATGGAGACATAAATTAGCACTTTCTGGATAATATGACAGTCTTTAGACAATTTGAGGACATCAGATTATGGTTGTCTCTACAGCGAAAGGTTTAATATACAAGACTGGATTCAAATTCAAAGGCTTTATTCCTATTTCCACAGTAGCTACAGCATAGTTTTGGCAATGAAAATCTTAAGTCCCAGGCTATAGCATCTTTAACAAACAATAGTTAAACCATACTGGAATGATGTTATCCTCCTCTCAACACAACCACGTTGTCTCATGCTCCTTCTTCTTATTTCCTTCTCTCCCAGTTGTTTGTGTTCGTCTCAGCTGACTCTGTCTGAAGATGACCGGCTCAGGATGAAACTAGAGTTTCAGAAGTGTCTGTCCGTGATGGACCGCTGCCTGGTGCTGCCCCACGCCGTCTCCAGAACCAAACTTCACAACGCTCTAGCAGCTTGGAGAAAGGAGAGCGAGCAACAAATGGTGAACACATACAATCACACATATCTGAATGAAGCTGTTATGTTCCCAAAACCTGTGTGTGGTTTAGAACGTTTCTGACTTTGGCTAGTGCTATTGGTAATAGCCACTAAAATGTAACATTTGCTCGCTTCTTTTGGTGTATAGTATTTCCATCAACAAGGGCTCATTGTATCCAATATATTTGATTGAAATTTCTAGTGGAACACTGCTAATGCTATTGAAGTGAAAAATCTTAAGTATGAGTCTTGGTCTAAATTGTAAAGTCAATTCCCCTTTATAGTTTGGCGCTGACATTTTAAAATGATAAACATATTAGTATAAAGCCATTGTTAGACAAAAGGAACAAAAGAGACATTGATCTAAACCACAAATCCCTTTAACAGTGTATTTATATTTTATTTTTACACACAAATTCTGACAAGAACAAGCAAAAAATCCCCATTTTCACTATACACAGATTATATGTTTGCACTATAATTAAGCATTATAGCTGAATTATAAAGATTAAAATGTGATTCTCTTATAATGTGTCCTTCTCCTGGGAAAGCATCTCTATGCCCACCTCTTTTACTCTGTGCTAACTTATGTTCTTTGTTTTACATTTCATCATGAAACGATTCTAAAGCCCAGATGTAGTCAACTACAGCAGCTGCAGGATATAATGGTGCATTTAATGTTTTCAAATAAGTATGAAATGGAGAATGGCAACCGCCAGTGAAAACCACACTGCCATCAGCCTCAATTGTGTGGCCGCTGGATGGGTGCATTGTAATTTCGAAATAATACGGGCTCCGCAGAGTGGTTTGATTTCTAATTGCATCATATCAGCATGTTTGAGTCATTTTCGGTTCCAAAACAACTTGTGGATATTGTGGTTTCTGCAGAAAAATATGCAATCCAAGGGGAAAACCAGCGATGCCAGACCAAAAACAGACACCTCTGACCTGCTGCTTTTCCAGAGAAGGCTGGAGGACAGGATCCAACTGTGTGAGAAGGAGAAGGAGACGGAGAGAGGCCTCATGGATGGGGTAAGGCTGTGAAATGACCTTTTACTATAAGTTATTGTTAAGTCTAGTAAGTTACTGAAAGAAGAGAATGATGGGTGTAATACAGCTGGGGGGGAGGCAGTTTATTGGTGCCATTATTGGTAAAGAAAATGTATAATAACATTTCAGCATATTAAAGTTAAAGAGGTACCCCAAGTTGGGTAGTTCCTGTAAAAAGGAAAAAATTCTGCCAAAAGAAATACAACATTCATCATGCAGGTCTCCTCTCAACTTTCTGTCTTTCTTAAGCTCCTCCTACCTGACTGGCATCGGCAGTTCGCTTGCTTTATACAGTAACCTGTACTAGTCATTCATTTTAAACATCATCCATATCAAGATTGTGATCACGATGTTTTGATATAGAGGCGATTTTATGAGAATAATAACATGCTGTGATAAGAGGCTCTAGCTAGCTACAATATTGGTCGCAAATCTTTGGTCACGGTTAGCAGGACGCTAAATTATTAGAAAATAAGCCATCTTTCTTTTTGGGTTGCTTTGTAGTGACGGCTGTAGAAATAGAAACTTCTGATTTAGTATATTCAGCAGTTTAATCAGGCTTTTACCATCCGAAGGGACTTGCAAACACATCTCCATTTGTAGAACAGATGATAAAAAATGCCTTAATGTATCTCTGATTAGTCTCCAAGAAGAGGTTAATCAGTCACGTTTTCTAGTATTTCTGCCTAATGTCTCCTAAAATAAACGACCTAGCTTTAGCTTTAAACAATAATAAACCCTAACGCAGCGTCCACAAGGCGGCGTGCGTTGAAGCTTGCCGGTGGGCGTGTCTGAAACTCGACCAACAACCAATCACATGAATCTCCCGCCCCGGACACACAAGCACGCGGTTTGATTGGTTAGAGCTTGTACTGGCATATGATTTGATTGGCTGACGCTTCCGTCGAAGCTTCAAAAGTTGAACATTGCTCAACTTTTGAAGCGAGCAAAGCGAAGCAACGCTCCCACAATGCAGTTCGGCAAAGCGTGACGTCACCCCATTCAAAGTGAATGGGCAGAAACGTTGAAGCTACAACGCACGCCGCCGTGTGGACGGGCCGTAAGATAATTGGTAGCAGCAAATCTGTTCCTTCAAGTTAATGAGAATCTGTGTTGATCCTATATGATCCTATGCCTATCCTGCACACAAGGTGGGTGGTAAGTTTACAACAGATGACTGAAATACATTCATTCTAATTTTGCCAGGTGACGGAGGAGATGCGTAAAGAGAGAGAGGATGACCTGCACTCTCAGGGCGACAGCTTGGCGATGCAGATGGCTACCATCCACTACCAGAAGGCTGAGCGGAGGACCAAGGTCCTGGAAACCTCCAGAGCAATGCTCACTCTGCACAGCCTGCTGATACAGCAGCTCAGAGACAGGAAGAGCCTGGAGAGACAAGACATGGCCCGGAGTATAAATAACCACTGCATGGTAAGTCAACCTCTGTGGTGTAGCATTGCATCTTGGGTGGGATGCTCATGGAGATGTAAAAGGGTTCAAATGAATGTGTAATTCTGAGACTAACGTTCTCATTATAGACCTTAATTAGTGTAATTTGACCCTTGCTACAGGGCCTGGAGGAAGCAGAACAGCAGCTTCAAAAGGAAGTAAAGGTGCTGGACGGCCTGCAAATGTCTCCCTCCAGAGTCCCAACGCAGAGAGAAGACCCTGATGAGGGAGAGGGGGAAAGTGAGGAGGAGAGAATGTTTAAAGTGCAGTGGGATTGCAGGATGACGTTCATCCTCCAGGGGGCGCTGTACAAAAGCGATCAGGTCCTTGCGCTGTTGGCTGAGAGGTGAGCTGTCATGTCAGAGTTATCTCAAGAGAAATAAGGAATTTTGTGGGTTGACACAGGCGGTTAATTCTCAGTGTTGAAACTCTCTGGTGATTTCAGATTGCAGGAAATGACTGGCAACAACCAAGCCATGGAAGATTTAAAAGAGCAAATGGAGCTCAGGAGACTTTATGCAAACTGTGATCAGGTCTGAATTTATTTGTCAAGGTTTTTTTTGCCAATGTTATATGCAACAAAAAAATCAACAGCATGGAAAAACACAGGGGCTGAAGTCGAATAGTCCATTTAGCTTAGGAACCTTCCTAACGGAGTGAAATGACCCGGAAGTCCCTCAGTGGCAGCCATGATAAGTGCCGTTCGAATTCTCTAGATGATAGGAAAGGAGGTTTCAAACTTCCTTTTATAACCTCCTTTAGCTTAGGAACCACTGGACCTCCCTCACCGAAAGGAGAGGAGAAAATGCTGTCCCACAATGCCTTGCAGCCGCAGCATTTGCCGTCACACAACAGTCGGCCGTTCACGGAAACAACCGATTATGACCGAGAAATTATATCATGAAAGTTACGGTACTTATTAAGCTTTTTAAAACGTATGTGGTAACTTGCCAAAGTGCTTTGTTTTGAACGTTCATCAGTATTATAATCAAAAAGAGAAATATGAACGTTAGTTTTTACTGAAATGATCAAATAAAGTCAACATTTCACAGTCTTTACTGAGCTGTGTGGGGTTTGTTCAACTTTAAAAGATGTTTGAATGGTGATATACACAGGGATAGATGTTGAGGACTAACGTTTATAATAAATACATTTGCATTGATTTTAAGATCTTTTCATACAATCATACGTATTGGGATCATTTGTATTAATGTGGACCGGAGGGAGAGGGTGACGGGCATAAGTTTCACTTTCCTTTTTTATTTCAATTCCAACTTTGGTCATGAAGAATATGATTCTCTGTTGTCCACGTTCATAAAGCATAAAACAACAGCATCAGAGCACGGTGCAGAGTCTCTAGATGAGTTTACAGTAGCCCGTCGTTCTTATTATTCATCCATGTTGTAGTCCGCTGTATAGAAAACTGTAGTTTCCATAGTTTCCCCACAGCAGCAGACGCACATTTATGACGTCCGCTGGCGCATCATAAACACGTCGGATAGTGAAAGTGCAGTCGGATTCTCTAAAGTACCGCAGTCTCTTCTCCTAAGTCCTTTTGAATTCTCCTATCCACTATCCTTAACCCCGTGACGTTTCATACAGAGGTCAAGGAATAGACGATAGAGATAGACGATAGGAGCTGATATTTGGACTATTCGATTGCAACCCGGGATACACTAACTTCTGTGTGCAGGTCAAAGGAAGGAGAGGGAAAAGTGTATGTAATGTGGCTCTGTGCCGTGCTCCTCTTCCTCTCAGGATCTGGAGTTTGCGTCGGGGCTGGTTCGGCAGAGTCAGGTGTCTGCGGAGGTTCTCCTGGAGGCCCTGCGCCTCCTCCTGCCCACCCTGCCTGAGAGCGAACTCCTCTCCATCACCGACGCCCTTTGCCCCAAACAGCACCCGGGCTCATCTTCTGCAGACCGGGAACACTCGGGGTAAGGAACAGGTCAAGGATCTGTCTACTGGCAAACATTCTGCTCATTTATATTGTGCAGGGTCAACTAGGGTTAATGTGCTTGACTTGATGTGAATGATAGTTATCTTAAGCGTTAGGGGAGAAGTTGTGTTGATCGTGTGCATGAAATGTGTGTGTGTCTGTCCACCGCAAATCTTGGATATTACTGGGGCCTAAAATATTTTATGGGCTTATTTATAACTGTGATCCACAATTCTTTTTAAACAATATTTTATTAGCTGTTTTATATTGTCGTTGTCTGACTTCTCACTAAGATAGAATAAAGATTTCCCAGCATCAGACAAAAATCTTTCTGGCTCTACTCGGCTTGCAAACAGAGTTTAGTCACAAACTAATGTGTGTAAAGCTTGCACTACTCCATGATGTGTTTTCTCCCCCCTCCTTTTTACAGGGAAAAAGAATATAATAAATTGAATTAAATAGTTCCAACAATAGTGAATACCCCTTTTCCATAAGTACACAATCATAGTCTCAGAGATTCCAATTCTGTGGTTTAGAAAAAAGTTTGTGAGTGAAGTCAGTTATGAAATAAAAGCAGCGTTTAAACACAGCTGGCCAAAACCAACCCATCTCTAAGCAGCTTTTCAAATGTGAAAACTATGTGCAAACTGATCAACAAGGGTCACTTTCTCTGATCCAACATTGTTGAGATAAATGATTAAACTCATCATTCAATATAACTGTCTTCCTGATTCACTGGGACACTCATGTCGGCCCCCGCTGCGTTTGGATTACTTTTCTGATGAATAATGTCTCATGCATGAGTGGTCTGGCCAAAGGACAACAGGATGAACAATAGGTCTTTTGTATCTGCTTTTTGTTGGCAAGATAGAGTTTAATGGTTCTTTACAACTGTTTTAAATCATGCTAATGGAAATTCAGGGAAACAGTTATGTGTCTGTTTCTGCAGAAACAAGTCCGTCTCCCTTTTTTATTTCCTTTGACTCAACATCTATCCCCAATAAGCTCCCCCATTCAAATGGCTGGCATATCTGTCTTGCTATGGCCGTACTTGTTCAACTTTACCAAGCAAATCTTTTACATAAAAGTAATAACTCCCAAATTACCCATCACAATCATTTAAAATGTTTAATATCTAGTCAAACACCATAACGATACAAGCATTGGATTGTCCTCTATTAGCTCGATTGATGACTAAAAATGTACTTATCAATGTTGCTTTTTGCTCATGAGCATTGTAATCAGGTGATAGATGCTGTACTTTTACAGCAAGTACTAGAATTTCACAGAAATGCTAATGCATTATGATTCGCTGTTTACCTCTTTTTGGATTCAATCTGCAATATGAAATCCTCTAATGAAGAATGGCCTTGTGACACTTTACAGTTGGAATTATCCGTGCTTATTAAATAATTTGACAGGCTTCACATGATGTACCCTACTATGAAAGAGATAAAATATTTTATCTTTTAATTTAATGGAAAAGATCACAGAGCTCTGCCTCCAAGCCAATAAGAAGTTATTACACCGTATCAGAATTTCTTATCAAAGCCGAACATTGTCTGCAGAGATCGTATCGCAGTTACGGGTTTTATAATATATTGATGACTTCTTGACCAGGTGTGCCGGGGGGGTGAACAGAGCTCTTCCTGTCAAACTGAGGGAAGAAGTGGTGCATAAAAATATGCCAACTATGCCAAGCTGCACTGTGGAAAGAGAGAGGTGAGTTCAACTCATGTCTATGTTTTGCTACCAGCTGTTATATAAAGACTTTATTTAACAACATCATTAGGACTCATTTTTTAGTTCAGTGATCAGCCACATCATAAAATATCCTTTATTGATGCATCATGTGCCTTCGCTCAGTTACATGGCTGTGCTGCAGTGACCACATGCATGAGGTAAGCACTTCATCACTCCCACTCACAACAGGTCCTTTGTCCTCCAAATGTTCACAGACTCCTGGAAAAGAGGCAAAGTTTGATGGAAAAACTGCTCCCCAAATCTCCTCTCCTGGCTCCAAGAGATGTTGCACCACTGCTGGTTGGAGAGGAAGGAAAGGAGGACAGTCCTACTAAAGCACAACGTCCAATTGATAAATCAACCGTGACTGAAAACACAGTTAGTAAGCCGCTAAATGACACTGCAAAAGAAACATTACAAAGCACAGCAGAGGAATACATGATGCCAGCGTCTGCCAGCTCAGTGCTGGGCGTCCACGCTACAGGAGAGAGGCTGTTTGTGTTCAACCCGCCTGAACCATGTGACATTGTAGGGGCTCCTAGAAGAAAAAAGAAAAGGAACTTTCTCAATCTGAAGAAAGGCTCGGTGGCTCCGACACACCTACCTTGAGTCTGAAAAACATTGTCGTCCACAAGATTCTTTATGATGATGGTACTATATCATGGTATATAATACTAAAATCTCAAATAAATCAATAGTTGTGCTGTTAAGCTAAACTTTCTCTGTGCCTTTTTAGAAATGTTAGTTGCATGGTGATTGTGGTTGAACAGTTTATTATTACCTCAGCCAAAGAAGTTATGTTTTTAGTTTTTTACTGGCAGCAGGATGATGATAAATCTACTGCCCAAATGTTAACGAAACTTGATGGCCGCTTGTAGCATAGGCTGAGGAAAAACCTATAACATTTTGGAAGGGATTTGCCTATAGGTGTATTTCTGCTTTGCCAAAGTACCCTTCTGGATTTTACATTATGTTTGTATACAGATTACAATTGTCTCTTGAATGGACATTTTTAAATTGTCCACAAAAGTTTGGACTCTTTTTACTGAAAAGGTTACAGTATACAAATGTGTTTTCATAGTATTAATGTGTACTGTATTCACATTAAAAAGTGTTTTTATTGATGTTCAAAACTCCAGATATCAGACACTTTTTCTGGTTTGAAGTGAGAATTGTGTGCCTTTTTGATTCAAGATGTACAGAATAATTAAATGTATCCAAGTTATTTCATTAAAGAGCTTCAATGCATTTTTTTTTTAAATAAACACGTGTATCTTCCTCTTAATGACCTTTACAACACAAATCAAGGCTGGAGATTCATCCTTTATTTTGACATGTTGTCGAAGTTGTTGACCCTAAGTGATTATTAAAAGCTGTCATTAATATCGTGATTCTAGGGAATTTGTGGCTGTTTATCAGCAGGAGAGACTCAATCATCCGTGGTATTTGGATCGTGCATGAACACAGCAGACTCCAAAATGTTTTCCTCACACTCGCTGCGCGTCATCGTCCATCGCTTTTTTTCCCTCCACCACTCCATCTTTAAAACTGCTGCAGGTCCTCCTCTTGACTATTTGAAAGCCGGTTCCCTGTGACACAGTTTACAGCAGCAGCAGCAGTGTTATCATCCGACATGACGCTGGGACTCGCCACCCTCGTGTGTTTATTCAGCTCGGTGTGGCTGACGGAGTGCGCGCCGCCGACCTGCTACTCCCGAGCGCTCGGCCTCGGCAAAGAAGTCATGACTCTGCTGGATAAGATTCACACGTACCATCGCACGGTAGGAGATTGATACATTCTGCAGACGAGGCTGTGCAGACTGGTAGGACGTGTTATGTTCAATAATGATCCTGTTTGTTGGGTTGCAGAAAACGTGTTCTGAGATTCTACCCACGATCTTCATTGATGTGCACGTAAGTTATAAACAATGTTGTGATGTGGTGTTGGGACACATGGAGGGTTAAAGGGGTTCGTATGAAACTGAGTTGTTTGCTTGACACTTGTTTTGTATTAAAACATTTAATACATAGTCAACAGGGTGGGTGACACAATCCCGGTGAGATAAGAGCTGTAGCTGCCAGTGTGCAAGGTGCTAATTACATTCAAGGTAGATCTGCAACATTCGTTAGTCGACTAATATATTAGTCAATATAAAAGACAACTAATCATTAACCTTTCTGATAATCGATTAATCACCCAAGTCATTTTTCATTCAAAAATGGCCAAAACATTTTTTTTCTCAAGCACTCAAATATGGAAATTACATTTTCTTTCTTAGTTTCATATCATGTATAAAGTGAATATACAGTGTGTGGGTATTGGACAGACATAACGTTTAAAACCGTCACACTTTTACTGGGACAATTTTGAATAATATTTCATTATTATTATAAAAATAATCGTTAGTTGGAGCCCTGACAAGATGCTATCTGATATGGATCCTTGGCCCTTTGTTTGCATGTTTAGGTGTTTATAAAACCCTTTGAGTTCTTGAGATTCCAAAAAAGTGTACGGTCTGTTGTGCAAAACCTAAAGCTCTGATAAGGGTAATGTAAAAATGATTCACTAGAAGATGTCTGTAGCCTAAGAGAGCACTGTTTGTTATTAAACTGCTGGTTTATCTTTCTAGAACTCATGCATCACAACCAAGCTTCGTGATTTTCTCTACGTGGTGCTGAACCATCCAAACCCATACTGCAGAGAGCGTCCCAGGATGGTTCTGCTGAAACGTAAAATCCAGAGCTTGTACCACAT
The DNA here is from genome assembly GCA_031216635.1 of Dissostichus eleginoides. Taxonomy (NCBI): domain Eukaryota; kingdom Metazoa; phylum Chordata; class Actinopteri; order Perciformes; family Nototheniidae; genus Dissostichus; species Dissostichus eleginoides. The sequence continues at coordinate 14,107,580 of CM062265.1, forward strand.
CATCACCAGAATCTGTTGGCGGGTGAGAGCATCTGAAATGCCCTGCAGTGTTTTTGACCTTAACATTCTTTGTTTCCAGGCCTGAGTGTCTAGATCTCATGTTTTCGTTTTGTTGGCAGGACTTGGTGTTTTTCACAGATGACTGTGAGGGTATTGACACTGGACACAGTCGCCCTTACTATGCAGAGGACCGGCTGCAGCTACTGCAGGAGGAGAGATGAGCAGTATGTTACATTCCTAAAAACACCTCAGCAATATAATAACACATGTACAATACACACTGCAGCCCGCATGCATCATTAACAATACATTAATACCCTGCTGTTTCACGCTGTACCTAGTTGGCTCGTAGCTGCAGACCCATGTTAGTGGACATGTGTGGCTGCATTCCAGCAAGGAGTGCAGGACTTTCCACAGGAAATTTGCTGAATGCCAACCATGCCGATGAAAACCTTGAAATAATAAACCAATAAGAGATGCTTTTGAGCCAGGGCTTTACAGCTGCTTACTTACCGAGGCTGATCAAAGGTTCATGTGTCATTAAGAAAAAAATGCTGTGTTGCCATAACCCTTGGTCTCACCAAACTGTCTTAGAGGAGCATTGTACAGCATTTTGTAAACATTTGCTGATTTGAACATGGTGGTTGAGAATGTGACATAGAAATAGATGTCATAAGCATGGCTTTGGCACACTAAGAAGCACATATAGAAATACCAAAGAAGTAACTACAGTGCTGCTGTTGGTACTTAAACTGAAGAAAATGTACTTGGATTTAAGCAGAATGGGTAGAACATATAGAGCCCCCACTGTCATGGAAATATTAGAAACATGTCTGTTTTTATTTACACATTATATATGTTTTTCTCATTTTGTAATAAAACGTCTCTTTAATCTAACAGCCTTTGCTTGTTATATTCTTTGAAGTTATTTCCACAATGTTTGCCGACTGATTCCTGGAACAAAATATATGAAGTCTGTGAATCCACAGGATCTCCTTTTTCTAGTTGTTGGTTTTTTTACACAGGGGAGTTATTTTGTATGTTGACTGATGTTCTGCTTTTCACTGCATTTGATATTAACTGATTTATGAAGTCTTGTCACCACTGGACGAAAAGACAGTTGCATTTCCAGGAATCTTAGTTTGGGTCAAACACAAAAAGTAAAAGTAACTGGCTGTTGTGTTTTTAAAATGTGATTGATGAACTATAAGTGAAGCTGTGTGGTTTTCACACAAACCACAGTTCCCACTCCCACACATAACAGAGTAGTTGCCATTATTTTGACAATAGTGTTATGACATGCTGAGTTGGGAATTCTTGTTTCTGATATAATGTATGGACTCTGATGCCCTCTGATGTTCAGGCTGTGTAATCTGCATGCAGAAAATCATTTGCGATCTTTTAAGCTTTTTAGACCTTAATTATGTAACAAAAGTTGCTCTTACCCATCACAGACCTTTTACCTCATATTTACGGTGTTTTTTTGTAACCCCTCATGTCAGCGCAGTGGTTTATCATTTTAGAGTACTGTACTCAGTTATATGAAGTCTATCCTGAACAATAAACCAGATTTTCTTTTGGTCAAAACGTTATTGCTAAGAAATGCTATGCGTTGTTGGCTGAATAGGCTTCCCTGATATCTCCAGTGTCTTTACATCGACAGTTTATTAAAATACTTTCAATCATAACTTGACTGCCTGACAGCATTATATTTATTGAAAGAAAAAAATCAAATGCAGAATATCTGTGTTTGTATGTGTGATTTGTCTTTAAAATTGCCTTTACGATGGCAGACATTGGTTCTTTATTTGATAGATTGTCTACGTGAAAAAAATGCATGTTGCAATTTGCTGAGACATCTATCCCATAAGCAGCCAAAGATTCTGTTGCTGCTTTGCTATTCATCGCTTTGCCGTTTGTTTCTTTGCTGTTTGCTGCTTTGCTGTTTGTTGCATGGCTGTTTGTCGCTTTGCTATTCTTTGCTTTAATGTGCGTTGCTTTGCTGTCCTTGGTTTGGCTGTCAACATATTCTGCATTTCAGAAATGCAGCAATATACTGTTAATATGCCCATTCCCGAAATTGCCCATACAGTGTAGCTGTTGTGCCATTTCTTTTTCAGTTGTTAGGCCTGAAGCCTGCTACATATGCAAGATTACATAGTGTTAGTCGGGTTGCATTGTGCAGGATGCAAGACTGCTGAAAACCTGCTGAGCACAGTTTAAAGGCTCTGTCATCTTTAGGGCTGTTTAGGTAACAGAAAACCAGGAGATGCAGTGTTCCCGGATCAGGCTCGTCAGGCACTTCAGGAATAAGAGGCCATCCATGTAAAGGTCCTCCATTTAGATATTGAAGGTTTATCCTCACACGGTGTATGACAGTGCCTTGATCTGTCACAAGGTGGTGCTATTTGTTTTAGTTTTTTTGCCACATCAGACAAGAAAATACTTCCACTATTTTATGCTGCTGATAAATCAGTACAATAAACTGTATATATAGGTGACCCTGACAGACTGAAGATGTTTCTCTCGTTGTGTTTGATTCTGTAATTAATATCAATTCAGAGATTTTAATTTCCAGATTTTATAGGTGAGACGCAGCACAAAAACATGTCAAAAAAGAATAAAATCTGAAGCCATTATGTTGAAAAGGTTAAAAGTATTGCCTGCTGTGATGAAAACTAATTAACAGTATTTTTATTAGGAGAACCAAATGCACTAAAACAAAAATATATATACGTTTTATTAAATAGACAAGGACATGAATGACAGACTCTCAAAGTTGTAATAATGTTGCAGTATTTGAAGCCGTAAACCTGTATTTCTAATTGCACAATATTGTATTGTTCTAATATCACAATAATGGCTGAAAACTGGATCAAAACTGGTACTAAAAAAACTCTCACAGCTCCATCAGTCCTGTCCAGAAGATTATTTAAATATGACAACACATACTAACTATAGTTTATAATCATTTAACAGCCAGCAGTTTAATTTGAACCCATGTTTCAAGAACATATCCTGAGCCAAGAATGAAGTTGTTGCATTTCTAAACTATCAGGTCTGAACCGCTCAATGTTAATGAACTAACCCCAACAAAAACAGGAATGTTAGTGAGCTCAGAAGCATGTGGCTTGTTAAGAAATCAGCCCACAGTGGGCTTATAAAGCTTAATTACGGTGCTTATTGATCATCATTAGAGGGCTGGAGAATCCACTTTATTTTGTTCATTAAGGCAAAACGAGAACAGAACATTAAGACCGCAGGCGGCCAGGTAATTGACAAAGTATAATGTTCTGGGACACAGCACCAAAAATGCTGCACAATAAAAACAACAACAACCTAGCCGAAGGGTGACAGCAATCATTCTCTGCTTTGGTGAAATAAATTACCTTGTAAAGGACAGATCAGAAACCCATTTACATTAAAGCATTGGTTATGCAATTTTGTTTATGTGGTTTTCCAGGCAATTTTCCATCACATTTAGCACTTTTATTGCATCTTAAGAGAAATGTTGCCTCATTAGTCCACATAAGAAAATGTTTTTCCCACTTTAATTTCCAATAGATTATTGGCACACATTTGTAATTACGCTGCTGAGTAAATTTGGTTGAGGTCCTAAACTCTCACATATTAGAACAAAGCTTCCCCTCCTGTCAGCCAGGCCTACTAAATAAACGCTCAACTGTTCCACTGGTTTGCACACTGAGGTGTTTAATGAAGGGTCAGTGGAGGAATTCTGATAGCAAAGGTCTAACAAGTTCACCAAACGTCAGTTATGATCAATGGGAGATTACCATATTGATATATCAGAAGTCAATATTGTCAGTGGCCAAACTCTCAAATGAATCCAAATAAACCATGACACCCCTGCCCCCTAGAGGATATTGCAGGACTTACAAGCACAAAATGAAGAGGTTTATGATGAGTCATTTTAAAATATAAGCTCTACTTGTAGGGTGCTATTACAGAGTGACTCATGCTGATCAACACATCAGGTAAGTAGTGATAAATGGTATAAGCAGTGTTTATAACTCAATATATTGTTAAAACGTTCAACCCCTTGATGACATGCGGCCAAACAAAAAAGTTCAACCAAATCATATGTCCTATATTCTTAATTTGACTTTTTCCATGACAGTCTGAACTTGCTGTAAGCATTCCTTTAGTTTTTCTATATGACCTTTCTATAATATTTCTGTAAGGACATCTGGTTTCTGCAGGAGGTTGACATTATGTCCTTTTGATACAGGCCGCCGCAGGAGACTGGTGATGATATCTCTGCTGGTTAGTGAACATTGATTTATAACATTCTTGCTGCATGAGTCCGTCGCATAATGTGATGCAGAGCAAACACGTGGCTGTGCGTTCAGGTTGGTTGTCCATTATATTAGTAGTAGTATGTATTTTTGAATGGAAATATTAACCATTCCTCCTCCTACTCTATTATGATCAGAGTCTGACGAATAATTAATGGCGAAATGTAACTTTTATTTGCCCTTTAAAACGAGAACAGATGAAATCTCATCATGAGACTGAAGGTGAAGTCACAGCATCTTCAAAAGTTCGTTTCGGCGGCTGTTTATAAAAAGTACGTTTTTTTTGTTGCTGCAAATGATCATTGCGAATAATAATTTTCATATTTTAAAACAATTATTATTGTTTTGGTTTGTTCACTCACTGTTCGGATTTTCCTAAATTAAACATGATGCCTAAAGCCAATGTTTGCTGAGGGATATTAATGTTATTCATTTAGGTTTAGCTGGATTCAATTAATATTTAGTTGAGTAGAGTAAAGTGCGATATATTTTTTTTAATGTATATTTTCCAGCTTTAAACTTGTTTTTCGAAACGAAAAAGATTGTTTTTATTTAGGGCTACTCCAACTCCGAACAGAAGGTGGTGGTGTGGTATCTGGAAACAAGAGAAAATAACTTGTGTATTCAAAGGATTTTGTCTTGAAAATTATGTGAATTCATCTTTCCTCCGCATTTCATATTATAATAATGCACTTGTTTGGTAAATATTCTGTTCATTACCCAATAAAACTGACAATATTGTGTCTAATATTTTGTATTAAATGATAAAATGTTACCGATAATAACCAATGCTGAAGAAATAACGTTACATTTCTGTTTGTCTTCATTAAATTAACTGGTTTCAAATCATTATGGTAAAACTATATTATTTTTAGTATAAAACGTAATTAATGATCAAGTAGCATAAAGGTTAAATCCTCTACTTGTTTATGTTAACATTTAAATATATATTTGTGCAAATTGTTTTTTTTAGGGAAACAGATTTCAACAGAAAAAAATCACATTATGGGTCTTTGCAATTTACGTTTTGCTAAACAATACAAGTTTTTTTAAACAATGGTTGTTTAAAAATATTCAGAGATTTTAAAAAAAAAATGGCTATACTTTCTTCAATAACCTATAGGCTAATAATTGTCTCGTAAAGTCTAATTTCGTGTCCTCTTTAGGCCTATACATCTTATCGAGAAAAACAGGATAATAAAGGTTAAATGTCGATTAAACATCCCCTAAATCCTCTGCCTTAATAACCATTTATCCGAGCTGCAGAGCAGACTTCTAATTGCCCATTTTCCCTTTTATTGGGGATCTAGGGCTTTTAACTACAGAGTCAAACAGTGTCGTGTGATCTTCTGGATGATATAAACAAGTGAGTTTTGTTTTCTGTTGAAGTCCTGGCGAGATTGAGGGCGGCAGACAAAAGAAAGAAAGAGTTGAAAGAATAGACAGATCCCCTTTGGCTCTTTTGTGTCAAGTTTCTCTTCTTTTCAGATAGAGCGTCCATCCATGTGATTTAAACGCATTGTCAGGGATTATGTATTAATTCATTCTTCCTAGACATAGAGGAGCGGAGATTGTGAGAGGAAAATTCACTTTCAATTTAATTTAATACCGTGTTTTTATATTTTTTTAAATAAAAAAAAGATTAAAATTACACTATCAGAGCACTTCTGGAAAAGGTACCCAGACCCTTAAATAAAAGTAGAAATGTTAAATTGAATTCAAAATGTTACTTATGTAACTATGAGCTAAGTATGGTATGAATATTTAATCTATCAAAAGAAAAAGTCATTACAGAGAACATTTATTTTCACTGAACTAGGATGTTATTGTGATTTTTTTTTATATCGCTACCAATGTAAAAGCATTGAAATCTTATAGTTTGTCAGCCAATTTAAGATACCTATAAAACGGTGTGGATTATAATAAATTACTGCATCATATCTTAATGCACATCGTGTGTTTATTGTTATTGAAAAGGAAGCAACCGAGTGTTAGATAATTGTAGTGTAGTAAAAAAAAAAAATCACAAAATGGAAATACTCGAGTACTTTTTTGACAGACTATGTTCTTCTAAGTACAATCCTTGAGTAAATGTCTTACACCCCAGCCCTGACTGCAGGACAGCAGCGTGTCAGCGCAGAGGAAATCACAGCAGAGTCAGGAGTGTTGCCCGTCCCAGTCCCCCGTTGACATTTTAGGAATGATAAAAGTTCCGCCTTGCCTGGAGCTACAGCCTCGCTGGAGCCGGCCTCCGTCTGCGGCAGATTGCCTTTGCTCATTACAGCAATTATTTTACTCCAATTTAACCCCTGCCTGAATGGCACAGAACTCGAGAGAAAGCATTTAAAAACTGCCGTGGAGTGCATGCCTGTAATTTTCTCCCTATCCCTGTTTTGTCATTTAAGTCTTCCTGATGGCAGAAAATGACTCATCTGAAGGAGGAAATCTTTTCTTTATGTGCCCCAGATAATATGCTTGTACACATGGTTGTAACTTGTAACACCCTATATTCTCCATAATGGGGTGTCACCTAGCTCATTTTACATCCTAAACACTCCATAATAACACCCTTGTAGATTGTTTACATGCGATTTAGCCCAGAGAAGAAGTGATCTTCAATATTTATCGGTATGTTTTGAAGTCAGCATAACTGGTTGTCAGCCCCCCCTCCTCAACGTCTCACCCCCTAAACTCTGCTGGCGCCAACCAAATCTAGGTTAGTTGTTTCAAACCAATAGGCAGCAGCTGTAGCAAGGCATTCCTTTAAATAAGATGTGACAAGTTTAAATGCACACTGCACATCAGCACTGCATGGCTGAAATACCTGCTGCAGAAAGGTTTGAATTTAAGACATTATGCTGTCAATATTGTTATGGCATGGGTCACATAAATCCTTAAAAATCCATAAAAGTCTCCATGGCATTTCAAATAGGATAATATTTCAAATGTGCTGTTTGATATTCCTATTTTTTAACATGATTTGAACCGGCCTGGTAAATATGATTCCCTTTGTGTATTTCCCCATGAAATTGTTTGTCTCAAGATGCTATGTCCAATATTTTACAAACTCACAACAGACCCAGACTTGATCCTAAAATAGATATAGAATTGTAAAAATATATAAACTAAACTACAACTAAAACTACTAAAATTGTAAAAAAAATATATATATTATAAGCAGTTCTCCGCTTTGCAAAAATATAAAGCCACCATGCGAGTGTCAGTCAAAACGAACAAATGCTTAATGAAAAAGAATAAACAATTTATTGTTAAGTTATGTCACAAATATATTCATAATATAAATGAGGATATTCTTCAAATATATACAATATTTTACAGTACACATATCCCTTCCGAAGGGAATCATTCCAACAACAGACAGTGTTGTTATAAAAACAAATGCTGTGGTTCTCCAAAGAGCATTACGCATTGATACGAAAGTGTTTGTTTTTTTGCAGTGTGACAGCAGACCACTGATGAAATCCTAAAATAAGTTTGTTGGGGCAACATGTCATGCTGAGCGGAGTCCCACTTACTCATAGAAGCTGGTTTAATAGCCCTTCTACCTGACGGTATGATGGGGCTATCTTTCACACGTTGTGGCTCAGAGACTGTCCATACTTTACTGTCCACACTTCACCTACTGCAATGTTGTTCACTTCTGCACCGCAAAAATGTCCACCTTAAAGTCATTTGGTCTCACTCTCAGTTTACTTTCTGAGATAAGATATCTATTGATTGGCATTATAATTAAGTAAACTGACAAAAAACAGATTTAAGACTCAAGATTAAGTGACTAATAAAGTTGGATTATTTTTGCAGTGTGTGAACTTACTGGCGAGGTCAAGAGAAGTGGATAAACGTCAAGCTCCTCAGAAGGGGGTCAGTTTGGAGGTCTTGGCCCCCTGACAGGACTTGACACTGAGCTCACCGCCAGGATGCCTCTTTATTTAGTAAAAGTCACCTGTCCTCGGGCCCCTCTTCTTGCTCGGAGCCCTCAGAAAGTAGTCTAAAACCCCCTTTTGTCGCACTGCACTTTCCCCTTGTCCTTCATCCATGTCAAGCGAGGTGGTACATACTGTATCCGACGTGCGCGGCGTACAGTCCCATGGGGGAAACCGGCAGCGAGTGCCTGTGGAACGGGTGCGAGCCATAGGACGCGGGGTGCGCACCGAGAGGAAAGGAAATCCCGAAAGCTGGAGGCAGCATAGGTTTAGCTGCCATTTTCAATTTTTCAAGTTCTGCCTCCTGCAGCCGCTTGGCTTTGGCCCTCCTGTTCTGAAACCAGATTTTCACCTGTGTTTCCGTCAGGTTAAGGGAGCTGGAGAACTCTGCGCGCTCGGCGATGGAAAGGTACTGCTTCTGCCGGAACTTCCTCTCCAGAGCCAGCAGCTGGGACGTGGTGAAGGGGGTCCGGGGCTTTCTGTTCGTCTTGTGTTTACGCAGGGGACACGCAGGAGGACTCAGCCTTCCTGTGAATAGACATAACAAAATTAAAATCATGAACATTTAGCACCATGGATTGCAATACGCAAAGGCAAATATATTAAGTTATCACATGTAAAGCATGCATTTATTAGCACAACCCTAAACATATTGAATATAGATAGCCTACTAACTATATATAGGCCGTGCACTGACAACAAACTTACGTGGAGGCGTGGGAGAAAAACGGGGACTCTGTAGCCATGAATTTCTCTCGTTACTGTCCGGGCTCTCGGGTTTTATCAACACGTCGTCAGACATGTTCATGATGTCGCCCACCGAAAACGGGGAGCTCATGGTAAAGCAGGAGTATCCAGACTACCGAACGAGCCCATCCTAATGCCCTTCCCCAGCGCATGGGACGTCCCGGGAACGGACAGGGCATCCGGTGATACCACCTCTCTGCTGGGTTTCCTATCGGCCATCAACGCCTCGACGCTGAAGGGTAAAATAGCAACTTTGGGCTTCACGGGCTCCTCCGCGGGACTCAGGCTGGTCTGCATCTCGACCCGGCTGACGAGCACTGAGCGGGGGGGAAGCTCTTCGGTTTTCAAAGCAGCGGTTAAAGCTGACATGGCGATCGATGGGGCCATACAGGTCCGAATGGCACTAGTTGACTCTCTTGGGTACAGTGCAAAGAGTTAAGCAAAGTTACTGCGCTGCGCCCTATGGTGACGGTATCCTCATGTTTATGTGACCAAATTGGAGTGCAGGGATATAATAAGGCAGGCGTGGAGAGAGAGGCGGCCAATCAGGGGCGAGATGGGCTGGACCTGGACTTAAAAAAAAAAAAAAAGAATCACAGTGGGGAAGTTAACAATAGTCATAGAAAAAAAAACTTCAGATGAACATAAACACAACCCACTCTTAATGGGCCATGGTTTCATTAAGACTAAATCCCACAAAATGATGCATACCCTATAATTATCCTCCCATTAAGTTATTGACATTTTATAAAAGCAGTAGGCATTTCTATTCTTATTTCTGCTCTTTTATAACTTTTCTTTCCTAAACATTTTGACATGCTTTATTCACATGATGACTGCTTTTGGCCATGTGTTAAATCTGGCTGGAGTGAGTCTTGAATGTTGCACAACAGTTTACTGCTGCCTCTTTATGTGATGAACCTCTTGCAGCTCGCTGTTTATTGATGGCTGCGGGGCTCTAATCAGATTGAAACACACAGGCCTTCGCAGTCATTTAGGGGTAATTATCGGGCTTGGGGGAGGGATCAGTAGGATTTTTCCCCTTTGACTACATCCATTAAAGTCAAAAATGATGTGGAGTCGCGGGGGCAAGGGGGAGGAGGCACCGTGGAGCCAGGGAGAGATCTAACCCAGGACTGTCATTGATTTACCTGGGTATGCTATTTACCTCCCCATTACGCACAGTCCTTAAAAAGAGGGGATTTTTGTTGTTGTTGTATTCATTGCAGAAAATAGTAGGCTAATCTGGATATATGGGCAAGGTGAACTATGGTACATTTTGAATTCATACCAAAACAATATTCTCATTTAAATTATTTGAAATGCCTGAATATTGTTCACCTTTTTTGCTGTGAAGTCAGTTCTCATGAAAGCGTCTGCGTCGCTAATTGCCAAGCATAAACAATCTGTCACGATTTGTCAGTCTCCCTAATGGGCAGACAAGTTATGTTGTTTTTAGGCGCCAGCAGCGCTCGGATCAAAGCGCCCGGCTTTAGGGAGACTATTGAAGGAGTTGAACCCGCACCGAGAGCGCAGCACCGCCTCCTCCGCTGCCCGCCCTAGCCCAGGACACTGAGCCATTCAGCCTGAAAAATTAGCTTTTTCCCAGCCGATCGCACGCCATTTCCATCTATTCAAATGAGCGCTATGGTCGGTGTAAAAGTAAGGCTCTTCTGAAGAAAAGGTCAGCGTCCCTTCACTGAAAAGGATTCCTCGATGTGTTTCCCAACATCTACACACTGGACCACAGATCCCTGTCTGAGGAGGTGTTTTTTGCTTTTTGCGCAGGAGTATGTGAGGCGTTAAATACAGTGGGTGGTTGTGAGACCTCAAACCAATCGTCCTCATAATCTGTCTGTCACTGTGCCATAACGTTACCAGGGAATGAATAAACCCTTTGCAGGACCACAGGGGTACGTGGACCCCAAACCACTGCCTCATAAAGTTTAATCTTACTGTGCTGTTGCCTATAGCATTGAAATCATTAATGTCTTTCCTGGCTTGAACATTGCAATTAACATTTCAAAGTGACACTGTTATTTTACCTGGCACGTATTACCTGCTTTGCATCCATGAGCAATAAAGATGACACGATAAGGTAAATAATTCACTATTTGGAGAGGTTTTTTATTATGGTAATTTGAGAGGAAGTGGAATCAAATACAATTATCTTGTTACTCTTATAAATATAAAATAAAAATGTGACATGTATTAGGATAATAAATCAATACAAGTTATCTCTTTGAAAATACGTCTTCTTGAACAACAGGCATAGAGTGATTTCCGGTTTCCACGTTCATATTTAAATTGCAGCCTCAGGTGTTTCCTAATAGTCGTTTTGCATTTGACAACAGATAACCTTCTTTGTAGAAAAAAAAAACTTAACACAAGTTTTAATTTATCATTTCCTCAGCAGCACATCCTGTGTGTGTGCAGGTAGCAGGGCCTCCACGTGCAGCTGCAGTGTGTTTGGAAACACTTAAAGCCTCTAACCTGGAACGAGTGGCATTGCTCCGAAAAGCTTTGAAGTCACCGGAGTCTCCGGGGCCGCCGCGTCCGTCTGAAGTCCCCTCAGCTCGGGGCTGGAACACTTAACCCGTCCTCCAACACCAACTCGTTAAACGTGTGTGCGTAAACACAAATAGGCACACATGAGACGCATTAACGTGTGCAGTTTGTTAACGTGCAGCAACAACGCGTAGCCTGCTAATTTTTCCTGCTGGTGTGTACTCGTTCAGAAACCCATAAATCATATTGATTCCGAAACACTGCAGATATGTTATAGGGCTACTATTCCCACTGTGTTTCCCTGACTTCTGATTTGATAATATGGACGTTGATGAAAAAATACTTCATGCAATAATGAAATAACATTTGTTTTATTTATGATGTCTGCTTCACACTTCTAACTTTTCTTTACTTGATGATTTATTAACTTGCTCAGAAGTTGATTTTGATGAACCTCTATTTAACCTGTTTGTTATTTTGTCTCCACTTTATTTGTCTTGTGAACAGAGGGACAGTGGTGCTGGAAAACAACGTTGCTGGCAATTAGCATCCCAAACAGTGGCCTTTAAGAAGACTGATGTGCCATGAAGAAGGCGATTACCATACCGTTTTATTTAAATCCCAAGGCAACAAATGAGGGCCGAGCTGAGGTACAAAACAACTGTTAGGCTCATCGGGCCTTTATTTCACTTTATAAACTACTTTGATTCCCAGTCAGGAGGCAGGGACTCTCGCACAAAGGCCCATTGTTGCCTCCTCTCAAAGTTGTCTTAACCCTTTTCATGCAAGGTCTGTCAATTTAGACTGTAAAGACATAAAAGGGAGGGTCGATGTCAAAAGGCATTTTCAGGCAAAAATATTTGCACTTGGTGAGAGTAAACGACTTTCGTGTGGACAATGCACTCACGTGAGTATGAATCCTAAACCCTGGTCATATTTTAAATGTGGTAAAATGTGTGCCAGCTTACAATGTTAGAAGTGAATTTGTTTGTCACATTTTAGAAAGAAAAAAAGTTTAACATTTCAGTGATTTTAGGAAAATGTGAACTTTATGATGCACCTCGGGGAGATGATAGGAAACAGCCTGCAGTCTATCTCGAGGTTTGCATAATTATACATAATGTATCTTATTTCAAAGCAATTAGCGCAATCAGGCGAATCGGAGCACTTTGCTGCCAGTAAGTAACAATGCCTCTCGGTCATTTAAGCTTCAACATGCCATTCACACTCTGGCTCACAGGTCCGCCTGCAGACCAGCTTCAGTCCATTTGGCAGGTGTATGTGTCCCAAGTCCAAAAGTCACCCCCGAACCAGTTTATGTTCCTTTAATCCGAAGACACACAAATAAACCTTGTAATAGGCCTACCTACTATTATAAGTGCCTGTTTAAATATTAAATACTGCATTTTATATTTTAAGAAATACCATTTGCATTTGATAATAAACCTTTCATTGACAATAAAATGTAAGATGATATAACCAAATCATCCAGGTATATGTCACCGATTATGGCATTTAGAAATAATTATCATAGTTTTAATAATCAGAAAATTAAAATTTTTAAATTACATAAGAGTTGTAGCCATGCATATTTAGTAAAACGTTTCAGAATTCCATTTTATTTATTTGTTTCATACAGACTCAACAGTATTTGAAGTTAAAGCAGCTCGTCCCCCTGCAGCCTCGGTGAACAGCATGGAAACAGCAGCAGCTCGGAGAAGAAACAGACTCCACGTGAAGGCTGGCTGGCTGGGTCCCGGACCGGTGATAAATGCATTTAAAGCTTCAACGATTAAACGACTTCATACGGCTTGTAGGAAAAGAAGAGCAGGGAATAGTTTTCGAATTATTAACTCTGTAAGTCAATCAGATCCACCGCTTATAGTGAACTTTATTCGCCATTCATCTCCCTCACCTCTCCCCGGCTGACAGGCAGGATGAATGTGTCCCACGGTGATGATAAAAAAACCTCGTGCGGCTGAGAAAAAAATAAAACGTTGTCGCCAGCCTAGCGGGGGGCCATATTGTTAGTCTTTCAAAAGAATGACTTACCCTGCATCGATTCAAAGTCACTCGGAAATGACGCCTAACGATTTAAGGTTGTTTGAAATAAAACATATGAAACTGTATTCCCTCTGTTAATATTCAAACGACTGTAAGTCAGATAAGAAGAGTGTGTTTTGGTTGAAATCCAAGTGTTTCGGCACATCAGTGGACTGTTGAACAGTTCCGAAACTCGGCTCTGATTGGCTGTTAACCGCAGAATTACTTAAACACACACCTGTGACCGCATCACTCTTAGTTTAATATCAATGCGCTAATTTAAAAACCGCTTTACTGTTATAGGAACTATAATGCTTGTCGACAAATTATAATCAACGTTATTATGTAGTTTAATAATTATAGACTAATGACATTATTAAATGTGCTATAATTTGGTAGGCTATTTATTATTTTCAGTAATGTCTTATACTAATAATTGTTAAATTGTTCTAAAATCACTGGGTTACTTTCCTGACTTTGTGCTGTGTAATTTAAAATCTTCATCTAAATGACAATATATTGAACAAATCTCATAAAACCTGCCTTATCTATTTAATAGACTTGGCAGCATAACTGCACAATTGATGTGCATTTCTTAATAGATTAGTTGCATTTTTTATTACGTTACTTTGTTAGTTTGAAACCACATTTATAAATTAGTTAAGTGATCCATCCACCTCATATTGACTATCCAAATCATTGCTAATCAACACTTATGTTATTATTTTTAGCAGCTACGTTATCATTATATTATTATAAGTGTGTGTTAAAAAAATTATATTTAGCATTAAAATAGAATATAATACTCAAGACGAGGAAGTCGAAATAAGCTTATTTAACAAAAATACTTAAATCACATTATTGGAGTGTTTTTCTGTTGCCTTTAAATGGAACACACACACACACACACACACACAGCTTCAGTCAGATAGCATCACTACCCCTCTCACCCTGACCTCTGCATGACTTTAAAATCCAAATAATTTCATCGTGTGAGCGGCGGTATCAGTGCTCCTGCCTGCCGTTCACTCCTCTGTAAAACTTAGATAAAACTGCGCCTTTTAAATTTACAACATTCCAGCGTTCAATCACAGACATCTCAATTACCCGAGGTATTGGTGTGAAATTGAATTATCGCCCCTTTATTTCTTCCACGCCATTAAACAGGAAGCATACTCAAATGGTTTGCAAATCACTGGCCTGGGTAATATGATATAGGCCATCTAAATGGACTGATTAACAAATGACAAATCATGGGATTTATTTTGATAAGTCAATTATTTTGGCTTTTCAAAAGCCAAGTGCGCTTGTTGATTAGAAACGAAATAGAGTCTTTAATGAAATGCTTAATAAGCGAATAACAAGCAATAGTTTGGGCAACAAATCATTCCCATAATTGAGTATGTGGGAATTCAAAGGGAAGTTTAATGAGGAAGTAAATGATGTGGAGCGTCAAAACGCTGTCACCCATATTTCCCAGCGCTCAAAACAAATTGCAGGAATAATGAAAACATGCTCAGTCTTATTTTAGAGCAGAAATACTGCTGCAACACTATTAAGAAACAGAAACAAGTATTGTCACAGCAGTTTCTTAATATTATTAATGTTGTTGTTGTATTTTCCTTTAAAAGCTTGCTGTTAAATACTATATTCTACAAATCGCTAGATTTTGCATTTTTTCCAACTATTTTCTTCATTTTGAATATATTGAATTCCTAAATGTGATAATTGTAATGCTGCAATAGAAAATATAGATAACAGGACCTGCATTGATTAAACCAGGTATCCCTTTTAAGCATTATATCATTATACAGTTTTTAATTTAATATCCAATAATTACACGTTTTTATGATTAAATACATAATATGTTCCCTGAGGTAAACACTATATTTTACAATCTCCAATAGATACACTTGGAAAACAAAAATAATTTCCTATTTTGATCAAGATAGGCAAGAATAAATAACTGGCAATAATTGTGTTGGAAATTATCTCTGTGGGAACTGACATCAGATTACAAAAGGTTTTGAAATGCAATCATACGGATTTATACAGTGGTGTGTGGGTTCAGCCATTTTAAAATATCACTGCAAAATATCTGCCTTGCCCTTCCAGTGACACCATGTACATAAACCATCCTTCACAAAAACCTTAAGCCCATCATTTCGGGCTGTTCCCTCCCGCTTTAGATCTGGCCAAAGAAAAGCAAAGCAAAACAACAAAGGGGGGGTCAGAATCAGGGGGTTTGTCTGGGAAGTTGCTCAGTGGACGGCGGGCCGCGGCGTGCCCTGTCCTTCAGATCACAGCGTAGCAGACTTGGCTCCATCCTAATCTCACAAGTCTCAACAGTCTGCAACTCAAGTTTATCCAGAGGGGGTTGAGCCTCTCGTATAGCCCCCCATCACCATCCCATGTAGCCCGCCCCTGTCCTCCGCCTGCCTCCACCCAGAGGAACACTCTGTCAGTGACCCTTTGCTGACTCCAGCTGCATAATCCTTTAAATGTGGGCAAAGCCTGAAATGATGAGGAGTTGGGCTTTTTTTATTCAGGTGATGTCCTTTTCTCTCTCTCCTTGTTTCCCTGTGGCCAGCAGGATCAGCCTAAAGACAACAGGAGATCCTCATGGTGTAATGGGCCGGGCGGAGAACCCCACATGGAGCAGACTGCAGCATGAATGCAGGAGGATTTGTGCCACATCCAGCCATGCAGGTCACCACTGTAGGGTACATCCTCTCTGTTTGTTGTGAGATTTATTCAAAAGGGCCGGAGGTTTAACAAAGCAGAAGTTTTATTGACCTTTTGTCAGTGTCACAAAGTCATTGACACATTTTGGTGTTATATCAAAGTGAGGGATCTACTTTGGGTAAATTGAATTAAAGGAATATTCAAATGGTTTATTCAATCTCATCTAGAAGTTCAAGTTCAGCCCAATTAAACTATACCACACTGAATGTTGAATAAGAGTAATTTACAGCATGGCCCTGTTCCGTAACAGTAAAAAAACACACCTGAGCTAACTGTCCTTGTGTTAAATCGACCAAATACATCAGTTTTTGATCAGGCTAAAGTTGCATTGTGTTGCCTGTAGTTTGGCAGCATGGCCTGGCATTATGCTGTTTTTATTCAGAGGTCAGGGTAAAAAAGGGTTTTTAAAAAGAGGCATTTATTTCTTAAGGTCATCTTATGATTATCACATTTGTCACTGACGTCATAGCATGTCACTTTATAACCATTTGCCAATTTAAGGGTGTTGTCACATACACACCAGAGATGGCCCTACAGTCTCCTCAAACAGTGAGCTCACTCGGGCAACAGCACTTGTACCCACCTCCTCCCACAACCCCACCTCTCTCCTATGGGAGAGATATTTAATTTAATTAAGGCCTGTCAGCGCTATTGATTTTGGCACTTTCAATTATGGCCCAGCCGTTTATGGGCTCCAAGGGCTGTGGATCTACTGAGCTGTGATGAGGGGGGCCCTATCAGCGCGGGACCACATGGACGAGGAGCCTCTCTGTCTTCCTTATGGCCCTGCGCTGTCTGCAGGAGACACTGACGTATGGCTGCTGCCTCTGTCCTACTCCCCTCCTGCTACCCATAATTAATCCCTCATTAGACAGGTCTTTATTGTTTAATTTGTGCCGTTCGTAATCAAATTGGGCAGATTAATTGCTACAGAATTTAGAAACGGGGGTGAAAAATAACCCTTTTAATTGCCTTCAGGTTTTATGTTGCCCTGTGCTCTTTAGTGAGCCATCACCAGACACAGTGAAATATCTCACACACTCAAGAAATCAGTTTTTGAGTGATGAACCGTTATTGGGGTGTGCTCTTTTTAGAGAGCACGGCTGCTTAGCAGAAGCTCAATAAAATGTTTCTCGGAGATATATTTTCCCTTGCAGTCCTAATTGCAAAAGTCAACCTTACAAATTCTTGTGTTTATTTATGGTCATGCCCTTTTGCTTGTGTTCTGTTTGTAATGTTGGCTGGTCATTGTTGTGTGTGTGTGCATGTGTGTGTTTGTAGAAAGTGAAGTTAAATGTTTCAAGGAGCTGGGCATGAGGGATAAAGTATTGAATACAATATTAATTAACAGCTTTATATAATATGAAACCAATTTTAATATGAACACTTTCTCTTTTGGTTTAGGGAGAATGTGGTGTTATTCACATTGTCTTCAGAGCAGTGGATAAAAGTGATTTGGATGAATAGTCTTAGGTGTGCTAATAAAACAGTAAAAAGCTATTTGTTTGACACATTTTTACAGCATATATTTAAGTGGTGACTAAAACACCAGTAGCTGCTAACACTTAATAAAAGTAATACTTTTGTACGCTTTGCACAGGCACCTTGTAAATTCAGTTCTAAGCCAGATTTAAGTGAAAACAGAAATGAATATTACAGTCACTTTGAATGGGTTACAGTTCACAGCGGTGACTGAAAAAGTAGAGGTAACCCTTTGTTCTGTCTGTGCTGAACATATCAACTGTTTCACTGCAAAGGGACTTCTGACAATTTAGAGCTGCACTGAATCTGAAAAACAATTTCAAGTCAATAAGTAAATGGATTTATTTTATTTTTAAAATAAAGTGATGATTTGAGGCAAAAATGTATAATATAAACAGTACTTTTAAATAAGGTAAAAGTAAGAGTTATCTTTTAGTTGTTTTAATTGCCTCAAGCGTTCATGATCTTAAATTAATAATTGAAACTACTACTGCTCATTGTAAGCTGACAGCAAAGCTGTTTTTAGAAATCTGTTGGATTTAGAAAATGTTAAGAATCGCTTAAACTTTTTAGTGCAGCAAAGAAATGCAATTTTAATTCATATACAAGATACCTGTAAACCAGGTTTTGCAAACTGTTCTATGTGTTTTTGAGTGGCTGGGTGTGTATGCAACGCGTCATGTTTCAATGACATCATTTAATGAGAGCATTGATGTCAAAAGTCGGGTAATTGCGTCGGCTGTCGTGTTACCATACACCTTGGCAATTATAGCGTCACTTAACGATTATGGTTCATTATCTCTCTGAGAGGCCGGCAGTCCAAACAATGGAGTCGCACAAACCTATATGCTAATTGCTAGCAGACACATCTCGATGTGTGGAACCAGCTGAGGAGGTATATATTTAGCTTCTGTTGAGTGTATGGGAATTATGAGGGTGAGTTACGCAAATATGATTACTACATTTCACTTGATGGACAGATGAGCATAGTGGGAAGAACAAGTGTGCTATTTAGTGTTGGATAGCTGTAGCGTAGGAGGACGGGATTGGATGGTTTAGTGGAAAATACCAAGAGCCACTTGAATGGTGGAATTAAGGGTAATTCAGAAAGGCTATCGACTCCAATGCGGAACGCTTTTTGAGATAAAAAGTTGAAGAAAACTTGGCTTTTCCTTGAATTATTAAACCCAGACGGGAACAAGTGATCTACTCACAATGGAATCTCTTTGGCGTGATATGATTTATTAACTCCTGTACTCCTTCCATATACGTAGACGAAATTTCCCCGTGAACAGCTAGCACTGTCCACCATTTTGTGCCCTCACTAACCCCTTTGCCCTCTCTGCTCCACGTGAGACCTTATAAGGCAGTGTGGATTCCTCAGGCTTGCATGCTTCATATTATCTTCACATCCCCCTTATTCAATATCTCTGATGATTATCTTTGTTGAAGTTTAGGGCCATGACCAGGAGCCTGGGCCCTTTTATGCACAACTTGATCTCGGTTTATGTTTTCTGTGTCACAGTGTAACAATTGTGTAATTAGTTTGGTTTCCAACAGATGGTGGTTCACTGTTACTGCGAACCATTACAAACTCTGAAGTGATTGTTTGGAGACATGCAGATTTAGTTACAATTTATTTCAGGCATGCTTTCAGAGTTATGATTACTCCCACCAGGTGATGACAATCAAACTTGGCATCAAGGACTTTCTTTTATATAACCATACTTCATTTAGTCTAACGTCATGCCATTCAGCTCACTTGGCCTGACGTTGTTTTTAGTTAATAGTCGTTTGGCGAGTACCAAGTGGCAAAGACCCAGAACATTTCAGGCATGATTTAATTTGAGCTTGTCTTGCTAATCCAGTCATATATCAATCAACAGCATTTTCCTCAATGAGTCACAATGAACAGTCTTCATTTTGCCAGCTTCATATTTATAATCCTGCAAAACTCTTTGCTGGTTTATTTGTTTTAAATCCTGGTTACTGGTTTTGGTGTAATACTACAGCTCCCAGAATTCTCAGGGCAGAAACATTCAGAGCTGCAACAGAAGAGCAACTGGTGCATTTGTTTCTATTGCAACGAAACAAACTAACATTGTGTTAAAAGTTATTCAATAATCTGCCTTTATTCCTCATGCCATACCAATCTTGGTCTGATTCCAGGCTGTGCAGAGCTGCAGTAGTTTTAGATGTAAGAACAGGAGATAATTAGTGTAGAATTTACTTTGCAAAGAAGTTAGGAATATTTAAGTTGTTTTAATGTTTGTAGATGTATTGTTGAGAGAGATGGCTGTCAGTTAACATTAATGACAAACCCAGTCCATTTCCTTTTTGACTGCTTCTCAATGTAGCTACAACATGGTTCTCCAGTTGAAGACTTTTATAGTGAACATACCACACTGCAGCTTGCATTTAAATACACTTTAAAAAGCTCTGATACAGATGAAGGAGAGAGATCCGTGAACAGAGAGGCTGATATCAGTAGGATAAAAGTAAAACAAATTGCAGGATTAAATCAAATCAATGAAAACTTATATGGAAAAATGCTGATCACAAATTGTTCCAAGAATCTTAAGGACTATAACTTCAATTTCCAATTCCATAACACACACACAATTGTGTAATGTATATGTGGAGACTCATTATGAGCGGGGATAACAGAGATAATTATCGTAGCGTCAGGCCGCAGTGCGAGGCGCGCTCCTCGCTGTGTGGTGGAGCCACAGAGGCTGCACAAACATCTCCTCAGAGGCCCCGCTCCTTGTTTAATGAAACATCGCAGGGGCCTGGCGAATGCACACAGAGAGGCACAGCACAATCTGACGGACAGTGTCACCGGGGCCACGCCAATTATGTTTTCAGCAAAAAGCCCCTCAACCCCTCTACCCCTTTCATCTGTGCCCCATGTCCCACACCTCCTCCCCCCAGCCCAGACATAGAATAACAGGACAGAGATATGATTACTAATCTGCCCCCCAAAAGCCAAACACTCAAAATGTTGGGATTTGTTTGTTCAGTCATCAAGAAGTGTTTCAAACTGAAGTGTGGGTCTGCAGGGATGATGGTGTAATGAGAGTTTGCTGCTTCAGATGTTTGTTTTTGCTCTGATTGGGTTGCGTGAGGCTTGATGCGTCTCAGAGTGCTCGATGCTCTCATTTTGGGTGTAGCAATCTATTTTTAATAGCAGCAATTTGTTGCGTTTTCCAGGATTGGTGTCATGGGCTGTAAACTAGTTCTTGACAAGGGTAATGTTATACAGTAATCATGTTTTCAGATTTAGTGGCTTGGTAATGTGCTGCATGTCATTTCTACTGTTTCGTAGAATTCGCTGCGGGAGCTTCTGAACATCCTTCTTCCACCTTGAGAGTCTCCGCTCACAGCCACAGACGATAACTTCTCGCTCTCCCTGCTTCTGATTTTCTCCATTCAGGTGCTTCAGCTGCTCCTTCCACATGGATGAGGATGTGATTAAGTACTCCTCTTATGGATCCTTTCAATTCGCCGGCAAAGGTATTACATCCACCTGACAAGAAAGGAGTGGTATTTAATTTGTCAAACCCTGCAATTGTATGGAAGCAAGACAGCACATGTGTAACTGAACAGAGAGCAAGAGACAGGGGAATAGAAGAGAAAGCAGGTACAGAGAGGCTGTTGGAGGTGATTTAGCTTCTGGCTTTAATGTAAATATGATCAGAAGAATGGGAAGCAGCTGTTATTGTCTAACAGAATAAGATCCTTCTCTCTGTCAGTTAGACCTCCACATTCATGAAATCTGAGCCCTGTATTTATGGGATACTTTCAGTTGAACAAAAAGGGCCTGGAAAGCTTAATTATGTATTTTATTCTTTATTATATTGATGTATAACCATCCATACTATCAAATATTTAAAAGAAAATTAAAACTTTATTTTAATTCAAAACATTGCAACAATTTATTTAAATGTTGTCATATTTTGGAGCAAGTGGGCCTTCCCTTTCAGTCTTTATCTCTCGTGCAATGCCATATAACCAACAATGATGATTAAACCTACATTTATACAAAAGGGGCCTGTAAATGAGCAGCAAAAGGCCCTCAGAGAGAGACGTGGTCCTCACTTGGAAACAGGATTAGCGAGCCCATGACACTAAATGACACGATTACGGGCGGTGTCAGTTTTTCTTTACAGTTTCAAGAGCTCCCACTTCTCCCTTCCGGGCGAGCAACCTGAGCGAGATCAACCTCAGCCTCTCATGAACCCTTCAGGCGTGGCTTTTCCTCGGGCTATTCGAGGCTGACACAGGGGCCTCTTCCACTCGGCCACCCCCTGCAGCGCACAGCTCATTGGGCATAAGAAACACAATTAAATTCAGCTAAAGCACGACCGCTTACTGCTCGGCTGTAGCTTAATAGGCTTAAGAGGGGAAAAATAAATCTAATTGCGTGTTATTGGTCTGAAGTTAATCCCCCGTGGCTTGACACTAGACTGAGTTTTGGCGGGTGTGTGAGCCGTGCTCCGTGGATCTGGAGCAGCTCAAGTTTGACTCGATGTGAAGAATTTTGGCGGTAACAAAGCCGAGGGGCTGCACTTGACTCTTGACAGGAGCTGAAAACCACTAAAAAGCTTCTTAAGTGGCCCGTAAGTCTTATCAAGTGCACACTCTTGTATGGAGAGAGCGGCCTGTGTAGGTCCGCACACCAGTGAAATGCTGATGTCAGGACCACAGTGCAGAGTGATATAATGTTTCACTTTCTTCATTTGGGGTGAGGGGATTATGAAAGCTTGACAAGGTTCCAGTGACTGCAGGCGTGGGAGGTAGGAGGCAGCTTTATGAATTAATTGTTTCATTACACACTTTTAAGACATATTATATTGGATTAATATGCAATTACTCTGTCCGCCAGTGACACCTGATCTGATTTCTAAAGGCTACGCTAAACGAACCAAAGCGATATAAAACACTTAACTTGCTGTTTGGTTTCTGAAATGGTTTCCAGTCCTGAAGCAAATCCTGTGAACAGATTGCATTTTCCTCCAGTCCCGCCATAATTGGACCCTCACTTTTGCCCTTTTGTACATATTATTAAGTTGTTAAAACTATCAACTCAGAGGTTTCGCTTTTAACCGCACAGCCACACGCATTGTTAATCCTTTCTCTGTTATTTCAACTCAACAAGATTTGGCCTCTTTCAAGGTTTTTCTCTAAGTGTACAATACCTTTCAGCTGTGCGTATGGTCATGGATGTGCAAAGATGGCTAAATAGCTCAGGGTGTAAATAGGACCCAGACGATTGAGCTCCAAAGTGGATGGAAACAGTTTCCTAACTTATTTACTTTGGAAAAATCAGGAAAACCACGTATTTACTTCCAAGCCTGTCTTCTTCTGAAGAAATAAGTCTGCCTTTAATTTAGTAAGCACTTCAACAACTCACTTCTCACAATGAGTACTAATAGGTCTCCCTTGGTCAGCGGCCCTGCTGCGGCATGTGAGATATGCAGCATTGTGACGGCCTCTTTGCTGCTAGCATACGACACAGAGACAAGTCATTTAAACCTCAGACGACGCTGGATTTGGCTCTTTGCACGAAAAAAATGTTTCCACCCCGCTGCTTAGACACCAAAGCAGCCTGCCGAAACTCCAACCAGGCCTAAGGGTATCTAACCAATGGTGGGAAGGAAAGACCAAATGGTTGTTTGTGGTCACGCACAATCCTGTTGTGTAAGTAAAGACATTACATTATCTTATTAGGGCCTGTAAGAAATCTCCTATGTTTCTCTAAATTGTTAATGTGAGAAAAGTGAACACAGCAGCAAACAAAACAATTGTTTTAATCTAGCATAGAAGCCACTTATGCCACATGGACTGCCTTGGAGAAATGGAACAAATATTATAGTGATAAGTATCCATTGCTTATTCAATACTGAACAACAAACTCTGATACATATTGATAGTAGAAAATCATCAACTTCCCATTGACTTCTCTCATTCCTATTTGCAGCGACTTAGTTTCAGATTGTGTTTACCTGGTAACACAAGCCAAATGTACGTATACTATGACGCGACTTCGATTCCTGTTTAATTTGTAACTCGCCCTAAACAAAAACTATTCAGCAACAGATTAATTACAATTCTATAAAAAATCCTTTATAATAAGTGCAAAGTGGCACATTTTTCAAACTGTATTCATATGATTATACCACATTGCAATTTCACATTTACTTTCATTCATATATTTCAATAGCACATGATCATTCAAAATGGTTTGGTGATATCAAATCCAGATTTCTGCAGAGGCACAGGCAGCTTGTGTAACGTTTAACAACCAGAAAATGGGCAATACATCTGAAGATTAATCCAACTCCTCTAACAGACATCACAGATGGAGCAGTTAGTGCTTATCTTGTTGAATGGGAGTTGGCAGTCGATAATTAGCACACTCAGTCATGTTGTTTTAAAGGAAAGAATCTCCTTGGAAGTATTGTCGAGTCTTTGATCACAGCCCGATCACCTGTCCACTTATCTGCACTGTTTTACACGAGGCCTCTGTTTAGTGTTCAGATAGTGTCTTTGTTTGCCGAGTGGCTTCTTCCTTTGTGTGGCCAAGCATGGAGCAGATGAGCCTTGAAGAGAGAGAGAGTGGCTGGACTTCTGTAGTGAATGCGCCCAACACTCAGTGAAACCTGAACAGTGCATCGGGATTTTCCCTAACACTGATAAAACACAGATTTAGTGCCGCTCATAAAACACAAGGCAAATTGTGCGCTTCTAGCTATCTACTTCAGGGCCCTGTAATAGGGTCCACTAAATTTCCATTTGAAATACCACTGCCAAGTGAGGCGGATTTTTCTCTCTGTGGGTGGGTGGGAGTTTTGATCTTTATTATTCTACCTAAAAGTGAAAACAACCCTGACTTTTTTCAATTATTTTTAAGATTTTTTGTCACAGATTTATGGAAAGAAATACACTTATAACACATATTGTCTTGTAATCTTTACATTTTAGTTAGGCGATAAGACGAATGTTTTGAATACTTCCATATTATCTGTGTTTCAAGTAATGGTACATATAAAGGCTTAAAGAGGAAAAGTATACACATTCAAGACCAAAATCTGCAAGCTAAGGGGTAATATAAGTGTTATCATTGGATTAGCTGGTTCATGAGCCTCCTTTCCGCTCCCATGGGTCTGGAAGAAAAGTCCTTTCACACGCAATTGAACCCAAAGTTCATATCCTAACGCATCGCACCAATTATCTCAATATCCGGTTATATGGAGCTTTTAAACTTGAGGAGTATGGCTTACAGAGTCCAAACTATTAATTCATTTCTTTCTTATTACCCACCTCAGATGTCCATTGCTACAGTTTACATTGGATAAATAAAGTAATAAAAGGCTTATTTTCCATCGCTCTCTCAGGGTTTGATTATTGTCAGTTATTCATTATACATACTATAAAATACAGGTAAGATAGATTTCTATTTAAAAAATAATAATATGACCTGCAGTTATATTTTATTTTTACCTGACAACAACATAGTTCTCATTGACATCTGATTCAGCGTACACTAACACCATCATTTCTTAACCACAGTGCTACAGTAGCTCAGCAGTGATGGTGTGGAAACAAATGTGGCAACAGATTCAGCCCGGGGCTCAATTTATGGCTCACTGAAAGTACGGAGAGAAAAGACAGCTGCACTTCCTGCAATTCCATGTAAAGCCTCAAACTAAGTTAATTATGATAATTACAACTTTCATCAGCTCACCGCCACACAACTTGGATTTCCTTGCTTTTCCCCTCTCCTGTTTCACAAGAAAAAGAAGGAAACAAGAATATTATTACGAATAGTCAAGCGAGTAACTGCAGCCACGTTTTTTGAACAATAATGGTTACAGCGCTTTTTCTTGACCCTTGAAAATGGCCTGCTGTAAAAAGTAAAGTGAAGGAGGAAGGAGGAAAATGTCAGCAGGGAGTTTAACATGCACTCGTACATGTGAATATATCAGTTTATATATTAGTCTTTTATGTGAGGAACGACAGAGCTGAGGGGAAAGAGAGTGGAGCTGAGTGAGAGAGAGCAGGAACCTCCTCTGGTATCTAAATGATTACAATGAGTCCCTTTCAAGCCGTAGCGCCCATTGCTGTGACTTGATATGATTTTTATCAGATGCTGAAATGCTACATTACCAAGTGGGCAGTAAATTATGTCTAAACCAATTACAGTGAGACCCTGTGCGGCCCAACGGGCACGGAGGGCTAAGTGGGAGGGGAAGAAGGAGGATGGAGGAGGGGGGAGGCAGGAATGGGAGAAGGATATGATAGGGTGGGTTTTGGGGGGTGAGGGGGAATGGCTGGAGTTTGTCTTGATTAGTGGAGTCTGGGGACGCATGAGAGTCTGGCGATAAGGCCACTTGCAGGGAGTGTGTGTGTGTGTGTGTGTGTGTGTGTGTGTGTGTGTGTGTGTGTGTGTAAGAATTGCAGACGAAATGCACATAAACAAAGGTTAGCATGCGCGTCTATGTTTCCTTGTATGTGTGTGGATAGGCGTAGATTTATATGTGCATTTGAGGAAGGTGTGTGTCTGTCAAAGGTCAGAGAAATCAAAGCAGAGACTCATGGGAAAATGTGTTTCAAAGCTGCCCCCAATAGAGCAATAAATTAGCCTCGGTTACATAAACCGTAACTGCTGAATTGGTTTCATATATCTAGCCAGCAAATCAGTTTATATTCCTTTTTTTATCGTCAATAAAACATCTGAAGTATATCAACAGAAATGGCTGCGTTACCACAGTCCTGAGACGCTTAAAACAGACTTATTGTTCTACAGAGTTATTGTTACAGTCAGTAGCGCAAGACAGAAGTTAATAACGTGTTTCCTAAGACTGCCATGGGAAATTATTTCAAAACGATGATTTTAACTTCGTTAGAAAATGGTAAATACTGTGCAATTGCTGCAGTATCATAGTTTATATTTCCACACTATGGATAGAAGTTGAATTTCAGTTTGACTTAGTAATGCCTCTCATCTTTGAGTAGAAAAGTGTGTGTGTGTGTGTGTGTGTGTGTGTGTGTGTGTGTGTGTGTGTGTGTGTGTGTGTGTGTGTGTGTGTGTGTGTGTGTGTGTGTGTGTGTGTGTGTGTGTGGGTGGGTGTGTGTGTGTGTCTTATCCTGTCCATCTGGCCTAATTTGTTTATTCCGATGCTTTTCATAAACACCATTAGAGGGCAAATAGGTGATCATAAACTGGAATGGCTCTCCCTCCCATTAGCTCAGACAATTAAGATAAAGTGAGGAGATTCAGCGGAACATCTTTATTGGCCTGCGCCGCTTTGAAGACTAATGGAATAAGTTTCCCTTGTCTCTTTTGTGCAGCTTATTCTGCAGAGCTGTGCAATGTGGCTCACTGATTTATTCTTTGGGTTCTGTCGTCTTGCAGAGAACAATCAAAATCTATTTTAGTGCAAAGACAAATGGCGACTATAAAAGCAAGATCAATGCAAGTGCTGAAGTTATAATGAGCAATATATAATAATCAGAAACCTCGAAATCCACTCCAGCGGCATCAATGCTAAGGTATTTGACGCCAATGTGATACATTTCACCCTTCATGATCTTATCCCTCTTTATACATTTTGTATTTGTGCACGTCTTTTATTCGATTTATTGTAGTGGCCTGTCATGGTTGATTACATGTTCTACATTATGATGAAGTCCAGTTTCCAGTTGAACCTTTAACTGCAGAGTAAATTGATATGAACAAAAAATAAATTACTTTGTTGTCTAAAACCACCTGAGCTTTAAAGAGAAGAAAAAACCTTTCCTACCACATCCAACATTTGCCATTTTTTCTATTTTTGTGTTCATTTTCATTGTTAAAAAGCAGGGATTTAAAACTGAAATGAAAATCCCCTTTCTTTCTAATGTTTACTCTGCCTTTTCCCATATCCGCTCCCGCTCCCTCTACAGCCTCCCACCCCTATTCACCATATTCCCGGATGTGAGCGGCTTGGAGCCAGCGATAGACTGCAGATGAAAGGGGAGAAAGAAGGGGGAAGATGGTAATGAAGCGGAGGGAAGAGACAAGAGGTCCCTGCGGGGACTCTGATGCCTCCAGGGACTTGTTTCGCTGTCAGATCACGCTGGCCCCCACGTCCACAGCTCCCTGCGGACAAGATGTGTCGGAGGATGTTCTGGGTCAGCCATGGGAAGAGATCATGTCTGAGCAGATATCAACTTTCTGCCAAATTACCTTTTGATATTGGGTAGTGTAAATAAACTTGAACCAAGGACTAGAAACTAGTCTAGATAGTTGATCTCGTCTGAATCTAAGTTAAATCTGGATGTCTCCAATGTGAACGTGCAGTCTTTGCAACAGGACAAAAAGCAGATAGAAGGTTCATTAATTAGATGAACAATGTCTAGAATACTTCAATACATACTCAAACTTCTTATGTCTTTTAAACAGTGTTAGCCTGACGGTTCTGTGAGTGGCAGGCGGCACCATGCTACGTCATCCTGTGTGTAGCTCTGCTTTTCCTCAACAATTTACCACTTTAAAAGGCCCAACGGCCAATCTGCAGACAATCGTCCCCTGTAACACTATCTGGGCCCTGCTGATAAAATGCAGATGTGGCTCCTCTCAATGTGAATTTGTGACCCATTAAGTGGAGCCCCTCCTCTTTCCTCACCACTCCATCCCTCCTCTTGGCACAGACTCCAGACCGCCTTTTCACATGCATTCCCCAAAAGCAGGTATGTGGATAGTATCAGGCTAACGAGTCACAATGGCGAATTTGTTCAACAAGGAGCACCGCATTACTTAAATCCAAGCGTGGCTCTCCCTCTCTTTGAGATCTGTGGACTAGATTGGCACGGTCTCCCTAGCGTCTCGTTTAGTGACGGACAAAAGGTGAATTCAAGCGCTCCCTTTGAGGTTCACGAGACCTGACTCTCGTCTATTGATGTCA
Organism: Dissostichus eleginoides; assembly: GCA_031216635.1. NCBI lineage: Eukaryota > Metazoa > Chordata > Actinopteri > Perciformes > Nototheniidae > Dissostichus > Dissostichus eleginoides. Next base: position 14,136,317 of record CM062265.1, read on the forward strand.
AGTCTCCCCTCAGTCTCCCAAAATGTCTCCATTGGTTGGCCAAGGCTGCTGTGTTTCAGGCAAGCCTGGTAAAAGTTTGGTTGTACTTCAGTTATAGGAACAATGAAAATAACTAATTGAACCACAGTGACACATCCATGTGTACAAAGCTTCCTTGAGTTAATCTAAAGATGTGTTACCATTTTAGTAATTATATGCATGTCATACCTCTTGATTCTTACCAACTTCTTCTTTGTGCTCAATGGCATGTATGCTGCATTTCTTTGTCATGGATGATATAATATTGTAATTGCAGGGTAATTTAGAGCCAACAATAAAACTAGTTTTGCAAGATCATACAATGAACCCTATGTTGTTGCCAAAACTAAAACACCTTACTGGAAATGTGGTTCAGTGCCTCCCATTGACCTAACTGATCCTAATATTGTTGTTGAAAGGACAGAGGACAGGTAAACATGTTTCATAATGTGTTAGGCTTGTAGTCATGGTAGCCATGCCAACTTCTTTTCGATTTAAATCTAGACAATTTGTGGCAATGCTATTGTTTCTGATGCTCAAAACATGGTGCTACAGTATAGCTACTACCTGGGTTTGCAACTGATGAAGCAGGGGTATATATAGCATGGCTGCAAATGAGCAAAGTCTTGTATGTCAATCTCTCTCGCTATGAAAAACGAAATTCAGTTCAATTTAAGAAAATTCATAGCACACGGTACAGTGTATAAGCGCTGGGAACCAGTGGAGGTACAGCTCTCACACTAGAGATGCTATGAGTTTCTCTTTATTTTCACATATAGTAAATTGTATTTCCAGACTTCAATATAATTCCAGTGAATTTTGTTTTGACCACCCTGACCGCTTCTGATCTGAAAACAGCCAAATGACAGTGTCTCAAACTGTTTATACTGACCTCATTGTTCAATTTGTTAAGATCCCCCCTCATCTGTGGCTTGGCCCAGTAGTGCCTCTGGCTATGCTTTTACATACTCTGTGATCTAGCACATTGCACCACTTCACTGTGAATAGAGAGAGTTAAAGTCGAACCCCGGGCTAACAGAGGAGAGCATTATGGATGAGCAGCCTGTGAAAAAGGCCCATTGAAAAAAGGCTTTTGACAGTTTAATTGGTCGAATTAGTCACGATATTCAAATCGCCTCTGTTGACCAGCCAATGACTGAAGTGTGCGCTACTGTAGGCTGGGCCAACCACAGAAGTATGTCCAGATTGCAAACGAGACACATTAGGCTTTCCCTTCCTGCCAGCAAACCCCAGTCCGGTGGCGCAGCACTTTTTGCCAGTGCTGCTCCTTGAAAAAGTTTCATTGCTTCTCTCTGGCTAATGGAAAACATTGAAAACCCCTTTATAATATCTGTCAGCTCCCCCAGTCTCCAACATAAACAGGTGTTCCACCCAAGGCAGTGTATTTACTTATGTCAATGTAGTGCTTACATATACAGACACTCAACACACTTTTAACATTCTCCTCAATGCTCAATTGGCTTCAGTGCTGTGGCCGGCTACACTGTTTCAAAAGGACAAATTAAAGCCATATAATTTGCCTGCTGAAAGACTCGCTCTGTAACACAGGTGTCAGGGCCAAGAGCGGCTAGGCGTTAACTCCCTCCAGCCTCTAGACACACACACACACACACACACACACACACACACACACAGACACACGGACACACACACATGGACACAAACTGTGCCTGCTCACACTAACACGTATGTAGGAAAAAATATCCCAAGCAGTCACTTAAGTCCCCATATCATGGTTAACGTGGTTGTAAAACATGCTGGTCCGCACATGGCTCCAGCTTGTAATAACTGGTGATGACAGCAATATGAGTTTGTGCGTGTGTGTGTGTAGAATAGATGATGTGTGTGATTGTGAAAAATGTATATACACGTGTCGGGGCGAAGAGTAAGATGAAGACTTGGATTGTATGGGATTAGTCGATTTGTAGATGTTCTAAAGAAAATAGTTTGACCATGAATGGAGGATTTTGTAAGATTAGAGGAGCTTATTTGAGAGTAATATGATTATGCAATTTGAATTCACATCTTTTAACTTTAAAAAACAGGTTTTGGGAGGCTGTAGAAACAAGCTATAAACAGTTAGCAAAGATACAGAGTCATTATATGGTGTAATTTTTCTGCCCACCTGATGAATGTTGGTCCTATAATCACTCTCCTATTTTTATTCTTTTTATTTTGTTTCCTGATGGATATATTTGGCTCTTTAGCTGGTAAATGCTCCAGCATGTTAACCGGCTAGTTGCTAAGTCTGTCTTGACTTTGATGCTTGGCAAGTAGTGAAGAATGGGAGTTTAGCAGAACCTTTTATCAAAGCTGCCTGAACCAGAACAGTTAAGTACATAAACAAGAAAAATCACAACAACAATTGGTGGTTTTAGGGGGGCTAAAGTGCTATAACTATTTCTTGGCCAGCATTTCTTGGGCGCAGTTTTCAATATCCCGGTTTGTTACACAGAAGTCAAGCATACCTTTGGGATGGTGGAATTATCTTGAAATCAATGTCAAACAATGTGCTGAGCAGTTAGCAACCGTCACTGAAACCGTAGACACAGTTCAAACTTTTTGGCAGATGGATAAGCTGTTTTTCAAAAGTTGCAAAATGTAACATTTGTAAATGTTTACATTTCTGTTTGTGTCAAACCAACAATTTACAGCATAAACAAATCTGGTTTAGAGTTTTTGCATGTTTTCTTTTGAAAGCTAACTCCAGTATTGATGCTAAGCTAGGCTAAAAACACCCTGATTCCAGCCAATTGAGAGGACTCTGTTCAAAGACGGCCCCCATTCTTTCCAATGAAAGTTGCTCACTAGCCGAGCTCGGAGACTTCCTGTGAGCACCTTAATCCGGCTACAATAATTTACTCATATGTCTATTTAGATGATCTGATAAATATGTACTTTTTTTAGGAAAATTAATTCAACCTTTCATCAATATTGTGTGATGAAAACATATATATCTTTTGCCTCTTCTCATCATGTGACCTGCAATTCTACATGTGGCCACTACACCAAAATCACCTCAAGGCCCAAAGTTGTTCCTGGGGACTTGCTTCAACTCGTACTAAATGCATCAACATTGACCTTCTCATCTCACTCTGAGAGAAAAAAGTCAAATGAACATATTCCCCAAAACGTTGAAGAATTCCTTTAAAAATAATCTGTGTGGGAAAAGTGGATCCAGCCGTGAGGGAAGAGGTGAGCAGGAGGAAAGGACGGGGAGGAAAAGCGATGGAGCACTGAAATGCCTAAAGTAATAATCCTTATGAGACACAAAGGCGTGCACTCCCTGGTGTTCGTATGTGTGATAGTGTGGCTTGGCCTTCAGCCACTTCCAACAGTTAAAGAAAGCACTCGAGAAGAGAACAGAGGCTGTCCCTTCCACTTACCTCCCCCCAACCTCTCTCTCTGACTCTCTCTATATAAATGCTTGGCAGTTTTACGCATGGCTGGGAGCAATTTCCCACAATGTGTAAATTAGTCAATCTCCCAAGTCAGTAAAGTGGCCTTTGATGGGGAGGACATTAATGAAGTGTACCATTAGGCCTCACATTTGTATTCTTAGGGGCTCTCCAAGCTTTTGATGTCGCGGGGCCCCATGGCTGATTATCCACATGCCAGCGCTGCATGCCTCTGTTACTTAGACGAGAGGGAGGGAGGGGAAGAGAGAGAAAGCAAAGATGCTGGACGTTAAATGTTCCCTCTCTTCTTTTGCTGCCCTGCTGGACTGTCCACACTGTCCTACTGGCCGTTTGAAATTGGCAAGAGAAAGAAAAAGACATGGGAAGGCGAGGAGAGAGGGTGAGCAGTCCAAAAAGTGCCGTCTAGGAGCTGGACTTCTCTCTGACACTTCAAAGCGCTGTCTGGAGTAAATTGCTGTGGACCGCTTCATTCAGAGTAGAAGGGCTTTCCCTTCGTGGATGACAGTTGCATGGTGACAAAGTTCAATTGGCACTGGTAGGAGTGGAGAGGGGGGGGGGGGGGGGGGGGGGGGGCAGATCAAAGCGGGACCATTGTAATGGTTTTGTTCCGTGGAAAATCGCTTTTTGTCCCCGGCCTTTTCAAGCCAACTCCTGGCTCCAGTCAGAGTAAATGGGATTTCTAACTCCCTTGTGTGGGTGGAAGGGCGAGGGGAGGTGGAAGAGCAGAGGGAGGGGAGATTCTTAGCCTCAGGGTAAGGAACTCAAGACCCCCCCCACCCTCTCCCCTCCTGCTCCTCCTTTAACCCCCCCTAACCCTCTCTCCACCCGCTGACAATGCAAGGCCAGCTTTGTTGATGTTATTGGGCTTTTCATCTAAACTCGGCATCTTAATCTTCACAGGGAAAGTTTAACAGAGCAATTGTACAATTACGTTTATTGTAATTACCAGAATGGGAAGAGGCAATGACTTATGTCCTTACATTTTTCTCAATCATGCCTTTTTTCTCTCACACAAACACATTTTCTCCGTCTGTCTTCATGTCTTTCTTTTTTCCTTCTTCTTTCCCTCTTATCGACGCCTCACAAATTATATCTCATTTTGTTGTGCTGACATTCGGGAGATAAAACAGTACTTGAAGAGGTTTATCTCTAATTATGAACAAATAAACATTCAACATATATCTCTAAGCTCTCATCTCCTCTTCCTCCCATGCGCTCTTTTCTCTCATCTGCACTTTCGTAAAAAGGGAGCTATGAAGTCTCGGACGTCAGCTTGCTTTGAGTCAATACAAAGGACCACTTCAAAACTATAACATTAATTAGGGAGTTACACAAATATGGAATTTGTAATCCTAGTGACCAAACCTATTTGCTTTCCTTGGTCTGTTTTGTCAATCAATCAATCAATCCATTTTATTTATATAGCCCAATATCACAAATGGTACATTTGTCTCAGTGGACTTCACAGTTTGTACAGAATATCAGTATGACAATACGACACCCTCTGTCCTTAGACCCTCACATCGTACAAGGAAAAACTTCCAGAGAAAACCCACAGTTTAAAGGGAAAAATGGGAGAAACCTCAGGGAGAGCAACAGAGGAGGGATCCCTCTCCCAGGACGGACAGACGTGCAATAGATGCCGTGTGTAAATTGAAAAGATAATGCATTTACAACATAGGTACTCCACATTTTTGGAAATGCGTGTGTCTATAATAAGAAGATGAATCCACGAGGATATCCATCCAGGACTCATGATCCAGGACCACAGCAACAGGATCAGCCACGACTCAGGATCCCGGCATAGATAGACACCAAAAAGAAATTTGGGGAAGCTGGGTTATTCGGAACATGAGAGTACACAGGTACAGACAGAGAGAAGGAAGAAGTAAAGTGTCCCCCGACAAACTAAGCCTATAGCAGCTAAACTAGGGGCTGAATCTAATCAGCCCTAACTATAAGCTTTATCAAAAAGGAAGGTCTTAAGCGCACTCTTAAAAACGGATAGGGTGTCTGCCGCCCGAACACAAACTGGAAGCTGATTCCACAAATGTGGAGCTTGATAAGAAAAGGCTCTGGCTCCCATTGTACTTTTAGAGACTCTAGGAACAACCAACAACCTGCATTCTTGGAACGCAATGCCCTAGTAGGACAGTAGGGTATAATGAGTTCTTTAAGGTAAGATGGCGCCTGCCCATTAAGGGCTTTGTAGGCGAGAAGAAGAATTTTAAATTCTATCCTGTGTTCTATAGGGAGCCAGTGTAAGGCAGCCAGAACAGGAGTAATGTGGTCCCTTTTCCTAACTCTGGTTAGTACACGTGCTGCAGCATTTTGAATCAGCTGAAGCGACTTAACTGACTTCTTGGTACACCCTGATAATAGAGAGTTACAATAATCTAGCCTTGAAGTAACAAATGCATGGACTAGTTTCTCTGCATCGTTTTGAGGCAAGATATGCCTGATTTTTGCAATGTTACGTAGATGGAAGTAGGCGGTCCTTGAAATAGATTTTATGTGGGCGTTAAAGGATAAATCCTGATCAAATATAACACCAAGATTCCTTACAGTCTCACTGGAGGCCAAATTAATGCCATCCATAGTTAGTATATCTTTAGATAATTTGTTTCGTAGATTCTTTGGGCCGAGTACAATAACTTCAGTTTTGGCCGTGTTTAACATCAAAAAGTTTAAAGTCATCCACGTTTTTAAGTCCTTAAGGCAGTCTTGAATTTTATTTAGATGATTAATTTCATCAGGCTTGATTGATAAATATAGTTGAGTATCATCCGCATAACAATGAAAATGTACAGAATGATTCCTTATAATATTGCCTAACGGAAGCATATATAATGTGAACAAAATAGGTCCAAGCACTGAGCCCTGTGGCACTCCATGGCTAACTTTGGCTTGCATGGAAGATTCATCGTTGACACACACAAACTGAGAGCGTTCAGATAGATAGGACCTAAACCAGCCTAAAGCAGTTCCCTTTATGCCAACTAAGTGCTCTAGTCTTTGCAATAGGATATCATGGTCGATAGTATCAAATGCAGCACTGAGATCGAGCAAGACAAGAATAGAGAAAAGTCCTTTGTCTGAGGCTATTAGAAGGTCATTTGTGACTTTAACCAGAGCTGTCTCTGTGCTATGATGTGTTCTAAAGCCAGACTGAAAACTCTTCAAATAAATCATTGTTTTTTAAGTAATCACACAACTGTTTTGCGACTGCTTTCTCAAGAATTTTTTAGAGGAACGGAAGATTGCTCTCGCTTTACGTAGTCAACCACTTCCAACCACACTAATCTACACTAAAATATCTTTAGAGCTATGGGATGGATTTCCAAGCCATTTAATCACATTCCCTTAGCATTAACTGCACTTTGTGTTGTTTTGCTCCTTAACAAACGTAGCATATTCACATGCTAAACTAAGATGGTATCATTGTACCGTGGTAAAAATATACCTATCACGAAAGATGTTGGCATGCAAATGTCAGCGTTACACTCAAAACTCTGCTGTGCCTTTGTGTATCTGAATTGCTGTAGCATTTTGACCTTGGCCTTGTTCAGACTGCCAGCCCAAATCATTTTTTAGCAAATCGGATCCAAACCACATTTAGAAGTGGTTTGAATTGCAATTCCAATCACGTTCCTATAGATGCGTTTCAGTCCGGATGCTCTGGCTGCTCAAATCAAGTTTCCCGCAACATGAGGCACAAAACGACATCAAATTCAGAGTGGAAAAAGTGCTGTGGAGAATCCATGGGACCAGCAGCACTGCCAAATTCCCGGGAATGCAACATACATTTCACAGCGCGATTGTTTGGGGGGTGAAATGATGGACCATTTCTCTTGCTTCCTCATTGGAAAGCTGTGTCACCAGCATGGCAACTCATTCAAAAAGGTTTGTGTTGTATGGTCACACAAATCCAATCTAATCACTTGCCAATAACAATGCGGACAGCCTGCCTTAAAGATCTGGTTTGAGAACAAATTTGATTTTCGTGAAGTAGGAATGTATCCTTAGCTTTGTTTCAAGTGAATAGCTGTTTCACATTAATAGGACATGCTCAACATTGATAGTATCATCATTTAGGACATATATCACTTAATTGCGACCTCCTCATCCCTCTAATTGGCTTGAATATTTCTACATACTAAAGCTTGCTAACCTCATTTAAACAATTAGCAGTTTTTGCTTTAAATCTTTATATTCGATTACAGTACATAAGTGACAGTATGTTTTTGACTGACTCTAACCAGAGTACCAAAACGTGTGTGTGTGTCTGTGTGTGTGTGCTCGCCCGTTTGTATTCCTCCACACACAAGGTATGAGGATATTTTAGTAGCCAAGTGCGTCAGACAGCGCTTGAGCTCGGTCTGTGTGATTGACTGTATGAGCTGCTGGCCAAATGTCTCCGTTTTTTCCCTTGAGCTGGGGGAGAAGAGTGTTATTTCTTCAAAAGCCCCATTTGAGAAACCCTGCAAGCCTGTAATTGCTAGGGAAAAGGCCGGACAACCTGCCAAGCCAAACACTTGAGAGGGAATTTGAAATATTGTAAACAGTAGAGTAACCCACTCACTGTCGGGACCAAGACCAGAGAGGAGAGAGGGTAGACGTGCGGGTGTTGGAGGGATGGAGGGTGGCTGCAGATGAAACATAGAGTGTGAAAGAGAAATGTGAGCAGATTTATACTCATCGATGATGACAACAGCTCACTGCCTTCTTTGAAGTTCCACCAGGAGAGGTACCTCTATTAAATTCAAAAGAGAGTTCTTCTTCTGCAAACTCAAAATGCAGATGTTTGAGGATCACACCTTCAGCCACAACTTCAAAACCTCTTCATCGGTATATTGGACTTGTCAATTCAGCGACACCTCGTCCCCTGCGCACTTTTTGAACAGTGAATGTAGTTTATGATCATCACTAACCTCTTTTATGTGTTGACACAATATTTTTCTTGTGCTGTCAAATAAAAGCGTGGATTATTATTCTAGCGCGACCCCATTTTCCTGTCTTAATGACCCGAGCTATGCTCTCCCGGGGTACGAACCATTAAAACCCAGTTTGAGTTCAATGCAACTCTGCAGTTCTTTGGGCTTATTCTCCCCTCCTCCCTGCTTTCCCCCACCTTCCCCTTTTTAAAAACCCCAAATCCCCCGACACCAATTAGAAGGCAAAAACGGAAATCTTCGACCAAACATGACATTTACAGGCTAGAACTCAAGACTTTTAACAGCTCCCCCCACCCGCGCTCTCAGACACATATTATGCAGGAACTCACGTGCAACACACACACATTGGGTTTGTTGTAACTGCTATCAAAATGCAGAATTACTGCATTTTATGAGTTATATCCTTATGTTCAGCATTATTGTTTGAAGTTTTAAAAGAGTCAGTGATTTACAAGAAAAGGTTTCAGGGTTTTGAACCTTCTCAAATGCAAAGTATAGGAAGTCTTATTTAATTTCTCTACCTGTCAACAAATGAATTCTCCTTTTGCTCATTGCATCTGGTGTCAGACTGCCACCCTCAGCGTCGATCCGTGTCAGTCTCCACAAAATTACATCTACATGTGTCTGTATGCCAGACTGGACCACAGCATTAAATAAGATGGAAACACATCATTAACTCAGACCCCCCTCTTTCCTCCCTCCGTTCTCCTCCCCAACCGAGGACTACAGAGCATACACAAAAACAGTTGGGTAATTACTGATAATTAAATCAATTACAGACAGTCTCTGCCTTACAGCTCTGGATGGCGGCAGCCGTGTCAGGGCACTCCAAATATTTGAACAGCACAATCCAAATATTCTCTGAGAGCTGTTTTTCGCTTCGGAGAAAACCATCCGCCGGCTCGCTCTGACAGCAGAGAGTCAGCGTTGCCATGTGGGCAGTGCCAGCAGGCGGCAGGCCCCCATGGGCCTCAGCATTAATGATGAGGTGATTAGTCAGCTTTCCTTCCTGCGGAAGAGCCTCTGCAATTTCATCCCAATCATAGTTTGCTTTGAAATGTTTTTGGACGACTGTAAAAACGACATTTGCGGGGCCAATTAAATTGTTTTTACAATTGTTTTCAGGAATAGATTACTATCTCCTTCCCTTGTGGTCATGGTTGACAGGAAAGAGATAAAATGGACCATTTACTGCCTCCTTTTGGGGTGGGCTCGGGATGGGAGTGGGCGACGATGCAGGCCTGGGCAACAGGATGCTTCTTCTTTTCAATGGTTGTGAGGGCCTAAATGTAATTTTTTGTAATGAAAGAAAATCACAAACTGTCTCAGTTATACGAGGAAAGACTATGCCACATGTCTTAATTGTTGCCTTTAATTGCTATTTACAATACAAAGTGATTCATGGGTGTACAAAGACTTGATTTATGTTTCTACATGAGCTGCAACAAGTCAAATCGTTTTCTGTGGACTGCGGTGCCAGTGTAAGCAAAACTTTACTCTCCCACCAGTTTTTGTGTGGCATTATTAGCCGCGTGTGATGTAGAGCAGTGGAGTAGGAAGCGAGGGTGGGGGGGGGGGTTTATCAGATGCAGATTTGGTGGGTAAAGGCAGCCACAGTGGGGAGTGGCCACCAATGTCTCTGTGTGGTTTTGATAAAGATGGAGATTTATGCTCCTCCAGCGTTTATGGGTCTGGGCCATTGTGGCGATGCCTACTCAGACCTGCCGCCACCTCTGTCTCGACAAGCTGGGGGGAGGCGGATATAGTTAACGGCTTCTCATACCCCACCTCTTCCTCTCTATCACCCCCATCATGCCAATTGAGGGCCGAACCGTGATAGACTCTGTGGCTCGGTGACTCGTCACATGCATACAATGACCTCGCTGATAAAGCCTTTTAGCATGAAGAGGTAAAGATGTGACAGCTGCAGGATTTCCCCAGGGGTTCTCTGGCAGGCCGCTGTCTGTTTTGAAGGTTATCAGATCAAACACAGACGTTAATATCAGGGTTAATCAGGAAGGCCTCATTCACATTCATAGGTCAGTGAGTGTTGAAAGGGAAAACCTCAGATCCTGCACACCTCTTATTTTGTAGATAAAGGAAATGAAAAAGGGGGGAAACTCATATATTTTAAGATGCAACTCCATCTGTATTCTAAAACATTAAGAATGTTAGATCAAATTCATTTAGATGTCTTCATAAGAGTTAACATAGGGATTGTCCTTATTGTAATACAAATACAACATGTCAGTGGTTAAGTCTGCAGGATTTCTGCTTGGCGGAAGCTCCTTCTACTGTAGACTGACATTTGTTGCAGATAGTCCACAGAGGCTTCAGTCGGAAGAGCGAGGGCACAGAGGGCAGGAGGGGGAAGCTGTGCGTCGCTGCGCTTGTCCCCCCTGGCTTATTGAATTACCTAAATGAGCAGAGGAGACCAGGCTGGGGCTCTTAGTCGTTTGAAGTTTACAAATCATCCTGACTGCTCTGGGGCTTGGGGGGGGGACATCGCGAGGGAGGGAGCGGGTCGGGGTGTCTTTTGATGCTTTAAATAAAAACATCAGGGAAACAAACAAACAAGGGAGAGAGAGAGAAAGGGGATGAAGATGAAGACGGGGAAAAGTGGTGAGAAAACACCATGTTACCCATGGCATGGGGATGGTTGAGAAACCACTTCCTGTGTATGATGGGAAAATTGCATAAGTTCACTTTTGTTGTCTGTACAGACTGAAGACTCTTTTCTTGCAGTAAGTGAGTTGAAAAGTTTGAGACCATTCTAATGTGTGTATATGTTGAAGCTACATCCAGCAACTGCCTTACCTTAGCATTTAAACTGGAGCAGTCAGCCTGGCTCTGTTCAGAGATAACAGAAACAGTCCTTTTCTGTGCTTAATTTCCTTCCTGTGTGGATATCGTCAGAAAACTCTTTCAAAACAGAAAACCAAACCACAAGTAAACGTTTTTTTTTTTTAATTCTGTTATTTAGTTCACAATCAATTTGAGAATTTGTAAAATGTTTTCCTAATAATAATAATTTAGGGTCTTGAAATAAAAAATTATCTTTCAAGTGGCTTTTGCCCCCCTAACAAAGCAGACCTCTATGATTCCAATCAATAATTGATTGCGCCATATGAAAAGCTTGCATGCTGGTAGTACAATCAGGGTCCTTTTTCAAGCTATTAGGTGGAACTAATTAATTATGGCATGGAAATGCATTAAAATGTCTCTCTACCAGTGAAGACAACATCCATTTGCAGAATGGAAAAGCCTGAAATGTAATTAGTTACATAATCATGGCAAAATAAGGTTGACGTGATTCAAACCATATTGTTCACTTTGCATGTCCCCACTTCCCATTTCCATCCCTCAAAGCACCCGTAACACAGTATTTTGTTTTCAAAAGATATTTACCGTTCTCTGTGGCAGTCCCATTTGCAGTTGATTTTTCAGATTCATGTGACAGGTCTCATTTATGTAAAACACATGCACCCATGCTGACGACCAAAGAAATGACAATGGGGAAAGAGTTATTTTTGGTATACAGATTACCAGGAACTCAATCAACAACTATCTGGGGACGGTAGGAATCTATTTCAACTTCTTGACCCGTTGGCCCTGTGTCTCTGTAACCACGCGACTCCTTTAATTGGACGACACAATGTCTGGGAGTTTTGAGGCTGGACAGAACTCACGGCAAATTACCGCTCACTTCCTGTTCAATCTGAGCGGGCACTCCAGCCGTCAAGGGAGCTGTTGGACTTTGAAAAGTGTTTGCTTAGCTTGGCATCTCCAGTAACCGTGACCCAGTTGTAATGAAGAATAATTTAGCATACTTAAAAGTTCATTTTGGTGCATGCCTTATTTACAACGGCAACATCACAGTAGTGCATGGAGCAGATCCAGTAGTTATGCACGGGTAAATTGTAATGGCACTTATGAGATTTAGTCCCGAAAAATAATCTTTTTACAGAAAAGAAATGTCAAATGTTTCTCTCTTTTCTTTACATTTATCTTCTAAGTACTGAAGTGCAGTGAAGATGAAAATGTCATTTTTATAATTGTTAGGGACACTTCAGATCAACATAGTTGGAAAATGAAATGTTAGGTTTAGTTTAATCTAATTTGCAGCCTCCATCCCTGGCTAGGCTTTAAAATGTGGAGCAATACAAATAAATGAATAAAACAGATTCAAGTTAACAAACTATGTCTGTGCTATGTCCAGATGTGCTTGTCGTGAGTATGACTGTGCATGTATTGATGTATTGGTGGAAAAGTGCGTATGGAGGTTTCAAAATGAAATTATTCTCCATTAAGGTATGAGGTATGGTAGGTCTTTTGAAAGTGAAATTAAGTGCATCATTTAAAGTAGAGGTTACAGGTAATGGACATGTATAAAATACGTAGACGTTGCTCAGTCTTTACTTTTGTCCTCGTGTCCTCGTGTCACCATGTTGGCTCCAGCAGGCTCCGTGTCTCCGTGCTGCTGCCGGGTGAAAGCAGCGTCCAGTGGAGGAGGATTGGTAGTGACATCTGGCAGTTTGATAAAGTGGATTTGGTTTCTTAGGGGCAATTCCAGGCTACTCTCCCCGGGCGCCAGGCCTACTCTGGTTAGTATATGACTTACATGTGTAGGCTGCTGAGAGGGAGGACTGGTGTGTGTGTGTGTGTGTGTGTGTGTGTGTGTGTGTGTGTGTGTGTGTGTGTGTGTGTGTGTGTGTGTGTGTGTGTGTGTGTGTGTGTGTGTGTGTGTGTGTGTGTGTGTGTGTGTGTGAGAGAGAGAGAGAGAGAGAGAGTGTGTCAGTATGTACAGAATACAGCATATCTAAGCAGGTAGTGTATGTGTGTATGTGTTTGTGTGTGCGGTTTGTTGTATTGAGCAGAGGGGAAGCAGTTAGTTCAAATGGAAAACAGCAGTCCCTCCACCATGTACATTAATGCAAGCCTTTCATCACTCAAACCCCTAAAGCATGGCCTCTCTCCTTCTAATTGACTTTAAACACACACATTAGTCTCATCAATAAACGCTAATGGCTCTTTTATGAAACAGAGGACTATTCCCATTTTTTTTTTTTAAATGAAGGCCCTATTTCTCTGCTGAGCTCCCAGTCCGATCTAATCCATCGCTGAGATGCCTGATCCGTTTTTCCGTAACATCTTCCACCACCGCTGCAAAGTGAAGACAACAAACAACATGCAGACATGTCCAAATACAGAGGCCAGAGCTCGCTGACATGGATCCCTTAAAACAAACAGTAAAATACCTACATTTTCCCCTTTGAAATGCAAAAAAGTTGTCTTTTTTTTACTTTTTGACTTATCCAATCGTTTTTCCATTGTACAAATCTTGAATTTCATACATAAACAAAAGCTGAACTTATTTTTTATCTGTTAACATTTAGTGTCTCTTTAGTTTTTGACTGCTTGTCTAAATCAATAAAAGGCCCGAGAAGAACTAAACAGATAACTTTTGAAAAGGATATCAATGGAGCATTCAACAAAACAATATTTACAGAGAGGAATTTGTACAGCAGAGAGAAAATAAATTGTGGCACCAAAATGAAAGCTTGTAGAGCAACTGATTTATAATGCAAAACTTCCCCAGGAATGTCTTTTATTTGCCATATTTCGTTTTTTATGTGGCTTCAAAACTGAATCATTATCGCCGCATTTGTCCAGGGAAGCTGATTTATGAACATGTTGTGGGTTCCGAGGTTTGCTTTAGGATCGGGCCACTTGAAAGCCGAGGTGGAGGTCAATAGCACCGGCCCACTGTGGCTATGAAAACATCATGGGTGTTTTCTCGCCAGGGCTCACACGAACATGCTGGGCTGAAGGACAGACAGCGCATTCTGCAGTGCCACCATCAGAAGGAGAGTTTGCCCAAAAATGTAAATAGGATTTTTCATCACCAGGCAATTTAAAGTAGAGATACAATCCATGCTGTGACTTGGTGTCTTTCACATGGTGTACATGCATAAGAGGCTAATCTTTTAAATATCTTATCTTGTCTTTTGCATCTTTACCTTGTTTAACTGTTAATCAAATAATGAGTGGTTTGAATGCATTAAAGTAAAAACACAAAAGTTGTGAGAAAGACCTTTCCCCCAAAATACTATTGCACTGTTGTTGTTTTTTTATGAGAATGCTTTAAATCTCCAATTTATAATATATAAAATAACTAATAACATAAGCTGTCAGATAAATGTTGACACTGGTGAAATAACAACTGAAATCCTTTATTTAGGTAAAAGTAGCAGATGTATTATTATCTGGAAGTGGGTTATTTTAAGAAGCTTCCATACTCTTGTGAGAGAAAAATAACTACAGCTGTCAGATAAATGTAGTGTGGTAAAAAGTACTCATTTTGATGAAAAGTACTGGAGTATAAAGTCACATTAAGTGAAAATATTCAGTACAAGTTTGAAAACATTGTGCATAAATTAAGTTGTCAATTAACTCTTAAAGAAGGTGATGCAAGTGTGTGTGTGTTTTAGAAGATGCTCATTGTGAGGCTGTAACATACATCTGAATGATCTTGATTCAGTGTAGTCTCTGAAAAAAGTTTTTAAAAATATCAATAATTGGGCAAAATTGTGTTCACGATCGACATCTTTCAGAAATGCAATCTGTCTAAATGTATCACAAACATTATCAATAACAATTTTCTCATTTTTTTCAGTTTTATTTGCTCTGTGTTTGTAATGCTATGAATCATCCCATGCATAATGACAAAAACGTATTACATTTAAAATCTGATTTAAAATGTGCATAAAGTTTGAAATGAAAGATAACAATTACAAAATATGACAGACGAGATGTAATAATTACATGACATGATCATAGACAAAATTCCCCATATTGTGAATTTCACCTTATTCGTTCAAATATATATCAGCTTTACTTACTCCTCACTCACTCCTGCCTCTCTCTGTCTCTGCTTGTCAGGAGGGAAAGGATCTCCAGTCGGGCCTTACCTCACCCGTGGCATTGGAGGAGGAATTACAGGGCTTAGTTCTCTCAACTTGACCCCGCTCCTAATTACTTGTCGGATAAGTCTTTTGGCTCCTAGCGGAGTGTTGTGCTAACCTCCACTTGTCTGCTGTGTGTCCAAACATGGAGAAAGGAAAACACGTTCCAGTGTACCAAGGGGCTTAGCCTCCACGCCGCTTTCTCACAGAGCCAAACGGCCCACCGCAGGCTCCCAGAGACCCACACAGGTTAGTCTGAGGACTCCAGCTTACCTCTGTTGCTTTTACTCTCAGGATGAATGAGTGGTGGGAAAAAGACAGGCCTGTTGTGTCCTGTAACTACATTTTTATTGTGGTAATGAGAATAGAGGTTAACTTCGAAAATGTAGGAATATTTAACTTCTAGGACTTGGAAAATTCCCTCAGTAAATTCAACAATATGTCAATTTTTTAAGCAGAATAAAGACGCACAAACTATACAACAAAAACAGGAGACAGCTGGTCTGACTATCTGGAGTATTTAAAAGCCATTTTCCTGTTAAAATGTCAGTGAGAGGCACCAGTAAGTGCAGGCAACCTGCAGCGTATTTGTCTTCGTCAGGCGATATTGTCTCAGACATTTCAAAACTTTTTTGGCAACCTCCCCTGTAATCATGGCCCCTTCAAAGACAATGATCAGTGCAACAACTTAGTGTGTAATAGAGGCTAATGATGGATAATAACACTGTTGTAAAGAGAGAGACGACTCATCGTGAACAGGCCTTTTAAGCGTTTCTCAATTGACTTTACACTATAGCAGGAAAGTGTGGTGTTATATGAGTTATTTATTACATTGACTAAGAGACACTTCTTATTCCTTCTCTCTGAAGTGAGACTTACGGCACTTTCTACCTGAATTAGTAAACGAACAAGCTGTAGTTGTGATTCAATAAAGCTGAGATGGTTATTCATTTTCTTTCCAAAATCTCAAAGTTTACTTACTGATCTTATCTCCGCAACTCATCCCTCCCTCCTTTGCCCTAACCCTGGGAACGCTCTCTCCTGAGATTACCATACTTTAAATCATAATTCAAAACAGGGATAATCAGGATCAGAGATTAGCTTTTAAATGAGAGCTCCCCAAATATTTTAAGGTATGTCATCAATTCCATCTAAATGCAGAGCGATAAGGAACCCTGTAGAAAACGGAAAATCCTCCAGGGACTGAATAAGTTAAAAGAGGGGAGTTTATTCCATTATTGTCTAATAGCTTCCATAACCATCACCCTTTACCCCCAATAAAGTCTCATTGGCCTGAGGATTGGGTCTTGATTACATGGTAGCTCTGCTAATAATGTCAAACACATGAAGAGACCTGACCCCGAAACTCACCCATCACCACAGCAGAAGGTTACCTTTTCACTGAGTTTTAAGTGTAACACACAGTGGTTATATAAAGAATATAAATAGCATGAGGATGTAGGTTTCTAAACAGGTTTCTTTGTATGTATTATGCGTCAATAATATGTCATGCACGACATGTGAAACATGTATTTACGGCGTGTTATATCACAGGGTAATTGCGGCTTTGAGAGGAGACAGGGACAAGATATGAAGGAAGAACAGCCTCTGCCTTTCCTTATGCGTTTGTGTGTACATGTGTGTGTGTGTGTGTGTGTGTGTGTGTGTGTGTGTGTGTGTGTGTGTGTGTGTGTGTGTGTGTGTGTGTGTGTGTGTGTGTGTGTGTGTGTGTGTGTGTGTGTGTGTGTGTGTGTGTGTGTGTGTGTGTGCGCGCACACGCATACCTCA
Organism: Dissostichus eleginoides; assembly: GCA_031216635.1. Taxonomy (NCBI): domain Eukaryota; kingdom Metazoa; phylum Chordata; class Actinopteri; order Perciformes; family Nototheniidae; genus Dissostichus; species Dissostichus eleginoides. Next base: position 14,153,483 of record CM062265.1, read on the forward strand.
GTTTGTAGGCTAAAGCACTGTACAGCGGCTCCTTTTGCCCGGGGCTGCACTGAGAGGCTGGTGCCAGAGAGTCTCACCTAGTCAGGTTAGCCTGGGAACATACTCATACTACAGGCATGTCTTACACACACACACACACACACACACACACCACACACACCCACACCCACACACACACACACACACACACACACACACACACACACACTCACATTGCTGCACACAATGCTACCCACATCATAAGCTAATGAGCCATTATATTGTCATTAGTGTTTTATTTGCCCCACCCTGTCTCTCAGCAATCTGTCACACTGTTCACATGGCGGTGACTCAGAAACTAAACATTTGTTGCAGGTTTGAGTCTGTGTGTGTGTTTCCAGTCTCCTGTGCACACAGTTTTGCTTTGGTGCAGGTCTGCATGCTGCGTATTGTCATGTTTTTGTATGATGGAGTGCTCCCATTCCTTTTTTCCCTACATGTTCTTGACAAGTAATCTATTTCCATTTGTCAAAAAAAGACAAAATCAGAATTCATCACGATGTCCACCGTGTATCCAGCTCGTGAGGATGGTTCCCCACATGGCCTCCGAAACCATACATGATTTAAGTAGATCTGAAATGTGTTTGGGGAACATCTTCTGTGTTTGCATGTTGTGTTTATGTACATAGCACATCATTATCTTTTCATCTTGATTAGATTTCCAGAGGTTTCTCATGTTTGTGCACCTAAATAAGAGAATGCCATGGCAGGACCACCCAAACAGAGCAATCCCACATGTAAAATAAGAAAAAGGATGCTCATTATGTGGCAGACAGTTTGACGCTCTTTCTTCACATCACGGTCTCCTTTTGCACTTGATGCCTGAGAAGATCAGTCCTAACAAAAAACAGAAACAGTGAACACAGTGATGAGGAAGGTTTATCAATAACTTCAGGCATCATATTTGTCTCATAAATTGAGATAAGTGATTTATCTCCTCAAATACAAGGGTTCATAATGAGGTAACAGATTTGAACATCAGTCAACATCATTAATATTTCACGACGACGCCTGTGTTAGCTTCCAAATAATCCCACAGTTTAAGGTGCGATTTTAGTAAATGCTCTGTCAAAAACAAACAGATGAAACCACAGTTTGGAGCAGAGTGATTTCTGTTGCACCCCGAGGGGAGAGCCGGGCTCTCGCCGAGCAGACGGGCTCTCCCCAGTGTTCGCTCTGAGGAATGCAGCCTCTCTGCACAATGCTGACAGCAGTGTAGGCCCTGAATCCTCCCACAAATCCACATGCTGCCAAAGAGTCATCAACTTGATCTCAAACCTTACATGCAAGATTGGATTTGATTCCGCTTATGTGATGAGCCACACCAACATGTTTGATGATGATTTATGTGGAGCATTTAAAGAGCTCACAAACATGATATTAACTTGGAGAAAAGGTTGCTCAATATGTTGGAGAATGCCTAATAAAAGCTTGTACGAGTTCTCATTGCCCACGTTTTTACGGGGATCCCCTTTCAACATTTAGACATTTTTAACAGTACATTTAAATATATCCAGAACATCTTGTAATGCTCTTATCATACCTGATTAAAAGCTGCTGATTTGATTTAATTTCAACTCAAAACTGACAAACGTTGGTCCTGGAAAATGAGAGATTCAAATAAAAAAAAAATCTTTTGTACCGTCACTGTCACAGAGCTGAGAAAAATCCTACAGCTATTTTGTTTTTTTGGTGTAGTTGCTAATCATCCTGAGTTGTCAAGGAGTGACTCATTACAAGGTGTTAAAGCTCCCTTTGTGCCAACAGAAGCTCTCTTTCTCTTAACCTTTGTTCTGTGCTTTCCTACATTTTGAAATCCACATAATATATAATACTCATTGTTTCTTAAGTGACAATACTAAAGCAATTATTACGAAACCAACTGCATTTTCATCATTTAAGTGCAGCTCTAATGGATGTAGCTGTAGTTAAGCCTCTAATTATCTATGAGTGATTGCTTTCCATGAACAAAGCCCAATGATGCTGTTCAGGCAGACATAATTAAATAGCAATTCTAATTACCTAAAGCAGCATATGTGATTCCTTCCTAAAAATGTTCTTTGGGTAAAGTCAGCTTGTATAACAAATCCCAGGAAGCATTTATGAACACAGTATATATTTAGCTCTATTCAAAGCAGGCCTGGCTCTCACAGCCTGCACCCCGGTGAGTTAGAGTTTCAACATCACCTGAAGAAAAAAAACTTGGCACAGCTACTCAGCAACGATGGAAAATTAAAAAGCCCAGTTGATGCCTGTGGGTGAGAAACAATTATGGTTTTGTGTTCATTACAATGCAGTACAAAGGGAACGAAAATTCCAAAGCTAAGTGTTTTACCTTGAAAATGCCAAGAGTGAAATGAATGTAATTAATCTCACAAATACCTCCGGCTTTTGTAACAAAGCTGTTTTACTGCTTTTAGCAGCATGTAAGTACTTTGCCCTAAAAGCTTCTGCTGGGAAGGAATCTAAAATCATTCATGCTCAATACAATATGTCATTGTATCTTGTTGCACATTTGTTTGCCCGTTTCCAGATTAAGATACTTTATTGAATGGAAGTCTCCATAAACAGAAGATTTTTGCTTATTAAGCTTTTCCATTACTCAGCAGTGTTGTGTTGGGTCGCAGTGTAAGAATCAGTTTCCATGTCTTTTTTTGTTGGACAGAATATTAGAACAACATTCATGTTTATACACGTAATGTAGCAGAAGTTCAGGAGGGGATGCAAAAAAGTTATAGGAGTGAAGTTTAATTTTGGACAAAGTTGGCATCAGGATCTTGTGGAAGGCGACACAACTCAGTATCAAAAGCCATCCAGTTTGGATTAACGTTGTTAATTCGAAGTTCTTGTTTACAGAATTGATTTATATACCGAAAGTTAAGTAGTTCATGTAAAAAAGCCTATGTTTGTTTAACCCACCCATCCACCATATCCTCCTATGCAACTTCATCCATCTTTATACATCACGTGGGGCAGTTTAACAGACTTCCCACAGGCACAAAGGCATTACACCCAGGACCTTATACAGTGTTTGATCTGTGCAATTTAAACATTTCTCCTTTTAGGTTGAATGTTTGCATGAAAAGTCAACTTGTTTTCTCATTGGTGCATGAACCCTATGACCTGCAGGTCATTGTTTCATAATAAATATTAACAGGAGTGCATTAATACTATCTAACAAAAACTTGAGAAACACTCAACACGCACTTTTAATGAAGGATTATCATCAGAAATCTAAGACGCCATAGTACGTGCCTTGTGACCTTTAATAATGCAAGCTTTTTTGAAGAGTTGCTGCAGTATAAATATAAATATGATATGTTTGCACGGACTATGTAACACACACAGTTTGTTATATCTGCTGGATTTCAGGAGGTTACAAAGAAAATATCGTGCTAGTGTACCATCCATGTAACCCTGGGGATATTTGGACACAGTTTAAACTGCCTCAGCACTCGTGTGAAAACAGCAACTCTGAATTCATGAAGCAATGAATGAAAATCTCACCGTGTGTGTGTTTGAGTGTGTGTATGGTCTTGTGTTGAGCATTGGTGTCTGCTTGTGTGTGACACATGGAGTATTAATAAGCAGATGTCAGAGCCGCAGTAACGGAGGGGAGAAACCACTTGTGAGTGAGGAACAACATAAATCTCTAAGATATGAGCCTATTAGACACAGCATGTTTTATTTCATGTGGACTTAATTCTATCAAACCAACACACTCAAGCGTGCCCTTACAGTACATGTGAGCTCTACATTTCCCTAAATTGAAAACATCTTCATTGAGATACATAAACATATTCAAAAGGCCAATTTCGCTCAACAGTCAGCTCCTGCCTGAGATCTGATTTTACTTTCTTTGATGTTACGTTCATATTCTCCCTTCTCCCCGGCAACACATGTCCCTCGTTACATCACGTCATGCCAACGAACAATCAGTTTGTCAAAACACATCTCCAGGCTCAGAGAGAAGGGATGAGAAAACCTAGTGAGGGGAAGAATGGCTGAAAACAGAAGGGACTGTCAGCAGTATTATTAAAGCAGTAACAGATAGCTGCTCTTAGCATCGCACGGCCAGTGGCTCCAGGGCCTCGCCCCTAGCACCTTCTCCTTGATGTGAGCACCGGGCCGCTCTGGGACCGGATCGGGGCGGCTCTTTGAGTGACAGCTTCAATAAGAATAATTACAGTGGGCTGCAGGGCCCAGTTATGTTGTCTGGCGACTCCACCCACTGTGGAGCCAGAGCGACTGTGTTAACCATGGTGTTAGACCAAGGTAGGCATCAGTCAGCCACCACTGGACCTCCAACAGTAAACACACACACACACACACACACACACACACACAATCAGGCACAAGAGGGAATACACACTGTTCACTTGCAACGGCATGTAGACACACTTTCATTAAAATAGGAGATTACCCTTGTAACACTCGATGACCTGTGGGTCAATAATGATGACAATGTGGGTTATAATACCAGCAGTGCTTACGTTCAAATATCAGGTACTTGGACTTTACTTGAGTATTTCCAATTCAGATGGAAATAATATACTTGTTACTCGACTACCTTTGTTTGGCAGCTTTAATTATTAGTTAAATTAAAGATTCAGAATCAGCACATCGAACACAAAGAGCTTAACGGCTTACACTTACATATTAATGCATCAGAAAAAAATAATGTAATAGTTCAAACTCACTGGGGTAATTTTTGTATATTACAATTGTTTTTACATTTGAGATTCATAATGCATGAGTCTTTTTTAACAGCAGTGGTTATCAAATATGGCTTTCACTAAACGATTATCATTACCAAGAGTATTCACAATAACTGCAGTATATTATATTATAGCTATTTCTATAGAAAATAATTAGAAAACAATTCAGCTTTCACTTTTTTTCTTTTTGGCAGATGAATTACACTCAACAAGCGTTTATTACCATGATATCACTATTTCAATGTTTTAAATATTATGGTCAATACCATTATATTGCACACTCTGCTTTGTCCCTATGAAACTGTTGGGTAATCATAATCAATTGATTTAGATTAATTCACATTGGTATGTGGCATTTTTGCTGTTCAAAAGCATTTTAGGGTAAAAGTAAATACATTCTTTATTATGTTAAAAGTTTATGTCTTTTTCTCAGATGAGGTGGTCCACATTTGCCAGAAAAAACAGTGCGGGAAATCGTGGATACACTCTGCCACATTTAATGTAAGTCAAAACTGTTTTGATCTTGATGTTGGGTAAAGCACTCATTGTGTATGATCAGTGTGTGCATGTGTGTGTTAGACGCATCAAACTAAAGACCAAAGGATATCACAATGTTTACACACAGCCTCTGAATGTTTGGGTTCGGCATGTTTACAGTATGTTTACAGCCATCTCCTAAAGCTGCATTCAGAGTTATCCCTGATTTGCCACGCCATGTCTTTACATTTTCTCAGATATGTTGTGACATTGTTAGATTATGACATATTTAGGAGACAACAACAAACTTTTTGGTTTTCCCGGTTATAGCCAGCAGCCACACTGCTTTGCTTCCCATCAATTATAAATCAGGTGCAGTCTTGCCTGTTTAATTGAAAAGTGGAAATTATGCTTAATTAGATTTAGCTTAATGACAGTCATTACGGCATATTGTAATTCATTATGGTGCATTCTAATTATTGGTTTCTTATGACAATAACCACACAAGACTGTTGTTTCATTTAACATTACAAGAAGTTTTAGTTTACTCAAGAACCTGATGTTTTTCTGGTGCCGCGGTCAGACCACATGAATTAGAACTCTGTAAAGATGATTTAAAACATTTTAAAAATGACATTCATAAGCTGCAGGTATCGGCCACCCGTGAAATACATTAATATAATGTCTATGTTCTAGTCCTGGAGCTAACCTGGGACGCCACATGACACACAAGCAGTGCAGACTGTGCTGCGGCACAGAGATGTTTGTGAAGTGGCCGGTGTGGGAGGCTCATTCCACAGTGGTGCCAGTGCTGTTTAGAGGCCTGTTGTGTCTGGAGTCTCTCAGGTCACTTTAATATCAGCCCAAGGCCTCGAGTCGGCCCCCATGTCGCTCCAGCAATTACAGGAGGATCCCCTTCGTTCTGTCTTCCTCCCTCTGCTGCTCTTCCTCACTTTGTTGTGTCTACCAAACCTCTCGCATTCCTCTGCTTTCACTTTGTGTTTTTCTTCACATTTCATTCCAACGCAACTGATGCTGAACACAAAGCATGACATAATATTCTGTGCGAAATCCTATTTGCTACGCCTCCAAACATTGCGTCTTTGCAGTTCCAGAGGAGATTTGAATGAGAACTGAGAACCCCCCTGAGTCCATCATCAACCTTTTCAACCATCCCTCTCTTAACTCAGTGTTTACTCTATCATTGATCTGCCAGTAAACCGAGTTCCTGTCTGTGTATTTGTGTTTAAGCGTACACAAGTCATCCCCGCAAGCTTGCGTGTATGCATTAATGCTTTCAGGGGATTGGGCCCTGCGTTGGGCCTTTTAACTTCAGTCAGCACTGCATCCTGATATCCTGGTGTGACTGGTTTGAGGGGGTAATTCACTCCATCAGAAACACAGGCTTTTAGAGGTTCCACATGTGCCTTGGCACCAGACAGAAGAGAGGCCGGTAGGTTTCATTAATTGTGGCAACATTCCTGTAGCGTTGTCAGGCAGTTTTATTAGTATTAGCTTTGCCTGCAGGCTGTCATTATGCCTCATTTAGAGCCCGAACCCTTCCCATGGCTGTCAGGTCATAACTGTTGGAGAATATTGTTAACCACTAACAACCTTAATCATTAAATTAATAACGCCAGTTGGATATTATTGACAAATGTATCCAATCAGTGCATCTTAAAACAAATTGCTGAATATGTATTTGTGAAATTCATTTTTTTGAAACTTTGTTCCTGTGCCAAATACGTACAAAATAACCCAACTGTCTCTGCTGTTTTATTTTCAATAAAGAAATTACCACAAATTGCAAATAATGATTTAAAACCAAATGATGTGTAACTAATATGCTCTTTCAAAGAGATGAAGCAGCACAAATATTTGCAGGCTTCCCTTGTCAAACATCCCAGAAGAAATGTCAAATGCTCCTTTAATCCTGGCAGCTCACTGGGTGGATTCATCGGAGCAATTATCCTAATAACAGTAAATCCTCAATAATTGACATGTCAAAATTACCTGCAAAAAGTGACTTTTCTCCCCGCCCGTGACACAGAGTTTCAAACATGCCGAGATGATCCAACAGGTTGAAAATGAAAAGCAGATTGATTGTTGCAGCAGGCATTAACCCCACCTCTGGTTTGATCTCCTCGGGTCAGGCCCGGCTACTGAAACAGCCTCGCTCCTGACTGGTTTGATCCGAGCCCGATGACAAGGTCAGCTGTAGCCGGCTGAGAGGTTGTCATGACTGACTGCAGAGCGCTGCCAACTCATCTGGGCAATCATTTGTCAGCATGTCATGTTTCACAAAAAGTGAGGGCTGCTGGAAAAGAGGCCAACAAATCCTAAAAAATTGCATGTGATATGTCTCTAGTTGGCAAGGAGAGTTTTTTAAATCCTGGCCTGGTATTTTCAGACGATCAGGTTCCATTTTGAAGCTTTATAATTAATAGATTAAATGAAAATGTACTTTGACTAAAAAGAAAATATCATGGGGTTGAATTTATTTTCTAAATTCTGGGATTTAAGTTCTAACCAACACCACGTGACTTATTTAAGGAAAGAATTGTGACTAGTTAGCGGTGCTTATTGTGGCTGCCTGGACATGATTTGTTTGCGCCAATAAAAGCGGGCAGGAATTGTTTGTTTTAATGACCATGTTATCCAGCATGGTAGCATGACATTTTATGTATTTTTTCCACTCCGACTTCCAAAATCACCCCAGGATGGTATAATGAAACTGAATTACCCTTTATTAGAAATATATCTTGTTGTTTTAGTGTATAAATGTTTGACTTTGATCCAATCTGTTTATGTGCTCATTGCATGCGAGCACATGCAGGATCTGTTTTTTTGTTTTATGCAACATTTCCAGGCACTTTCAGAAGAAACTCGTGAAATCATTATGACTTGGTCAGAGGAAAGCAAACTGCATGCACACATCATGCTGTAAGTGGCTGCTAATTCACATTTTACCACTGTGTGTGTGCATGTTTGTGTATGAGCCCAGACTCCCTGCTCTCCTGGTGGTTTGCTGTCTCTCCACATGGAGCTGAGATGTGAGGAGTGAATGAGGAGCACTGCTGCCATCCCTCTGCAGATCAAATACACACCAGGCGGCGCGAGGACGACAAACAGTCAAAACAGAACCTGATCTCTAGGGCAATTACCAGTGTTTGCTTAATCTTTGGAACGTGCTGTCGAAAACCAGGGTCAATGACGCCGCTTGACTCTCCCTTTTTAGCTGGGGCGAGAATAGGGATTATTACTCATTAGGAAATCACAGTTTGGTGTTTGGAGAGGGGGGGCAGGAGGGGGAATGTGTGAAGGGAGAGGTCCCAAGGCATGATCCCCCCATCAAACACACAGAAGAAAGAAGAGTGGGTTAACTAAGGGGTGTGTGTGTGAAGGATAATAAAAGGGGATTCAAAAGTGCCATAAAAAGTACATTACATTGGTTTAAATGAACAACAACTGAAGCACATACATGGTTCAGTTTCAACATTTCCTTAAGCTCACTTTTCAGGGCTTGTGTTGGTGAACAAAGTCCTGACACAGACACTCTTTCAGTATTTCTAAGTTTTCCCGCTGGCAGTGCTCCCCCTGCGATTCTGTTACCTGTTTGTTACCTCAGCATCAATTAAAGCTATTTGAAACCTCAACCACCCACGGGCTACTGCAACATACAATTAAGGTGGCGTGAGACCTGGGTTTGCTTCACACTAATTCCACACGGCGCTTAGATGACAGTGTCGAGGGCCCTAGAGGGTTGTGTGAATGGCTTTATTGGATAGGTGAGGATTTATAATTGCCTAAAAAAGTAATTGCAACAAATTCCACCCAGCCTTCAGGGTATTACAAGTTAAGTATTTAGCTGAAAGCTGAGGTGCTCCGGCTCTGATTGCTTATAGAGAAGTGTGAATACCGTAAAGTTGGAACAAAGTGTATGTTTAAAAGAATGACAAACAATAAGTGGTGATGGATTCATTACTGTAATCCATCTATTATAGTTAATACAAAAAAATATCTTTATTTGGGGTTTAAAACCAAGTCAAAAATGTGTCATTGCAGTAAACTGTGTGTATACAACTATGACAAGCATTTCTTAAAAGGAATTGCAATACTTCTCCCAAAAACAACTTTAAAAAAAAATCCTAAATAGTCATTAAAAATGAAAAGTTAATCTATTGCCCTTAAATATATATTCACATTTAATTCTGTTGGGTATCAAGAATCTTTTAAGACTTTTGTAGATCATCATGCAGCTTTTGTAGAAGCTTGAGGTCCTTCTGACAGAAAATACTATGCAGTTTTTTCATTTTTAACCTGAAATCCAAGCAAATAAACACATCTTTTTTACTTAGCATAATTCAATTTTGAAGCCATTAATTAGATATTTCTATTCCATGAAATCTGCTTGGATAAGGGTGATTGTGATATTATGACGTACTGAGGGCGGCCTGTCTAGCTTTTTTTAAATTATGAATTAATTGAAATCCTTATTTTTTTTAACTTACTCATGTCCTTTGTTCTCATTTAGCTGCACATTTCTTTCACATATCTTTTTAGAAGCTTCCCCTTTCCTTCTCTCTTTCACCTGCACTGTCCATTTTTTCCACCCACTGCTCGTCCATGCTCACTCCACATGCTCACTAAAGGTTGCGTGCCACCAATCCCGTGTGATGACAGGCAGAGGTTGTACCATCAGGGTAGTATTTCAGATTTCTGCAGTGTAGGTCAGAGTTTAACAAAGTAGTCCTTCCGTGAACTGTAATAAGGTTCAAAATGTCCTATATTTTACCTAAAGAAATGCTGGTCAAAACTTACAAAAATCGGCTTCTTACTCAAAGAAATGTCTCAGTTTGGATTTCTTCATCCGTCTATCTTTTTCAAATTCATCAGCCTCTACAGATTATAAATGTAAATGGGATTTTTATGATATTTCCTTACAGAGCACAGAATATAAATTCACTTTGGCTCTATTTAAACTCAACTTTTATAGTTTAAGTAACTGCAAGTTCAACCTTTTCTCCATAGTCGGTTTCTACTGTTCCTTCTTCCTCCTGTATAGGAACTCTCTTCTTCGCTGTCTCTTAAACACACACACACAAACACACACACAAAGACACACACACAAACATCTTGTGGTCATGTAGTGACTAACCCGGGGGATGAGAAGAGGTTTCATGCTGACAGGATGTCAGTGCTCAGTGGGAGATGGCTAACTAGTGGGAGCATCAAAGACCGGCTAAATCAGCTCCCTTCCACTGCATTCCTTCAAGGTGCAGATATGAAAGGGAGTATGCGCTTTGTAGACCCGCCAACGGAAAAATGTACAATATCAGATAAGATTTGAGTGTCTTTGGCAGTTAAAGAAGTAGTAGACATGTTTCTATCCATAACTATTTTTATGTTTTATTCCTGATTTCCCCCTCAAACTTCTTCAGATACATTATACAAAACATACATACTTAACAATGTCTTACTACAGCTGTGTTCACTTTGTAGTTTACTGTTGGCTCTTTTCATTACTTTGGCAGCAGCTCCACAGTAACCACCATCCTAAAGAAAGTCTCATATACCACTCAGCGCACACGGAGGGGCCCTGTGCATGTCTGCATATATTCACCAGCGTGGAGCAGTAATAGCTGTTTCGGAAAGGAAAGTGAATATAATGAGACATTTATTTGGTGACAGCTTCACTCACTGTTCCTCTGTTTCACACTCGTATAAAGAGATGCCATAAATGACAAAATGGAAGTCGTGAACATGGACAGCGCTTTGATTTTGGAGGCCATGACTCAAATTGAGCTCTCTGCGGAGTAGATGTATTTAAGGAAATGTTGTTGGATACATGCGTTATTTGTGTTTGTTAGCATAGGTTTGTGCTCATACATATAAGTAGTAGTTGTTAAATAAGTACTTTAACAACTTTCCCTCCCTGTTTTTACACAGAGTAACTGTAGGTGAGTAAACATTGACTTTATTTCATCCAAAGTAGGTTTTTCCCTTCTGCGCTTCATAGCCTTGCTATTGTGTTCTGGCCATTCTCATTCATCCCAAACTGCCGCCTCAACCCCGACTCTCCCCCGCCAAGCCCGTCACAGCCAAACAGGACCTGCTTTGACTGCCACTTAATTACGCACCGTTTTACTCCACAGTTTACCAGTCAAAAGGAGGGGCCGGCTGGGGGTATATGGAGGGGTGAGTGGGAAGGGGGGGTCGTTGGGGGCCCCCAGTATCCTCTCCATCAATGTCGACGGCCCCCACAAAGGCCCTCCTGACAGAGGATGAGTAGTTATAATGCCGTGGCCGTGCCTGCCGCTCAAAGTCACCCCATTCCTAATTGCCCTCAGATATGGCAGATAATGGAGGGGCTTTGAAGTGAAAATGACCCCTAATGAGCAAGGGAGAGGGAGAGAGAAAGCAGGGGAGGATGTGGGACAGCATTGGTGTGTATATGGGTGAGGATTACATGTGCTTATATGTAGGATAAAGTAGGTAAATGTATAAAGAAATGTAGGAGAATAGGAGAAGATGTGTGTTGTGCTGCTGTACTCTTCAGGTCGTCCCACTGTGCTCACAGGAGCGCGGAGAAGTCGTAGACGGGAGTCTGAGACGGACGCTCAGCAGGGGGCTGCGTCATCCATCTTCCTGGCTCGCCCCCTTCCTCACCCCTGCGTCTCCAGCGTAGCCTCCAGGCACCTGTCTCCCCCCCCCATAATGGTTTGTTTGGAGGCTCCTCTCTCCATCTTTTCTCTCCTTACATCATACTCTCCTTCCTTTCATTCTTCCTTTTTGTCCTCTGTCTGTCTACCCATCCCTCCCTTTGTTCCCATCCCTCCCTCGCTCTCTGTGTTTCGGATGGACAAATTGACAATGGCACCGCCACTGGGTCTGGCGTCGGGGCCTTCCCATACCAGCAACATGCCTGGGATTCTTTGCACCGTCCTGCATACTTTCACATGACGCCAAGGAAACTCAAATAATTTACATACAAAGCAGTTTTCTTTTTACAGCGTGCTCCTTTTGTCATGCTCTTTGGTACTGTCTCTTGATTACCTTTTCTTTGTTATTGTGATGAAGCTCTCTCTCCTATACCTCAGACTTTGTGAGAAGGCTATAAAGTTAATTTACTCTCTTGGCCTACAGTAATACTGATACAGAGTAAATCAAAGCTTTAGTACACCTTCACAAGTATTATGATATTATAGAAGGTTGTTTACAGTAGAAAGTGACAAATAACTAACTAATAATACAACTATACGAATATATCCAACCTATACACAACAATCAGATATTAAGAAGCTCTGTGAAAACGTTTTTGTTAAGAATTACAATAAATAAATAAATAAATAATAAACATTTTGTATATGATTTAAAAAAACACAAGTATTTTATTATTTTATTATTTTATATGTATAAAAAATATTAAACAGCACTATGCGTTTATTTTTCCTAAGCCAAAGATTTTAGCCAGAAAAAACAGACATGTTTTTGCTCAATTTCAGTGTGAACCAAAAGTATTATAACTTTTAAACAGTTTAAAGTTTTACACTTGGTTTTATGCAGTATATTTATATTTCTCCTATATGTTCATCCAGGATACTATGTTAATTTTCTTCTTGTGTTTTATACATATAGCAGGAGATATTTATTCACATTTTTAAATGTTTGCATGATCATTTTAAAAAGGTGCTGTGCTAATGGTAATTTCGTGTTTGTTCTTTTTAAATAATTGCCCTTAGTTTACATAATGTGTAAAGCCTAACAAGATTTTCCCTTTGGTCTTGTTGCCATCTTGCAACACCATTAGCTCTGTTGTTGACATCCTATTGTTGTTCTAATTTAGATCCTATTGCTACTTGTTAAAGCAGAAAACCAACATTCCCCAATATGAACTGAAGTTACATCTAATGTAACTTAAATAAATATGCGCTGATTAAATCAACAATTTCTCAACATTTGCAATAAAAAAGTTTCTCTTTGAACCTCGGCAGCAGACAGTTCTAGCGACCTGTGTCACGACCCGTCCTTGTATCACAATAAAACACAACCCGCTCTGCTGATGAAACGGCCAGTTGACTGTAATCTGCCTTTATCAGGCCACATCAGCCATTGTGATACTCCCTCGAGCCTTTGTCCCACTCTCAAACAAGTTGTGTTTTTGGTATGGCCTGCCATTTCAAAGGGGGCCCTCTCTTCTGGACAAAGACCAGAGACAGCGGGGCCCTCCTGAATGACAAAACTTTGAGGAATCAGTTGGTATTTACTGCTGAAGAGGTGGAGTGCATTAAGCCAAGAGACTGATTGTTGTTGTGTTTGCCTTTACTAATTGGCTGGAAGGCAGTAAGCCGCTGATACAATTCAGAGGGGAAACAGTGATCAGACGAGGAGACGACGGGGGAAAAAGGAAAAGGAGGAGTGGAAACTGCAGATTAAAAAACTGCAAGGTTGGTTGGTCTTCTGAGGGCTGATGGGAACATTAAGATTATAAGGACGTGCCGGACAGTGACATGCGGTCCAACCTTGTTTATTCAAAACTAAATTATACAGTGTGTATACCCACTTGCGGAATGAGGTCATGACCCACTTTATCAATGCACTGTTATAATGTCTACACAACACGTATTAACCATGGTGGTGAATGATTAAAAGCAGGTTTATTTCAGGAGCGCATCCATGATCCACTTGGGTCCCTCGTCCTTCAGAGAAACCTCAGAGACCGTCACTCCGAGGGGAAACGAGGTCCAGAGACCTGGTTCTGTCTAACCATGGGTACTTGTCTACTTAGTAATCAGGACAAGCTGTGGGGAGACTTGGCCTAAACTCACAACCGCAATTTCTTCCTCCGCTGTGGAAGAAGACCAGGAGGAATAACAGAGGGGGGAACAGTGAGCAACATTTCTTGCTGGAAGAGCAGAATAGTGATATGTTGTGAAGAAATGGAGGCCCCAGGTCTAAAAGGCGCAGTTGGACCAAAGGCACTCATCGGTTTGTTTTTTGCTGAAAAGAGCTTCCCCCGAAAACAGAGACGCTACTCATCAACTTTTAGGTCAAGAAGGAGCCCAAATTGAGTGTGTGACATACAGCCGAGAAGGAGACAGGAGGAGGAGGAGGTGGGGGAGCCTTGAAATCAATGGGAAAGCCAAAAAGTTGTGCTCTCAAATGGTCATGGTTGAAACCAGTATTCACAGTGAATTTCCGGCCACAGTGCCATGCCTAAGTCCCCTTGATTATTTTCTGGTTCAGGGGTTGCCGCATTTCAAAGCCTCCTCTCTGCCCACGTCTGTGATTCCGTCTTGTTAAGAGGCCTATATTTCAGCATAGAAACACACATAAAACGTTAAGCAAAATTAAATGTGACTCTCAATCACACAGGGTTCTCAGTCTTCCACTTGGGGTGTGGTGGTGTGGAGGTGGATGGTCAGCGGTCTAGCGCTGCAACACTGACTCGGCTGATATTTGAGTGTGTTTTTAAAGTAGAAGGTTACATTTACAGTGAGACAGGGAAATCGGTAAGTCTTTTAACTCAAGAGAGCCACAGAGCTCAGTTACATTGAGTAGGTCTTTGTCCTTTGTGAGGATGCTTCAGTGGAAATACACAATTGACCTCTGTCGAATAAAAGATCCAATGAATTTGATGCGAGTCAGAGCTTTTGCACTGAAGAAGATGAAGTGATGTGAAGTTTTCCAGATTCAGATTTTGACAGGCGGACAAAATTGTTCGCCTCATATGTGCATATTTTAATTTGTTGACACTTTTTATTGACACTTTTTATTGTTGAGCTGCGGTTAGGCTGAGAAAAGTCTTAACCACCCACTATCTAGTAAATGCAAATTGTCATTGTGACTATTCAAAAACAAATGTGGGAGTTTAAAATATATTAACGGGGCATTCCCCCAACTTTACACACAAGTTTCAGTTTGCTCATCAAAACTAGACATCCTCCATAAAAAGTTGTATAATTCTTCTGTGGCTATGACGGGAGCCTTTCTAAGTTTAAAACAAAAAACGACTAATGTCATCAGGGTTATCTCACCTTGGGCTTGAGACTTGAATAGTTATCACAAACAGAAAACCTTCCTTGAAAATGCAATAGGAGTTGCATAGGATCCAGTTCATTCGGACCTTAATAGAGATTTGGAGTCAGTCATCTAGGCCTCTGCTAATTGGAACTTGGCCCTTCTTTTTTTTATCGGGTCTCTGTGGGCCTCTTAACAACTTTACCATGCAAATCAAAAATACTGGAGAACCCCTTTAAATATTTTACGGCTGCCTTCTCAGGCCTATGGGTTTGTTCGATGAAAGTCAGGAGTGTCTCAGGTAGTGTTATTGTGTGTGAAGATTGATCGATCAAATATCAGATAAAAGTAAAACATATAATTGTCCAAGGTCCCAACTGCTGCTGGTCATAAAAGGAAAAAACAAAGCATTCAGATGAGGGACCAAGTATCTGTTTCACATGAAGTCCCTGTCGCTGTTCATGTCACCCCCAACCCCCCTCTTCCCCCCTTCTTCCCCTCATAAGACATGAAAGAGCGAACCTCATAATAAAATGGAATAAACCATCCTCCAAGGTTGAATTGTTGTAATTACATATAATTGAGTGTTTGGCGGCAAAACCATTTCCTCCTCAGATCCCGCATGTACTTTTTGAAAATCACCATCACTTTGTTCTTGGCCCCAGCCACCGATTGACCTTCTCCAATTGCAGTCTTTCCTGAACGGCTGTGACATGAGACAGAGTGGGACTTGAGGGGGTGGGAGGTAGCGTGCTATGTTGTCACAAGATGAGTTACTCTCCACCGGTTCCATATGGTTTCAGTCATCTGTTGGGCTCATTTCTCTCTTTCCCCTTTTCTCTCTGCCTATTTATAAATACATGAAGCCGTTTGCGACGCTCTGCTCTGCCTTGGTCACAGGCTGGGGTTAAGAATGGGAGAAACCACCAAGACACGAATTAGTTCATGTTTCATTCCAGTGTATCCGAGGGGGTTGTTCTGGGGCAGAAGTACGTGCCTGTACAGAATACAAGTCTGAGAATGCATAATAGTGGCCATTGTTTTCGGGGTGCGTGGGTCAGCCAACAGCCTCTCAGCAGAAGAGCGCAAGTTTAATTGACCTCAACTGGCCAATTGATGTCCGGGAAGAGTTTTTTCTTTTGTACGTTGTGGGTCAACACAGATTATACAAATTGATAGGCCGTTATATTGATGGAGGAGAACATTGCAGTATGTTACCTATGCTACCGCAGTGTAACAGCCTCACAATAAAATACATTTTCTCAGTCAACCCGCCGACTTGTGCTAACACCCATAGTTCCAACATCACATTTTAACATTACAGCTGTCCAGTAAGGATGAGGCAATGGGGTGACCAGTGGCCTGCCCTGTAAACACTTTCATGGAGCTTTTTACCCCTCAAAGACCATTGTGTCAGTGTGAACTTGTCTATGTAAGCTCTGTCAAGCTGTAATTGGATGACCGTGCAGAAGTTACAAGAAACTATTCAGTGAATCCCAGAGAAATGCGTTTAACTTAAGCTCAGAGGAGCGAAGTAAATAACTGTCCATTGCAGTGGCGACAAAGCAACATGATTAATTCTGACCTGCACTACTTGCTCACACTAAGCCTGTGTGTTTCTGGTAAAACTCACATATTGTAACAGGATGTGACTTTTCAGTCCAGCCAAGGTGGTTTTTCCTTGGTTGACAGGAAAATAAACACAATATGTTGTTTGTACTAAAGACTTTGAAAACATAGACTCCCCCAAGTGAAATGTAGCGTCTTCAAAAAGAGAGAGAGAGAAACTTTATAATGAAAATATAATGTATTATAGTAGCATGGGTAGCTGCCCCACTTGAATCCATGACGTTACAGTTACAGATCCTGGGAATGCCCCAATGTTTGCAAAGGATTCAAAAATACTTAAGTAAGTGATAGTGTTAAATAGTAGTACAGTCATAAAACTTACAGTGTACATAGCACATAATTACAATAAGTGGCATTACTCAGGGTTCACTGAAAAGTAATCATTAGAACCAATAAGAAGTAAAGAGATAATTACACATATTTGACTTTTGGTGGATCAAGTTAAAATGTCTCTTTGATCTTAAAAATAAAAGATTCCATGAGTTATAATGGGTGAATTATAATTCTAGTATTCATAGTCGATTTGTCAGTGGGTATCATGCGCTCCCCCTTGATTACACAGACTCCAGCTCAAAAGTGCGTTTCGATTGGGAATGTCAGGTTGCCATTTTCTTATGATTGGCTGATGAAAGGAATAATTTGGGACTGCCAGGACAGCAACTTCAAAAGCTTCCAATGCCATATTAGGCTGGAATGTGAAAGCTGTCCAGGCAAAACATGATCCAATTTTCTACTGGCTTTAATTACAAAGAGGATCCCCTTTCACTGGTGGGGCAATTGCTGTCCATTTCTGAAGACCATTGTGGAAATGATCAAGTCAAGCATATCCAGAATGCTTGAATCTGGACCATCTTAGTGTGGCCATGGCTTGATTATCATATTTGAAACTCACTTCATGTCCACTTTCTTTGTAAAACGACCTCCAAACTGATGGCAACAATGAAACTAGAGACCTTTTTGAGCCAAAAAAGACACAATGATAACATTGATGGCCATAGTCCAACCACTCAGTGTCCCAAAGTAGTTTTTTTTAATAACCATTTTGTTTGTGCCTGTGGTGGAGGGTAAGACAAAATAAAATAAATGGTTAAAGGATAATTTTCCCTATAACCGTGACTTTTTAGAAAGTTTCCCTTTCTTGGCTGTCACCCCGCCAACAAAATAAAAGCATAACTTGTGGTTAATCCCTGGAGCAGAGACATTGTGCCTGAAGCCTGTTGGTAATGGGCAATGCCCTTTCTAATCTAAATAAAGTTAAGCGTTTGTAACAGCGACTGCATTATGGAAAATCCAATTTGTGATTGCAACATCTGTACTTAACCTATTGGTAGTTCTTTGTTGGTCCAAGTGGCTAAGCCGCATGTCTTTTCCATGATTCGTTTTCCAGGCAACGTACATGCACATGACCTTGCATGCAATGCTTATGATTCATATGTGAACACTGGGTCTCGGTTATTATAGTGGTAAAAAAGAATTAACATCTAAATATTCTCTGACATGCAAACCCATGTACAGAACCCATAGATGGCCTACTGTGTATGCACACCAGAACCTGATCCTTTCCCACAGTCTCACACACCGGCACACACATGGAAACAGTCATACGCACACACAGTATTACCAACTGTAAATTAGAAATACAGCTTAATTCTTTAATCATAATTTGTTTGACAATAAATCAAAAATAACAAATGTATTCTGTCATTGATAATTAAATTAAACTGACATCATGAGACACAAAGGAACCTCAGATATTTGGGACATGAGTCAAATACCTGGCACCAACACAAAATACCTTTTGGGCTCTGAAAAGGCTTCTTCTATTTGTCTCGTGACATAATGCCAACCAAAGCAAACTTGATGAGTTAAATAACCATCACGGCCAAAGCTTTCCTCTCCGCCCCCCACTTGTCAAATCATGTCAGACCATATGTCACGGGAAGAAGGACACGAAGAAAAGGGACCAGTCTCACACGTTTGGTACGTGTCCAGAGGCTCATTTGTAAGCCTGCAGGGTGTGGCAGGTAAACTTCCACCTCAAAGGCAACAGCTCCCTCCCATGTAATTGCTCTTCACCAGATCAAGCTGCATGACATTCCTACAGACTGTTTCAAGTGACGACTGCTAAAAGACAGAGAGTTAACTGCCATCAAAGGGGACAATCTCCAATTTGGATCAGTGGTGGTTGCTGGGATAGCATTGCGTCGTTAGCTCAGATTTCAGACTACACCCCAAAATTAACAATGCAGACTGTAGAAGATACACCGACACTGAGGGAGTCAACCAAGCAAAATCCAGCAGAACATGTAAGGCAGATACGCCACCAATATGCATATAAAAACGCCCTTACACAAAACAGTGTTATTTGCCCCCAAAAGACGTCCTCTTATCAGGGTTGGGACCATTCTAGCGAGTCGGAGAAAGGATGCATCCTGAGGCAAAGCAGAGATAAGGGCCTTTGATAGAATTAAGCCAACGTCAAACAGCCAGAAGATGAGTCTTGTAAAGATAAAGCGGCCAGGACTGACAGGTCTGATAATAGTGCAAACAAAGAGAAAGTGGAGATTAAGGGGTTCCTTTTCAGGCAGTTAAGTGGACTGCCCAGAGGACACTCCAAAACATGGCTCATCTGTCAGGGACGGGAGGAATGGATACCATCACCGACGCTTCATCCAGAGGACAGATAGGATCAAGGAATTCCTGTAAAGAATTCTGGATCAAAGTTGAGTTCTTGGTGTATCATAGGGAGTCTACATAATCAGTATGTCTGCAGCTTTACAATATTAAAAATATCCGTTTTTAAGCAAACAGAACTTTAGTGCTTAGGTCAGACAATATTTGTGGTACATGAATAGAAACAGACTTTTAGAGCAGTGATTCTCAACTACGTCTTACAGACTTAAAATACATTGATAAGCAGTTCTTTGTTTGCTCTATAAAAAATATGTTAACTCCATCCAGTTTTATGTATTTTTGTTCAATAGAAGAAGGTCTATATTCCACTCATATGAACATATTTACGGGGTGCAGGTGAAGAAGTGTGTAAGCTCATCTGATCGAGTCAGACTACATCAAACAGAAAAGGTTTGGAAAAAGCATGATCGGAGAAAATATGTTTTTTCAGCAAATGAGGGCAAATACTGTGATTCTTCAAACATATTTTGATCCAATCAGTTGTTAAGGAGCAGCTTGCTGTCCTTTTTTCCAGTCAATCCCAGAACAGCTTATGCTTGCAGTAAGCTCAATTAGTGTGTTTTATCCTGCGGTTAGATAAAAGTTAGGAAACTTTAATGCTCCGTTTGACTCCTCATATCAACACATTAGGTATCATAAATGCAGCTGTGCCTTTCCGTGCCCATAGCCTTGGTTCTTGAAAAGCTGCTCTCTTTCCGCAGTCAAAACTTAAAAAGTGGATGAAAGAAAATGACGAGGAGTTCATGCTGAGGCGGCAGAAAGGGAGAGACAGTCACAGCACTGGGTTCTAACACAGTCTGGCACAACACTAACAAAGGAAATGAGCAAACCACACAGCAAATAGCAGACTTTTATTCAACACTCAGGGCCCCACTGCTTACATCTGGGTGCCAAGCCCCGTCATTAACAAATAAACTGAGTTATGAAAAATATTACGCACAAATTACTACATTTGTCTAGACAGAACATTATCGTTGCTTTACTTTCATTGGCATGACCAAGTTCAATTTTCATAAATATGTATATTGGTACATGTCAAACATTTACAGCTTCCAAATTCACACTTAAGAGTAAATGGCATGATTCAGTAAATAAACTACTTTCCTCACAGTGTTTAACCATACATATGAGTTGGACTTCCCTGCCAGATAAACTAAACTAAATTATACTTCCTGTAAAGAATTCTTTTCAAGAATTAAAAAACGCTCTAGTTGTAATTCGCAGTTTTATGGCACATGGTTTTCAGCTGGGAAAATATTTAGGTTATGTGAGCTTTTGTTAAAGTGTCACTTTTTACTTTGTACTCAGAAGTATACAGTCCACTAGCGCAATATTTCATACAAGAGTGTAGTTGAGACCTTACTTTACCAATGTTTGATTGATGTACATTATTATAACCAGACAAAGTGTGTGAGAATATAAACTACACTGACTGGCTCGTTATGGGAATGGCAATACAAAATAATTAAAACGACACACAAATATGCCGACTAAGAATAAGATTCAGTTACTTAAAGGTGGAGACCATACTGCCTACAAGAGTGACAGTCTCTGAAAAAGGCATTACAAACAACCCAACATATCACACGGTCCATCCAAAGCCTTTTATTTCACATTTTGGTTGCTTTCACCCTCTTCGAGTAAATGGCTTTACAGGACTCTCATAAAACATTTCTGTATGTTATAATGAGTAATAATGATTAAAGACTATATTCAAAGCTACATTGGTAACATCTTGCCTGGTTGGAGTTGGAAATACTGTAAATGAAAGGTTGCTTAGCACCACTACTATTATCTATTTAACCTTTTCAGACACAATAATGTTGAAATCCTATAGTATCCACTCATTTTACTGTCAGTAAATGTGTATATTTATTTGTATTCCTTTCCTTCCAGTGTTTCATGTTGTTGGGGATTTGACTTGGTTTTCTATTTAATATATGTATTACTTTTCAGCTTTATCCATCCAGAGCAGCCAGAGAGAGTTCATTTGTAGTTTTTTTCCCTAGCTAGATGAAGAAAATATGTGTGTCCTCTTGGGGATTCCCCAGATTTAAGCTGATGAAGAAGAAGCCTATAAAAATGGTTCGACACAAATAAAATAAACTAATGAACCAAAACGTTTGTATGAATAATTCAAAAACCTGGCATGATGCAGGTCAGCTAGTAGAAAAGTGTTACTTTTCATAACAACTGGAGGCGGAAATGTGTGTTCCTCATTCAGACAGGGAAACCTAAAGACCTTGGACTGTATGTTTGTGCAATATGTAGCATGTGTGAGCATATGTTATCCTTACTCACTTTTTTAAGTGTATGCTGTGACTGAGCTGTGTGAAGGTATATGTACGTCTAGATGTATGTCTGGACATGTTTATTTATTTGCATTCATTTGTTATACCTTAAACTTTGAGAAGTCCATACACAGTGTTGTTTTTTACTTTTATTCACTGTTATATTGCTGTTTCTATGTCAACATATAATCAATTTAAACAATAATACAAATTCACAACAAAACAAAAGGTTGTTCACAAATACATTTCACAAGAAACAGACCGAAGCAACAGATCGTTCTTTACAGTTACTTCACTCCTTTGACAGTGGCGGCTCTATCGGCTTTTTCATCATCTTGATTTTAAGTGTGTAATATTCTTCCTGCAGCTTTAGGACTGCCTCTTGTCTTCTTAGTACTGACATTTCCAAATCCAAACGCTCTTGCAGCGTTGTGCAGTTTCCTGGAGATGAAGAAGAGCAGGAGGTTTCCTGGTGTTCTGCAGAAGCTGCAAAGTCAGCAGCACGAGGAGAACTAAAATGCATTGCGATTGATTTAGGGAAGTTAGCAAAAGCAGTCATTTTCTGTTCTGCTGGAGAACTTGATGGTCCTGTATGTGTCGGGAGGTCAAGCTCTCTCAGGGGATGACTGTTGGAGAATCTTTCATCAACTGAGAGCTGATTTCCATCTTCATCGCAACTGAAAAAAGGTGGTCAATGATTAATACAATGTCTAAGAATTGTCCATTCATCCTCAAGGTTCATGATTGGTTAATCAAATACTTTTTCTAAATTGCCTCTTGTTATTGAGTTTAATTTGTCCAGGTTGTGAGATTACACATTGGAATTTGTTTGTGGTGTGCTCACAGCACTGACAAATTTGATTTGATAAATTAATGTAAGCATCTATTGAAAGAAACAATATTCCTGTTAATAATATAATAAGAATAATAAGAATTTTCACAGGGGATTATATATTTGTACAAAGTTGCACTTAAAAATGTTCTAAGTGAGTTTTTTCTATTAACCAAATGAATTAAATAAGAGTCTATGCTTTGATTGGGGTTAACAGACCCAAATAACAGATTTTAAATGAATTACCGCATATAATTAAGTTTGTTTTGATTCGGTCTCGGCACACACAATAGCCAACAATGTTTTACCTGTTATGTTGAGTTTCCACCAGTCCTGAGATTGAAGAGTCTTCTCCATCCTGTTGCAGCCTGTCTGAGAGGTTCATCACAGAAACCACTACCTGAGTCACAGCACTTAACTGCTCCATGGACAGGCCTTCTGTAAGTGAATAATCATGTTGTGCACGAGGTAATGAATATAATCACATATATTCAATTAAAACTGTGAGGATGTAAATCAGCCCATTTCCTCTTCTAGAAGTTTATTTTTTAACATTTAAACGTTTTTCCTCCAGCCATCCCCACATATCCACCCTCAAGGTTTACATTTAGACTTAATGATACCTTTGTAACACATTTTATTGCTATCAAACTGCATATTTTCCTCACCTGTGCTTGATTGCCTTCTGTGCCGTTTGATCTCCTCCCTTGACTTTGACATTAGATTTTCCCACTTTTTGTTACAGTCAGATACTGTACGCTGAAACAGTGGAAAGGCTTCATTTATGGCTTGGGTTATTTCCTCCCAGCCTTTCCTTTTATCCTGTATTGTAATTCCAGTGCTGCACTTCCCTCTGATTACATCCTTCTTCTCTTGCATTAGCATAGCAAGAAGAAGACACTCCTGGTCTGTCCAGTTGGGTCTTCTCTTCCTGCTGGACATCCCTTCAATAAGTTGTAGTGGCATTTTTTTCTGGAAGAAACAAAGATAGATTATTGATTACCAGTATGCTGGTCCATATTACATCCTTAATATAGTAACGTTGGTGCAAAACATGTAAATATGCCATTACACTTTATGATCTATCTGATAGGTTAAGTGTTTTTAGATTTAAGGTATAAAATAAGAGATTTTCGAAGTTTTAAGGTTTTGTTCACCTGTAACTCAATGGCGAGCGACGAGCAACCTGAGAGCAGGTCAGCCTTTCTCAAAATGTAAATACTGCGAGGTACAGTACACGCTACATTGATTAATTACTGATGAAAACCCTAAGGTAAAATGTAAGGCTTTCTTCTCCGTCTCAGGGAAAATCCACAGCGTCGCAGGAGAGTGACGTCGTCTCTTGGTGACGTGTCGATTTGTTTACAGCGCTGCAGCTTCACAGACATGGCTGTGGATATAACTTTACTTTTCAAAGCCAGTGTTAAGACTGTAAAAACCAGGAACAAGGCGATAGGAATCGGCCTAGACTCTCCTAAAGATGACATTTTCAAGAGGAGCAGACCCAAGATAGGCTTCTCTCCGAAGGCGAAAGAAGTGGTAAGTGTTTCCTCAAGCTAACTTTAGCTAACCGGGCTAGCATCGGCACAGACTGACTTTACTTGTAATGACAGCTACAAACTGAAGTGGTTTAGCGACAGTGTTGCTTATGTTGAATTATAAAAGCAACAGTAAGTTTATGACATGTGTACAGGAAGTTCATCTGTTATCCAGCATGCTCGATGTCAAAGTGAAACTGAATGCTGATGTTCAGTACAGTGTGTACCAGCTGTTCACTGTTAGCAGGCCCTCTCTGAGCAGTGCATATCATTATACAACTTTATTATGCAATGTGAATGAGTGTGCAAAATGGATGAAAAAACCTCTATCACGTTATTTTATATGACGACACAGAACATGCATTAAATATCTCATAATTATGACACATTCACCAGGTTCATTCATATAGATATACAACCCTGCATTCATTGCCATAACATATCTTGCAGCTGACACATGTATATAATCCTGAAGCAGATATCGTTTTATTGTTCAACACTGATTAAATTAATGTTCTTAGCTGCTGTATGTGTAGTTGGAAAGAGTTGATGTGTTGTTACATCTGCAGCTGTATTATATGCACTCTTCTGATTTTTGTTCTGTTCTGAAAATAGCAGCCTACTTTTACGATTATTTTACATAATAGTATTACACTTTCATATATGAAAAAGCTCTTTGTACAACAATTACTAAATTCTGTGAGAATATATTTGCTATAAGTTAGTTTATTGTATTAACGAGTGCTGTCGAAATGCAATCAACCAGGTTCAAATCTGTGTCTTTGTGCAAGCAAAATATAATTTATATCAAATGTTTCCTCTTTAAGAAACAATTTCACCAATTTTTACGAGAAAAAAAATTACTTTATGGTCTTGACTATATATACCTTAATAATTATCACTCATTTAATTCCGAAATCGTACCATTACTTAGTGAGTCATAACTTTATTTTCTCCCTGTGAAAGTTTTAACTCTACTTAAAAATGGTATTACTTTTCCTTAATCGGTATTAGCGATGCTCTGGTTTTCTGTACAACAAAATTCAATTTAAAAGGATGCAATGTCATCTTATGTTTTTAAAACAAAGTAGCTTTCCACATTACTTACCCAATGGCCTTCTTTCCTTTCTGTAGCCCATCTCTGCAGCATCTCACAAAGCATTGAGATATTGATGTATATACTGTATATATCCAGTCTATGATGTTGCTACATACTTCAAACTAAATGACTCAGTCACTCAGTTATATCCATGTCTTTACTGTCTGCTAGTCTTCTTTGTGACATGCCTGTTTGACGATCTTCCTGCAAAATGTAAGCAAATCATGCCCAGCGATTATTATTGCCAGCAGTGAAGGCAGTTGTTTTTAGCTTGCGAATCTGTGTGTGTGTCATTATGGCAATATTTCCTCACTGAGACACTTACTGTAGCAGGAACTACCACAGAAGATGTTTTGAATGCTTTGCCAGGTTTCTATATTTGGGTCCACATGTCTTTGGACAGATGTATCTCTCTGTGATAGCACTGCTAAGCCAGATACAGTCAACTTAATAGATGTTGGAAAATTGGTGTGGTTTGATCAAGGGTCCCCCCCACACACACACACACACACACACACACACACACACACACACACACACACACACACACACACACACTTTACACCCCTGGCCAAATTTGACATTTGCGCTAGAGTGATGCCATCACAAGATGGCTGCAATGGACGTTACAACAACTTAGAAGATAAATAAAACACTAACACTATTTTTACTACAACCTCGGTCAGGATTCAGGAATTTTCAAATCCTGCCAAGTGTGGGCAGTTCAGAATAAATGACTGCTGTGCTTGAGATCTGGCAAGACAAAAGATAAGTTGTTGGAGGACGAAAATCCCTTTTGGGCCAAATGTCCGTGGACTCAGCAGTTTTGAGCCCAGAATGTTTGGTGCCAACTGTCAGGTCCGAGCGCCAATGCTCCCCCACTGACTGGCCCGGGTCTGAGTCTTTAACTGACCCAGAAAAATTACACAATGCGATCTAGAATTTAGGCTGCAGTGGCCCAAACGTTACAAAAAAGGTCAAGAGCATTAAGCTCCCTTTTATTAAGACTTCAAAAGTATGTCACATGTGATTCTCTAATTGAGGCTCTGAGACAGCATCAATGGTTGGAAGCAGGAGATGGATCATTTGTGAATAAAAGGCTTCACTTCATGTCGTGAGTTCTGCTTCTGCAGCCAAACGTCCTTGGCCTGCCATGAATATCATGAACACAAACCTCTTCAAAGGCACCTTGAAGAACCACTTTACGTTTCCCTCGGGGAGTCAGGACTTTAAGTTGTACCTGATGTCTCCAACCATCAGTCTGAGGCAAACATGAGCCCGGTCGCAGCAGCTCTGCACAACCAGGGTTTTGTTATGTTCTGTTACATTTATATTATAAATGGTGGTTTATTAAAAGCAGTGGTGCTGATTCAAAGAAACCCAAACCTATCCTGTGGTGCCTGCCCTCTGCTCGCCTCCCCCCCCCCCCCCTCCGCTGTCTCCTTCACGCTGCAGATATTATCTCAAACCATCTCGGTGAAGCAGCTTTTGTAGAAATTGAAATTGGGAGTTTGGAATGTCCTGACTGTGTACAGTTATGTCGCGGTTTTCACCCGCAACTCAACTATCCGTTCTTCTCGGCGCAGCCTGACTTTAGGCAGCATTTTTTGGGCAAGTCCCCTCTTCACATGTACGATTCCATAAACATACTGCAATAACATTTTCTTTCGGCTCTTGGACAATTTCTTGGGGAAAGCCGATCCTCCCAAGAGCCAGTGATTAAAGGTGGAAGATCAAAACAGAGAAAATATTAAATTAGGTCCCCAGTAACAATGTTGACGGCCGGCACCTAATGCAGAACAGATGTGGGAGCCCTTCAAGACATGCATAACTCTCCCAAGTTCCCACTGAAGCTTCACAAAAATAGAAAGAAAACATCAAAGTTGACAAATACACAGTGGTCCTATGAGGCTTTTTCCCACTCAAAAAGCGCTTCAATGGGAAAGGAAATGTAGATCATTTCAAGGCCATAGAAAAAAGGCTTGATTGACTAATAAGAGGGCCAGTGTGTGTACAGGGTGGGGTTTGGTCGGGGGAATCTTCTACCTCATAGGGGTCGGTTTGGGGCACTGTGATCTCCATTTCACCGCTCACCTCGTCTCTCTCAGCAGCATGCTGCCCTTCTCAAGTTTAAATGGAGGGGGTCACTTCAAAATTGGTAAATTGTGTGTAGAAAATAGTGCTTGGCTCCCCACTGTGCCTTTAGTTTTGGTATTCTGAAATTGGCCCCTTCTCACTGTGTTTTCTTAGAAGCCCTGAAAAGTGTGGCCAAGAGCCAGCACTTAAAAATATGTTGGGGGGGGGAGCTCTTCCCTATGATAGCTTTCATATTGAAATAGTATGCTTCTATATACTAAAAACATTTAGTTTAGAATCTAATTTACTTAACTTTTAAGGGTGGTGAAGATTCAAAGTCTCAAATGTGTGTTCACATTTTGGAATTCAACTCAAGTTTTTGGGATGCTCTGGAATATATCATCCCAAAGAATGTCTGATTATGAACATGAAAGTCAAATGTTTCCTCAATGAAATACATTGGGATATGTTAAATCAGTTAAGGCGCAATCAAAGTAGGAGAGCGAATTGAAAATGGTTTGTAGGATCATTTTGTATTTGATTGATGTTGTCATGCATATGAAACCGGAGCATATCGGCAGATCTTTTGCATTTAACAGCTCATGTTAAAGGCATAGTGTATAGTAGTATACAGCATATAACATTTATGAGTTTACATTAATGTCAATCATTTAGGGAATAAAGTGCACATTTGCAATGCTCTTTTTTTCTTGACCATTTTTACCAGGCCTCTTATAAAAAGGTTACACATTTAATACATGTATGGCAAAAGCACAAAGGCCTGTAGCCAATATATACATACTTGAATAGTCACAAAAAATTGTTAAGAAGGTTAAACATCATTTATTTAGCGAATAAAATGCTAAATTCTGACTTTGATATATATATTGAAAAGTAAATGTTGAAGCTGATTTAAATGCAATTCTAAAATCTTATTTTATGTAACATTATTTACAAACACACTAGGGCAAAACCAGAATAGTCTTTCCATTCCCAAACGTTCCCCTTTCATTTCAACACAAGTCACCAACATATTGGCACAGGTAAAACGTGCAGCTGTCAAAGCGGGTCTTTCCCCGGTCAGGACCCCAGCCATGGGGAAGTGATTTTCTGGGATCACCCTGAGATGAACATGCTGCTAAATGGTCTCTTTACCAGTTGGCCTAATCTCTGCACTGTTTTCTCATGAAAGCCAGGCAAATTGAATGTTGCGGCATCTGCTGCCAGGCCTGAGCAAAATCTAGATTTAGTTTCACTGCGTGCAACAAAATGCTTTTGCATGATTCCTAAAAATGAAAATAAATAGGAAAAAGTGGTGATACAAACATTTACAGATGCATGTCCAACTCTTAATCACGAGACGGACACCAGATACTCGGCAGGCTAAATAGTCTAAGCGGAACAGAAGTTATGTTGAGCTCAATATTCAAGACTCAATTTGAACATGAAGAAACACTAAAGCAGCAGCTGTTGACGCTTTTTGAAGAATGCCGTCCGGCTTTGTCATTAGACAAATCTTAGTTAGTGTGATTTACACTGACTGAAATACTTCCAATGCAGATGACAGGAGGCTGCATACCTGACCCTGACACTTCAAAACACACAGAGTCTGAACCATGAAACTACAACAGATGTGTTCTCTACTTAGAGACTCTGGTGTTCTGTGTTCCTGATTAAGATGTTGTGTTGCTAAAAGACATGCGGTATTCATTTTGTGTACTCATTTCACATTCATATTGACTGAATAACAACAAACATGTTGTTAACTTTCCATTTGTGGTCGCAACTCATCACGAGTACCGGTAGATGAAAGAGATTGTTGCAGACAAAGGTCAACAGATAGTTCTTAAAGTCAGGCTGGGTTACTGCTGCCTCAAAGGTGCAGACACTATAAATCCTGGTGTTTTTAATGAGTCCTGAGTGTTGCAGTGTTGTTACAATTTGTCTTCCACACAGCTGAATATCTGTTGTTTCTTGGCGTACACACGCTTATAGTTGCTTTCTCCATTCTTGATTCATTCAATTGAATTACTGTAGAAGATGGTGATAGGAGATTTACTGTAATGCGTAATTGATGGCGTTCTTTTTTTGCGACCAAACTTTGCTTATAATCCTCTACTCTTTCTATAGCAACATCCTGGTTTATCTTGGCGAATATTGGGATTTCAGAGATGCAATTATTTTTATTAAAAGCCATTTTTGAACATCCATCATTATTTTTATTTTTTAAATAATAATATATATAAATAAAAATATGGGTTAAGCGAAAATGGCACAGGTTACAGATCTGACAACCAGGTTTGAAGTTTTAAAGATGGCCATCGTGACTACAATAGCCGTATTAAGTGATTGGCCTTATTGAAGCGTGTAATCATTTTTTAATCGTAGCTATGTTCAAAGGAGATTATAAACAATCTGAAACTGCTGACCTGAAACAACCCATGACTTGCACGCACAGTTCAAATTACTTGACATAAATAAAAAGCAAGGTGGGTGATGAAACACAAGACAAGCTCTAAAAGAGGCACCTTCCCATCGTAAATCCAGCGTGTGTGCAACCCTAGATTTTACACTTTAAAAGAAAAGTTAGGCTTGATGTGAGTAAAACCAGTTACTGTTACTGAGGTATTACAGCCAGCAGGCGAAGAAGAGTGTCTAACTTAAAACACTTGAGTATTTGGGATGAAGGGAACTGGTTGATTTTGTTTAAAGAAAACTCGACTGTAAAACAAGTTCAGGAATACTTAGAAGGAATAACAAACATTATTAACACAGTATTGCATTGCAAGTGTTGCATTTTTTTGAATGGCTTTGAATTTCTGATTGTGTCACTTAATTTCAAAAATGCCCTTCAACATTGTCTATTTATTTATTTGTCTTCAGTGGTTTCCAGTTGTTTACAAGTTACATGTGACAGTCTCAGCCAATCCATGTGTTTCCTTTGTTGAAACAAGATTGAGTTGCTTCAATATGAATGTGTCCAAAAAATACCTTTCTCCGTGCCGACTGCCGTCAATTTCAGTTACCGTGTTGTTCATTATAAATATTGGTCAATAGAGTTTGACAGTCTTGTGTTTGTCTCAGTTTTATACTCTCTTAGTTAACAATATAACATGCATTGACTCCACTGATGACCCTCAGTGTTTGTTTGTTCTACGTTGATGTTCTGTATCCATGCATGATCTGAGCTGCATGATCAAAAATGAACAAACATCAAGAGTGTACACAAGCGCTGCTAACTACGGCTTTGACTTATCCAGTGGAAATCTGAACACACTAATGCAACTTTAGCACATATAAAAAAGAAAAAGCCGAAGACCCTTTTCATAAATAATCTTAAAAGTTTTCTTTGGTACGTTTGTTTGTTTGTTTACAAAGCTGACTAAAGCGGTTTAACTGCGAATAGACATAAGAAGACAAAACTAAACCCATTAGAGAGTCAGACATAAACATGATAATAAAACCAGCATGCGGCAGAGTCTTCTCCACTGAAGCATCCTCTGTGTATCGGGCCCACATACTGAAACACAACATCGCATGGCGTCAGTACGGATCGCCCTCGGTCAGGACACGCAGAGACTTAAACCTCATCATGAACTTCTGTCAGTTACCTGGATTTAACAAAACAAAGAGCCATCCAAGCTCTTTAGAAATCTGCCAGCTAAGCCCTTTTCTCTTTTCTTCCTCATAATAATCCCCCCTGATGGTTTGTTTGGGCTCAATCGTGGCTGGAGGGAAACAGGGGGAAGGAGAAAGTGAGGAGGTAAAGTGGGGGTCTTTGATGATGACGAGATTAGATGTAGCCCGGCAGACTGTCTCCTTCTGCCGTCGCTGAGCCCGGCCTCACACACACACCTATGGCGGCTGCACGTATACACACACACACACACACACTCGCATATAGCAACATACACACATATACGAGGAGCCACATGCACAAGGCCACCCCCTTCCTCATTGTTGAGGAATTACTTGCTCTTTAGGGTCTTAAGTTACAAGAGCAATTGATCCCTCTGACCCCCTGCAAACCCTCGAGGTTGTGCTGGGAATCTGAGCTCCAATGTATACACACAGGAGACAGCTCAACCCCCAGAGCAGCACTCTTGACACTCCCCGGCACCCCCACAACACACACACACACACACACACACACACACCACACACACACACACACACATTGTGTCTGTTGTTCCAATGCTGTGGATTTAGCACTGCCTGCTGGGCAGAAAGGTGCAGTACCATGGACTTAATTCTGCTGGAAAATATAGTTTGTACATAAATAAAAGGTGAAGCCAAGTGCTAATTGCTAACAGAAAATATAGTTTATAGTCAAAGATAAAATAACGCTATGTAACAGGTTATATTTTCCACTTTGTGGCAGGCACAAAAACAGAATTAATGCAACTTAAAAATGTGCCTCCACAACGTTTTTTGTGGCTTTAACGATTTTACCACCAGTCTGGATATACTTGGGGAGTCGATGGATTCATATAATCATATCATGACAATCTGTTACATCGTACGCACCTGAAAGTCTTGAAAACCTTTTAAAGATTGAATTAATATATTGACAGGAAATAACCCTAGGGCATCTACAGAGTTTTGTCTCGTTTCATCAATCATTTGTTGATAGTTAGTTAAAAGTTATGTCAAGTTCCCAGTATGTCATGAAATATAAAACATTTTGAATTCATGATCAATGAAGACTAGGAAATCAACACTTTCACTTTCCAAAACCTGGGGTCAGTGAGTTTATTTTATTTTTTAAATGATTCAATATTCTCACATTAGTTCATTATTAGATTTATTGTAGATGTATTTTTTGGAAAATAATCCATTAACTACATGTTTTGGCTTTAGTACTCATAAAAACGTAATGCACGTTTTGATAATAAATAAAACCAATAAAAATCACAGAACAGCAAAAATGAAGCAAATGTTATATGTGTGTCCTCTATGAGATACATAGTGGAACGGCTGAATGTATCATCTATTTGCTGAAAATACATTATTAATAACATTGTTAAGAAAGGGTAGATTATTATTTTAACACGACTAACCAGAACATGGGACTGTGTCTGAAGTTTTGGAAAATCCTATCCATCTCGCAGGAGTTTGGTTCAATATGTCCTTATTCACTGAGACACTACATAACAGACGCTGTTTTGAAAGACTTTGAACCATAATAACGGTTGTCTTCTCCACTGAACCCCCCTCTAAGCTCAACTGCTCTGAACAACAATTAACTCTTGACCTCAAATAATTGTATTATTACAAGGGTCGGCTTGCCTTAACAGCCCTTGCCTGAGTGAGTGCCCCGCAGCAGTTTCATACGTCACTGAATTAGCTGCTCCACCAGAAGACGGAGCGCTAGGTTTCTAACAAATTGCTCGGCTCTGTTTGTCTTGACACCTTCTTTCTGCGTCAGAAAAAAACAAACATGTCATTTTTCAAACGTCAGCTCGCATAAAACCCTGCTTCAGGTTACCGTGACGCTAAAAATGAATGTTTGGAGACATTATTAGACGGCTGGTGCCAGGTTACCCCTTACAGCCAAGGCAATTTGATAATTGAGGTTGTTAGAGTGAAAAAAAGCTGAAGGCTGAAGACAGCGTCGTTATGTTATCAAAATAATCTCCCACGCTCTGAGGTCGCTGTCACAGTCAAACTCATTGTGTCATTTTTCAATCCTTAGCTTGTCTGGAGTCCTGTCTTCTTGTGGATCCAACAGAGCCCGCTGTGTGCGTATCCACAGCCACTTGTAGCCTGCCAGCACAGCTCTGTGGACGGGGAAGCAATTTGGTCTTTTTTAATATTTGACCGAATTACAGGAGCAAATATTGGATTGAACCAAGTTTCCTCTGGTTTGCCTGTGCACACATACACTTGGAGGTTTTCCTCGGTGATAAATAGTAACAGATCGTGAATTTAAAGCTTATTAGAGATGGCTCTGTCAGTGCTCTGTATGCCGCCACTCACGGTTTTATTCATGAGAGCAGTTTGACGGCTAAATTACAGGCCTGATTTTTGTTGTATGTCCATGGCTTAATGAATTGTCGAAAGCAAATATTGAGAATTCACAGAGATAAACAGACATTGGTCGCCTGTCACATCCAATGAATACAACATTACACGTTTGCTCTGGCTCTGTCTGAACATTGGAAATAGTTTCCTGGTACACGTTGAAAAACGTTCTTAAGCCGCGTTGACGCGCTTACATTAGAAACAGCAAATGAGGCGCAGCATTTTAAAGAACTCGTTGACATGAGGATAATCAAGTAATGCTTCTTCTTCTCGCTTTATCTTGGCAGATCACGAACATCACCAAGCTCAAAGACTTTCTGCTACAACACAGGAAAGATTATGTGAGCGCCGGAAGGTAAGCCTCTCCAAACAGTCGCAGTAATCCCCCACAATCAACAACAGCAGCGGGGAAAACCCTCCAAGGCTGCAGGGGAGGCTGCTGAAGAGACACAAAACTCAGAGGTCAGGGGTCAGGGCTACTTAAAGGTACCATCAAATATGTCTCCAGTGTGTATGTGTGTGCTGCAGGGTCTGTCTGCTGGCACAAGGTCAGCAGCGAGGAGGGTGGTCCTAAGGCAGGCTCCAGTCTAATTGTCTGGAATAATTGAGCTGCAACCAAGTGGAGAACAAATCACGCCCTGGGACTAATCCGGGCCTTCCTCCCTTCAAGGCCCCCTCTGTGTTCTGTAGGTGTGGGTGTGTGGAGTAGCCTCTGTTTCATTAGGTTTGTTGATAAAGCCCCAACAGAACACATTAACTAAACATTGGAGATGTCAATGGGTGGAGCGCAGCAGTATTTAGTGGTGGGAAAATCCATCAAGAAGCCATCAGTGGTGTGTGGTAGTCTCGTCTACCATCAGCCGTGCCTGTCTTCCAATTTTCTTATCAACTTCCTTCTTCCTCCACACTTTGACTAAGCCTGACAGAATGATTATAGACTGTGGATTCAACTGAATTCGTTCACATTTTGATAGCATTAGGGTAGACGGTCGTCATTTCAGACAAATATGGCTAAAGTTAAATAAAAGCCTTATTGACGGTGCCATGCTATAGCATTTAGTGACTGCATGTTAACCAAACCAAAGCATCTCCCCTAGTTCACCACAGTTATGGTAAAGGATGACTTGTTTAACTTTTATCAATCTGCCTGTGTCAGGGTCATGTTTGTTTCATTTAGAGGCAGCAACTCGTAGTTATTTTCAATATAAATGATCTGTCTCTGTATTTTCTCATTTCGTCTGTAAGACAATAGCAAACAAATGTGTCCATTGCAAAGTCCCATAGCCTAATGTTCTGTACCCAAATTTCAACCGATGTGGAAGAAGCCTGTGAATCGATTTCCAGCCACATTCAATCAAACGTAGTTAATTGTTAAACAAATCTCACAATTGCCTTCAAAATGATAATGTGCCACCAACACCCTGCGCAAAAGGTGATCTAAATAACGATACAAACAACTCAAGACATCTGTTGAGCTACATACATTGGGAAATAGGAAATTCCATATATCATAGAAATACCTAAACATGAAAATGTTGAACATTTGTAATTTAAAACATATTTTTATTATTTATATTTACAGATTGACTTAGCTTAAATAGCTAAGGATTTATCTCAAAAATATGAATCAATTCAGTTTACATTCTTTTACATATTAATTTCAACTTATTTGCTAATGCTTTGTGCAAAAAATAATTAATCAAGTTCAATCAAAATACAATCTACCATTCAAGCAATACCAAAACAGAATCATTACCTATGTGTAATTAGTTACACTCCTTAGTTGAGGAGTGTATTGTTGTATCTCAGAAGTCCACCAGAGGGAGACACCATCTGAACTACACAACACAACCTGACAGCAATAAGGCTAATATTCAAGTCATTACATTGCATTACATGTCACTTGTTAGAGTCACATTATGGTCATTCATGTCAATTTTTATGGTGGGATTTTAAGGAATGCAGAAAGTTGAAGATATATAAGATACAATTAAGAACTCTCTAGAATCATTGTTTGGTTACTAATCACACATTTAACTATACGGTATGTAAACTTGTTTTGATTCTTCCTGTGTGTTTTACAGTCTCATCTCCTCAGATCTTACCCGTATGACGGACAATGAGCGAGACCAGATCGACCAGGATGCTCAGATCTTCATGAGGACTTGCTCTGAGGCCATCAGGCAGCTACGCAACGAAGGTGTGTGCTTGTTAACGAATACTATTGGTGTTGCATTATTTAACAAACAATAAAGATACAACTCAGATTACATTTTGTAACTTGGCTCTGACCTACTTTCATAACATAAACAGGGAGCTGGAAGTTTGATTGATCCTTATTTGTTGGCACTGTACAGTACTATGTATGATCTTTATTAAC
The DNA here is from genome assembly GCA_031216635.1 of Dissostichus eleginoides. NCBI lineage: Eukaryota > Metazoa > Chordata > Actinopteri > Perciformes > Nototheniidae > Dissostichus > Dissostichus eleginoides. Next base: position 14,189,300 of record CM062265.1, read on the forward strand.
TGAATGTGTTGTTGTCATGATAGCGGTGAAGCAAGTGAGTTCAGCCCAGGTAAAGGAGCACAGAGGCGCCGTGCTGGACCTCATTGAAGTCTACCTGAGAGGTGAGTTCCTGCAACTCATTACAATTAAAACAGCATTTCTGTAGACTGCTGGGGAGACATCTCTTTGTTTATCTTTAGGATAGTTAACTCGCCCTGGGATTAGTTTTAACATGACACATACTTATTAAAGCAAACTGCATGGTAACATCATGTGTATCTTGATTGTGTTTAAGGAGTGTGCAAGCTGTACTCGGAGCAGAGAGCAATCAGAGTCAAGAGAATGGTGGACAAAAAGAGGCTGTGAGTACATACACATTAATACTTATTATACACTTCATAACGTGTGTAAAACGTCCTCCTGATTCACTCGACCCTGTGCCTGTGGTTCCAGGTCCAGACTGGCTCCGGAGCACCACAGCAGGGTGGGGAAAACGCCAGAGCCCATGGAGGAGAAAACCGTCAAGGAGGAAAGTTCTGGTGAGTTAGTGAGACGCTGAGACACTGGACTCTATCTCTGTGGCGGCACAAAGACTGTACAAGCTACCCTTTTACTATAGGTTCATGCTTTACTGACTGATTTGTTATAAGTAACCTTTTGCTTTCATTCTTTGCATGACATGGGACTAGTGACAGAAATGCACAGTAACTTTTTAATATAAAATAAAAAACAACTAGGCACTTGGTCCAAAATGTAATTATCGTAAGCTGTCCTGACTGCATTATAAGAGAAATGGGTGATTGTTATGTATATATTCTCTACAACTGCGCTGAATAAAGTGCTTCATAATTTAAATCCACAGACACCTGAAAGCAGCAGGACAAATCTTTGTGTTTCATATGCAGCCCCTGATTTGAATAGCGCCATGCTTCAGCGCAGCAGCATCAATGCTAATGATTCATTGTGGGTGCTTGATGAAATCACAACCATTAACTTGTTATTCTGCAGGTTTATGCAATTCAAACCAGCAGGTGTTGGGAAGCATTAACATACAGGGAGGCACTTCACAGTTCACAGTGAAGCATTTTAAGATATGATATCTTGAGATAAAGGTTCACACAGCCCCCTCTACGTCACTCAAAATGTACTATATTTTAATCCGAAAACATGGGTTTACATAAGGCAACGGCTGCATGCATGTTGAAATGCGTTCATTCATCTTTTATTGGCATTTTGATGCGTTTCAGCTTGATTATGACCATATAGATTTTGGTTAAGTGTGATGGTCAAAAAACAAATGGTCTTCATTTTCATTATTGTGTTACATGATAATTATGTTAAGCATAGCACTGCTTATATAAATTATTACCTCAAACTAATATTCATGTGAGAGAAGCCTCCAATGTTGTTTATTTTTAATTGGGTTTTGCTGAACTAATTTCCAGCTAATAATTGCTTGTATATCTGTTCACTGTGCTCCAAACTAAACATGTGTTGTGTGGCATGGCAACAAGGCTCATCATTTCTCTTTGCAGCCTATTAGTTGTGCTGTATTCTCACCTTGCCGATGAACCTCCCAGACAATAATCATATTTTCCTACTTGAACAAGTCCCTCTGCACCCACCCTCTCCATTCATGAGCCATTTTAATCAAGCAGCACTGAGATTGGCACAGTGGTTGAAACAGTTTGAGGCATATAATGTGTCATGATAATAATTAATCACCACACTCCTGCAAATGATAATCCATGACGTGGTCCCTGTGAGCACAGTGTACTGTAATGACCTACAGTTGTTGGAGCTGCACCATGGAAACAGAGCCTGCCAAAGAACATCAATCTCACTCTGCTTCAGTATTTCAACACGGACTGCTCTTCCGTGTAATTAAAGAGACAAGAAAACACCATCTTAACAAATCCATCCAAATGAATTTATTTAAAAAGAAAATATAACACCAAGTGGTTATGGCCTTATTTAGAGGATTAGCAACTGAATAGCTACTCAGATGATTACAGTTAACCGCTGAGTAATGTTGAAATAACATGTTCCTTTCTTTCCTGTAGAGAAGAGTGTTTCTGAAGTCCCTAACAACACCCTCAACCTGTGGGAGGAGGGCCGGGTGGAGGACGAGCTCTCTCCTGAGGAGATCCAGATGGTGCGGCACCTAAAACATCATTATGTATTATACATTTTACCCTTTAAATGTGTTTTTATTAAGATTCATGCGAGCATACAACCATTTTAATTAACAGGGACTGATTCAAGCACATTTTAATGACTTTATAGAGGAGATTTTTATGGAGATTTACTTTTTATGATGCCCAAATTCCCATCTAATTTGTTCCTTTTTTAAATACCCATTTAAGCTAATTTAGCTATTGGAAGTTTGTGGTAAAGGGTGTCCAATAGAGCATAGTCCAACTCCTAATAGCCATATGTCATGTTACAATGAAAGCCTTATTTACATTACATTCACACTTAAAGCATGTGTTTCATAATGGTGTGTTTGTGTGTAGTTTGAGCAGGAGAACCAGAGGTTGGTGAGTGAGATGAACAGCCTGGTGGATGAAGTGAGGTGGTCCCGCTCTGCACACTTTCCCTTCTTATTAAGTCTGTCCTGAAGAACATGGTTATTACCAGAGGATGTCAGTAATTTCATTCTGTCCACACATCAGTGTTTTGAATCAGGGAAGTGAACGGTGAAATGATTTACCAGGGAACTGTAGAAATCCGGAGAAACTGTCTCTTCCCCTCCCACTAAATGACACCCCTGTAGTGATTGAAATGGCAGGTGAGCAAGACGACAATTATGTGAAATAGCAGATGTCGATTCAGACGGGATTAAAGTGACCCAAAGACAGAGGTGTTTGCAGATGAAATTGTTACTATGGCAGCCAGAGAGAAACACTGACATGTTTGTTCCAGATGGAAAACAGAAATGGTCCTGAGGTGACAATTACCTGCCCCTGGAACATTAATGCCATCTGGAAAGGCTTAAATATGCTCGGCAATTTTTGTTCACGAGATATTTCCTGTGTTCCTTTTGTGCACGTCAGGCAAATCGAGGGCAAGGTGGTGGAGATCTCTCGCCTGCAGGAGATCTTTGCTGAGAAAGTCCTGCATCAAGTAAGCTGAGTTCCTCCCAGTTTATTCACTTGGACACTTCTACAAAAATGATGCACATAAACTCATTGTCCTTCTCTCGTTCCCGACAGGAAACAGAGATAGACAGCATCCATCAGCTGGTGGTGGGCGCCACAGAAAATGTCAAAGAAGGGAATGAGGATATACGAGAGGTAATAAAACTGATCTATACACAACTATAACAGCATACACAAACATTAAGTAAAGTTTCTTTAAAGGAAACTCAACTATATATTTATACATATCTGAATCAGATGTATAATAATCCGTACTGTGTATGAAATGTTGGGATTAATTTACTATTCCATGTTACTTCATACTTTTGCTCCACATCTCAAAGGGCTTTATTGTCATTTATTGCCATTTCTTTAAAAGCTTTAAATACTATTTACTTTGCAAATTAACGTTAATAATACAAAATAAAAATCAACTGATTTATGATGTTGTACATTTATAGGAAGCAGGTCAAATTAGTATTGCAGTATTAAAGTGTTAAACACCTTTACGCTTCAGTAATTATACTCCACTGATGTGGTATATATACATTTAAAGCAGGCCATTCTGAGTATATTTAATTTTGGTACTTAGCTTTTACACTTCTACTTTTTCTGAAGTGACATTTGAATGCAGGATTGTTACTGTTATTTAACACTTAGGCCCCGTCCACGCGGAGACGAAACGTGTTGAATCCGCTAACGTTCTCTATCGTATAGACGGTTCGTCCACACGAGGCCGAAACAGAAACGCGGATTCGGAGCCCGAATCTGATACACTTTGATAACGGCTCCCAAAGTGGGTAGGTCTGGGGACGAAACGCTTGCGGCTCATTGTGTACGCCCTATACGATCATTTCCTGAAAACGATGACGCCATAGCCCCGACTCTCCCCACCTCTCCTGCTCACCGTTGCGTTCGTGCTCCAGACGCTACTGACCATGATACAGATTTTAGTGCAAATCTACAGGTCCTCTACCACAACCATCAGCAGCAATAATAATATAATATAATAATAATAATCGTCATCGGTCTTATTCGCTGCTTTTGGTGTATTTTGTGGCGGAAGTACAGCGCCACTTACAGGCCCGGCATATGTACTACAGCGTCTCCAGCGTTTTCGTGTGGAGGGACACGTTTCTTGAGCCGATTCCGTGTGGACGGAAGACTTTTTTGAAAACGACTTCGGTTCGTTTTCGTCTCCGTGTGGACGGGGCCTTAGATATTGTTCATTTTATTGAAGGAAAATATCTTAGTACAGTATTACAGTGTCCACAAATATGTAGTGATTATATAGGAATATTAAGTCAACTATCTTGTAATTTATTGAACTGTGCTGTTCATATCTGCATATTGTTTTAATTTAGTTGATGTAAATGGTCATTAACATCTCATTATATTTACTTTTATCCCAAGGCAATCAAAAACAACGCTGGCTTCCGGGTATGGATCCTGTTCTTCCTGGTCATGTGCTCCTTCTCTCTCCTCTTCCTGGATTGGTACGACAGCTAACCCAGCTGAACAGAACAGACAATGAACGACAGGAGACCGTCTGCCCCCTGGCACATATCGGTTATCTCAAAAAGACGTGATGACATCACTGAGACTGAATGTACAGTTTACCTCGCTGGACCTGGTGTACAAAGTGCTCTTCATGACGACTCTGTGTTCAAGTGGAAATGGTTAACTATCTATTAATGGTCGCTTAAAAGCACTTCTATTGGAGCGAGCTGTGGAGCACTGTGTCCTCTTTAAGTGTGTTTGGTTTGACCGTCTGACTCTAAAAGCAGTGATCATACTTTGATTGACAGTAACTGTTCTTGTCTGACTAACTGAATCTAATCCTTTTTGAAAGTGACTGAAGGAAGCTTTTCTGACTGGCACTACATGCACCTCTGTCACAATTTGAATACATTATTTACTTGTACCTCAGTGCGATTTTAATCATACTTCACTGTCAAATGCTGTTGAATGTTTTGCTTTCTAGGCAATAATAAGCAGCAGAACAATTTATTAGATATTAATCTCCGCATGACTGTACTGGCACACCTCTCACATTCTACTAAAACCGAACAATAGTCTTAATTAAATTCTGGGTCTTCTTTCTTTACTTCAGGGTATCATTCTCAAACATTTCATATCTATGTCAAGCTTTCAGATAACATCAAGAGCAGCAGAAAGGCACGGCCTGCTTCGTGTCAGCTAAAGAAAAAAAATAGCAGTCGACAGGAGATTTGATTAAAAAAGCCTCCTGATATTTCTGCTAATCTGTTTATTAGGATTAACGTATATCCTCGTTAAAGCATTACAGCGCTTTGAACATTTTCTTTGATCTTAACTCAAAGGAGTCGGCGCTGTTAGCTGTATTTATGTTCTGCTCTGAGGGAGTTGCATGCTATTACTGACATGATTTACTCTTGAACTAGTTCATACAAAATGTTTCTTATTATACACACAGTGGTAAAAATGTAACTATGTACATTTACTCAAGTACCATAATTAAGCACCACAATTTTACTTTACTTGAGTATTTCCATTGTATGCGAATTTATACTTCTACTAGTTACTTTTTACACATAAAAAAACATGCGATGCTTATATATGACTCAGTACTTTATTACTAATCAAAGGAGTATTTGAGACCCCAGTATAGGGTTATATCATATTCTATAATACTAGTAAAGAGTCGTTCTGCATACTGAGTACTTTTGGTTTTGATACTTAAGGTACATTTAGCTGGTAATACTCCTGTAGACAATAGTATTTCAACTTTACTAAAGTAAAGGTTAGACTTCTACCACCTCTGCATATATGCAATCCACTTAGATGTTGGTGTGAAATGTGGGCACTTTATTTCATTTTCATTTAACATTTTTATGTAGCAAATGCACTTCAATGGTATTCATTACATTGTTTGAAAAAGGTACATAATTAGTGACGGCTTAAGTTAAATGACAAATACAGAAGAAAGCAACAGGACAAGCGACTACTGCCAGATGGTTCCACTACATCAACCTAAGTCTAGTATCTGTGACGGCTACCAACAGCCGTCTATGGTGACATTAATCAATGCACAATACAGTGTCATCACTAGCAATGCAAAAAACTTTCATTACAGTAGCAAAAAATGTATGCTTTGAAAAGTAACCATTAAGTGGCCAGCAAAGAAGAAAAGCACATGGTGTTCACAAACAGTTCGAATGAATGGAGACAATCATTAATGCTGGTAAAAAGACGATGCATAAAATACTTAAAACTCCTTAACAGCACTATATGCAGAGAGCAGTATGGGCTGCGTCCAAACAACATCATTAAAATAGTTTATTTTTTCGCTGGTTAAAAGGTTTTCTCCAAGTCAGGGCTCATTTATTCACAATAAATGACAGTAAAAGATTTGACACAGATGACCTTGGTGGCAAATAATGCTGCAAACTTTGCCGCTTCATTAAAATGTAACACTTTCTAGACCTGGTGAGGTCTGACATGCACTATCAGTACTTGATGTATTTGATATGAATGAGGTCCAAAGTGATTTTTTGTTTAGAGTCTTGCGTGCATATACGTTAAAACAAGCGACGCAGACAGAAGATGGTTCACAGTCATTTCACAATGTGAGTAGGCTACTAAAGTGGGTTCTGTTACTTATGTGTATGTACATGGACAGTGAGTGTGTGTCTGTATTCCAGTGGCTCTTTCTACACGTTTGCCACTCTGTTTTGAAGTGTAAATAAATAACAACATATGCGATTCAAACAAACCGTGAATCCACCCAGCGGTAAGGCTTGCTTTGCTGAAAACAGATTTTTCTGCTACAGTACAAATCAGCTGACCAAACTACATCAACACAGCAGCAGAGCACCTCAGGCAAGAGAAGTTGTTGTTTCACCCAAAAGCCACAGGACTCTGAGGTTTGCTTAAATGGCACAACCGTATTATTTAATTATTATTTCTGCAGCAGGTGAGGCCACCACCCGATCCCAGATTGGTTAAGCCAGTTTCTGGGCAGTCTCCGTCTCCTGCTGAGTGACCTTTTCCTCAGACATGATGGTCATCCATGGTGATACTGACCGGGTGATGGTCTGCTTGGCTATGTTGTAGTGGTTGATGAGCGTAAAGAGGCGCCCGCGGCCCCCAGGGCCCTGAGGGGGGTAGTTTCCATACAGCCCAGCCGGCATGCAGCGACCTTGCTGCTCCAAAGAGAGAGGGAAATTGATTAAAAACACTGAGGTGAGACAAAGTGCAAAATAAAAAACATTACAGTGTGACAAAATTGTTATTCAGGACAGTATAATGTCATTCTAAGAAACAAGCAGTGATTCACTGTTCAGTTAAATGAGGAGTAAAGGTGAGACGAATGTGACAAAACGGAGCTGCACTGTTTGTACCAGAGGAACACATCACACGAGAAATGAAAACGGAGCAGAAAAAATACTCAATAGAAGCTAGGCTGCATACTACTGTGAACATGGATTAGACGTATACAGATGAGTCAACACTCCTTGATTCCACTCCTGCAGATTTTACAGAAAGGCTTTATAGCTTTTTGCTGAACAGCAGCCACTGCGGCTATAAGGGACAGGGGTGGGATAATGCTTAATCCATTCAGCCAAATTATAAACTAATGTAATGCCAGAGGAAACAGTCATAAAGTCAACAAAATCTTATCTAAGTTTTGCAAACATAAGCTAGCATTAGCTACATTACAGTTATACCATTCAAAGTAAGGCTGTAGAAGCAAAGCTCATTAATTAAATGCTTCATTTGCAAGAGTGAGATTTGTGTTATATTGTATGTATTAGAAGTTATAATCTTGCTTTTAAGTACCATAAAACAGATTCATTCATTCAGATTCATTTAAAAACCAAAAGCTGGTGACTTGTAGTGGCTGTACTGATTCCCCAGATTTTAGCTAATGAAGAAGTAAAAAAACTATTAAATCATTCATTCATTTAAAATTATCTATTTAATGAATGTCAGCTGTATTAAATGGGTAAATTTGCAGGCAAAAAAAAAATCAACTTTAATTGTGAAACAGAATCTTTAAAATTCAGAAATACTTGAATACCATTGCTGAATTTATTTGCAACACAATGCAATTTGAACACTATTATGACAACCTGGCTGTCTATATGTGTTTTGTACTGTACAAGGTGTATTCGTTGTACAATAAACCTTATTTAGGTATCACTCTTCAACACAATTCAAAAAACACTTTATAGAGTATGAAAATGGGAAAAAAGGGTATCACTAAAGTAAAATGATCACATTAACATATCCCCGTCAGGTGGGGTCACAAACAATAATGTTAAAAGTGTTTACCGTGTAAACAAAGCTGTCAGGGCAGGGCTGCTCGTACTGGTAGACCTTGTAGACAACCAGGAACACCACACACACCAGGAAGGCCAGGGCACAAATCACCAGCAGGGTCACCTGAAGAAGAAACACACAGCTCCATCATCAGATCCACTGTATGTGACAGCTCCGTTAAGAGAAGAAAGCTACCATGTGTGTCTTCATGACGGGAAAGGAGTGGGACAACAGATTTTATTAAGGCGAGACATATTTTCTTCCGCACTATATATTTTGCAATGTGCAGGAATTTTCACAAGATGATGACAGAGTACCTGTTTTCAGACAACATCAACATTACTGTAGTCAACCTGTTTTCATACCACTGACATTGGGTCTTTCTGCTTTTTCACCTGTTCCTCACTTATTTTCCAGTTGTGGTCAAGGACCATCAGGATATGCTTTGGTTGTTTACCAAATTGATCTAAGGTTGTGATTGGTGATTCCATGTGCATACAGAGCCTGTTTTCACTTACTAGCAAAAAACTCTGAGCATCCAAGAACCCTTAAATTGTAGTAATTTCACAGTATGTTTGAGTAAATGTGCCTTTCTTGACATTGCACATAATGCAATGTAACTATTATGCTGAAACAACCTATTGTGCATCCCCAGATTTTATATTTCTGACTATTTTCTGTTGCAATGCTGCAGTATTAAAAGAAAACATATCCATGTGAGAGTTGCACATTGATGTAGGTGAGAAGTCCAAGTTATATGTCCTACGTGGGTATATATATAACAGAAGGTAACAACCAGTCAGGCCTATACACAATGTTCTGCGTGTAGTAGCGCGACAGAAAAATGGCTAGTGCGACCATCTGTAAAGCCCAGCTCTCACCTCTCTGGGGAGTTATGTAATGGCTACTGGTGTTTCTAGGAAGTGGGAGGGGGACAAGACAAAGTGTGAGAGAACTTGCCTCATTATCGCTGAAGATGTTGAGCCCCGAGCTATTTTTAACAGTCGATATGTTTTTTTTTGCTTGCGGGGAAATTTGATTTTCTAAAGCAACAGCTAAGAAGTTGAAACAGTGAAGCATGATGCAAGTGTTGAGTTTTCTGTCAGGATATTCTTGAGGATTTCTTTGATTTGGGAGCAAAGTGCTGTGCATTCAAATACTGTTTCGCACCAGGTTCACTTATTTTATGGGACTGTTAACAGCATGTATCAATATCAGTGAAAAAATATAATTTTGTATCTGTCTGTTTGAATCCTGCAGTTGCACAGCAGAGCAGACAGAAGGACATGTACAAGGCAAAGCAACAGGAAAGTATGAAAGAAACTATGTGTGATGAAAGGGCAGCTTTTCAAAGTCTTGATCAGAGGAGCGAGCTGTGTTCTCTGAGACAGTGATGCGCCTCCTTGCCTTTTAGATGTTTCAGAATTAAAGCTGGATCACTGAAGGAAGCTTAACTCACAGGGACTGTTTCATCGGTTGATTTTGATCGCGGGGGAAGAGTGTTGCATATGCACAACACAGCTCATGAATTTTGAAGTATGCAAGGGAGTCTTCAGTGAACCAAAAGTAGGATTTGACCTCTCCTTTTGCAAAAGCATATGTTTTAATCATTGTATATGGTGTATCAGCGAGGGGGGTGTTGAGGGAGGTGGGAGCGATGCTGCCGTTTGGAGGCCATCGCCATGGCAGCAGCTGAATTAATGAGCGTTTCAGGGCGGGGTTAACCGAATCATTGTGCATTATGTCTTCCTGTGTATAGCTACGACAAGATGACAGGCACAGACCATTTAAGTAGCATGAGCAAGGAAGTATAACTTGGAAAGGGGGGGGGGGGTTATTATGACAAACGTCCTGAGCTGCAGGGAGATAGCTGTCTGCTCTGGGGGCATATGCACGAGTAGAGTGTGAGACACATATTGGAAATGGGATGATGTATGAAACGCAAAACGATGGCAGGCAGCGACATCATTCTTACTTTGAGACGCTCAGATACGCCTTCGATGATGCTTATTGAAAACTCTGCAATTTTAGGAGACCGAAGCTTCCCCTTCTTGCTATCACCGTCATAGTCTGCCTTTGTCTTCACCACCACCTAGTAGAAACACATAACATACACACATGTACAGGAGAGAATATCCAATCATCTTACAGGTATAGCTCTAGGAAGAAAATGGGGGATTAAAGAAGCAGGAGAATCATGTGTATTGTTCTATAGAAAATAACAGACATGTAAGAATAATCATTGGTTACAAAAAATAAATGTGTTTTCCTTAATTGTTATCATCTTAATTGGACTAATTGGAATGATAGAAATACATGAGAAAGGGCCCCTCACAGTGACTTCTCCAAATCAATGGAGAAATATCACATAACAAATCTTACCTTATCTGGTGGAGGAAACTGGAGCTGACTGGCATCTAATGGTGTTATGAGAGGGATGGTGTCAAACCCATCTTCAGAAACCACCTTCCCGTTGTTTTTGTCGCTGAAATTATTCCCCAGTTTAACCATTTTCGCTGCACGAAAAATCAACCTGAGGGGGGATAAACAAGCGCGTATTACTGCTAAACGAGGGGGATTAGGATTATTCTCTACATAAATCATTTAATGATTAATATCAAGTTGTTTTTTTACATATGCAAACAGAGTAGGCTACATATCAAACAAAAAGATGTGAGGCGCTATGTGGGCCATGAGAAAGCCTGTTAACCACAAAAGCGCAGGAGAGGACAAGCAAGGCATCGACATAATGGGACAGATGCATCACCGTGAAAAAAAGGAATTCCCGCATCCAAACACTTACCAGCTCAGATGAGTAGCGTTTTAAAAACAGCGTGTTTTTCCCGATGTGGTGACTTAATTGCTCCAGAGCCGGTTTATGTTTTTTTAGGTGTGACGCAGGCGATTTGCGGAGAGCTGGTGCACAATATGGCCAGCTTGGTTTGTGCGCCGCGATACCTCCGAGCTGCTGCTGGCGTCTGGCTGCACTGCAAGTGATGTAACATCTTCATCACATCCATCCTTCACATCTGATCTGTGGCAGGGAACCCGGGAGCTGGACAGATTTGAGTCACATTTTGATTTGTACAAAATGTTTTTTTCTTAAATTGTGTCCATCAATAAGATCCAGTTTTAAAAAGCAGGATCTATACCGGTATTTATGCAAAAGCAGAGACTGCATCTAAGATTTCAAATTGTAGTTTGCACAGCAACAGAAGATCATGTAGCAGATGGAGTATCTCCTGCAAAATAAACACTTATTCATATTAACATTGAAGTAATGAAAAAATAAAGCATTTGAAAATTGATTTATATTATAAGTAATTGATTGCTATTTTAATATATTATTATATTAATATCTCCTGAACACTTGGCTTCAAATGTAAAGTTGGTATAGGCTTATTAATAGTTTTGATACAATGTTTAGACATGGATGAACCTTCAGTTAATTAACATTTGAATCAGCAAATCCTCAAGGATATATGGGCTTATTTAAACGGTGTGCAATGACGTCACTTTCCACCAGAAAGTAAGTCGCACTGGGTGGCAAAAGTGCAAAACAACATCCTGCAACATGGCTGCCGTAATTAAGTGGAAATGCGAAAAACTGGTTTAAATCTACAATTATCTGCCTGGTTGTTGGCCAAACCACATGGACAATGACACCAATGGATATGGTTGTATGTGGACAGGTTTGTAAGCTACACATTTCACTTTGTAAAGTCCTTTTTTTTATGAAAACTGTAAGCTAGCTTTGTTTGTAGCTTGATGTAAACACTTCAATGACGTCACATGTATATTCAATGTAGTCCCATTGTTTAGCTGCCCAGCTAAAAACATACCTGTTTTGGTTCATTGTCATCCCTCTAGTTGCATTGTTTTCAACTGCAGCAATGAGGTGTTTTCAATGGAAATGCTCCATTGACCCAACTACACTAATTGCTACCTGTGCTTGTTACTTTGCAGTTGAAGAACCAGAGATTTCCTCCATGAGTTGGTGGAGACCAAAACCACAGCAAATAAAGAATGAATATTGGACTTAGATTTCCAGGTTGTAACAAACACAACTGAAATTGAATGATTATGTTGCTTAATATCTACTTGATGTGTAAAAAAGACACTTTTTGCATTAATTTCAACATCAACTTAACGAGTGGTACAGCACATTGCTACCGTACCCTCAAGGGGCCAATTGGATATTGCAGGTGTAACTAGTAACTGATATTCAATTTTGGTTGGCTGTGGTCAGAAGTGTGCTCTGCTGCATTTGTGGCACCCAGCCATGTCACAGTGTCCTACATGTAATTCCAGCAAGGCAAGAGACTGCTGGATGTCAGCAAATATGTAAGCTCCCCAAAACTTGGCTTTAAATCAAGGCTTTTACTTTAACATTAAATATTGATGAATCAAAGTTTTCAAAACGAATCTTAAGGTATTACTTATTCACAGTTTAACTCTCAAAAACCCTGATTGCTAGGGGCAGATGCTGACTGATCTGCTGCATGCTGTCATCAGGAACATGTGGCTGGAGATTGATCAGATTTGATTGACAGTAAAAAGAACAACCCACCAGCTCTAACAGAAGTATGTGACATTACTTAATATGTGTAATGCTGCAAATGCAAAGAATCAATAGCTTAATGTCCTGGAATTGGACATTTTTTAATACAAAATGTAAAAAATGTGTTAGCACAGCACATCTGACTTATCTTCTGTCCCTAATGCGTATAACATTATTGATCTGGAAATATTCAGGGTTGTTATAAGTGTGTTTTGTGCAATACATTCAGCAGCCTCTCTCTTTCATATGTTTTGTAATGCCCAGAATCCTCTATTTTTCAGCATTCAGTGAAAACTTTACTGAGAGAGCCCCCTACTGTAATTTACCAACCTCAAACCAGGGACATAAATAAATAACTAAAAAGTGACTTCACCAAAAGCTGTTCAAGGTATAAAAAGACTTAATGTGTTCACGTTGTCATCACAAAAGCTAGTTGAGAAAACAGGTTTTCAGGGCCTCCAATTGTAAGAAACATCTTGATATTACTAAGCCCTTTATATCACCTCATCTTGAAGTGGTGAAGCTTAGCATCAAGTAGCTCGTTGCCAGGCTACAGTGGGAATGAATGGGGGCTATGGGAGGATGCATATGGAGGCCAGCCTGCTCTATAGTAAGAAAGAAGCAGCAGAGGAGAAAACGATCTCATCACATATTGCGATGAAAACCTCGGCTCATAGTGGACTGTGGACTGCTGCAGTGCCTCTGTGTGATGAGTCTATGTACAGTCATTAGCTTTCTGATTTGCCTCCCAGGCGATGAAGAGGTGATGTCATGTGTTTCCTGAAAGCAAACATGACGATAATTAATGTTACAAATGGACTCACTATAAACATAATTATTCCATGCCAGAAGCAGTTAGTTAGCATTTTGCACTGTGATGTTCTCAATGTAATTTAAGCCTTAGTTCAAGCTGGTTTCTTATTTTTCAGACTGGCAAAAACAATAAAAATAATAGAGATGAACGTATATGATAAAGCAAAGTAATTATTATTATTATTTATTTATTCTTAGAGGTACAATATGATAGCTGTTTTCTGTTGCAGTTGCCTTCTCATGATTCACCAAAAGAGGGAGACATCAGTTCACTTATTCACAACTATGACTGCTTGTGTTTGCTTAAAGGTCCCATGTCATGGCCATTTCTACTGATCATAATTCCATTGTTGAGGTATACTAAAATAGATTTATATTGTGCAATTTTCCAAAATCCCATTGGTTTCTCATACAGCATCTCTGTATAGTATGTGTATTCACTCTCTGTCCTAAACGGCTTGTTGGAGCTCCGTAGCACAGTACAGTGAAAAGTAAGTAATTCACATTTCACCACTAGAAGAAGGACATTCTGTGAGATTTTGTGTGAGTGTTATGCATTATTGTAGATTTAAGCTGCTAACGTTACTAATGTGACCCTATTATGTTAGTTTAAATTTAGATAATTTGACAATGTAGTGTTGTATGGTCCATTTTAATGCTAAATGCTAACTTTGATAAATACAGAAGCTGGAAAGGTCTTTACTTGTTACTCGGTGTAAAGTGTGCCTGAACTGTATATAGCACTGCAAACATGCTGTGTCTTTAAAACCCACTCTGCTCTTGGCTCTTTGCCCAGAAAGTTCATTTCCCTTTCCCCATCCAGCCACATGGACTAAGCTCCGCCACGCAGAGAGAACAAGTATTTTCACTCAGAGACCGGCGCCTCCAACAGCAGTCACAGCACAGACTCCCTTCAGGACCGCTGTCAGGGAACGAAGACCTTTTCCATCCTCTGTGTTGTGAAGGAAGGACACAAACATCCCATCAGATCCATCACAGTCCTCAGAGAAGCAGAGGTATGATTTACACTCAAACTGTGACCGCATGTCTGCCTGTCAGATGCCCCGTTATTCATATCAGTCTGTGCTTTCTTTGAGTATATGTTTGCTTTACTGTGCTTTCTGGTATTGATCTGCTGACTTTTGGACGATGCCTTATGACTCAGTGCTGTGTCTGGTTTAAAAGTCCTGCTGCATGTGGGAGCTATTGTCTTATGCATGAACACAAAGCCTCTTTTCATGATTCTATAATTCCCTTTACTAGTCGACCCAGCAGTTAGCGTTGTGTGTGATGTGCCGAGCTTTTTAGTACTTCTGTTCATTAATGCTGTTCATATTAAGACTAACAGCAACAGGCAGGTCACCAAAACTTTGGAGCTTAAGGAGGAATGAGTCACAAAGATTTAAATGGAAACTTTGGCACGAACAATAAGGTTCAGACTGAAAATGTGGTTTTTTAGGTTGTCAAAGCAGGCAGCGGTACCCAGGCTGTATAAACAGGATGCTTCTCAACACACACACACACACACACACACACATACACATACACATACACACACACTGGTTGATACTCTGGTTGAATGAACAGGCTGCTGGGGCACCACCATCAGTGCTGCTGACGTATAATAAGCAAGGCTAGATGTTTTTTCTGTGAAGAAAGACCGGTCTCTTGTTGTTGGACAAGTTGCATCGAGGCTGCATCATGTGAGCGAGTGCTGCTGAGGTTTCTGGAAGATTTTCTGGGAAGATGAGGTCACAGGGAGGCACCCAGAGGATCGGGTCTGAGCAGGAAAGGCAGAGGGTGGAAGACGTTCAACAGCGGCTCAGTCACTTGCCGGGAGGAAGCCATAGTTTTGTTGGAATTTCCATTCAGTTTGTGTCAAAGGAATTTTGATCTGCATGTATTAATAACAAGACACATGGCATGAAACACTTGGGAAGGGCTATTTCCCTTTCATATAAACAGTAAAAGTCTTATGACAGCTTTAATAGGATTATATAACACACTTTACTTTAACACTGTTTTATTTGTAGCAAGAGCCTCCTTTACTAAATTGTGTTATCTAATTTCCTAGCATGAAAAAGACCATTCTGAAGGAGGGTAAAAAACATATTCACACTGGAATGTGGTTGGAATGAGGATAATTTCCTTTCAGCCAAAAGGTTTTAGTCGGATGATCTGTGAACTATCAGGCATGTAAACCCCCACTTCCTTTCACACGAGCATTCATAGCCAACAAGTGCATTCTGTGTGCCCAAATCTCAAGTTTTAAATGGTGCAATCTTGCGTGTTTTGAGCCTGTGTGCTGCGTGTGCTCTGTTCAGATTTAAAGAGGCTCAAGCTTGGACGGACGCGGCTGGGAGGGCCAGCTGAGCCGGAAGTGTGGGGGGGAAGTTGAGTCAACACAGAACTGTTTCTCAGACTTGTGTCGCTTCTGGTCTCATGCCTCTCAATGGACTCACATGCTCAGACTGAGATTGCAATAACACAGAGTTGCAAACGCAGGCAGACGCAAAAAAAAAAAAAAATGAAATGAAAGTTGAGTCTGGCCGGGGTGATTTTCTGCTTCTATCTGGCACAAAGACAGAGACTGAAAACAAGCGGAAGAAGTATTCAGATGTTTTTATAAAGTAAACGTAGCAATACCACAGTGTAAAAACACTCTGTTACAATTAAAAGTCCTGCATTTAAACTAGTAAGAACAACAATAACAATATTAAAATATATTCTTAGTGTTGGTAAATTCATATTTTGGATATAAATATATATATCTAGGTTGTGTTGGTGTTGGTAACTGAGTGCAGGGGCGCCGCCAGGGATTTTGGGCCCCATGAAAATATATCACATTGGTTACTTAAACATTTTTTTCTTAATGTTCTAAAATTGTTTGGGCCCCTGTCAGTCACGGGCCCTTAGAATCGTCCTAACTTTTCATCCCCTTACGGCGCCCCTGACTGAGTGGTTGAGATGTTGGCAGTAGAAATGTCTGACCCTCAAATATAATGAACTTAGATTGGCGTCGGCTTGCGGTTCTAAAAGCACCAAAGAAATACATACTTCCTTTTATGCAGTGATAGTTTGCGTGTGTAGATGATTGGTAAAAAAATGGTTATCTTCCCTGAACATTACAAATAGCATGTAAAGGAGCACAAAGGCATCAACATTTTGTTCAACACACGCTGGGCCTTCCCTCATTTGAAGTATAATCTATCATTTTTTGTATTACACCATAGGTCTATATTTCTCCATTTATCCCCTCATCTGTGCACCACATTTCTGCGGTCCACCTGGTTGTAGTGAAACATTACATACCATAGTGGACAAAGAGAGGACTCCCATCTGTCTGTAGCTATTGTCTTCACTTTGTTGTTGTGATCACTCACATGACTGTTTATGTGAATATGACACAAAAACTTCATTCTGCCACACAGCTGTTTGACTCGCTCAGATGAACACATTGTGAAGTACAACAAGCTGCAGTCAGCTCTGACCACCACAACACACTGGGAAAGCTCTAAAACTCACACAACTGCAGTTCCAGTCTTTTAAACAGGGACACGGTCACTGGGCTGTATTTATGAGGTGAGTTTCCCTAAATTACAGAGTGCAGTGAGCCCAGCCTTTGACCATGATCACAATGAATGACATCCTGCACAAAACTATGAATGATGATAATGAAGGAGTCGCTCTCTTACTGTTACTGTGTGGTCGCTCTGGCAAAGTCTACAGTACACAATTTAAACTTGACGCAGAGCTTTACTTCATGACAGATGAGGATGAATGTTCTCTCCCCAGCTTGCACAGGGGGGCAGAGTGGAGCTAGATATTATACTGTTACACTGTAGTCCCAAACCTTTTACACTCCTTGAACTTTAGATGACCAGGCCATTTTCACAAAATATCCTATTGCTAAAAGTAGCTTATAAAAGAAGCTAGATGTGGTAACTCTATCTTACTTAAACATGATAACTATCAGTGCTTCATCGTGTTAGTGTTTAGGAACAATAATACATCTAAAAAACTGATTTAATGGCACATTTTGTTGTCTAGTGAATCATTAAATCAGCTTATTCACACAGTGAAACAATCCAATAAAACTTTAAAGATTACCATTTGGACAACTATCCTCTTCTTGAATAATGGAAAAATGTACATTAAATGATTATTCAAATAATAATTAAAGTAGATGTTATGGCCATAGACCGAGGGTATATTTGAAGAACAGTATTTCAAAGATGGTTAGTTAAGGTCAGTAACTTAAAATGATTTAAGTCCTTTTTATGATGTGATTTATTTTTAAAACAGACTAAATGTTAAATAAATATAGCATAAGAAACATATTACTTTGATTTAGACAATATGTGATTTAGATTTAATATTGCATGTGTCATGTTGCATGTGCTCTGTTGTGACTATCAAGATTGAGAACAAGCTTCATCTAAATACCTGAAACCCTTTATCCTCAGTAGAAACATACCTCTTTTATCTGCAGAGATGAGACACTCCCTTCTTCTTTGTCTGATTCTTTTTTTAAATGCAGGACACACCAGTGTTTGTGACAAGTCTGTGTGATTGTGCATGTATGTGATGCGATGTGTGGTATGAAAAAGGGGATGACTTTTTTCCTTGCTCCTTGACCTTTGACCAGTCAAACGCTAGAAGGGGCGGAAAACAAGGTGTCATTGTGAGAGTCCGATCGTGCAATGGCAAGTTTTAGTGACTGTAAAAATTCCACTTGGTTATTAAAACAGCAGTTACATTTTCCTCATTTGCGTCAGGGTTATAAACTGTAAAATTATGTAAAACTGCTTTATAAAACTATCTTATTTTTTCAAACACATTTTTCTTAAAATGTATCAAAAACAAAAGTACCTATTTCCGCTTCCATATATCCCAATCATTTATTTTGTGTGTGAAAGCTACTATAGATTATAAATTGGTGTTTAGTCTGAGGCTTTGTCTTTGAACAATTGTAAGGAATATAAAAACATTTACAAAAACACTGCCTGTCCCTTCAGTTACTTATAGCTATAGTAAGGCTTAAAGAAAACGTGCTCCCACTTGCCTGTGAGTCCAATCCAAGTTGCCTCAGGAATATTCACATTTTCCAACTGTGAGCGAAGTGATCTTTTCACTACAATATTAACATGCACTGTTGCACAGATTAGCCATTCTGTGTTCCCTGCAGCGTTTACAATAACTGAACTTCAAGAGGGATTAAATTACTGTTATCTTATATTAACACGCAACAGGCCATGCATATAACTCCAATCTGCTGATTGTGCCCTACATGAGGCAGAAATGACATAATGAGAAGCCTTCCCCTGAAAGAAACAGTGGCTCAGTGTTCCTCTGAACTGGTCAAGACAGATCTCTGGAAAGCAACATCCTCACAGAAGAACGAATTCCCACTTATCTCGTGACTCACCACATCTTTTTATGGGGCTGAGACTTTCTACCCAATTGAACCGGGCACAGAAGACACAAGTTGATCACTCCCAGTTGTATTACACAACCGCAGTATCAGCGTCGGAGTGTTTACTTTCTGTTGGTAAAGTTGAGGGAGGAGATTTGAGGAGGGAGGAACAGGAGGACCCACCTGTCAGTAGAGAAGAAGAACGCTGACGGCATTGTAGCGCAGCTACTCGGGAGTGCAGGATAGTATGCACACTAGCTAAGAGAATACACCAGTTTGCCTGTCCATCGACCGAAGGGATTACAATGGGTGGCACTATCAGTCAGAAGAAGGGCAGCAGGCGAGCCAGCTCAAGGAGTCACACCAGCAGTGTCATGTGAGTCAAATTCCTCACCTGTTGGACGCTGACTTAACAGAAAAAAAACTGTTGTCACTTCCATTCATTGACTTGAGATGTGTGTTGCTTTCAGCTGAACATATTTGTGAATATGTATGCAGTTTTAGTAACGAAGTAGCAGTGAAACGTATACCATTTTTTCTTACTAAACTACAATACTGAGGATTTAACTAAACTTGCATTATTTTTCCATTTCATTTTAGAGTGGCCTGTGTTCAAGCTCGCAACTTGCACACACATGCAAATATTCACACACCCAGATAAGACTGCATACAGACAGACTGTTAAAAATGTTTGCTTACTGGCCTCACAAAAGTATGTGTAAGTGTGTCCATGTGCTTTCATGCAAAATGCCAAGTAAAATAACATGAACAGAAACAGTGGTTGAGCAGGTTCTTATTTTATGTACAACACACCAGTTGAGACTGGTTTAACATGATTAGTGTTTTAGGATCGTCTCCAACAGATCCGCATTTGTGTCATCATAGCATAATCTCATTGTGAGAAATATAGCTCCAACGTGTCAATATTAGCTCGAGGCGATTCATGTCGCCTTTATTCTGGGAGGCAGCGCTACAGGCACACTGGACCTTGAAACACGCTCACTGCGTTCCTCAGTGTTTGGACTGTAACATTCCACACCATTCACTTCTACAGAAGGAGGAACCAACACATTATACAAACAGATTGGGACTTTACAAATCCGGTTGACAGGTAGCGTTGACAGAAAAATCAGGGTGACACATTTAGTTCTTTACAACTGAGTAAACCAGCTCAGATTGGTTGCTAGGGTCTTCAGCGACTGTTCCCGACGACTGTAAAATAACACAATTGCTTCAATGTGGAAATAGTGTTATTGCTTTCTAATGTAAAGACAGTATATCACATTTCCTCGGGCAGTACAGTGATACACGTCAAACGTCCAGCTGTGTCTAGCTATTCTAAACTTTGGCCGTCTGTTTCAACCCCTGCTTCTGTGTCAGCCGTCTCTTCTCCTTTCACCCAGGCTTTGTTCTTTGGTGTTTGAGGTGACGGCACATCAGGCTGGCACGTATCGGCAAATCTTTCACGCGCTTTCTCCCAGTTCTTCTGGGACTTTGATTTGGTCACAGAGGCGGCGTCTAGAGACAGGGCGGCACCAGCCCCCAAACCGGACTGGGACTTCCTGATTTTCAGTTGAATCTGTGCAGAAAGGAAGGAAAAAATAAGAAGAATTAAGTTGTTTTGTTGATTTACAATACATTTTCGGTCAACCTGCCAACAAAGGCATCAGCAGAACTCGACTTACCGGGGTTTTCATGCCAGTCCCCTCTTTACCCAGCCCCTCTCCTTTCTTCCAGCCCATCTTTTCCAGCATTTTCCGTCCTTTATTGACTTCACTGATCTCCCTATAAGAAACGAGTAATACTTGATTAGCACATCATCCTATATTATCTTTCGTTACCAATATAGTCAAGGGCAATGTACTTACTGATGAACAGAAGCAGGTGCATCGTCTCGTTGGAAAACACCCTCACTACCGACAGTCTGTCGCCGAGACTCCGCTCGGTCCTGGTACCTGGGGTTCCTCAGGGCTTTGGCCTCCTCATACTCACTGCTCTGTTTACAGAAAAGCACAGAGGTGATTGGCTGCATGAAGAAACAAGACGCTTAAAGCTTAAACTTGAGGATGCTAGTCCTGATGAAACTCACCTGCAAGCCATATCTGGCCTTCATCTGTTTCAGCTCCTTCTGTCTCAGTGCTTCTTTGTCCTCTTTGGTGGGAGCAGCAGGGGCTTTGGAGATATACAGAGAATCGCTAATTAGTTAAGTGACCTTTTACTGCCAAATTCTAATCAGTTCACCATTGACACATTTTATGAATCCCCTCAATCGGGACAAAGAGAATGTGACCGACCGACAACAGAAATAACAAAATGTCTAAAGCCTTGGCTGTCACACTTGCACTTAAAACTAAGATGAATTTCTCATGAGGTGGCTCACCTGTATTCTCCTCTCTCTTGTACTTGTTGATGTGGGCCATCACCTGGCCAGGCTCGCAGCCATCACAGGTGTCAGTCCCCGGGTGGATGTGAAAGGACAGCACAGTCTCTCCCATCTTCACCTCGTCGCCGTGCATCAGTGCTTGTGGCTCACACTTGGTTTTGGGCTGTAGTATGAAGATCCATTGATAGGGTCATTACTGAGTTTAAGGGCTTTTAAAAAAAGGCTACAAACTGAGATCAGATGTTGACCTGCAAGATCCGGTTGCCATTGATGACTGTTCCATTCTGGCTGCCCTGGTCCACCAGCATGTAGCCTTGCTGCTCCTGGTCAAAGTACACCTCTGCGTGAAACTGGACCCAAACACAGTTCAGTGAGAAACATCACAAATGCAAATAAATTAGGAAGATCCGTGGACAATTTATAAGAGCAAAAGTTACCTTGCTGACTCCCAATTCTGGTAATAGGATTGCATGGTCCATGCTTTTCTCTCTGCAACAGGAAAGACAGCAGGTTGTTTTCTTTTTAACTTACCCAGAGATCAATATGAATATTTTCACTAAGTGAGTCAACACTTTTTACAGGGGGGTTATTTCTTAAAGCCATGTTATTCTCTTTGTTAGCAGCCTCCCTGTTTACCTTTGTGGCAACCCATTCTATAACAACATGCACAAGAGAGAAATAGCACAAACCTGCCAATGGTGGCTGGAGAGGTGGCCGTGATGATGAACAGAGTGCCGACCTGCATCACTGGAGATCTGACCACTGTCACTCTGACACAGGGCGGCCATATCTCTTTGGCTGTAAACAAAAAAAAAAAGGGAACATGTCAGCCTCAAAAAGCTAGTGATAGTAACTAATGACATCTCAATTACAACCAGATTAAACTACTTCACCCAAGTACAATGTTTTTTGGATGCGGGCCCGGCTGTGAATTTAGCTGCTTTGTCCTCTCACCTGCATTCATCTGAATCTCCATTTCTGCCTCCGAGCTTTCCTTGGAGCTGGAGCTGGAAGAAGAGACCGAGGGAGTGGAGTCCCACTCCTCTCTCTCCGACTCTGTGAGCTCACCCTCTTCTGGTTCGCTGTTATCATCTGAATCATCGCTCCGAGCCGGGCTTTTCTTCTTTTTCTTCTTCTGCTTTTTTGTCTTTGATTTCTTACTTTTCTTCTTTGATCGACCCTTATCCTTATCCTTATCATCATCGTGGGAACTTTTTTTCTGCTTCTTCCTCTTTGACGAAGATTTGTCGCTATCCGCTCTGTGTTTATGAGAGTCTTTTCTACGCGAGGCCGTGTCCGGACTGCAAGACTTTCGCTTCAGTTTTCGTGATTCTGTGCTCCTCTTGGTTGTTGGCCTTTCGACCCAGTCAATTTCTTCTTCTTCCAATTTCACCTCGTCAAATTTGAGTTCCTGCCATCAGACAGTCAACAGTGAGTTTACTATCTTCAGTGATGTTCACTGACAGGGGGCAAGCTGGCTTTGTAGATCCCATGTTTCATGTCTGACACCGTGTTTGTACATAGTTTCAGTCTTCAAAGACAATTACCTATAGACCTTTAAAATGACACCAGGAAATCTACAATGATCTTAATTCTACTCTGCTCCCAGATTCATAAGCAAAGCTAAAACTTTGAATCATTTGTGGTTTATGCCGCTGTACAGAGTAACTAAAGAGCATTTAAACAGATTCTTAATTACACAAAAGCCTTTTTTGTCATCTTACAAGATGAAAGGAATGCTTTATGAATACAATTACAACTATAATTTACTACTTTGCCATCCTAACATTTATTGTGTGAAAAATGTAATCCCTTACTTTAAAGCTTGATATAGACCTACAAATGTTAAGGTGCTGCTTGTGCGAGTAACACCACCTTCATTGAACTCTAGGAGTGCTTTATCAGTATTAATTCACCCCACTGTGATGGCAAAACTATTGAATTAAGAGTCCAGGTGAAACAATATTGATCTAATCTTCTGTATTGCTTTGCGTGCTGGAAGGAAAGGTGTACCTTTGCGGGAAGCAGAATCCCAGTAAGAAGAAATCTTCATTTTAGCCAATGAGCAAGTCACCTCTTGCACCTAGGTCAGAGGACAATCTTTTTAGTCAACTAATCTTACATATTTCAAGAAAAACAAGCATTGGAAGACTGAGACAAAAATAAAAGTTATGACTAATTTAAGTTTTTAAAAAAGGGGAACTACAAAGTCATCAGCCCGCTGTCAGCCACGAAGTATAAAATGTATCTCTGTAATGCATCAGTCAGAGATCCACAGATGTAACATACCTTATTGTCCTGGTGGGAGCTTTTCTTTGACCCTTTCTTTGACTTTCTGCCCTTCCATTCACCTGTGCTCTTTTCTTTGCAAGGCTCTGCAGCAGTCTGTGCAGCAGGCACCTCAATCTTGGAATGAAATTGGTATCGTCCACTCTCTGTATCATGGTAGTAGTAAATGCCTGTGTTGGCATCATAGTACAGCTGACTGGCCTGAGGACGAGAAATGTATTTAAAAATCAGATGACTGGTACGAGAAAAATATGCTGCTTAACATATTCTGCTATATTAAGCCTTATTGTACTGAAAAGGGTGTTTTTTGACATACCGAGTCGTAGTAGAAGCCTGTGCTGTGGTCATAGTACAACCCAGTCGTCTCATCAAAGACAAACCCGGTCTGCGTCATAGCCTCTTCAGCAGTGGCCCTCAAAATATCAGCTATGGATCCTCCATCACCTTCCTGAATGAGACAATGCCAATGAGTCATAACTCCAATTGCACTTATCCATATATATCAACATCTCCTTACTTCAGTATATGGGTTTAGTGAGGATTCAATTAATCGATATGTGAAACTATCAATAGCATTCTAATATCGATTTCATGACATGATGTTAAAAGAAACATGTGCAGTTTTTATTCAAGTATCTTTATAATAAACAAACCTCTGTTGTGACTTCAACACCGTTGTCAGGCGTGGGGTTATCAACATCAGCTGCTGCTGCTGTTGTTGTTTCATTTGGTGCTGAAACCCCTGCTGCGTTGCTGCCATCTGCTGCTTCTACTACTGCTACTGCTACTGCTGCTGCTGCTGCTGCTGCTTCTGTGTTCAGGCCTTCCTGACTGTCTGAAGCCTCTGGGTTCTGAGTGTTGCCCCCATAATAGTAGTTGTAATAATCTGCAAAGGAATATTGAACCCTTAGTAACTATTTCCTCACTTTCGGACAAAAATATAAATGATAAATTAATGTATGTAATGTAAATACAAAATCAACACACCAGTTTCTGTCCATACATATTCTTCCGTTTGAGTTTCACTGTCAACTCTGTCTTTATCTTTCTTCTTTCGCTGATGAATCTCTGCACTCAGCTGGTCGACCTGAAACAGATCAATTCAAAATGGCATACACTCTTAAAACGCTCGCTGTTATAACATGATAATGGGAATATGATGATTTAGACTGATTAAACTCAGTGTTTTTGCAGAGCTGTTTACCGTCTGTGTTGTTATCATTAATGGTGATTTCTTTAGTATGCACTGACCTGTTTTCTCAGGTCTTCGTTGTAGCTCTCTGTGTTCTGCTGGAGTCTTTCTGACTGCTTCAGTTGTTTCTGTAGCTTTGCCAGCTCGGCTCTGCACTCGTGGAGCTCCTGCTTCAACAACTCGACTTTCAGACGGAGTTCCGTCCCTTCAGACTCAGTTTCATTTTCTCCATCTTTGTTCTCCATTATATCGACTGTAGACATTCAGATTCAGCTTTAGAATTTATACATGAACTGCTTCAGAGCGGAAACTAAAGCTAACTCAGCGAACGTTGGCGTTATGCATACTAAAATATACTACATACTAACAGTGGTGGACAGTAACTAAGTACATTTAGTCAAGTACTGTACTTAAGTACACATTTGATGTACTTTTGCTTTACCAGAGTATTTTGATTTTATACTACTTTATACTTTCTTTATAGTGTGGTATTGGTACTTGTACTCAGAATAATTGAAATGTCTCCAACACTTCCTATTAATTGTTCTACACAGCACCCCCCCTAATTAGGCACACATGTTAACAGACCGCCGACCCTAATTTGGCCCAGTGGTGTAAAGTAACTAAGTACATACTTTTGCTTAATTACAAGATCACAGTACTTCTCCCACCTCTGCCGCTGACCGTTACTGTGCCAACCGAACGCTGTAGCTAAAGTTAGCCCTGCCATAAAGTGTAACTTTTCTTACCGTTTGCGTCGTTTTCGTGTCTTTGTCAGTGAATTTCCAGTCAGCACGACAAATGAACCCACCTGAAAGTTGAAAATAAACATGTTGTAACTGCTCTGTAAATCCGACACACTCGAGTACATGTTTTGATGATATTTAAACAGTTACAGTTATAAACGTGTTTACTGTCCACCCTTTTCAACCGCCATTTGCTATGGCTCAAATATTACGTCACAACGGAAGTGCTTCTTCTTCGGTCTTGGCGGACTTCTTATAAATCTGACACATCCTCGGGAAACGTACTGCCACCCATCGACGAAACAATGTTCATAGTTTAGCAAACTAGCAAACTAGTTTATTTAGTACATTTATTTCGTCTTTTATCTTTTTATGTTCAAATGACCGTATCGTAATCTACTTGCTCTAAACTATGGTCTTTACGTCAACGTGTTTTACTATGGAGCCGGGTAAGTGTCACAAGATAGCATACAAAGCTCAATTTACTCTCACTTCTCACAAACGCACTCTTCTGTATTAATTTAAAGTGCAGTGGACAACAGATAGTCCAGGAAATTATTTTCCGCAGAATATCTTTCACTGGTTTACACGTTTACACACCATTAGGTGAATGCTAATTAGCTTGATTTTTAGTACAGAATACTTATCATGTAAAAACGATATTGACTTCAAAATCTTTCAGATGTTAGAGTCTCTTGTAATGAGTGTGTTAAGATTCTCAGTTAATAGGCAAGAATAGTTGTACAGTATAAAAGGTGCTAAATTAAAGGGAAGTCAATGGAAAATAAACCTGGATTACCAGCTAGGTTTATGTGATGAGGCCAACCAAAACAATCCTTGGGGTCAAATAATTAGTGTCAATTTATTTGAAAAGTTACTTGAGAATACGCACAACTAAAGCTCCAAATCAGCTGATGTCATATTAGGTAAAAGGTTGGTTTTTATTGGTGTTTATATATTGTTAATTAGGTATTTAAATTGATGATGTTTGTTGCAATCGGAATAGGTCAATGCCTTTTCAGCAATGTTTTTTGTCTTTTCTAGGTGCACTGTGCGGGTGTGCCTATGCAATTTTCCCACTAGATGTTGCTGCAGCACACTGATTCTGTTCAGCTCAGAGTGAAATCGTGTCTTTTCATGGCTTGATAAGGTAGTTGCTTATTTCTGACAGGATGTGGTCAATCTAAAGTCAAAGTGAAACATGTTCAGCTAGTACCTTGCTGTTAGTTGATTATTGTTGATGACTGTTTGTCACTGTCCATATAGAGCTGACACTTTAGTTTGCCTCTCACTTGTGTAAGGGCAAATCAGGACTACAAACATATGGTTATTGTTGCACACATTATCTCTGTCAGTGGCCTTTGTTCCACTATCCTTCCTCTTCCTCCTTTGTTACTCAAAACACACAAAACAATTCTTCTAGTCACATTTGATCTGCTTCCAACTCTCTTGTGCCTACACTTATTTTAGGCTCCAGAGGAGGGGCTATGTGTAAGGATGTTGCTCCACTATTGTCTTCTAAAAATGAGACACAGTTTCTATTTATGGCAAGTGTGTTTAATCTATGCTACTGAAGAAGACACAGAGTAAATATATCATGTTCTTATGTGCAAATAGTATGTCTGCATTCTTTCAGACACTTGAGCTGTTAAGGGACAGGGCAGCTTTGTCAGGAAAATGTTGTTACTAAATGTTAAGCCTGACATGGAGACTAAACAGAAATGTGTCATTAGTCACATTTAGACAGACGCGGGCAGATTTTGAGTTGTTGTGGCAACAGAGAAGAGGACAGACTTGTTTTCCTTCTGCTTTTAGTCACTTTCTGTTTTTTGTTAAAATGGGCTTTTGGGTTCATCCCTCAGTGTTTGAAATCTGAGCTCTTTCGTGTTGTGTTTGGATTTTGGTGGGGCTTCACTCCTAGTCAAGACGTCTGGTGGCTGTGGTGGTCTTTTATCTGGAAACATACACACAGCTGCCTCACGCTACTTACTGATGTGTATTGATGCCATTTTTAGACTAGAAAAAACAGACATAAAGCTGTCATCTGTGGGAACAATTGGTTTGTTTTGAAAGGATTGAAAAAGACGGTGGTGCTCACTTCAGGTTTTAAGTGTGTTCCTAAAAATAGTGGCAATTAAAAGTTATGAGTTTATGTTAGATGGATGGTAATTTGAACCCTTAATGCAACAAGCAAGCATTAAGAATAAGACAAGAACCTAAGTAAACAGAGTTTAATATCTTTCCAATTTCTATTTTGAAAAACAACATCCATAGAGCAGAAAACACACCACAATCGCACCTCCATTCAAGGTTATTAATTTGCTGTATCTTTTTTATTACTCAAATAAAACCTGAGTGTTGATCAAGGATTATAAACAAGGATGGCTCCATTATGTGTTAACACAGTATTCTTTGTTCTAATAGGCCTTATCGACTGAGGGTCTCCAATGTTGTTCAGTGAATTCAAAAATAGGACTGCTGCTTTTGTTAGCCAACATTTAACAGACAGGAAAGATAAACTATCCCCAGAATAAAGGCACACATTGATCATTGGACTCCAGTGATAATCTCTTTGTACTACCCCATCACTAC
This sequence comes from Dissostichus eleginoides, assembly GCA_031216635.1. Lineage (NCBI taxonomy): Eukaryota > Metazoa > Chordata > Actinopteri > Perciformes > Nototheniidae > Dissostichus > Dissostichus eleginoides. The sequence goes on from CM062265.1 coordinate 14,217,715, forward strand.
CACTTTCACATGATCAATGAAGCAGGGATCAATGCTGCACCCCAGCCTCAAGCCCCGCCAGATAGTAAATATGTTGGCAAATGACAAACTCCACCCTTTTGGTCCAATGTGGAAACTCTGAGTCTGACTGAGGCACGCGTGTGTGTGTCTCTGCTCCTCCATTGGAATTTGGGAGGAGTTTTAGCTGTTGTATTGCCAAACCAAACCTAAGAGAAGTTTCTGGAGAAGGAGTACAGTATTATAAAACAATAAACAGAGGATGCATGTTATATGTAAAGGCTAACAAAACAAAACAGTAAGTATATTATACAGGTGGTCTTGAAAAAGCACACAAGCTGTGGGCATGTTGAAGTTATGTTGTGTGTTTCATTTTGCTTTGGAAATGAACATATAAAAATTGTTTGTAGACGGCACAATACAATTAAATTCAAGTTGTGTACTAGCATTCCTAACCACAAAAACAAAACAGGCACCATTAGTTTTGAGTTAGGGCTCAGTCAGATCTGAAACCGCACTTTGGCTCCTAGGGGAGCAGCAATTCAGTAATAGGAGCCAGCTATAATTTGTTTTATAACTATAGGGGAGAGATTGTGCTGTGGCTAAACCCTGAAAACAGTGACTTAAATAATCATGACATTAGATATAAATATATGAATACACTTAAAGAGCTTTTCATAATATATGGAAGGAAGCATGATTAGAAAACAGTTATGACAAGAGAGGTCACTAATAAACATCAAAAACAATTAGTTAAGATTTATTACATTACATTGCATTTAGCTGACGCTTTTATCCAAAGCGACTTACAATAAGTGCATTTGACCAAGAAGATACAAACTTGAAGAAAACAGAATCATATAAGTACATCAGGTTTCATAGAGCCAAAATTTCAAGTGCTACTCAACTGGCTTTAGATAAGCCAGTCCTTTATTAGTATATAAGTGCTTTGTTAGTAATTCTATCGCTCGAAGTGGAGTCGAAATTATTTTTAATTTAACTGGTTTTGAGACATCCAGGTCTTGGGTTTCTGATAGAAAAGAGATTAGGTGACATAGGTGGCCTTCAAAAGTTTGGGCAAAATAACTGAGTTTCATTCTTGTAACAATATAAACAAATGTTGTGTCGCAGTGAGAGCTAGTCTATATAGAGAACAACAGGGGGACACAGATGGAGCCCTGGGGAACACCACTGGTCAGTGGTGCCATAAAGAGCGCAACTCCTGAAAAAGTACAGTTTGACAAGAACATTTAATAATATCACATCACCATCATCAGCTGGTATTAATAGATCACTAGAAGCTGTGTTTCGGATTGAGACTATTTCCACAAGCTGTTTATCTTTGTGTGTGTCAAGGGCCTTTTAATCTACATGGAGAGTCCGTTGTTGATAATAATGAGTGGCTCTTGGGTTTTTGCAGTTAAGAGAACAGTCCTCTTGTGTTATTCTTCTTTGTCTTAAAAGCATTCAACAATGTTCAAGGTTCTTTATTTTGTCATACGAACATAGCTACAGTGTAGTTATGCCGATGAAAATCTTAGGTCTCCAACAGTGCAACACAATAACACAGATAAACAGAGAAATATAGTGCAATGTGTACTCGTGTCAAAAACAACAAAGGGTCTTTACGATCCCTTAATGAGTGCATTGAAGGCCCTGGATCCCTGTCTGTTCTGTGGTCTGAACCGCAGACAAATTGAATCAGGTAGATCTCCTGGGGCTATAACAAAACTGGTTCCCCCGGTCATGCATGCCTGCCTGCTACTGGATGGGAGAAAACAGTTAACTGTTTAACAGCCTGGGGGAGCAGGGAAGGCTTAAAGAACTAGCCCCGCATTCCTACCCTCTCTATGGGCTATAAAACGTGGAGCCCCAACAGTCCAGCTCCTCCTCCACCTTCTGTGTTTGTTTTTTGACTCCCTCCTTTTGCTTCAGAGTAGTAGAGCGGACTGACAGGATTGTACCATTCTCCAACCACAGGGGAACTCATGTGGTTGAGTAACCAAAAGCTACATTCATTTTCAGAGCTTCAAGCTTCCTGTCTCCCCCGCTGTGTTTTTTATCGGTGGACCAGCCCGAGATGGAGGTTGGGAGGGGGTGCTCAGCAGAGGAGAGAGGGAGAACAGCATTTTGAAACCCAGCTGATCAGAGCTGTGGTATTCTGCCACCGAGGCAGAGGCAGGGGGAGCGTGACTGGAAAAATAAAAGAGAAGATAAGACAAGGCACCTGAAGAATTTATGATTTTAAGACGGAGATTTTACAAATTGAAGAGGGGGAATATAAATGATTTTTCATTTCATTGGCATCTGCGAACTCATGTGAAGAGAGAACCTCTGGGGGAAGATGTGAGAGCCTTTGGCAGGGTGGAAATCTAAGGAGAAACACACAGAAAAGGGTTTACGTCAGGCCCTGGAAAACAGTTCAGGGAGTCCTTTGATTCGAGAGAGGGTTGAATAGCCCCCGTGGAAAGAGGAGTGATGTCTTGGCTGTCACCCGTGTCATGGGCCAAATGGACGTGGACGGCAGTGCGAGGGGGAGAGGGAGAGGAGGATGAAGAGGGGCATGAAGCCAGCGAAGAGAGGCAGCAACTTGAAGAGGAGGAGGAGGAGGAGAGATCTCAAAGCTACAGGCAAGTGTTGTGCTTCACACTGTCTGAAATGGAGGAGGGGGCATTTTCACATGTATGTCCATGTGTGTGTGTCCACCTGTCAGGTTGAGGAATCTCTGAAATGATGAAGGTTTGGAAAAGCGGGGGGATAACCGTTGGCTTATTTGCAGCAGCCTTTTTTGCATCAGCCTTTTTTGTTGTTGTTTAAATGTCAGATGTCAGATGTGTTATGTTGCCATGCAGTGCTGACACATTTCTGGTGTGGCTTTGGTTCATGCCATCACTGTGTTTGAACTGAATGTTTTTCTCGCTGGCACTACATCCTCGTTTCTGTGGCTGCACAGAAATATAACACACACTCCAGCAATGCAGCCAGGTACAGGTTTGTGTTGAATGATGTAATCATTGCTCAGGAACATGACACATGGTCAAAGCATCACCCGACCCTATCCTGTCTCTTATCCTCGGGTCTGTTTTGATAACGTTATCTCTGCCTTTGTTCAAAGTAAATGTTTACCCCACTACTTTTTCTCCCACACTTAGATATGTTATTGACCGGATAATCTATCACCACTCTAGCCTCAAATGCCAAAATGTTTGTTTACTATCAGCAGTTATCTAACCAATAATGAACGCACTGTGATATGGCTTCCTGAAGTGATCTAATCAAAATTGAATGTTGCTGCTTTGCAATGTTAAAACCACGAGTAAAGTGTGTTGACAGCTGGATTCAGTTGTAATGTTCACATCTTATTTTAAAATGCATACATAAAGATCATTTGTATGGTGCCGTCTCAAACGATAGTGCTATAGATTTGACAGGAAAGAGTGGTCTGCCCTATTTCCTCTTCCTCCTTATCTTAATCTTTGTCTACATTACTAGCATGAATCAAATAGTGCCGGGTGTTGCCGAAACCCAATACAACATCAAAGGAGAGAGTTAGGTGTAATATAGACAGATCTGGGACAGTAGAGACTTGTTAAGGTTCATCAAGGTTCAGTACCATCTTTGCTTCTCTGAATTGATAGTTCCCCCCAGTAAAAAGTATGAAAATAGAACAACCCTAGAAGGGAACATCTTGTACAATGTAAATGATTTGCATTTGTCCTTACACTTGCACATATTGCACATTTCAATCCAGTGCTAATTTAGTAAGAGTCTTTAGAGTACATAGTGTTTATATTGAGATCGCTACTCCTCAGTTATATAATGAATATTTTCTTTCCTACTGCTTTTTCATGTTTTGAATGTTTGTAAAGTTCACGCTCTCTCTCTCTCTCTCTCTGGGTTCCACAGCTCTGACTCAGAGAGTCATTTTGAAACTCCTGAAGCATCAACTCCTGTCCACGCTCCTTCAACCTTCCCCGAAGAGCTGGAGAACAACAACACTGATGCAGACAAAACAGGTGGGGCAACTCCTGAGCAAAAAACCCTGAGAAATAGAGAGAAAGATAAGAAGGAGCAAAGTCATCTAACTGTTGAAGACATGAACACGTTGCAGAAACACCCCCGGTAGCAGGCTGTTCTCATTAACATTAAACTAGTATTAAACAGTTTGAAAGAAATGTACTTTTGATGTACATATTATAAGCCCAGTGTCCTCGTTGAATTTGCCATGGTAACAGGAGTCTATGTTGAAGTCAGGAGTCCTTTTATGTTCCTGAATGTTCAGACATCATTACATTTCATTTGGCTGACACTTTGAAGTCAACAAAAGGAAAATAGCTTTTTAAATGCATCAACTCAGTCATCTTTATATGATCAAATAATCATTTAAATAGCACATACTGGTTTAGATTAACTCCGCTTCTGTGCCTGAACTTTGTGCGAGGCGTATCAGGTTCACCACACCAGAGTAATTGGATACATATGCAGTCTGACTTTGTCCAGAATGTACCTGCCTTCTGCATTTTACCTTTGATTGTACTTTATCGGCCTGTAAGTAAAGATACCAAGTTATGGCAATATTAGATTTTCAGTCACAGTTGTTATGATGGCCTTCTCTTTATGCATTAAAAACATACAACATCAGCTTAAAGTACTGTATATTAACACTTTCAATAATCCTAAACACACTGTAGCCCATCATAAATCGTTTTATAATAATGTATAAGGTTAGATATTACATACTTATTGACTCTTCTTTTGCAAGGACCATAGTGCATTATAATTCTTATACTTGTAGTACATCATAATCTTTCTATAATGCCTTAATGCATTGTTATTATATACTATATGCAATTTATTTAATGCATCATAAGTTTGTTTAATATAAACATTGATTATAATGCATAATATTGTTACACAATTTTTCTTATGGATCATATCAATGTGATGAATTGCAATGTTTTTATTAGCGGTAACTAAGGTGAGTAACACCTAAGCAGTGAAACATGTTTGGTAATTCAGAAAGTATGCACTCTGAGGTTTGGGTGTGATGATGGTGAGAGCGCTGTCCATTGAATCACTAAGAGGAGGAGCCTGGAGCAGAGAGTGCACGGCCTCCACTCTGGAATTCAACAGGTTCAACAAAAGCTTTGGTTCACCTTGTGTTGTATTGGTAACTGATAGGGGAGGGACTGAACTAAGATTGTTATCAGGCTGTTACCATCATGCAGCCCGCTTTTTAAGGAGGTTTTGAGGAGACCATGGCCGTTTCACAATGTCGAGTATACCTGCTGCAGAGACACTATTTCAAGTATACTACGTCATCGAGTGGCGCCGAATGCTGGGCATTTAACATGCATTTAAACAGTCCTTCGGCGCCACTCGCTGACGTAGTATACTTGAAATAGTGGCTCTGCAGCAGGTTTACTCGACATTGAGAAACGGCCCATGTTAGGTGAGGCAGCATTGGTAGGAGTAAATCCTTCCTGTAAAACGGCTACAACAACATTTTCAAACGTGCACATTGTTCTGGTCAACTGCAGCTGTGAATGAGGAAGTTTGGCAGGCGGGAGTTGAAGTGCCTCTAGAAACTCCTTTAAATGTAAACATGCTAATGGCTATGTCTGTGTAAGCCCTTCCAAAGTCTCCATCGCTGCATCAGCATGAGTATATTGCATGGGGACTGTTGTTAAATACTTTAATACTTTTGTCAGGACCAAAAAGGCACCTGGTGGTAATAAACAAATGGATAATTAAGGGTTGTTTAGTATGTCTCCTAAATAGAAAGAGGCATCTATGGTGAAATGAATGATAAAATTACATTTGGCAATCCATTTTAATTCTATATTTTATATTTACTATTTGAGTACTATTTAGAATTGTTGTGATTTAAAAAAACATAACAAAGTGCTTTAATTAATTATAAGTGTTTGACTGTAAATAACTTAATCACAGGTGCAAAGTATTTTTTATTGAAAACATTAAGTATATCATGACAAAATGGTAAATGCATGCAAAACCACAATTGACTTAAGCAAATTAGACCACATATTGCACTTTCCTGCAGCCAAGTGAGGTTTATCCCTGCTTCCACATGCTCCTCCCTTTATAAAAAACAAGTGAGAGAACACAAAGGAGTCCTGTACTTTTCTATTGAATATTCATGTAGATTTGGATTATGAAATCTTTGTATGGGCATGTTGGACTGCAGGATTACTTTGAAAAGGACACTGCTAATGTGAGAGTTAGGTAGGAACACAGAAGACTGTGCTAGTCTCCTAGCAACATAATATTACATGAATATGGCGAGTATGACAGGCGTAGTGAAATATGTTGATGTGTCAAAGGGTTCCCTGGAGGCTATAATAACTCCACCCCCCCCCCTGGCCCTGTTGTTGTCAACACAACTAAAAATAAATCATAGGTCTTTATTTTTTTTCTCTTTTTTGTTAATGCACTACTTGGTTTAAATATCATGGAGTTTCTAGTAGGACATCGCCATGGCAACAGCAGCAAAAGGAACAGTTAGCTGGCTAGGAACCAATCAGATGTCACTAACATCTCAGTTTAGATTTGATTGGAGAGATAATTATAGGCAAGAAATATGAATGCAATTTTGATATTGTGCATTTGAATATATATTTTTTTTAATTCTTTTTTTTCTCAAATGTTTTCTTTAGATGTGGATCAGGAGGAGCAGCTGATAGTGACTGCTCCTGTGTTGGATCAGGATTTTTGGCTCAGCCACAACATGGGTCAGGATGAGCCTGTGGCGCCCATGGGTGGCCTTCTGGAGGTAAACTTTGAGTCTCTGCCCGCACGGCAACCAGAGAATCTCCCAGAGGCCTTGGGCTCTGCCCCTGCACCATCATTAGTGAATGAAGAGCCTGAAGTGCCTGAATGCACAGCTGTATCCTCTGAGCCATTCCAAGTCCCAGCGCCTGTCCTAGTTGCAGCTCCAGCTACAGCTCTAGATCCAGCTCTAGATCCAGCTTTAGATACAGCTTTAGATACAGCTTTAGATACAGCTCCTGCTCTGGATCCAGCTTTAGATACAGCTCCTGCTCTGGATCCAGCTCTAGATACAGCTTTAGATACAGCTCCAGCTCTAAATCCAGCTTTAGATCCAGCTCTTGCTCTGGATCCAGCTTTAGATCCAGCTTTAGATACAGCTCCTGCTCTGGATCCAGCTTTAGATACAGCTTTAGATACAGCTCCTGCTCTGGATCCAGCTTTAGATCCAGCTTTAGATACAGCTCCTGCTCTGGATCCAGCTTTAGATACAGCTTTAGATACAGCTCCTGCTCTGGATCCAGCTTTAGATCCAGCTTTAGATCCAGCTCTGGATCCAGCTTTAGATCCAGCTTTAGATCCAGCTTTAGATCCAGCTTTAGATCCAGCTTTAGATCCAGCTTTAGATATAGCTCCTGCTCTGGATCCAGCTTTAGATACAGCTCCTGCTCTGGATCCAGCTCTAGATACAGCTTTAGATACAGCTCCAGCTCTAAATCCAGCTTTAGATCGAGCTCTTGCTCTGGATCCAGCTCCAGCTCTAAATCCAGCTCCAGCTCTAGATCCAGTTCTAGATCCAGCTCCGGCTCTAGATCCAGTTCTCTCCAGCTCCAGCTCAATCTCCTGATCCTACTCCTCTTCCTGCTTCTCTTCCTGCTCCTACCCCAGAACCAGAGCCATTCCATTGTATTGAGCAGAAACCTCTGGCTGACCCAGAACCACAGTGCAATGGCCTTGACCAGACAGAGCCCCCTCAAAAGACTAAACACAGGAAGTCTAAGCCTCCATCACTCGAGGTCAAGGCTTCAGTGGACGAACCTCCCCAAACAATTGAGGAACAGGAACTTCCTCTTCCCAAGGCCACTTACAAATTTGACCCTGACCAGCTGGATGACGGCTTTAACCCTTTCACCTGCGGCGGATCCAAAATCCAGAACTCTCCCCCACCGTTTGGTTCCAGCTCTTTTCCCAGACTAGAGCCAATCGGTTGCTCTTTGCCAGCATGTGAGGACAGCGCAGCCCCTCCAGTAGAAGCTGAGTTGTCATTGTCGTCGTCATCAGAGGCAAAGTCCGTAATGCTCGAGTTTGGTTTGGACGAGGGAACAGTCACCAAGCCACCTCCAAGGAAATTAGGTGTTAAAAAGAAACTGGCAGCTAAGAAGAAGGCCAAAGCGTCAGAGGCTTCATCTAAACCAGCACCAGAACCAGTTTCTAAACCAGCACCAGAACCCATTATCACAGAACCAGTTCTAAACCAGCACCAGAACCAGTTTCTAAACAAGCACCAGAACCCATTATCACAGAACCAGTTTCTAAACCAGCACCAGAACCCATTATCACAGAACCAGTTTCTCTACCAGTGTCAGAACCAGTTTCTGATCCTCTTCCAGAAACTGCTTTGCCAGTTTCAGACTCAACTGCAACTCTTAACGTAGACGATATTCCTATTCCTAAATCAGGAGCCTATAACTTCGATCCCAATCAGTGGGATGACCCCAACTTCAATCCGTTTGGTAGCAACAGCACAGCGAGCAGCTCTCCAGTGCTCCCTAAGAGCTCCTACAGTTTTGATCCAGACAATTTTGACGACTCTGTGGACCCTTTTAAATCCTCCAAAAATACTACCAACGAGGACTCGTCCAGCAGTGCCCCTCAGCCGGAGAAAAAAGTGAAAGACGTGGGCAAACCTAAAGTAGTGAAACCGGCGGGAGAGAAGAAAGCCAGGCAGATTCCCAAGAAAGACAAAGAGAGGGCAATCGAGTAAGTCTGAAGGAGAACAAAACCTTTTCTATTTTACTCCAAGAGTTTGCCATTTTGAGGCTGTAACATTATAAACAATAATAAAAGGTCATATGAGGTTTAGATCAACTCCACTACGTTTTTTCTTAGGCTGGATGTGTTGGCAGCTAATTTTTGCTTTGAACTAACGCAAGCACTTAACACTGCATACTGGCCATTGATGCAATTCCCAAACAGGATATATATATATATAGGCCTTCAGAAGTGTTTATAGCTGCAATGCTAATTTAAACTTTTCCAGGTCTGTGGGCATCTTGGGTTTTGCTTAATCTTTCAACTATCTAACATGCCGATCAACGCCTTAAGCCACTCACACTCTCTCCTTTGTCTCTTCCCCCTGATCTGTTCTCCATTCCCTAAATCAATATGCCCTTCATCTTTCATCCTTCCTCCTCTTGTCTGTTACGCAACCCCCCCGACCTCTGCTTTCGTCCACCTCTATTAGCCCGGGGACATCTGAGCAAGTCAAGTTTCTCTGTTTTCTGTTGTAAGTACTCTTACTATCTAAGCTCTCTTTACTGCATGCTGGCTTTCCATGTTACTCTCATCTTGGCATGTGCTGAGCTGTTGAAGGAGCATTTAAGAGAAATAATCATTGGTTTCACCTCAACTCACAAGGCCATACATCATCAAGATAATTTGTCCCATCTTGTGATCCCTCCAGAAGTTTGGCAGCGCTAGTATAATTATAGTCTATGTATGTAGCTTATTTTTGAGCCATCTATTAATATGCATTAAAATGCTTGCAGCTATATGGTTGTAGAAACAGTTGTTATATTCTTATGAATCCCTACTTTTGTTCTATATATTCTGAATCTTGAATCATACTGTTTTTGTTTTGTAGGAACTCCTGTAAAGTTCAGAAATATGATGAGAGCCAGTCCTTGGTGCTTGAAGTGTGCGATCAGGTAACGGTAGTTTTTTTATCTGAAATGTTACACCTTACTGCAGTGACACTGCATTTCCCATCATTCAGCAGCGGTCTAACCTCTCGGCCGAACTTTTTCACACACACACACACACACACACACACACACTTTGATAAAGGCAGATATACTCAAGACATTGTGTAACCTAACAATGTGACAGAATAATAAAACAGATAAATTACACTTCCTCTCCATAGTCCTTCCATTTCATATTTGATACATTTAATAAACCTTTTTTTTTTTAGAGAAGTACAAAAAGAGTATAAGGTTGTTGTTTTTTAATTGATATTTGATATGGAAGTATGACATAAGGATCCTATCTGTCTCCCTGATCTCCAGGGGGAGCAGGAGGTGCTGGCCTCGACCCCAGAGATCACTCAGCGAGTTCATCACGCCACTGATGAGGAGAAGCTCGCCTGCACCGGCATGTTGAGCCAGACAGCAGACATCCAGGAGGAGAGAGGAGAACCCCAGTGCAACAAAGCACCTCCGAAAAAACAGACAGTCGATAAATCAATCGATGATATATGTCTTAAGGATGGTATGTTTCAAACTCTCCACTGGGTGCACATTTAGAAAATAGACAAAGTTGGCAGTGATAAGTATTTTATGAAGCATGCAATATAGAAAAAAACAGTGTATGAATCAACATATGTCAACAAGCAAAGGGATACAGTTTCATGATTTTCTCAGCAACTTCTGTTTGGAGTATAGATAGAGTATGTATAAATTACAAAGCCTTAAGAATGTATCAAACTTTAGGCAGGAATTAAATGGAGAATGCACGCTCAGCAAAACCCAGGTCTGAATGTAAGAAAGTAAGACGTGTTACACTGTGAATATCTCCCATAGTTCTGTATTAGAATTGCTCTGCATCAGTGGTGCAAGAATCACACTATATTTAACCATGGAAACAACACAATCTCATGAAAACTAGACAAATACTGCCAAATCTTTCTAAGTTGAAGTGACATTGAGCACAGTAATATGCTACTGTGTGGATTATAACTTAGTATAACTCAGATATGGGTTATACATCATAAAAAAGTTGACATTTATCTTTAAATGTTTTTTTTTCCTCAAAGATCCTGAGACAAAGATTAAGATCACCCAGAGGAGAAGGAAATCTGCAGTCTGAAAAGTGATATAGTAAGTATTAGTAGTTTGGGTACCTCAGTATGAATATTTAAAGATGACCGCAAAACTGTTCTTCATTTCAATTGGTAAGAAGATAGTTCAGCCATTAACGGACTGTTCTGCTTTCTCACGCTCCAATATCAATTTTTTGATGTAATAGTTTTTCCTCACGCAATATTTGTCTAAGATGAGCACGCTTTAGGTTTTACAAATGTTTGATTAATAAAATCAACACCCCTGAGAACTGTTTTCTTGCATCGCTCTTTGCACAGACATCATGTGATCTAATAAGAACAGTAGAAACAGCAGAAGTAGAAGGATCGTGGATGTTTTTTTGTCAGAACTTGGACTAAAACAGTATGTTCTCTGCATGTTCCACAGAGTGAGATGTCCATGAAGCTTTCCACAAAGATGGCCAGCAGTGAGGGCTCAGACGCTGCCGCCCTGTCCCAGGACCACATCTCTCTGAGTGAGATGGACAAGGCTGCAGTGCTCACCCTGATCAGAGAGGAGGTATGTCACAGAAAGTTTCTCTCATAAAGAGCATCTGCAGATTGATTTATTTCTGAATATTTTTTCTCTTCATGTCCTGTCGTCCAATTAGATCATCACTAAGGAGATTGAGGTCAGTGAATGGAAGAAGAAGTATGAGGATAGCAGATTGGAGGTTTTGGAGATGAGGTATGGAACTGTTTCCCTAGATATTTGCTTCATTTGAAAGTACAACTGCAAAGAAACCTGTCTTAATACATTGAAAAAAACGTCATTGATCATTTGTGAACATTCTGTTTTTCTACTTGACAGGAACATAGTTGCAGAGTATGAGAAAACAGTTGCACAGATGATTGGTGAGTGGCTGCCCCCGGTGGTGGTATATGTTGTTTGTGTTTAATGTCTTCTGGCTTCAGAATGCCTGGCTTACTGTATAGCAGGGCCGGACTGGGACAATAAGTCAGGCCGGGAATTATGCACCCAGCCAGGCCACTACCAGTTTTTTTTTGTGCCATTTTGCTGGATTTATTTGTCAATATTTACAGTGTTGCTGTTACTACCCCAAAATAAACATATGGACATGGGTTACTATTTTAAAAAATGTGCAAATCTATTTAGGAATCTATCCATGTGAACATATTTTAAGTAGGGGTGGACCTCAATCCTCTAGGGGGGTCCGGGGGCATGCTCCCCCAGTAAGATATTTTTTTTAATTTTGAAGTTAAATGCATCAATCTGGTGCATTTTGAGGGGAAAATAGACTAGATCTATGGAAACACCCATATGAAACAGACTGTATACATTTAAATAATCATAAAATCATAAGAACATACCATATCCAATATGAAAAAACATTGAAACTTGTTTATTTATTTGTTTTTGGTTCATTTATAGTTGTGAGTGTGTCCGGGCTCCTGAATCAGCCTCACCTGTCTCCCTCCTCTCCCCCCTCTCCCCCTGCTCCTCTTTGAGGCAGAAGCAAAGACTAGTTTTAGCTCTCAACAAGTTTTAAAAGTGAATCTTACCCTTTTTCACCTAGTTAACATTTTTTTTTTTATTATTCATGCATATTTACTAATCACTACCCCCTCAAATGGAAAGATGTGTTTACATAAATGGTGACCAAACCGTTTGAGACCCACAGAGATAACTTAGACTAAGTGAACTATCTAAACACTCAGAGAGTCCTTTACCTCACCTGAGCTGTAGTTATCAGCCTCTCAGTCTGACAGCAGAGGACTGTCCCTCCACCTTGTTGCTGAAACAGCTCATTATATCCGTTAGCGCAGCTAGCTAGCACCAGATGCTAACAACAACAATACACGTAACCGGTGCGCGCGCTCTGTCTCTCTCTCGCTCGCTCGCGCCACACATACACACACCCTCCCGAGCTTGAATGACATACAGATACCAATCAAGGGCTTTAGTGTATGATCTGTATGAAAGTGGCCATGTCGGCAGGCCACATCATGTAGACAGCCAGTCATCCTCTGTGAGGCAGAGTCAGACCACATTTGCGCAGCGTTGCGTTCACAATATATTCATTAAAAAAAAAATCATCAGGCCAGCAGGCCACTTAACAGGCCAGGCCATCGGGAAACCTCCCGGTCCTCCCGATGGCCAGTCCGGGCCTGCTGTATAGACTATAGCAGGCTATTCAATTAGTTTGGAATGGGGGCCGATTGATGAAAATGATCCAAAGCAAGGGGCCGGGAAAAACATGGCTTGAAATATGAGCAATCATATTAAGAGCTTCAGATACAGTAAATACTACAACAGCATAGTGGAGTGCATATATTGTGTTTAATTATCAAACAACATAGCCCCAAGGCCTTTATAGATCTAAATGGCAAGTTCAGAACTCAGTAGGCCTACATGTGAAGCTAATTTAACCATCAACATCATTTCATTTGATTTAATTTAGGTGAAATTATCTAATCATTCACACAGAGATGCAATAAATGACAGTTTGTCACTACAGTAGCTAGTAGGTGGGTTCGAAACCCGAGCTCGCCGAAGTTTTCAGGCAATGTCTTCCCCTCTATCTCTCAATTTAACACCCTCTCTGGAATAAAGGCACTCTGGCCCAAAAGAAAATATTACTTACTTAACATTATACTCAAAGGGCCAGTAAATATCACCCCGGGGCCGGATTTGGCCCGCGGGCCGCCAATTGAATAGCCCTGGACTATAGAGAAAGTAGTTTGTGGTTTTCATGACAACCCCCCAAGCATTGTGTCATTAGAAAACATGACTAAAATGCGCGTTCTTCCAGTTAAAATTAGAGAATAAAACCCTCAGCTAAGAGTGTAAGATTGCATGAAATAATTGGATTGACTTTACTTGAATTAATAAAATCATTATATTTGTTACTGATCTCCTAGAATAATAAATAATAATGACTTCATTTGTAATGATCATTTCAAAACAAAGACAAAAAAAGCAAGGGAGAAAACAAAACACAGTCCACAGATAGAAATAACTAATACAACAGCAGTAGTAAAAACCTGTGCAAAAGAACCACTTGTAAACTTATAAACACAAATAAAATGACAAAAGATACACAGATTTAAAATGGAAAAATATCCAAACTGTAGAAGTGAGTCTTGAAAGATGAGTTAAAGAGATCAGGGGGTTTCTGTAGTCTAAGTTCCTCAGGTCAGCTATGCTAAAGGTTAGGAGCCCTGAAAGCAAACACTCTGCCAACCTTTGTCTTCAGCCTTTAACATTTCTTCCACATCTTACCCTTTAAATCTTTTGATTCCTCTGTATGTTGCAGAGGACGAGCAGAACCAGAAGACTCTGTCCTGCAGTAAGTCTGTCAGACAGTTGACCTTAGAGAGGGACCAGGCAATAGCCGACCTCAACTCTGTGGAGCGCTCCTTCGCTGACCTCTTCAGGAGGTACGAGAACATGAAGGGGGTCCTGGAGGGCTTTAAGAAGGTCAGTAGAGCTTCAGTAATAAAATGCTATTAAATCTGCTGCCACGTAATAGCCGGATCACTACATATTCTCTTCATTAATCTGTCCAGAATGAGGAGGTGCTGAAGAGGTGTGCGCAGGACTACCTGATGCGGATCAAGCAGGAGGAGCAGCGATACCAAACCCTCAAGGTGCACGCTGAGGAGAAACTGGACAAGTAAGCTTCCATGTCACTCAATCATCGGACACGTTCTTCATCCTGAAAATCAAGACCAGACTCTTGATTTGACGGCCTCCTTTGTCTCCTTCACTTCCTCTCTAACAGGGCTAACGAGGACATAGCACAGGTACGTGCCAAGGCCAACGCTGAGGGTGTGGCACTGAGCGCCAGCCTGAGGATGGAGCAGATGAAGGCAGATTCACTAGAAAGAGCCGTCCTTCAAAAGGTAGGACGACTGCAATCTGATTCAAATGGATTCTCTGTGTTAACCTGTGTGAGTGAGGGGCATGGCGTCCTGAACAAACACTCTAGATGATTGAGGTGAAAACCCTTTACATCAGTCGATGTGTTTGGCTTTTACTTTCAAGTCAGAAGACTGGTCAAGTCTGCCAACGGTTTGTTTAAACATGAGTGTAATATTGGCAAAAATATTCGTGTTATGTAGAAATGATTACTATAAAAATAAATTGAGATTGTATGTGGTCTTTATGTCACCCTTCGTGGGATTGCAGCACTATTTCCCAATGTTAAGTTCATCTTTTTCACAAAACCTGTTGTTTCACATCCGTTCCCCTTTTCGTAATGTCTGTTTTTGTTTTTTAGATTTAGTGAAAATGATAATTTGTCTTCCCCTCCGCTTTTTACTTGTTTTGCACCAAGAAGGACTTTTTTTTTTTTGCCTTGGAAAAGTATCGTTTTGCTGTTTTGTGCAATAACAGATCACGTTATAGCGAAATCCCACCCCTGTGGCTCGCAATGTTAAAATGTAAATGATGGTGTTAAATACGGTGATTTCATAAGTGCTTCAATTACAGCGATCTGTAAAAAAAGTAGTTCATCATGTGCAGGCATTCAGCACAGTTATAAATGCATGGCTTCTAACACTAGGGGGCAGTGTTTACTAACACCAGCCTCTGGGGAAGTTAAAGGAGAGCCCTAACAAATGAAACAATTACTGCATTTACAGTTAGTATTAAACACAGCACGACTGATTAATCCTATTCAAATGTTGCACATCGAGTCTTAGGGGAGCTATTAAAAAAACATGTTCTCTCTACATTTAAACCTTTTCATCTTTGCAGAATTGTGTTTCTGTGCTGACATTTAAGCTTTGCCACTCATTTGTTAACATCCTTTCTTTTTCTGTCTCTCACAGAATCAAGAGATTGAGGAGCTCACTAAGATCTGCGACGAACTGATCGCCAAACTGGGACCAGATTAAGTGGCCTTAACTCAAACTCTCACTGCAACATTCATGTAAATACTGTACATGATCACACATAAGCACACTTTTCTTTTTTCCTGCTCATATGTATTTGAAAAATACATTTGAAATCCAGAACGCTTGCTCTTTTCAAACTAGAATATGAAACCAGAGCAATAATAATTCATAGATTATAATTCATTATATAATTATAATTATTCATAATCATGTCATTGCAGTGGAAGAAGCACAAAGTCAATATGAGGTGAATTTAATTATTCCTAAAGAGATTTTTTTATATTTGGTGAAAGATTTACAGTAAAGGCTTGTTTTATTCTTCAAGCATTCATCAGTTTTGTGGCTGATCTACAGCGTGTTTTTAAATGTATTTGCATTTGTTCTTTTACAAAGAATTTCCATTAACGTTTGAAACAGCACACTACATACAAACCTGTAGGAAACTAAGGATAATACATATGGGGACACAGCACAGATGAATTTTAGCACAGTGTGTCCTTAATGTTTTGTTTTGTTGATTGATTGATTGATTGATTGATTTGATTGATTGATTTGATTTGATTGATGATACAGCTTTCAGAAAAGACACATCTCTCTATTGAGAGCCTAAACCGATCTTATGGCGCTTTTCCACTGCAGGACCTAGCACGGCTTAGTACGGTATGGTTAGGCCTTGGTAGGCCAGGCTCACTTTATGCTGCATTACCATTACAGTTTACCAACTGGGGTAGTAACTACAGTAACGCAGTGTAGGCGGGGCGATCGGCTGTTCGGCGGGCGGAGCGACGCTGCGTAAAACTACCGTGACGTCATCTTCAATGCGAACCACAAAACCAAAACATCAGCCGTTAGCTGTTAGCACTCAGAGCTCACAGCTCCTCATATCGGTTCAGAAACTAGACAAAAGTTAAACAAGTACAAACCACAGACTGTCTGTGTCATGGCGAATACAGTCGCTGGTTTATTTATGTCTGTAGGCCGTTGATGTGAGTGTGGACGGAGCATATACAACGTTAGCTTAGCCTGATCGATCCGATCTCCATTCAGAAAACACGCATTTTAAAAGGTTTTTCGCCTCTTTTTACTTCGGCGTCATTTTGAGACGTGTATTACAATTAAATCACGGTAAAATATGTTCATTTTGTTGTACTTGTAGCCCCCTTGCCAGCGATTCTCTCTGACCATTCTGCAGTCGAGAGTGTTTACGTCACTAGTTTAGCATACTCAGCCCGGTTGTTAGCCCGGTAAGAACCTCAATTTTGGAGGGCCAGAAAAAAGGTGAAAAATTAGCCCTGAGCCGGAACTACCCCTAGTGGAAAAGCAAAAAAAAACAACGGGCCGCTTAAACCGTGCTACGTGCTGCAGTGGAAAAGCGCCATTAGTTTCCTGACCCCTTAGATCTTTTTTGCTACCAATTTGTTTTGGTTATCTACTTTCATCAGCAAACAAACTGTACTATCACTCATATTTCATCCTTAGTTGCCAAGGAGTTCATTTGTTCAGTATTTTACACAGTTAGATATACAATGTGTGATAAAAACCTCAGTTATGCAGAGTTTGAAGTAAAAGTCGATTTTTGACATCATGTACATTAAGCCTACCATAATTCTCTGGGATTGAATATATAGAGAGCACTTCAGATAATCTATAATTGTGTTGTATAATATCGAATTATTTTGATGATAGTTTGGCAATGATGGGTGGAAATGAAAGTTTAGTTTAAACTTTAAGAAGTGAAACCTTTTTTTTTATAATACTGTAACACTTAACCATGTGCCATGTTCATTTTCTTTCTCTGCATTTGAATGAAAGTTACACATTTTGTTGTTGCCATGTAGATATCTTTGGACTGTATTCATATTTTATGTGTGAGCCCAAATGTTGCTGGTGTGCCTTTACTTTAACTTTATTGTGAAAAATTAACAGAATACGTTTTCTTGGTTCATTTATGCGGTGGTTTCCAAACTGTTGTCTAAGTGTACTGTATAGTATGTATATTTTATGATCAAAACACCCTGAACAACAGTACTGATTTTGCAGTAAAAGGGGAAGGTGTGTGTATTTTTGGTCAGGTGTGTTTCAGCCTTGTTCACGTCAGCACAATCAATTGCCAATGTCCTTGTGAAATGACTTTCAGTGTGACTGTGTCCTATTGTAGTGGTGTCACATTAGTCTGAGGGTGCGTTTTAATGCAAGTCCATTGTTACAGTACAATATATGTATATTTTATACTTTAAGAAGAGAATATTGTTCCTAATATTTGTAAAATTGAAGAATTAAGTATACCCAGATTGTATGTTATTTGCTATATTTTGTGCATTCCTGAATAAATGTTTAAGATTTCATATATTTCCTCCTTTGCCTGAATTCCTGAGTCCAGCATGACTGCAGTTATGAGCAGAAACAAGGAGCATTTGGCCATTGTTTATTCCCACAGGGAACCAAGAAAACCGTTTTCCTGCTTTCACAGCCATGTCCTGTTGCTTTTTACAAACATGTCATTAGTGGCATTTTGAGTCAAAACACTTCTGTCCGATTCAACAACTATGACAATGTAGACATAAACGTATGAACAAAACAGTTTATTTCAAGTCAAGTGGTGTGGTCCACAACAATGTTGCCAGGGATTCTGTTATTTAACCATTTCAATTTATAGTCAACATATGGATTTACAGAAAAACAATAAACTCTCCCCTTCTTGGTTCAGTTAACTTTAAATTAGACCACGTTTAAGAAGTGGCTGAATGCTGGTATTCTTTACCTTTCTGTCCACACCAGGTAACATAATGATGTTTACTCAGACAAAACAAGTGGTCATCCTCATTAAATCCCAATTACTTTAACACTTGCTTTAACTTCCTTTGTTTAAACACGTTCATGGGGCCAAACTTGTCTGAAGAAGGGTAAGTTACCAAATGTGGCTGGCAGGTTTTTATTGTTGTAGCCACTTGGTGCCACCAGATGCACACTAACTTCTCATGTTAGAAAGATATTAAGGGATTTGAACTTGACAGATAAAATTGTTGTTAAAACACAAACTACTTCTCTTAACAAACTTTTTAAGGTATACAACGATCAACAACCTTTTTTTTAATATAAAGAAAAGCCGATATGAGCTGGACAATTCACATAGAGGAGAGACGGGTGAAAGGGAAGAAAGAAAAAACTTGCCTTTGAAATGTCACAAGTGTATTGCTTTTCTTTAAGTAGGCGGATTCCCTAATACTACAGGGTGGACAATTATTTAGGGGACACACACAAACTTATATGGTTTGATAAATAAAATATGATTTTTATTACCAAATGATCAATGCACTTAAATATTAAGACTAATATGACAAACAACTTTTATGTTACATTTTTGCTTAGTTAACATAGCAACTTGATGATGTATGTACAGGACACTAAAAGGCACCCTACAGAGAGACTGGCCCGTCTACAAAGTGCAACGTTGAAAAAACATGAAATAACTTCCCTGTAATTCAGTGTAGCGCTGTGTGCACGGCCTACTAACTTCCACACCAAGCTGCAAAGACCGACATCGACACCTTGTATGGACGGCCAGTCCACGCCTTTACTTGAAAAGTTTACCAACTTTCTTTTGTGTAAACAGTGTCACAGCTCTCTGTCAATCAGATGTATTTGTCTTTTTAATATTTACACTCAGAGCACAAATAGGAGTAAAACATTTAAGTAGAGACGGAGGTTACTTCTTCCTCCGTCTCCACTTTCTGGCCATCACTTTCTTCTACTTGATGCTTCACTTGCTCAACTTTTGGCTGCTTGCTAACATCCTCAGGCGTTCCCTTGTTCAGCTCCCACAGTTCAAGTCCCGGAAAGACCAAGTTCTACCGAGTTGTCCCTGAGCAAGGCACCGTTCCCTACACTGCTCCCCGGGCGCCGTACATAATGGCAGCCCACTGCTCCTATCACTAGGATGGGTCAAATGCAGAGAAACCGTTTTGTTACTAGTACCTGTAGGATACTATGAAATGACAATAAAG
Organism: Dissostichus eleginoides; assembly: GCA_031216635.1. Lineage (NCBI taxonomy): Eukaryota > Metazoa > Chordata > Actinopteri > Perciformes > Nototheniidae > Dissostichus > Dissostichus eleginoides. Next base: position 14,237,446 of record CM062265.1, read on the forward strand.
TTGAATCTTCATCTTCTTCATCTTCTTCAAAATCACTTCACACACTAGTTGTCTCCTATTGGTTGTACCACAAAACTTGCTGTGAAAAAATAAGCTTTGGAATATTTGTTGTGATATTTTATTGTTTAGTCTCAAATATGCAATAATTGATCTTGTATATAGCCTAGTGCTTCACAATGTCTCCGCTCATGAAGATGACAGACAAGAAGAACACATCAACAGGACGGCTTGCTAAACATTTTTTGTAGGCTTTTACCATTTGGAGTGCTATGATCTGATTTCCAGGGTAAAATGTGTACTCCTTTGTGGCCATATAAACTACAATTTATCACTGATTTTATCCCAAAAGAAAATATCTCACTGGATTTTATTTTCATATCTAAAATGTTTACTCAATAACATTTTAACTCACAAACTTAGCTTCAGCAAATTCCATATCCGAGCATCAGCATTAACCTGTGAGCATTGGGGTCAGTTTTGGGTTTCAAAGATTGCTTCCTTAATCTGGTAAAAAATAACGTTCTCCTTTTTATGGGAAGGGAAAACAGAATTGTATAGCACAGGGGTCTCCAACAGTCGATCGCGAGCTACCGGTAGCTCGCGGGCAGCTTTTCAGTAGCTCGCCGCTCGATTATCCATTATAGCGTTGCTTCTTGATTTTTCGGCCGCGGCTGGACAATAACGTTTTTTTATTTTAGAATTGTTTCTGTCACGAATATAAAATTGGTCCGTGACGTAGAGATCAAGGAACAGACGTGACAGCGGCACAGCGACACCACACATGGAGCAGTCTGCTTTCTCCACCAACACCAGCAACACCAGTCCAGAACCAACAGCAGAATGACCCGCTCTGAATCAGTCCGCGTCGCTGCGGCTCAGAGACACACAGCAGGGATTTGTGTTTTTGAAAAACACTCGCTATCGTCATGTCAGGTTTTTGGTGGATTTAACCAAGTCTTGGATTGCAGAGTATGAATGTCCTCTTGCTATTTTCAGTTGATAAATACGTGTGTAAAGTTTGTGAAGGCAGGAGGAAAGCTTCCGCGATCACCGTCTCCTCTGTTCCTCCAAACCCCGCCCCCTCCTGAAAAATAACTTAATCTCATACATTCATGGGATTTATGCAACAGTAAGACAGAGAATGTAAGTGTGCACCCACATGCACTATTTTTGTTTTTATAATGCTGTTATACTCCTGTTGTCTGCTGTGTTCAGACTCAAGTCACGTGTGTGATGCCACATTCAGGACATTCAGTTTCCTTTTTTTAACAGAAGACCATTGCTAGAAGCTGCAGCTAGACTACAGAAGCATTCATTTTTTGTTTTTGAGGATGGAACAATTTCACACAGATATAGGGAGGCTAGACCTATACAATTGATTTATTATGGTTTATAATTGAATGTCAAGAAGACGAAGAAGAAGAAAAAGATGGCTGCACTGTTCAGTGTCAATCCTGTGGAGATGGAGGTTATAAATCTCCAAAATCATGTTCAGCTTAAGTCTCAGCAAAACTCACAACATTTCTGGAGCCTTGTAGACCCAGAAAACTATATGAACATTCACCAAGCAGCACTGAAAATGTCTGCTTTATTTGGCTCTACAGACCTTTGTGAAGCAGCTTTTTCTGACATGAATGTCATGAAATCTACATGAAATTGGACCTCGATGTGAAGTTAAGATTTTTGATAAGCTTTAGGTATTGCAATTTCACACGTGTACAAAAGTAGCTTAATTCAACTGATGAGTGCTATGTGAATAAATGTAAGCGATGCGATGCAAGTAGCTCTTGGCCACTTTCATTTTTTCAAAGTAGCTCTCAAATGGAGAAAGGTTGGAGATCCCTGGTATAGCATATAAAAAGTCCTTTCTTAATAAATAAACCAAATTACTTAATTTTTTTATTTGTATTTAACCTTTATTTAAGCAGATAAAAACATTAGGTTACGCAACTTTAAGGTTACGCAAAGCTATAAAACGTCAGCAAACGGAGCTTTACATAAATGCCTGCAGTGTGTTTTTGTAACCCTGGTGATAGGGCCGGAGGGGGCGTGTCCAGGATGCTGAGGCGGCTTCTGATTGGCTGATGTGCGTGGCGAGGAGTGGGAAGGGAGTGCTCGGCCAGCTGTGAGGTTGAGCAGAGAAACAGCGAGGAAGAGTACTAAAGGGACAAAGAATCGCTGCCTCACATTCATCCTCTGCAACAAGTTGGACATTTCAAAGTCTGCGTCCTGGAAAGTGTGTAACTGCTTGTTCTTCGTCTGTCAAAGTAAGTGTTTCTTTTCAACTCTGAGAAACTCTGGCGTTCCTGATGGGAGCTGTCTTGCACTTGCATAGTGACTGTATTGAAACTTAAAATAAATCGTACAATTATTACTTTTTGTCATCTTTGCCAGCAGAAATGCGTTTTTCTAATTTTAAACTTAATTTAATTGTATTTCCTTCCAAATATTGTTGTCTTACAGCCCCACAAAGTGATCCTAACTTAGAACGTGGGCTGCTACACTGTGTTGCATAAGCAGCATAAAAACCAAAATCTAAAAGAAAGTTGCTTTACCTTGATATTTATGCTTCACTCTTTTGCTGACATTGGACCTATAGTTTTTCCTGAAGAAGCTGCAGGACTCTTTCTTGTGTTACTAGCTGTGGATATCAGGATTTGTCTGCTGGCCAGGGCTTAACAGAAACTTGATGGTTGATTTGTGCTTTACTGAAATAAACAAATGATGCAAGAGCAACTGGCTTTGACTGAGAAGCAATCATTCAGCATGTGGAATCTTGCTATTTCCAGTTGACTTGACAATCCTTGGCTACCCTACACTGACAGGCAGCTTTCACGTATTATGGCCTTATTGTTCTCATGCAACCTCATGATTGGCATTTTCTAACTCTCCATAGAAAACCTGAAATAAAATGTAAGACAAGTTTTGGAGGGAGTGTTAAATGTGAACAATTCTCTTGATAGAGCTGTGTCTCCACTGGTTTTGTAAGCAGTATAATCTAAAACATACAAGACACATTCCAGAGAAGTGTTAGTTTTTCATAAATGGCCATGTGGAGTTGGCACTTGCTGACTGACTGTTTGTTCTGAAGTGCACTCTGAACTCTGGTTAATACACTAATTTAAAACGTACATAATGTTCATTCTGTAACTCTTAACTGCTGTGTAAAGAGAGATTAAAAAAGTCTAACTTAAAGTATCTGCTGCTTCCGCCTGCTTAACATTCATGAGAAGATATACCAGATGTTTCACAGGATCGCAAGTGACGTCTAACAAAGTCTGACAATTTAATGACTGTGTACTGCAGGGGTGTTTGTGTAAGCCTGGGCCTCTACAGTTTGTTTGGCTGTTGCTATGACGTCAACTCGGAAAGCCCCCCTCCCCCTTCCTCCCTTGCAAAGACGTGGAGGTCTCCTCACTTTCACTGTCTTCCTTCCCTCCCTTTCCTCCTCAAAATTCCTCCCTGGGGGCTTTGGTCCCTCCATTGACACTTTCATGGTTTGCCATGATATATCGAGGTGGAGTCAACTTTCCCTCTGAAGTTCATCTCAGCAGCCTGCAGGCACAGATCTATAGATAAAGCAAAGGGGCAGCATCCCAACCTGCAGGAGCCCACATTTGCTCTCCATTAGGCTGTCAGAAAGATGGAGAGAGGGATCTCAGATTCACAGCTTTCGTTCTCACCCAAACGTTTCCCAATTCTCTTTTTTCTTTCCTATTGGCAGTCAAAAAATACATCACTTGTGATCCTGTGAAACATCTGGTATATCTTCTCATGAATGTTAAGCAGGCGGAAGCAGCAGATAATTTTAAATTAGTGTATTAACCAGAGTTCAGAGTGCACTTGAGAACAAACAGTCAGTCAGTATGTTCACTGGTTGCTTTATATATTGTCAGACTGTGGTAAATCCTGTATGTGATTCTGAAGCGTATACTTGTGGTTGCACAGAGGCCAGAGAAGGTTTCTAGGAGCCTGATGATGGCCAAGCCAAACTGTTCCTGCCCTAGATTTTATACTGAAACTCGCTCAAGTTATGGACAAAATAACCACACACACCACAAATTACTGTATGCCTGCAACGTTCAGCTCTCAATATAACTCTGAAGAATGTGCAAATGTTACATTTGAAGTCCATCTCCTTATAGATTCTTCAATAAGCATAGTTCAGTTCAGCTTCTATTGAATTCTTACAGTGTTTTTTCTTAATCTCTCCCCTTAGTTCACTGTCTTTCCTTGCCTCGTCCTGCATCATGCTGCGTCCAGTTGCCATCCACTGTGTGTTGTCCACCTTACTGTCCCTGTGGGCACTGTGCAACGCCCAGTCAGACTCTAGCCCCCCTGTCATCCAGCTACGTTTAGCAGGGGAGAAGCGGAAACACTACGAGGGCCGGTTGGAAGTTTTCTACAATGGCGAGTGGGGAACGGTGTGTGATGATGACTTCTCAATATCTGCTGCACACGTGGCGTGCAGAGAGCTCGGCTTCCTGGACGCCCAGTCCTGGTTGCCCTCGGCCAAATACGGAAAAGGAGAAGGTAAGAAAACTTTATTAGAAGTGTCTGTCGGTTTCCAGGATTTGGTCTAAACCTTGTGTTATATAGCCAAAACCATTCAAACTATTGAAATCTTGCTATCCAGCTTTCTAACAACTGTGGTGGGGGTTATAGGGTGTTAATCTTACAAACCAGCCAACCACACACTTACAAGTCGGTATATCTCTTTATACAGTTTTGTTTGTTCCATGGAAATCTTTGAATGAGGTACAGGTTTCCTCCTGTCTGACTGTGTGTACCCTCAGATGCTGGTTTTCCCATTAGAGGCAAACTTAGACACGCCAATCACATATGAGCATGGGAGGGGGGGACTGGAAACCCTGTGTAAACCAGACCTTCACACAGACGTAATCTCATCCCTCCTCTCACTTTGTAGTGTATGAATTCCTCCGTCATGGTGAAAGCGGTAAAGAGCTCTGAGAGTGTGCTGGCTGCTGGTGGTTAATGTCAGTTGGTAGCTGTTAATTAACAGCAAGGTGTCCCTTGTTAAAGGCACATGTTTTCCCACAGGGTCGGGCCACATCCAGCCAGCCACTTCAAAAGTGAAGCAATTAACTTTGTGCCTTGCTCCACAGTTATTATAGCAATTTCAAGAATAACATATATTAAGTGATACACCCCATGGATGTAATGTTGCACGCACATTATATTTTACAAGAAGCAATTAACAAGCAGTTTGATGTATATTCCAGCACTGTGCAGACTGACAGCTGCACTGCATTTTAGCAATGAGGTATATAATGGGGGGCCTGTAGGGTTATATAAGCCACATTTTTTCTTAAAGTTTACCAAAATTCCCTTTGGTCACTTTTAATGTTGTTAAGTTGCATTTTTTTTGTATAACAGAATAGGCACAAAGTTTATTTTACCATAAAATGTGTGCAGCATTTTGCCATTTAGCACTAATGAATTACCCAATATGTGTATGTCATGATGAGTAGTGTACCTCTTTTACTGGTGAATGGTTGTTTAGTTTGAAAGCAGAGTAATTGAGGCCCAGACAAGCTGTATGCATGTGAGAGAATGGAAATTACTTTTGTCTGTTTTCCTGTTGTTGGTGAAGTCAAACGGCTATAAAAGTGATCAAGAGAATTTTCCATTTCCCATCATGATGACTTATACATCAGGGACAGAAACCACTAAATGTTTCTAATGGGAGACAAACCTTTATAATAAAACTTCATGGATGCTCGTTTAGATAAAATGTTTTTCCTGTACAGCTAGTAGCGATTGTTTACAACATCATGGTTGTGTAAAATATATCAGAGTAGAAGAAGGCTACTGCTTCAGGCTACAATTTCGTAATAGGATCAGATGCATTTGCACATTTCTTTTATTTAGGGGGTGGCTGGAGTTAAGTTGCTGCCTTAAAGAACCAAAAAATGGCCAATTAGAAAATGCATGGCTCCCCTGTGCTCTGTGCTTCCCATTCATTTCAGTGGTTGGTGAAATTACATTCCCATAAGGCTTGTGGATGATAGTTTTAACACAGCAATCCAGATTTATTACTCCTGGCAATGCTCAATATTTGTTTAGACAAACGTGCATGGAGACCACGCTCACTTTTTAAACAACCCAGCTGCTTCAGCACCAGAAGACTTGGCTCTTATTATAAAAATGTTCCAGAGGTGGAAATGACTTTGCCAGAAGAAGGCTACGTGACTATAAAACATGCTGTCACTCTCTCGGTATGATCAGGATGTTCCTCAGCAACATGTTGACACTGTCAGAACGATGAGCTGGCCGTTGCTGGTTTTCCACGTGGTTTCCTTCACGATTGGTTGTGAACAGCCAGCTGGACGGCAGATGATCTTCTCGCCCATGACAACTTTTATTGGGCACGTTGATGCTGAAAAATGTGTCAGGGGAGCAAACACATCTCCACATGAGTAGGTTTACCCTCTGTCTGAGTGACTAGACTTGGAATGGAAATTATGAAAGAGAAGTCAAAAAGTTATGAAACATAGTTTAAGCAGTCAAGGTTCAATGTTAGGACCAGCCATTTAAATGTGTCCCATGCACTGTTCCCTTATTATTGGGACTGTGACTGGGAATATAGGCTTGTGGCTGAGTTGGAACAGCCTTAACAGCCTTAATGCAAGTGTGAAGGGTTTTATCTGTGAGAGAGGGATGTGGAAGAAATACTCAGATGTTGTGCTTAAGTAAAAGCAGAAGTACCAGAGTGTAGGAATACTTTGTTAAAATTAAAAGTCCTGCATTCAAAATGTTACTCAAGTAAAAGTACAGAAGTATTAGCATCAAAATAAAGTACCAAAAGTAAAAGTACTAATTGTGCAAATTGGTCCATATCAGAATAATATAAATGATATGTTTTTACTATAATTATTGATGCATTAAAGTGGTATCAAAGCTGGTAAAGGTCTGATAATATGAATTTTCTGGTGCATGATTAACCTCTGAATTGTAGCGGAGTAGAAGTACAAAGTAGCAGAAAATGAAAATAATCGGGTAGAGTACCAGTACCTCAAAATTCTACCTAAGTACAGTACTTGAATAAATGTACTTAGTTACTTTACACCACTAGTGAGTGCCAAGGGCAACCACATAATGCATTGTTTAAATTAAGTCCTATACCTAAAGTTATCGACATGGGAAGGAAAAAAATTCACAAATAAAATAAAAAAGAAAGAAGAAAGTCACACACACAACCTATACATCCATTTGATTAAGGGGACCTATCATGCAAAACGCACTTTTTGATGTCTTTATACATGAATATGTGTCCTCGGTGTGTCAGGGAACTCACAAAGTGTCAGAAAACAAAACCCTCTCTCTTTTCCTCCGTACCCAAATCTCTAAAATCGGGGGAACAACGGAGCTGATCCAGATTTTTGTCCGATATGACGTAATATCGGAAATGTGGACCCATGGCACTATCAGAAACGTCGCTATCAGAAACAATGGCCGACAAGTTTTGGACGTAATATGGTCTTTGTTTACATTAGCAAGCATCGCTAACACTCAGAGCTAACCTGTACTGGAGAGAGTATGTGTAAAAAAGCAAGAATTAAAAAAGGAACTCACCTTGTGGTAAACCCGCAAGAGAAAAAGCATTTGAGCTCCATACTGTTTCAGAAATAATCTTTGATGTGGTTTGGAACATGATGTGGCATTTAATTACGGCAGCATTTAGCTGAGTATCTCGTAGAATTCTGAGCAGGCATTAGCTCCACCTCCTCTTCTTTTTTTTCAAGCTAAGGACCCCGAACCTGCCGTTCTCTAACAGGCCTGAAATAGAGGGGTATGAGGGATGTCTAAAATGCATGATCTGTTTGGTATTTTAAGCAAAACACTTCATAGACATGTTTTTTATATATTTTGATATATCTTAGACCCATAACTATGCCTAAAAATAGCATGATAGGAGACCTTTAAATATTTGCCTCTCTCCCTCCAGGCCGGATCTGGTTCGACAACATGCACTGCACCGGTGGAGAGAAGAGCCTGGCTCAGTGTCACTCCAACGGCCTCGGTGTGTCGGACTGCAAACACTCGGAAGATGTCGGAGTGATGTGCAACCAAAAGCGCATTCCAGGCTTCAAGTTCATCCGGAACCAGGCCAACAGCGGGGAGGTACTTTCAGTAATTAGATACGTCCATATAAACTCACACAAATGAAAACATCAGGGTGGGATCGCTTCATCGCAAGTGCACACATGCAACCAGAACAGATGTTCAGCACAATAAGAAAAGAACAAAAGAGGAACAGAGGATAGGCTTAGGATGAAAGACATAACTTATCATGGCTCCTGGCAGCTCAAAGTTTTTTTTTTCAAATCTTTTTTTTTTTCAAATCTTTTTTTCAAATCTATCATCATCCAACTTTCCAGTATAAGTCAGACAGATCAGTGGATTGAGTTTAATGTCTGTCTGAAGATATTTGAAGAAGCAATATTTCACCACAGTCTTGAGATAGCTGTGGGTTGCCACTGTAAACCTGTGGTTTATGTCCAAAACAAAATAACAAAAACTTGTTGTGTCGGCTGCATCAGCTACTTGTCCTCCTCCTTAATTCTTAATATGGACTAGCTAGCTTCAAAGTTGTGGTAAACGAGATCAGGAGACGAATCATAATTTTTCCCATAAAGAACTATAATAACTTAATAGTTTAAGACTCTGGAAATACAATAACCTAACCAGCTTTATCTGATCATATTGTCTAACGGTTCTAGACAATTATTTTTGTTTGTTGAAATGCAATTAAAACAAATCTGGTTATTAATTAACAGCATTTAATCAAGTGTATGGTCAGATATATCGACCATTTCCTCTTTTATTCTCACACAACAACTGGACGTTTGTAGGCATAATTGTTCTGCAACAATTAATCTCTTTGTCAAAAGTAGTATGTTTACAACCCGTGTTCATTAAGTGATGCATAAATCTCCATTTGGTTAAAACTCACATAATAACAAAGTTAATAAGAACTTACAAACAGCTGTTGCAACCGGCTATAGGGTTTTCCAATCTGTATCATTAAATGGTTACGACTAGTAATCAAAATAATGGCCTAATTGGCCCTCAATCCGCGTGTTGGTACATAATGAGAGAACTGTTCTTCCATTACGTTATCCTATCTGCCCTGACATGGAGCCAATGAATTATTTTGCAACTCTGCATAAAATGCCTAGCTGTCCACTGGACCATTTGCACTGATGACTTTGCCAGGCTCCCATTAGTCTCTCCCAGCCCACACCAGACCCCCACTCTGCAGCCTGGGAGATTTAGGCGATGACTCATAGAGGGGGGAAGACCATCCTGTCTGGCTGCAAGAGCGCCTCTGCACCGGATGGAAAGTCAGTGTGGGTTTATGCTCATGACAGGAGAAAGGGAGGTAGAGAAGATGATATATTATTACATGTTGTCTGAGAACATGTAATTAAAATACATTTCCATAAAGGGGTTCCCTATTTTTAAAAAACACATAGAGATAAAGCAACATTTATTTGGCCACTCTGATAAACAGTCAATGCTTTAACACTTTATGACTTCATTCATACCAGTGTTTTGTTTATTCATACCAGAAGTCGGGTGGGAGATTTGTCCGTGTCACAGACTCTCTAAAAACAACCCTGAACAGTGATTGTGATTTGTACTGGGTTCAGTAAAGGCAACACACCTGATGGGTGTTTCTGAAATAGCTCAGTATCTTACTCATGCGTATTTGAGTCACTGGAATGAAGGAAATGTAATTAATTAATTACCGACTACTTTTTACTGGTCGTGTATGTCCGCAGCACCCTCTTGTTCCCTATTTATCTTGTGTATTTAGGGTCTCTTTGGTGTTGCTGTAGTGCAGTCCCCCACCCTGTAAATATTTCCTTGGTCTGGCTGTAGCCTTTCAAGTCGCAGGGGAGAGGAATGGGAAAAAGGTGTAGCTACACCTCTTTGAGCATGCATGTGCTGACGTCAGCAATGGGCAGCACTGTTCCTTCATCGGTTTATTCACAGCATGAATTGACATTCTGTGCTTTTTCTGGAAAGTTAACACCCTAACCGAGTCCAGTCCAAGTAGAGGTCAATGTTGAATGGTTGAAGCAACTGGTATTTCTGCTTCTATGTAAGGGCTTTACAACTTTCAAGATGATAGATCTTTATTGAAATATGATGAGTGCAGCTTACCAGGCCAATGTCTGTTTCCTCTTAACGTTTAGTGTCAGTTATGTGTCTGTTCATGATTTACATCCTTGGATAACCAGTAATTTCTTCAAGTGGGTATTTTCTGTTCTGTAAGTCAGGGTAAATCAGGTCACAAAGTTTCTTTCAAACAGCAATTATCTTGTTTTTGTGAGAGATACATCATGTTTAAGTTTATGGGGATATGTGAAGATAAGACTGTAGCAGCTAACTCTGGTAAGTTAATAGTAGTCCACTGAAAACATCAGTCTGTCATTAATGAAAACAGCAGCTTCCACCGGCACACTGAAATGGAAGACGTGCTACCTTGTTAGCAGACCTAATATTAGGGCATAATAATATACAAATATCAAGTAAATTGCAATTTTGTTGAAAACTAATCCTAGAAAGTTTTTCTGGGTTGGCCCAAGCTCTTTTCAGAGTGGTCATTATGTCTTACCTTCCAATCTGTCATGTAATGTCCATCTTTTAAAGGGCTTCAAATAATTTAAGTTACTCTACAAGTCTCTAATACAATACCAGTATATCCTCTATGTGATACCGATACCAATAGTGTACTACTTTTGAATACCATTTTTGGAGTAAAATGCCACCAACACTCCTCATCAAAATATTTTGAACATAAATACATTATTGTGTTCAATTATTTAAAAAATGAATTTTTACTGCATTCCACTTCACCACACCATATACTTTGCAGTTTGTAGCTCCTGCGGTAGTGGACCAATCACGTTGCATTCAAATAAAGAATGCTTGCCGTGATTGGCTGCGAGTAAAACCATTCGAATAGACTTTTCTTTTTCGTTCTGGGCGCAAAGAGGCTCACATGCAGGTATCATATGACTGGAGAAGTTCTTCTATTACTATGTTACTAAATAACTTATTTCCTTACCAATACTAAATACTGATACCCTGCCCTTAGTCTCTAACACCGTCTACTACTGATCTTTCCTCTGAAGACAAAAGCCATGCCTCTTTTATTTAGTTATGGAACAATCCTTCCACAACAGAACAAACAGTCCTGGCTGACTGACTCATTGTCATTATCATGTTAATTTTCTTTAACATGAACAATCTGTAGCCCCACCTCATTGCAACAGCAATCTTTTGTTACATGTCTGTCTTACCAGGCCTAGTTGCTTTATTTATTAGCATGTGTTTGTTTTGTCTATCAGTCCCCAGAACCAAACACTCATATGGCAGGAAGCCTTGTTTATCGTCTGTTAGTAGGGATTTCTCCACAGACTTTGCCTTATTCGGTTGCTGTTACGTGTGAATGTCTCTCTGCACATCTTCATTGTCCACAGGATCATTGCTAAATATATCTCCTTTATGAGACGATGCCTGACATTTCAGTCTTCGAGTGTTAGATGTTTATGAGAGAGGGTGATGTGTCATTTAGGGATAATTAGAGGCTCATGGTATCAGAGTTATTTTAGGATGTTCTTTGGTCTGTGCTTTACAAAAGTCTGCATTGCTCTGCTAGTGTTGCATAATACTTTGTCTGCTGCAGAAGAGACACTACCATTATCACACTTGTTCTTGCCTTTTTGATTGTTCACAAAGTACATCTTCTGATAGATAAATCACACTCTACTGCTTGCAGAAACTTGCACATCATTATAATCAGATGACAGATGAGTTCATCTTTTTCCTGAAGAGAAAGAATCCGTACCAAAAGCAGCTGCAGTTGCAAACCACACCACTTAGTGTTTTCACTCCAACCAAACACTTACATCCAGAATCAACACAAAGATGTCTGAATCCAGTTGTAATAACACAACGCTGCGTTTAGAAGCCTTTTGATTCCTTGCACTTCTAAACAGGGCAAAGGTTGCTCCTCTCCATCAGGCATGACTGTATCTGCTTACGCAAATTCCTCAAGTCCGCTTCTGTACAACAAAAGGGAACCCGAGCCAGAGTTGGATTCGCTCCAGCATGATGTATGTAAGAGGCTTGTGAGGAGGAGAGGGTTCGTGGGGAGAAAAGGTTGATACGGAGGTTTCTCTCCTGCAGATAGGATAGCAGACATAACCACCACATGTTCAGCAGCTGGCCTCTGACTGGGGCCTCAGCTCTCTTTTGGGCTGCCGAGTGCTCGAAGTTTGGGCTCTTACTATTCTTTCCTGCCTTTTTAAAATGATCATACTTTTCAGACTCAGTAAATGTTAAAAAATTGTATTCACAGTGGATTTATGGAGTAAAACAAAGTTTCATTTAACAGTTTGAGCTATTCAAGCATACAGAAAGGGTGCCCATCAGTCACTTCAATACAATGGAGATACATCTAACTATAGTGCAATACACATAGAATGAATTGGAGTATCAACAATTAAAGTCCCAGTCCTCAATTTGGTCTACACAACCTACAAACTCAACCTGAAGGAATGGTTAGAAAGTATAGTTTTAAATAGTTAAAACGTTTAAAAGTTATATCTTAGCATAACAACTGGAATTGGAAATGGATATGTCTATTTTCAATATTTCCAGCATAGCCAGTCATGCTTTAGTCAAGTCCAGCTAACCAGGTCAATTCAATAATGACATTTGACATTAATTGATTTCTTTACAATAAATGTAAACCCATTTTAAAATAATCTGTGTGTAATTGTGTGTCTTCCAACAGTAAGGATTCTTCACCTTTTCATTGCTGTGATGGAGCAGAAGACTCACTAACAGATATTCCAGATGCATTGCACACACACACACACACACACACACACACACACACACACACACACACACACACACTCCTCAGTAAAGACAGCCAGTGGGGCCAGTGAAGCAGAGAGTGGGGTGGGGCAGATGTAAAAGTCATTTGAAAGAGCCTTGGTGTTCTCCTGCTTTTCTGTGGCGTGATTATCATTCATACTTGCCCTGTTTTGTAAGGTGGGGCGTAGGCGTCTGGTCGCACGTGTTGAACAACATGCGGCAGGGCTGTAGAGCTGATTAAAGTGGAATAAATTCCCAGTAAGGGGAAGCATTAGTCAGACACCGGCTAGACCACAGTCTCATGTTCACACATCTACATAGTGAGGGGGGGCCAGTCAGAAAAACACGTCTGCTCTCCATTTGGAAAGAGTTCAGTAATGGTCAAAGCTCATTCTGCAGAGTAGTAATGAATAGAGCTAAATAAAGACTGTTTACTTTTTTCTTTCTTTTTTTTTAGCTCAGACTGTTTTCTTTTTGTAACTCGCCACTTACAAAGAAGTCCTGGAATTCTGCTTTCCTATGCTTTCCGAGAATTATTGGCCCTTTATGATTGTTTTTAAAAGAACAGGAGAAAAATGCAGTTTTGGAGAAAGGCCACAGAATGAATGAATCACTACCTTGCACACACTCAGGGAGTGACTGTAGGATGAGGCAACCTTATAGAAATGTCCTGTTGAGATTAACCTCGGTATGACCTGCAGGACAGGAAGCCTGCATGTTCCTCCACCTCACATCTGGGCCGGTTTGATGCCAAAACGGTCAACATTTTGAGTAAATAAGTAGCATTGGCCATTACGTGTCAGTTTTACTCTCTGGTATTTTGTACGGATTTACCAAACAGCAGGTGCAGGTTATGTATCTAAATCTAAATCTATCCTTGTTTCTGACATGTATTACTTCCTCCTAAATTGATTTAATGCCTTTTTTTAAATGTAAATATCAACCAATATCCCTGTTCTTTGTTCAATTTTGTTTCTAAAAAAGACCAGTTAAAAGTGACCAGAGGGTCCGTCTGTTGGGCCTCAGCCAAACAGAATTATGCTGAGTTTATGTCTGGTGGTCTGGGTTTTAGGGGGGAAATGCCTGGACTTATCCCAGCTGTGGATGTCTGTCCTCTTTTCTTTAGTCTCACACGTTCAGATGGCCAGCTTCCTCTCTCTCTCTCTGTGCCAAATGCAACACTAGCCAGACCCATCTCATGCCCCACTTCATACTCAGCTCATACCCCATGTCCGGTTTTGTGTTTTTTCTGGTCTTGAAACCTGCCGTCACTTAGATTACTCACATTTTCCACTTTACTTCCTGATCTATATCAATTGAACCACAGTTTAGCTCTTCATATATAAGTATGGCGCCATACACATTAGTTCTCGTTCTTTTTTCGTCTAGGGTTTCAAGTATCTTTTTATTCTTATACAATGATGAATAATTATCCCATTTTGTGTTTTAAATATGGGTTTCAAATTGAGAACATCAGATTTGTGGGCGTCAGCATGATCACATCTCCTTACCTTCCAATTCTGCCAGACACTGTTGGCAAACACCGTGTCATGCTATGGCCGGCAGGAATCTCTTTATGAAAGAGTGGTTTCTGCCACTCTAACCACTGCGGTCAGGGGGGGTCCGGGTCAGTGCAGAAACAGTCTGGCTCGGTCGGGACTCCTCCTGCAGTCTTTAGTGTTTAGAGAGCCAGAAGCCTTGAGCATTCCCTCAGGCTGACGCCATCTCAGGAAACCACGCTGTGGGCAAACGTTTCATATTTCTGGGAGACATGCCTGGATGTTGTTTTTTTGCCGAGTTAAATAAGCGGGCTGTTAAAAAAAATGACTGAAATCAGCATTTGCATACCAGTGAGCAGCTCAGAGTTTGGCTCATTTTTTGGCATCTGCAGTGAAACCTCACACTCAGCCTGGAACTAACTGCAGAACTTGGCTCAAATGAACAATGGCAGAGTTATTAGGTAACTGTTTTCTCATAAAGCCCTGGAGGTCAAGGGTTAACATTACTTCCTGATCATTGAGTCTTCAGAACACATGACACTAACTAGGGCTGTGGACCACCCGCAACCAACCTGAACTCTGTCAGAAGCTTCTGTCTTTAGCGCCTCTTTAAAATCTTGATTTACAATTACAGTTTTATGGATAACTAATTAGATCTCTCTGTTTTTTGATCTTCTGAGAAATCCAAGATGATACGTGAGAAGTCTCTGAAAATACATTTGGCTAGATTTCCACTCCATAGGGTAAAGACCACTGTCTCTGCCTTTGTGCTCAACTGGTTCATATCAGGCTCTTAGCTCACTCGTACCGTGATATGATTTACGTTGGATATGAATTTCTCTGGCACATGTCATGACATTTATAACAGTCGTAAATTACAGGGTCTTTCTGAAAGTAGAAACTATAACTGTTAGCTGGTTTACAGATGGCTGCTGTCATGTTTCATCTGTAATGTCCACTGACTTCCTTCAGACCCTTACATTTCAGCTCTAAACACCAAAGCGAAACAAAGATGGCGCAAACATTCTAGACATTCATCCAAACTGCTGAAGCCCCTCGGCAACACTTAACAAGTTTAAACAATGGTTTAATCTTCAGATTTTTTAACTTGGTTTATTTTCAAGCATTTGAGCAAACTGTGCAGTCTCAGAGGGATTTATTTTCTTTCTCTTAAACTGTTGCATTCCTTCACAATATGAGCTTCCTTTATGACTCACTGGCCATATTGTCTTTACAATATATCAAGAGGAACAGTCCAGAGTACTGATTAAACTAGCTACATCCTCTAAATAACATTCTTGTCTTTTGGACAGCTGGTAATTAATTCAAGATAATGTTCACTGCTAAATATGATGGCAACCCATCCTGTAGTTTATGAGACCTTTAGTAATGGCACGAGAAGAAAAGTCAGAAGATCACTAAAGGCTTTAGGATTCATCCTCTGGAGATAATGAATGTGTGCAAACATATTGCAATCCATCCCGTGGGTGAGATATTTCAGTCTACACTAAAGTGACTGATAAACCTACATTTCCATTCATAAATCCACACCTATAGCATAGATTAAAAATGTAAGAAAAAGTATAGATATTTTTGTTACAGCTGTAACAATGTAAACTTCCCCTCTATGGGACGAAAAACCGCATTCTGATTCAAAAAATGTTGGTTGTCATTAATAACATCAGATACAAGCACCAGTCAACCACTGACCAAAGACCAGAGCTATTACTTACATTTTTTATCTATGCTATAGGTGTGGATTTATGAATGCAAATGTAGGTTTATCAGTCACTTTAGTCTAGACTGAAATATCTCAACCACAGGATGGATTGCAATGTGTTTGTTGCACAATTTCATTATCTCCAGAGGATGAATCCTCATAAAATACCAACATATTAAATATAAATTGCACACGTTTAAATTAATCAAACCCTATTCTCATCACAGATGACTCCAGTTGGACTTAAGCTAACTTTAAGAGATCAAACCTTTGGTTCATTATTTCTCATTGGCATGCAGTGATGTAACATTTGTCTCTATTTCTCAGACTTTCCCGGTGCAGGTGGAGGATGTGAGGCTCAGGGCCACTTACTCTCAAAGGAAGAGGGTTCCCATCACTGAGGGCTTCTTGGAGGTGAAAGACGGAGGCAAGTGGAGACAGATCTGTAACGAGGACTGGACGGAGCAAAACAGCAAGGTCATCTGTGGCATGTACGGCTTCCCCGGGGAGAAACGCTTCAATGTCCGACCCTACAAGTGAGTAATAGTTGCCTGGAGCCATAAGCAGGATTTTAACAAGGCCAATTATATATAATGAAAGGTTTCACTTCACCATAAACATTTCAAGTTTAGTTGAGATAATTACAGTTTAAGTAATGGAAATATTGTAGTGCTTCATATAATGACACAATTTAAATTCACCTGTGTCAAAAACATGCTATAAAACACCACATATTCCTGGGTGACAAACACTTTTTATGTACACAAAAATGTGTTTCCTGCGAGGAACTGATGATATTCAGTCTTAGTCATTAAGGAATGTTTTATCATAGCAAACCAAGCAACGTTACATAACCATGTTTGTTCACTGGTCATCGCTCAACCCTTCATCTGTTTTCCAAGCTGAGATTAAACAGACTTTAGCCTGGAGATTCTTGCAAGAAGCCAAACACTGCCAGAGGACGTTTTAGAGGATGAAGGATGGGTCTTGCTGGGAAACCACTCAGTGCAATACGCTGTGAAACAGTGGCTCTTTAGGGTCCAATCGTTTCCTGCTGAGCAAAATTCAAAGCGTAACAAAAAGCCAGAGATTTTCTAGAACACTTTGTGTCTTAAAATTGTTATCTGATCGGAACCAAGGTTAAAGAAAAAAGATGCTTAAGACATGTGGGAGAATAACCACATGAGCAAATCTCCTGATCTGTTAACAACATGAAAGAGCACTTTTAAACAGCTCAGAGATAGAAATATAACAATCTAACCTTTGTGTAGAAATAAATGAGGCCACCTGCGCTTTTAAAGAATATATCTGGGTTAGTTTAGTCTTCAGTGAAGTTTATGTGCATGGGGTTATGTTTTCATGAATCTAATCTATTCATTATGCATATCCAGTCAGTGTTTTCTCTACTATCATCTAAAGGCTCCCAGAAGCACAGTTTAGTTTAGAGAGATATCAGACACACATTTATTTACAAATACTGTGAGTTAATAGCGTTATGACGTATGATGTGGTCAAATTTGATCCTTGATATTATCATTTGTGTGTCTGACTTTGCATAGAGATGCCTATAATAGGTAAAATGGAGCAAAGAAGATGACTTTGATGAAACATGGTTCTATTTTATGGTTTTGGTTGACATGAGCTCATCTGACTTGATGCTTATCTTACATGTGGGTGCATTTTACTGAATGAATCACAAAATAAAGGGCATCAAACGAGCAAAGAACACTTTGTTTTTCATTTAAGATCACTGAGCCTGTGTGTGTTTTTAAAACCCATGGTCTCACATGGTTCACCTTTTTAAAGAGGCGAAAGATCACATTCAATCCGTCTTTTATCAGTAACAACTAAACGTGCAAAAACAACCCAACAAAAATTGAAACTTCTCAATCAAACCATTAACGAACCATTAACTGGAGGTACATTCTGTTTAAGGCATCAGGCTGAGCTTTAAAAAAAGAGAAAGGCAGTAAATAGAGCGCATGCTGGTTTCATTACATGGTCCGCTTCTTCCAAAGTGCAGACCTGCTTCAGTGTCCACTGTTGTTATGCTCCTGAATGACCTTTATTTGATTACTTCCATTCAAGTCATGAGAGTGTTAAGGTACTCTAACAACAAGACCGCCGTTGTGCCTCACAGCGTGGTATGGTCAGTATTGAACTGCTCCCAATAAATAACAAAAATTCCCATAAAGCAGCTCCTTAATATGTTGCTGTGCTGTTTGAAAATACTTCACAGTGCCAACCATTTTGGCTCTAAGGGAAACTTTCCGTTCCAACTGAACAGAAAAAGCATTCAGTATAATGTGTAATAGTTTGTTTTATTGTATCATTCCTTTCTCAGATTGCTGGCAAAGCGTCGTAAGAAGAACTACTGGGGTTCCTCTGTCAACTGCACCGGCAACGAGGCCGACCTGTCCGAATGTAATATGGGCAGAGACATAGTGCTGAAGGGGAACAGCACCTGTGAGAAGGGCATGCCTGTGGTGGTCAGCTGTGTGCCGGGACGCGCCTTCGCTCCCAGTGTCAGCGCCGGCTACAGGAAGGCCTACAGGGTGGAGGTAGGTCAAATGCTGCATGCTTGGATGCACAGTGGAGCAGTGGTTAGATCTGTCGCTTCTTACGGAGAATGCCCTGGGTTTAAAACTCAGCTCTTGTTCTCTATGTGAGGAATGTGTATTACTATGATGTTCAACTGTTTCTGTAGCCAGGCGCAACGCTTCATTCAAGTTGTAAGCTGTTTTAAATAGGTGCAGTAAAGGTATAGACATATATCTTGGAAGCTTTTGTCAAAGAAAACAGTACCTACTGAAATAATGAGGCAGAAAGGAAAACTGGGCTTTGACTGTGATACATGCTATGGACTGTTTTAAATACTCAATACATTCCTGTGTAAATGAAGGCAGTATGGCATGCAAAGCAGGGCGGTGGAGGTCGACCATTGCATTGGATTCAGATGATTTTGTTTGACTGAGTAGAATCAGATGTAATGTTTCTTCTAAAGAATTCTTTTATTCTACAAAGAGTAATCCCATGAGACTTTCCTTGCGGGAGAACGTACTATAAACAATAAAACGATATGAAACATATATACACTCCGTGACAAATCAGTCGCCATATGGCTAATATTAGTTTCACAAGCTGCAGATGTTTATGACAGCTTTTGGATGAATTATTTTCACTTCTGAAATTATTAGTCAATTAATTAATCCTTATTTAATAACTTGCATGTGTTTTTTTTATAGTGTTAATTCTTGGTTTGGTAACCTATACTCATCCCTTGATCCAGCAGTGGATTACAACATTTCCTGCTTTTCCTGTTACTCAAGTGGCCCTGTGGTAAAGCATCTGGAAACGTTTGAAGGGATGAAGGCTAAACATCTGTCACATAGCCTTTATACAATCTTATTAGTCAAACAGGCTTCCCGCCTGGTGTTTATTGTTTACAGGTATCACCACGGCAACACCATTTGTTCTGTTTATTCAGCAAAACAAAATGGCAATGGTAATCCAAATAAAACCACGAGTGTCACAAGAAAAACATTTGTATTACTTTAAACTTGCTTTATTTAGATCTCTAATGCAATTATGAACACGGTGTGCATATTAACAGTGAGTGAAAATGTTGTAAATATTTAAGAGTTGCTGAAGATAGCTCTTTAGCAAGTCACTTTTTGCTGCACTGCAATTAAGCCAACATTTAAAGAGTTGATTAACTAAAGTAAACACATTCAGGTAAGCAAACTTTATCAATTCCTGTAGATTTTCAAAAAAGCACTTTGCAATTTAAAGACTTTTCTCTGTAACATTTTCACTGATATACATTTTTGGTGTTCTATTTCCGTAGCAACCCTTGGTGCGACTGAGAGGCGGAGCTTTGATTGGCGAGGGGCGAGTGGAGGTGTTGAAGAACGGGGTGTGGGGCACGGTGTGCGACGACAACTGGAACATCCGAGCTGCCACCGTGGTGTGCAGAGAGCTGGGCTTCGGCAGCGCCAAAGAGGCTCTGACTGGAGCCCGCCTGGGGCAAGGTACGACTGTTCATGGTGGTTCCTTTACAGTTTATGGAGGGTTAAGTGTGCCAGAATAAAATATTATTTAAAAAAAGTAACAAGGAGAAGTGTTACAGAAGTATAATTGAAATGCAATTGTAAAAAAGGAATTTAGTGTTTTTCTAATAATTGTTTTATGTATTAACTATATATAGATTATTATTAAAGAGCAAACTAAAGGCACAATACAGTATGTAAACATTTCCTAAAAAGTGATGTATAGCATCATACAATAATTATAATCCCTCTTAATTATAAGTTACACCACATACAGTACAGAGACCACCAGACACTGGAAGTCTCGCCCTAAGCCAGGATTTAATTTTATCCTTTTTATTTACTGTCTTTCTGTTTGTCAATTCAAAAGCTATATAAATCGCTTTGACCGTGTGTCAGCACGCACACAAAAGCATGCTATAAAAATGGCAGGTACAGCCAAGAAAATATACAAAATGCACAGAGCCTTTTTTTTCTTAAACCTTTGCTAACTTTGAAACTAAATTAATAACGCTGACATCTTTTTAAAGCATTTCCTTAAATATCCACACTACCATAGAGCTAGGCTTAAAACCATCCCTCCAACCATTCAGAGATCTTTTTGAAATAGCTTTGAACATAACTGTTTAAAGGCTTTTGGCTTTGATGATATTTCACATTTACACCACTCAATAAAAGCCCAAGCAAAACATCAAGCAGAACTCATTTCCAGCTGTGAAAATGAAAGGTATGGACTGAAATCCGAGACATCCACATCCACCTTATCTTTGGCCTCTGTAGCACCACCTGTTTTTGTCTCGCTTCAATGAGACCAGACCTTAAGTCAGCATATAAATACATCGGGAATGTATGTATGTCGCACATTAATGTTTATAAATTGACCCAGAACCTGATTCTGCGAAATGCAATAGACCACAGCCTTATGAGACTCATAGGTGCGTTGGATTAGTTGTCCTCTCCTCTGCTTTATTCTCACGGCAAAAGACAAAAAGTGCACACGATGTTCCCGCCAGGAAAAAAAAACGTTTTGGGGATTCAGAGGAAGAATTCTTTTGTTGGATAGTGCACAAGGTTATTTGAGGTATGGCTTTCTTTATGAGTTGAACAATGGATCCAAAAATGGTACCACGCACAGACCTTAGATTAAAAAGAACCAGCTTATTGTGTTTGTTTTCAGAAGTCACTGAAGTGGATTTAAGAAGAATGTCAATAAAACTAAAATGGTGCTTATCTGGGAGAATAGTTTCTAGGCTTAATTGCTTCAAATGATGTTATACAATCAATGTTTTTCTAGGAAAAATTGTAATTGTTCCTCTCATTTTCCGTTGCACAATTAGCACAAATTGTGATTTTGCATTTGACAAGCAGAATTAATGTATAATGTATTAGATCTCTTTTTATAATCTGTCAGTCCTGGAAGTGTGCAGGGATTACATCAACATGGTGTTCTTCCTGTTGTGAATTTATTTTTCTCCGGTGGCTGCACAATGGCTGCAGAGCTCGCATCACTGAAGACATTCCTGCTCAGTCACATGGGAAGAAGATCAGCATGGAGAGAGCACTCCCACATGTTATTATGGAAACTCTGCTGCACTGATATAACTTTTACTTGGGAAAAAAGATACAGAGAGATTTTTTAATTTTTACAGACCTCTAGTGTCTCTTTCATTGGACATAGCTGACTGTTTTTTTCCTTTGCTCTGTTATTCTAGGCAACAGGACATCTGTCTCTAGATGGCCTTGCTGTTCTAAGAAAACACACAAGTAGCCAGTATAGGTTCATCTTTCCTGAAATCACTGTGTAACAGCTTTCTTTTTTCCAGTGATGTAAATCAATGACAAATAGTTTTCTGTAAAGTACATGATGCTTATACTCCATCTGTTTGTCCAATATTTAGTGACTGTACATTTACTCATAAGTTAAATGACAACTAAACGTGTGTTTGTTTCCCCGTAGGGAGCGGGTCGGTCCACATGAACGAGGTGGAATGCTCTGGGTTTGAGAAGTCACTGACTGAGTGCTACTTCAACCGTGAAGCTCTGGGATGCAACCATGAGGAGGACGCAGCTGTCAGGTGTAATGTTCCCGCCATGGGCTTCAACAACAGAGTGAGTGCCTCTCTTTAGCAGAATACAAAAATGAGGATTTGTATAGAATCTGAGGGTAAACTGGTCTATCTCTGTCCTTAGCTGAGGTTAAACGGCGGCCGCAATCCCTTCGAGGGCCGTGTGGAAGTCCTGGCAGAGAGGAACGGCTCCATGGTTTGGGGCACGGTGTGCAGCGACAGCTGGGGGACCATGGAGGCCATGGTGGTGTGCAGACAGCTCGGCCTGGGCTTCGCCAGCAACGCTTTCCAGGTACAGTGGTAATGTTGCTCCCCAGATCTACGTCCAACAAATCGTTTTTAAGATTAGCTTACCTCCCCCACACAGGCTCTCAGCATTAAGGAGAAGGTTATTGGAGCAGGTTGAGCTCTTGCACAAAAAACTTGGACTCTTGTAGTTTGAAAAACACTGAAACAGAGCTTTCAGCGGCGCAGGAAAAGTTAGCTTGGCCTGTCACTCTTGGTTCTGAGGATTTTCATAAGAGTTGTTAAAAGTTGTCATTTTGTATTGAAGATCAGTAAAACCAGTTAAACCATTCGTATTTTCATAACACTGTACACAATCGTGATTATTTATTCACTTATTTTATTCACTTTGACAGGTTAAATTTGTAAAATGAAAAGAAATAAACACACACACACATGAACTTGACTGTGGAGTCTGCTCCTCTGGGTTTTCAGCTCTCTGTTTCCTCACATTATAGTGCCAATGTTACCAAGTCAGGGTAATTAAATAACTTAGCTAGTATACATATTGGATCTGATTACATTTGATTAATAGATTGGAAATGATGTAAAAGTTACATCCATGTGTAATATTGTAATATGGATGAGATGAAATCCCTCTGGTGGTACTTGTGGCCATGTACTTTCACTTTAACAATCTTGAGCTTTATTGATGCTAGAGGGCAGAATAGGCCTGTAACTGTCCCAGAAACTTCAAACCCTCACAGTGCGAGCAGTAAACCTATGGCACAGATGAGCTTTACACTCCTCAGCGGGAGCGATGGGTAAAACCTTCGTCTGCTGTTTGAAGTTCAGCAGAGCTTTCCACTGCTAATTCCCCTCGGCACGACTTAGCAGCGTCACAGTGCTGTCCTGCTTACGCTCACCTCGTTCTTTTTAAAGGACGCCCCCAGTGTTCCCTTTATGTCACGAGGTGAGAGGCTGGTAAAGATGCGTGTGTTGTATTTGTAGCTTGAGATGAGGTAGGTCTGGAAAGTATGTGTGAATGGCGGGGACATTCGCTGATAACAGCAGGGTTATTTTACGAGTGGAACTTTGACTGGCTCTGTTAGAGGCTGTTTATCTCACTAAAGGTTGTTTGGGACAATGTACTCCTAATGAAAGAACACGTAAACATGTCATCATGTGTTTGCTTCAAAGTTGTGCTTTTCCAGTGTGAAATTAAGGGTCTTCTTGTGATCACAAATAGCTTTTCCACCTTTATAATAAAAAACCTAAGACAGTGCCAAGTCTAATAATCAGGTCGAGGTATCAAAATGTCCCTTTGTCATCACATACAGTAGGTTGCCATTACGTAAGAGTTCTCATGTTAACAGCGGGTTTAGGAGTCATAAACGTCTGCTCTTTGTTATCGTAGCAGAGACGGGACTCAGCTTCCCCAGATTCTCTTTCCTGTCTGAATTTTAAATACTTCTGCAGGCAATCCCCACCGCCAGATGGAACAAATGACACCGAGCTTAAACTGTACCTCTGTAGGTCTGCCCCCTCCTCAACCCAGCAGAATGTACTCCTACACACTCAAATGTCTTTCTCATGAATCCTCCACTTTCCTCCAAAATGACGGAAAGTATGAGGTTTTTTACCGGTCATTTCCCTGTGGTCTGCAAGATGCTGTCGTAATGCTAAGTCAGGAGTGTGAGACCATAGCCCCCCACGCTTAGATGGGTGTGTGATAGACCCTTAGGTATGCATATTGTAGATATCTGTATTTAAGAGGTCTGTAGACATCTTAAATTCAGTTTTTGATATTCAATATCTTACAATTAAAATTAAAAAGACTTTAGGAGGTGACCCTTCGTGTATGGGAGGTCTGTATTGTTTGGTGCCCCGTAAACCTCCTGACCCTTGGTTTCTGCCTTGCCCTTTGATGCTTGGGCCTGCATGACATACAGTACAGAAATATATTTGTTATACACACTATGCTATGAGTTCTTTAAATGAAGCACAATACTATGACATTTTTAATAGCTTTTTATTTATTACATACGATGACTTTTATTTTCAAAAATGTCATAATATAATGTGTCATTTTTATATGACATGCTTTACTGTGGCTTTTATTAATGATGAATGTTAACATCTTGTACTTTTTTAATGGACTTTTTTATGAATGTCTTTGACATACTAAACTTTTTTTAATACAATTTTTGATGAAATTCTATAATATTACTTATAAAAAAAAAATACATATTATACCATGATTTTAAAAACACCATTTCAAATACTATACCAAAACATGTCTTTTATGATTTTCTTCATGACAATACAAACATTTAATTAAGATTTAAGGATGTACTATAATACGGCATATGATAATGACATTAATTGCATTTTGACATATACCATAACTTGGTGAATTACAAACTATAATATGAATTTTATTATTATTCTTTTATTTTCTACTTACCATACTATGGTTTTTATAATCCTTGTATTCCTGTGCCTCTCTTTGATCAGGAAACGTGGTACTGGCAAGGAGACGTCTCAGCTGATGCCGTGGTGATGAGTGGAGTGAGATGTTCAGGAACTGAGCTGACTCTGGATCAGTGTCTGCATCACGGGAAACACGTCCTCTGTCCCAAAGGAGGCGGACGCTTCTCTGCGGGAGTCTCCTGTACTCAGAGTAAGAAACTGTAGATTAAAGATACTACAGACTTTAAGATCTTTTTGAAGTGTTCAAGGCTCAAGTACAATTCAAATGAATGTCATTGTGCAACAAAGATTTGTGAAACCAATTTAAGTTCAAGTTTTTGTCACAATAGGAGAGGAACATGTGTAAGTGATAGAACAAATGCTTTTTGCATGTGGCTGCTTTTGCTTCAGATTTCTGGTACTCTGCATGCTGGCTCGTTATCATTACTCACAGGGGCTCTTGAAGGAACAGAGCCGTTGTTATTTTCATAAATAAACTCTGAATTGTTCCTGCTATGACTAGTCAAAATGTCTGCTATGAAGTAGGCCTGGGAACTGGAAAGCTAATACTTTATGCTGTTGGATAACAAGCTTATAAAACTTTGGTAGTAAAGAATATGTATTTGAGTAATTTTACTTGATGCTTTACAGCTAATAGGGAAACTCTGAGTTCCTGTGATAAATGATGGTCCTAATCAAGACATCCCTTGTTGCTCCCCCCCCCCTCCCAGTGGCCCCGGACCTGGTGCTCAGTGCCCAGGCTGTGGAGCAGACCACCTACCTGGAGGACAGACCCATGTACATGCTGCAGTGTGCCCACGAGGAGCACTGTCTGTCCAGCAGCGCAGCCACAGCAGAGCCCAGCTCGTACCGCCGCCTGCTCCGCTTCTCCTCCCAGATCCACAACAACGGCCAGGCAGACTTCAGACCGCGGGCGGCCCACCACTCCTGGGTCTGGCACGAGTGTCACAGGTGAGACGTCTGGTTTGTAGCGTGCAGCTGCTATTGTGCTACTCCAAAATAAGTAAACTGGGATGATACTGTTAATGTTAATGCTAGATGAAAGTATGGACCCCTAAGAGTGAAATGGAGAGGAACAAAAGGTTTGGGGGTGAAAAACATGTTTTTAAAAAGTTACCTTTGGTTAAGTTCATGGAGAAATTAAAATCCACCCTGAAGGAAGCACATTTGGAGCCTGGGGTAGAGGTGCACTTCAGCTTCATGTGGCTGAAATAAGTATTACACAAAATATGTTTTAAATTATCTGCCAACAAGGAAGAGACACAGATGTAAGTTTTCTTAAAGGAAATTAGAAATCCCAGCAAAATCTTTTTTTGTTCACTTATTTTTCATTAAAAGATTCATCATTAGAAGAGGAAATATTTTACAATTTTAACAATTTAGATCAGATGTCTTTTTGAAGTTTGTCAGATGTTTTCCTCTCACTTACCTTTTAGTGCTTCTATATTGATGTCAAAGTGTCATGAATCAGTTGTGGGGAAAAACAATGTATTGAATACAATATATGAAGCTGAATGAAATCAAAGGAAACATTTGAATAATTATTTATAATTTTCTTACTGTCATGGAAATGCCTATATCCCACTGACAATGAGCCTTTTCCCTTTCCTCCTGCTGTCAGTGCTGTTTGGAGTGGGCCATGGATGAGAGCATGTATGTTATTGTAGAGCTTCTAAATATATAAAAAATATAGGATGATTCAACATTGTGTGTTTTTACTTGTCCAATCCAGACATTACCACAGTATGGAGGTTTTCACCCACTATGATTTGCTGACTCTAAACGGCACTAAAGTGGCAGAAGGCCACAAAGCCAGCTTCTGTCTGGAGGACACGCACTGTGATGAGGGTAAATATCCTGTCTTCCCTTTTCCTTTTTATATCCCACTGTGGCTGAGTGTAGCTTCATGCTACTCAGTTCAGGTTTAACAGGATTTCCATAAGAAGAGAACACAGAGAAGAAAAATAATCTACAATGTAAAGATAGAAATCATAATAATAATTGCTCTGAACACTGACAGGTATCCAGAAGAGGTACGAATGTGCAAACTTCGGGGCCCAAGGCATCACAGTGGGCTGCTGGGATACCTACAGGCACGACATCGACTGTCAGTGGATTGACATCACCGACCTGAAGCCCGGCGACTACATCTTCCAGGTAAAACATTTGGTCTGTCAGTCTAGCCGTAGTTGATACAGCACATGTGGTGCTGGGAGGATGTCTCATCTAAGCCAGCCAGCGTCGTCTTGGAGACCAAACAGGAACGTTCCACGTCTCGTCTGCTCTTGTCTGGCACTCAGCCGAGGACACTCAAACTTTAACAGCTCAGCAGGGGTTGTGGAAGGACACAGAACATTCTGATGGACACTTTGGCTGCAGAAAGTGCATTTCCCTAAAAGCTATTTTTTCTGAATCCATTGCCATAAGACGTTTTTGATATACCCTTCCATCTTCTTAACTGTCAATAACTTAGTTTGTATTATTCAGTCCTTAGTAGAGCTTAGAAATGTGTTATGTAAAGTGTAAGGGAATGTTTCTTTCAGACGTTTAATGACGTTTTTCTTCTCTCCCAGGTTGTGATAAACCCAAACTTTGAGGTTGCAGAATCAGATTACACCAACAACATTATGAAGTGCCGCTCCCGGTACGATGGACAGAGGATATGGACATACAACTGTATTATAGGTGAGAGCATTACCTCATCACGATCACTCCTCATATAAGGGTTTAAATTATATTTACTACAATGGAAAACATCAAGCTCATTGGTATATTCAGGCATAAGACTTTTTCTTCATGAAAGCAATATTTTATTTTGAAGAGCTTACTTATAGTTTTGAATCTAATATTTGGTATACTGACTTCATGTTTTGTCCCCTAAAATAGTTTTTTTTACTATCCACCTGATAAACACTTGAGATAAGATAATTAAGATTTAACAGTTTCATACAATAACAGGAAGTAGAGGCAACACAACAAAAGTGTTATGGTCCTAAAACTCTTAGAGTTCTCTCTCCTAGACTGTATGTTTATTTGATTTTTACGTCACTGAAGCTACAATGAATTCAGTTTAAAACCATAGCTAGTTTTCATCAGATTATGCAGTATTAACTTAACTTAAAAAGTCTTCTCCTCCCGGAAATGATTCCGAAATGCAGTTTAATCTTACAGGTAACTGAAAGAGTGCATAGAGACGTACCACAGAACAAGTCCTGTACTTTCAAATCAGGCAGTCAAAAGACAAATGTTGTCAACATTTATTTCAGTATCACAAAAAAATAAAATACTGAACATCTTTCTTTTACTAAATACAAACTTATACAATTGGTTTTATGGCATGTTAATGCCCTTTACTG
Source organism: Dissostichus eleginoides (assembly GCA_031216635.1). Classification (NCBI taxonomy): domain Eukaryota; kingdom Metazoa; phylum Chordata; class Actinopteri; order Perciformes; family Nototheniidae; genus Dissostichus; species Dissostichus eleginoides. The sequence continues at coordinate 14,265,775 of CM062265.1, forward strand.
AGGCAACATTCAAAACGCCAGTAACAGGTTCAAAGGACCGTACAGTCAGAGTTTCCAAAGCTCAACTTTAGTTGATCAAAAATCTTCCCTTTCTGTAGTGTAGTGAGACAGAACTTGAAGACTTGGCCTTGAGGCAACAATCCTAAAGGTAGTTTCATGTTATTTATAAGAACAAATAAAACTGAACATCTCGATGGAACTTGTAGAAACAAATGAAAATACGTGTTTTAAATTAACGTAAACATTGGTAAATATGTATATAGTTCAGCATAACATTGCTGCTACATGTTTTTCTTAATGGCTGCATCTCTCAACTGGAACAGTGGCCATTGAGGCCGGTGTTAAATGTTATTTTCTTTAACAGATCTACATTACATCTGTCAGGTGGAAATGTGCAGTCAATATAAACATCTGGCTGTGTTGTACAGCTCACAATTTACATTTCTTTAACCAAATCCTGAGTATTAATCTGTCGAGGAACTCAACATTAGGTTAGAAAATAATGACTACTTGTGAAGAATTATACAACCAACCCTGCATAACCTGGGGGAACAAAAAAATCCCTGCCTGGAAAAAAAACACTCCTAAAGCTTAGTTCCAAGAACACATGCAATCAAATCAAAACAAGCCGAGAGCTGCAGTTTTCTCCAGGGCCTTTTCCATATGCATTCCCTGCCATCATTGATCATCCACTCATGTCACAACAGGAATCTGAATACTTATGTCCAAAGGGTTTAGGTTCAGCTACAGAACAGGGACTGTGAGGCTGCTTGTGATTCAGCATTTGCTCATGAACACTTCAGCAGGATGGGTGTTGCAGATGTGTGGCGCCCCCTCTCTGCACCATGCAAACGTGCGCCTCTGATCAGTGAAGCAGGCAAACACTTCTGGACGGTCGTATCAAGATCAGTCAGCTGTTTGTGGCCCCAGTGGGGTCTTTACGGCCCGATGAGTGGAGGCAGACCTCTGTTGGACCTGTACATAATAGGATAGACTGTTCAAATATTTTAAAAGGGTGTTTCACAACGTGTTACAAAATATAACAAAAGGTTTCCCTGACATTAGGTATGTCATGAATCCTGATACTTTTCCAAAATCCTGTAAAAGTGAAGGTACTCTAATGTCTACAGCACTGGCTATCTCGTATCATTAACACTTCCACTGCTGGTCAGTTTTCGGCCGTGTTTAATCATGAAAACGGTGTTATCCATGAGCCTATGTCTAACACTACGGAGGAGCTTAGCTTATGGTTTCACTCCACATGTAAAGCTGCTATGGACACTGTGGCTCCATTAAAAACAAGGCTAAATGCCACGACTCGGGCTAATGCCGTAGAGCTGAAAGAAGATGGAATAAGGACAAACTACAAGTCTCTTTTCAAATGCTGAGGCAGTGTTGGCGCCTCTATCAGAAAACTGTGAAAGAGGCAAAAAGAAAACATTTCTCTGACATCAACTGTCACAAACCTCGTGTACTGTTTCAGACAATAGATTCAGCTCTTAATGCCCCTCAGACTACCTGAGTGGAGACCTCCGCTGCAGTCTGTGAACATTTTCTTCAATTTTTTATTAATAAAGTCACTTCAACTGACCGCGTTTTTGACCGCTTTGAGCCTATGACTCTGTGCAGGAGATTGTCTCCAAAATAAAGCCCTCTGGTTCTCCAATCGACCCTGTCCCTCCTCGATTTTTTAAAGAGGTATTCCCCACTATAGGACCTTTTGTTCCTGACGTTTTTAACAGCAGTCTGCTCACAGGGGTTGTTCCGGAAAATTGGAAACATGCAGTTGTACAACCACTTATTAAGAAACCTAGTCTGGATCCCACAGTTCTTGCAAACTTTAGGCCCATTTCCAAATTGCCTTTTATGTCCAAAATCCTAGAGAAAATTGTATACAGTCAATTTCTCGCTTTTCTGGAAGAGCACAAGGTACTTGAGGTCCAGAGGGGACCGTGCTTCCTCTGCTGCCGCCCCTAAACTGTGGAACGACCTGCCCTTGTTAATCAGACAGGCTCCCACACCGTCTGTTTTTAAATCCCGTCTTAAAACCCACCTCTTCTCCTTAGCATTCGTAAACAAGTAGATTGTTGCTTTTATTTGCTTTCAGTGGTCTATTGTTTTTATTATATGGCTGTTTTTTATTTTTTTTATTGTTACGTGTATTCTGGTTTGTTTTGTGTTTGTATCTTTTATTTTAAATTATGTTTTGTGAGCTGAGCTGTGTGATTTTATATTTTATATATCTCTGTACAGCACTTTGGTCTGGAGGTTTTAAAGTGCTATATAAATAAAGTTGGATTGGATATTGAGTAAGTCGCTTTGGATAAAAGCGTAAGTAGAATGTAATGTCTTGAAAACATTTTTAATCTGTTTCCACGAAACTTAAATACAGTTTTAAACATCAACATTTCTAACACAATAGAAATAGATTATATTAAATATAAACAGGGAATTTTGTCCCATTGAGCTTTACAAAATAAAACAGTATGCAAGCTGGTAATAAAGGAGTGTTTGTTAAAGTACATGGGATTTATTGTTTGTGTATAATCTTTTACCGTGGTATCAAGAGTCGTGGAATATCACTGGTATTGGTTTTGACTACATTCATGCTGTCTCGACTCCCTTGTGCACATTTCCAATAAATTGCAAATCCAATGTTTTATAGTGTCATAGATGTCCCTCATCATATCAGGGAGGAAGTTATAGTCAGAATGGTTTGTTTGGATGGTGCAGTTCCTAAAGACACATTACTGCTCTGGTCTCATCATCCTCTCCGTCTCATTCACAGGTGGCTCACGGAGTTCAGAAACAGAGGAAACGTTCCCCGGATTGCACGACAACCAGCTTTCCCGAAGGTAGACCAAACTTGGACAACACAGACGGACATTAGGGAAGCATATATTGATATTTGACAACCACTAGAGGAAGCTGTACTCTTTCTGCCTCCTTGGAGCCGTGCTGGATTGTCGTCGGGCTCAGATGGTACAACGGACAATGATTCAGTGAGAACATGAACTGCTTGCTTACCAAATCTCTAAACCAAATGTAGCTTTACGAAAGTGTCCATAGGGTGTCTTGGTGCCCTTATTGAAATAAAGATGTCGACCTGGTGCTCACTGGCAGAGACGTCAGTGTGGGTTGAAGCCAAATAATTTATTTAATAGACTGTGCCAACAGTTGTCCCCTAAGCCAAATAGAGCTTTATCTAAAATCCATTAGAGGGACTCTCACCCTCATGTTGTGTTTGAGGGGGAGGAATGAAAACAGTCAAACCTGGTGCTACAACGAAATATTGCACTGTTTGCTTTCCCCAAAACAGTGTAATTTAAATACGTTTAGGTTGAATCCTGTTTGTTTGCACAGTATTGGATAGTAAGACGTTTTTTTTAACAAAAAACTGAAAGCAAATACATATTGGGTATGATTACTTTAGAGCAGCATGGCAGTCATTGCAACGACACAAAGAGTGGCTACCTGTAACCAAAACTGTAATATAAGCTCCCTGAAGTTGGATTTATTTTTATATTTCTAGTGCTGAACACAGTATACTAGTCTATACATTTCTTAAATTGGTTCCCTTCAGTGTTTTTGACAACCAGTCAATATATTCAGTGATAAATTGTCTGAATTAAGTGTGAATGTTCTTTTTTCCTTCCAGGATTTTGTATTCCACATACTTGAGTTCGCTCTTAAAAATGTTTTATTTATTATAGTTTTTCTTGGTTGTTTTTAGCAAACGCATTCTCTTCTTCCTCATCTGTGCATCCCCCCAGCTTCTGTCTCAGTTTACGTACTCATTTCTCCATCAGGGACTATAACATTGTGGATGTGCTGTCAAAGCCACAGATGTTTGTGAAAAATCCTCCTCTTTAATTTGTGAATTTAATGTAACAAATGCAAGGATCCTTCCTTTTTTAAAGAGTACTTGTTGCTTGCTGTCTGACTGATTATGTTTTGTATGCAAGGATGAATGTGGCAAAGCTTTACATTTATGAAATAAACAATATTGTTGAAAGCAAAGAGACTCCAGTAATGTGACATTACAGTGCTGCTGCTGATGGTTTGATGTGTTTAATGTTTCATGTTCTCAACGACATAAAATGGTTAGTCAAAGAGGAAGAAGTCCTCAAGAGACTCTACAATTCTTTCTTTGTGGACTTAAACTGCCTCAAATGTAATGTGTCAGTTGTGATAATGTGTTTCACCTGTCCACTGCCCACAGTGTTTGATTCCCTTCAATATCGCTTCGCTCTGCCCCGTGCCTGCAGCCCCAGCGCTCTGGTCACCATCCGCCTGGCAACAGCACAGTCTGTCCGGGGACGTTCCTTCACCGGCTGGATAAACTCTGGGAGACGACACAGAAATAACCATCTGATCCACATCATGAAAATACCAATAATTAGGTTTAGTTGTATGGCCCTTATCAACGCAGCAAAGTGCTTTACAACAAATACATATAACACAACAATGATTCATTAATGTTTGAATGATTAGGAAAACATAAGAAGGAGAAGAAAATGGCTTAAAATCCTGATTCTAAGCCCCAAGTTGGCAGGAGAACGCTAACTAAAGTCCTTGGTTGCGGTCGAATAGTCCATTTAGCTTAGGAACCTTCCTAACGGAGTGAAATGACCCGGAAGTCCCTCAGTGGCAGCCAAGATAAGTGCCGTTCAAATTCTCTAGATGATAGGAAAGGAGGTTTCAAACTTCTTTTATAACCTCCTTTAGCTTAGGAACCACTGGACCTCCCTCACCGAAAGGAGAGGAGAAAATGCTGCCCCACAATGCCTTGCAGCCGCAGCATTTGCCGTTACACAACAGTCGGCCGTTCACGGAAACAACCGATTATGACCGAGAAATTATATCATGAAAGTTACTGTACTTATTAAGCTTTTTAAAACGTATGTGGTAACTTTCCAAAGTGCTTTGTTTTGAACGTTCATCAGTATTATAATCAAAAAGAGAAATATGAACGTTAGTTTTGACTGAAATGATCAAATAAAGTCAACATTTCACAGTCTTTACTGAGCTGTGTGGGGGTTGTTCAACTTTAAAACTGTTTGAATGGTGATATACACAGTGATAGATGTTAAGGACTAACGTTTATAATAAATACATTTGTATTGATTTTAAGATCTTTTCATACAATCATACGTATTGGGATCATTTGTATGCATGTGGACCGGAGGGAGAGGGTGACGAGCATAAGTTTCACTTTCCTTTTTTATTTCAATTCCAACTTTGGTCCTGAAGAATATGATTCTCTGTTGTCCACGTTCATAAAGCATAAAACAACAGCATCAGAGCACGGTGCAGAGTCTCTAGATGAGTTTACAGTAGCCCGTCGTTCTTATTATACATCCATGTTGTAGTCCGCTGTATAGAAAACTGTAGTTTCCATAGTTTCCCCACAGCAGCAGACGCACATTTATGACGTCCGCTGACGCATCATAAACACGTCGGATAGTGAAAGTGCAGTCGGATTCTCTAAAGTACCGCAGTCTCTTCTCCTAAGTCCTTTTGAATTCTCCTATCCACTATTCCTTAACCCCGTGACGTTTCATACAGAGGTCAAGGAATAGACGATAGGGTTAGACGATAGGAGCTGATATTTGGACTATTCGACCGCAACCCAAGTCTATGCTCTCTTTAGAGTCACCAGATGACACACACATTTTATTTCGCACAACATGGGAGTTGCTGGTCTTCTACTGCCTCAAGCTGTGTTGTTATGTGACTTTGGTGAATCCGGACTTACATTTTAAAACAACAAAGTCACATAATAACCCAAACAAACATTTGGTTCGAGACTTTTGATTGAGGCAGCTTTTACCGTTTTTGTCGATGGAGCAGCTGGCTTTGAAAAAAGAGCAATCAGCTTTTGTTTCCCATCAGAAAGTAAGGCAAGGCTTGAAAATATTCTCAACAAAAATCTAAATTAAACTTGACTACCTAATATTGATTTTTCCTTTATTTGGTGGCTCAAATACATTGTGCGGCTCCCCCCGTCCACAGCAGTACATTATTAAGCTTCTGTACTAGGACTCAGTATGGATTAATACCTCCTACAATCCCACTTCAAACCATACCAAATATCCCTTAAAGATCTTCTACACCACAACAGTATTCAGAGTAGCTCATAATGGTTTAGTGCAGGGGTCGGCAACCCGCGGCTCTTTAAGCCCTTTACTCTGGCTCCCTTGAGTTTAGACAACAATAAGGAGGAAATAAAATAAAAATATTTGTAGGACTATTTATATTTTGTTGCACGGTTGAAAATGTTTCATATCTTATTTTGAGGTGATACTGTGACACATTTTTTTTTTTTTAAACGGTTTTAATTAGGTCAACTAAAATATGCGTCATATCCTGCTACGGTCCCGCACCAGCGCCTTTTCTTGCAGGCGAATAACCTGACCCCTGGCTCGATGAGATAACTCTGGATAAATCAAAGAAAAGAAAAGTATCGGAGGAACACAGAGGATTTAATTCTGCGTGGTTAGAGTTATCTGCTTTCACAGCAAACGATGCTGGCTTACCGGTATGTTTTATATGTGGAGAGAAGTTGTCAAAGGTGCTGCAGCCTTTACGTATTGGAGGAAAAACACGGAAGAGGAAGACAGCTGACGATCTTCAGTCATAATTCAATCAGTTAACTCTTTTTAGGGTTTTATTTATTTCAAAGTGGGCCCATATTAATTATATTCATTTTCTTCAAATGTGCAGAGGACTCCCCAAGTGATGCGTTGATTTATTTTAAAGTAGGCCTGTGTATTTTTTTTTTAATTCTCCTTATAAGAGTTCTTTGTTTATTATTAGAGGTAAACAGTTTTCTATAATGTAATATATAATAAATGCAAAAAAACTGTGGTTTTTGTCTATGATGTAACAATATTTATACAACTTTATAAGCTATCAAGCTATCAATATGTTTTGCGGCTCCAGACCAAAGAAATTGGTGGAAAAGGGGGCAAAATGGCTCTTTTGGTCAAAAAGGTTGCAGACCCCTGGTTTAGTGGATCACATACCTGCCCGCCTGGTGGCCTTGCCTTTGGCTTTTTTACTCGCTTCAGTCATTGCTCTCGTCTTCAGCGTCGGATGGCAGATGGAGAGAGCATGGAGTGCTGCACAGAACATTTATCAACGTTAGTTCATTTTGTAATGATTCTATCTTCTAAACTTAATCCCAGCACTACATTGTGCAGTGAGGAGTTATACCTGCTGTCTCACTGGAGAAGACCCCCAGGGCGTGTGTGTCGTCCACCCACTCGATCTTCATCCCACCATCACTGCAACACACAGGAAAGCACGTGAGGACACTGGCAGCTGGACCAATTGTTTGAGGTATTAATTGACTGACTACAGACATTCAGGAAAGCCCTTAAACTTTATATTATAGAGTAAATACAGAAAAATATCTAATCCACATTTTAAAGAATAGATAAACTTGGAACCCGAGGTCCCCTGAACTAGAGTAGAAAAGCTACTGAGATAAAATGAACCATCTGTAGAGAAGTTAAGGATCTTAAAGCGCTGCTCGCACCTGTATTCTGCGAAAGCATCCAGGAGGTCATCCGTTTTGAAAAGAGCAGGGAAGTCGTAGATCTCGATCACATGGCAAAGCTTTTCCGGGCTGATGCACACGTTCTCATAAATGGAGTAGTCGTTGTGAACATGCTGAATGGAAACAGTCACCATGTCTTTCAGATGTGCCTTGATCTGATAGAAAGAACACATGAATTACAATATACAGTATGTTGCTAATGTTGCATCAACATCTCGCCATATCCTCTTGCCAGTTAGCCAAACCACTGTCAAATGTACATCCTCTGCACTCAGATTTTGAGAGTCTATTTCGCAATCTTTCGGAAATCTAGCTAGTTTAAAAAAGAAGAGAAAACAAGGAATGTTTTTTAGGTTACCCCCTGTGAAGGCTACAAGCCTCACAAACAAACAGACATGCTAAAGGTTATGCTTTTTGTTCAGACATACAGACACATTTATTTGAAACAACTTTATTTTTACTAGATTGAGTGCACGCAATCTTGTTTAATATAATTATTGTGAATTGTTTATCGTTAAGACATAAAATAAGATTAATAGAAAAAGCAGGCGTACCTCTTCAGTCAGGTCGTCTGCGCATACGTCTTCACTGCCCTTCTCATTCTCCAGAGTGATGTCCCTGAAGCAGGACACGGTCTGTTCCCAGTCTTCGGCCTCAGCTTCATGAAGGGTCAACACCAACTGTTGCTCCTCTTCCTGAGGACAATGTGCTGAACAGTCAGCACTGTGGTTAATAGCTGCTACACACGGGAGACATTCCTGTCGGGATGAAGCTGATTTTTCTGTATTCTCAGGACAGAAACAAGAGTCAGAAGAACTGCTGATGCAGCTACAGCTACTTGAGACTGGTCCGGGGGACCCTTGCTCTCCCGAGGGTCCTGGTAAGTTTCGTAGAGAGAGCCTCTCCCGAGCAGCTCGTGGCATGTAGAGGGGTTTGTCCGGTCTCTTAGGTCCTCTGCTTCGAGATGGGACTGAAGATTTAGGCTTGGCATTGCCATCCGTCTCCTCCCTGCTTCTTAAGGGCTCTTCACAAAAGCTGTTGTTGCCTTCCAATTCCTGGTCTTCTTCCCTACAGAAAAGCACAGATGTCTTATTTATCAAAAATTAAAAACTTGAAAAGCCACTTAAACTTAAGGAAAGAGGAACTACAGCAAATGGTACATTCTGAGCAATATACTGTATCAGAGATGTTTATTGCACATCAAATAAAAAAAGCTCTATATTCAGTACCTGAGCTCCAGATGGCAGACCATCACCTGACGGCACCAGCTGTCCCCGACTGAGAAGGTGGAGAGTTCTGGCAGGTCCTCTACAGTCCGGTGGATCAGGTACCGCAGTCTGCTGGGCAGAGGGGGGAACAGGAGCACACTGGACGGGACACGGAGGGCAGAGGTAGACAGTAAGGTCATGTTTTTTCAACAGCATAAAAAATATAGAAAAAATAACAAACATTTAAATGCAATCACAGACATCTCTATATAAAGGTCTAAATTAACAGTTCAAATTCACCCATTATGATGAGATACTAAAGTTAAAGGTGGGGTATGTAATTTATTTCAGAAACACTTTTTGTTATATCCCATGGAATGCTCTTAACATCCCGATAGCAATGAATATATTAAATGCTTTGACAATAAATACATTAAAAAAATGTCATCTGTGGAAGCCGTAGCGCTGTAAAAAGCACGACCAATCATCTGAGCCGGCCCGGCTAGAAGAACTGGATGGCCTACCTGCCTGTCAGCCTTCCATCTGTGCACACACTTATCTCGTGCCCTCATTGGTCATGTGCGCGTTCGTGTGTGTTGGAGGAGGGGCTCTGTAAGGAAGTGGCAGATTTTTTCCGGTTGTGTATTTTCAAATTCTAGCGCACTCGAGCTGGTTTCTCCAAAGTTATCTACCCCACCTTTAAGTTAAAGCTCTTTTTAAGTCACATCCTTTTATCTCTTTTTTTGTTCCATTTTAAATCCAGAAATTATTTTTCGGGTTGTAGCGCCTACATTTAGCTCTTACATTTAGCTCCTACATTTAGCTCCTAGATTTTTCTGAATCTGTGGTTTGGCTTCTGAAAACTAAATTTCTTTAGGCGGGTTTATTTTATTTTTACTAAATAAATAATTTAATAATTGTCCGAGTACCATGCATATTTGTGTATGTGTGGTGTGTGTCATTGGATTGGTTTGTTTGGTTTATCTCACTTGTGAGGCCTTTTTAACTTCATTTTATATAAGTTACATAACACTATAGTGATTGGTATTATTGTAGTAAACATTTATGAATGAGAATAGAGGGATTTTCGTTTCTTGTTGCTGGCGAGGATAAGTTAATAACTGTAACAGAATATAAAACTAATGAAATGTAAGAATGTTAAGCCTGTGACTTCTGTTGTGTCCTCAGTTATGGTTCATTCCTACAGTGTAATGGTCGTAGCCTTACCTCTTGTGGTTGCTCTTCTGTACATATGTTTCCAGATCCTCCTTGACATAATGCAGGAATTCATTTTCTTGCTTAGGGAGAAAAAGGCCATCGAAACACGGAAACGCCAGGGTGGACAGAAGAAAGGATCCTGTGGTCGGAGAGATGAAGTTAGCTTTATACTGAACTACAGAGGTGGATAAAGTACTTGTATCTTGTACTTAAGTAAAAGTTGCAATACCACAGTGTATGAATACTCTTTTAAAAGTAAAAGTCAGATGTCCCATTTTCTAATAATATATATGTTTTGATTGTAATTATTGATGCATTTATGTCTTTACCACAGCTGGTAAAAGTGGAGCTCATATAAATTAATTTGCTTAGTGTAAGGTAGCTTGTGGATTTATTTATTAAGGTATAAAACAAATGTAGTGGAGTAAAAATGCACTATTTACAGCTGAATTGTAGTGGAGTACAGGTATAAAGTAGCCAACACTCAAGTAAACTACTAATAGCTCAAAATTGTAGTTAAGTACAGGACTTGAGTAAATGTACTTGGTTACATTAAATCTGATCTAACGTTATCCTAACGGTTTAAAATAACCATCTATCGTTAGCCAAATACAAATTCACTATGGCAACTGTAGCCAGTAACGTTAGCTAGCAACCAGAGTGAGAAGTGACAATACCTAAATTACTTAAAAGTAAATAGAGCAGAAAGCGTGCTGGTTATAATGTGCGTTTATGTCAAACTAAAACAAAAGTTAGCAACTTAAAACAAAGCTAACTTACTCTGGTTAACGTTGACTGTTGTTGTACTGGACGTTAGCTAAAGCTTGTAGTAACTCCAGCAGGCTCACCGTTATGGTAAAATTATCTTTGATTTGTTTTTGGACTTGAATTAAGTGAGTTTAAGTAATGTTTTAGCCGTAGAGAGCGAAGATGACTGCAAATACAGCTATAGGCAGCAGTGTGTCAGTAGTTAGCTTGAAGTATTTAGCTACCGGAAGCAGATGTTTGTTGTTTTCTGAAGCAGCATGACATCCGGTCAGATTTGTTCACAATAAAAGCTACTTCATACAAATCCCGCTAAACTAAACCCACTAATAGTTTTTGTGTTCATAATTACTCAAACAAAATACCATTGGTGGAAGAAGTATTCCGAATTTTTACTGAAGTAAAATTGCCAATACATTAATGATAGAAAAGTCCATTACAAATAAAAGTCCTACATTCAAAACCTCACTTAAGTAAAGTATGGAGGTTTTATCAGAACAATGTACTTAAAGTATGAAAAGTAAGAGTAATTCTGCAGACAACAATAAACCTCCATGTGTGATTTATTTTCATATGACATTGTTAGATTCTATGATGTTATTGTTGCATCAAGTAGCATTTTGCTCTTGTAGATAAACAAGTTTTGACACAAAAAATGATTGACTTTCTGTTTTATATATAATATTCCATTTGTTTGTACCTTTACCAGTTAGTGCACAAGTTTATACTTTAACAGTAAAAAAATTCCATCTGAGATATAACGGAGTAGAAGTATGAAGTAGCATTAAATTACTCATGTAAAGTACAAGCCCTTCAAAATTGTACTTAAGTACAGTAGGCTACTTGAGTAAATGTACTTAATTACTTTCAACCAAATACCGATGTTTGAACCAATTGCCCATACATAGAAATGCAATTTATTTTCTTCAAGCCGTATGTACTCTGATTTGAAATAAAGTCAAACTCAAGGAGTTATACGTATTCAGAGCTCTCATAAAGGTTTAGTGGATCACATACCTGCCCGCCTGGTGGCCTTGCCTTTGGCTTTTTTACTCGCTTCAGTCATTGCTCTCGTCTTCAGCGTCGGATGGCAGATGGAGAGAGCATGGAGTGCTGCACAGAACATTTATCAACGTTAGTTCATTTTGTAATGATTCTATCTTCTAAACTTAATCCCAGCACTACATTGTGCAGTGAGGAGTTATACCTGCTGTCTCACTGGAGAAGACCCTCAGGGCGTGGGTGTCGTCCACCCACTCGATCTTCATCCCACCATCACAGCAACACACAGGAAAGCACGTGAGGACACTGGCAGCTGGACCAATTGTTTGAGGTTTTAATTGACTGACTACAGACATTCAGGAAAGCCCTTAAACTTTATATTTTAGAGTAAATACAGAAAAATATCTAATCCACAGTTGAAAGAATAGATAAACTTGGAACCCGAGGTCCCCTGAACTAGAGTAGAAAAGCTACTGAGATAAAATGAACCATCTGTAGAGAAGTTAAGGATCTTAAAGCGCTGCTCGCACCTGTATTCTGCGAAAGCATCCAGGAGGTCATCCGTTTTGAAAAGAGCAGGGAAGTCGTAGATCTCGATCACATGGCAAAGCTTTTCCGGGCTGATGCACACGTTCTCATAAATGGAGTAGTCGTTGTGAACATGCTGAATGGAAACAGTCACCATGTCTTTCAGATGTGCCTTGATCTGATAGAAAGAACACAGATAATGAATTACAATATACAGTATGTTGCTAATGTTGCATCAACATCTCGCCTCTTGCCAGTTAGCCAAACCACTGTCAAATGTACATCCTCTGCACTCAGATTTTGAGAGTCTATTTCGCAATCTTTCGGAAATCTAGCTAGTTTAAAAAAGAAGAGAAAACAAGGAATGTTTTTTAGGTTACCCCCTGTGAAGGCTAGAGGCCTCACAAACAAACACACATGCTAAAGGTTATGCTTTTTGTTCAGACATACACAGACACATTTATTTGAAACAACTTTATTTTTACTAGATTGAGTGCACGCAATCTTGTTTAATATAATTATTGTGAATTGTGTTGTGTTTAATCCTATTGCAGCTCAACTTGCTCCTGCCAAAAGGCTGAGCTGATGAAAACCACCTGCCTATATAGATGTGTCAGCTAATTGGACTACGCCATTCCCCTCAAACCATGAGGGGTGTTTAAGGAGGTCACTTCATTTAAGCCACCTATTTTTAGAGCCTCTTCCCCCTGCACTCAACAATGGACTGGCCAGCATTGCTAAAACTGCCTGCAGTGTGGAGAGGAAGGCTGTGTGTATGTGAGTTGCTCTTGGATAGAAGAGCACACAGAAAGTCACCCATTTTGATGACGTTTTTTGTTTGTTCATTAATGCTAGATTGTATCTGTATATTTTATTAATATTACACCTTTTTTTTCATCCTAATTGATTTTGTAACCCATCCTAAAACTGCATATATATATATTGGGTAAATAAAATCCTTATTTTTTCCACATCAACCTGCATGCAGCGATAGAGAATAGAAATCCTAGGTTAAATAGTTTTTGGTTCTTCCTCGCGTCCAGCTATGTCACTATCATGTAAAATGATGGTGAATTGATTTTCTTGCTTAGGGAGATAAAGGCCATCGAAACACGGAAACGCCAGGGTGGACAGAAGAAAGGATCCTGTGGTCGGAGAGATTAAGTTAGCGTTGTACTGAACTACATAGGTGGAGAAAGTACTTGTACATAAGTAAAAGTTGCAATACCACAGTGTATGAATACTCTGTTAAAAGTAAAAGTCAGATGTCCCATTTTCTAATAATATATATATTAGGTTTTGATTGTAATTATTGATGCATTAATATCTTTACCACAGCTGGTAAAGGTGGAGCTCATAAATTAGTTTGCTTAGTGTAAGGTAGCTTGTGGATTTATTTATTAAGGTATAAAACAAATGTAGTGGAGTAAAAGTGCACTCATTGGTGGAAGAAGTACCGGTATTCTGAATTTTTACTGAAGTAAAATTACCTTAATGGTAGAAAACTCCATTACAAATAAAAGTCCTACATTCAAAATCTTAAAGTATGGAAGTTTTATCAGAAAGATTTACTGAAAGAATGAAAAGTAAAAGCAGTAATTCTGCAGACAAATGTACAAATGGCCATTTATTTTTATATATATGACATTGTTAGATTCTATGATAATACTGTTGCATCAAGTAGCATTTTGCTCTTGTAGATAAACAAAGTTTTGATAGAAAAATGTATTGACTTTCTGTTTTATATCATATTCCGTTTGTTTGTACCTTTACCAGTTAGTCCACTAGTTTATACTGAAACAGAAAATAACATTTTCCATCTGAGATATAGCGGAGTAGAAGTAGGAAGTAGCATTAAATGAAATTACTCATGTAAAGTACAAGCCCTTCAAAATTGTACTTAAGTACAGTACTTGAGTAAATGTACTTAATTACTTTCAACCAAATACCGATGTTTGAACCCATTGCCCATACATAGAAATGAAATGTATTTTCTTCAAGCCGTATGCACTCTGATATTTGAAATAAAGTCAAACTCAAGGAGCTATACAAATTTCAGGAAAACGTAAATTTATTAAGATAAAACAAAACGAAATTTTTAAAGAAAAGTACACAAGGTGTATCAAACACCAACAATAGCAATCATATGTGGGGATGAGTGTTTAAGGTTTCTGTGGTGGTTTGTTGATAATATTCAAAAAGGGTAAGACATTCGTAATATCGATGGTGAAACAGGACTGTTGTACTATGACACAGATGGACATTTCTCAAAATGTACTTGGTGACGCTGTTACATTGTGATGGACTTATTAACAGTACCCACGCTCTTTCTTCACTCACAAACAAAACCAGTTCTGAAGAAAACGGCATGTTGCACAAGACCAAAAAAGTCACATTCATGCACAGACAAGAAAACATTTGCCTCAACAAAGGCTACAACCAGCATGTAAATACTGTGAAGCACTGCCCATAACAGCACTACTGTTTACAGACTGTGCCAACAACTCTATTCCTACATATTTCTTATTACAGTTTGACTTTAGATTATTGACATAAAATGATTTGCAAGTCAAAAATCACTTATATATACCATGGTCAAAAAGCATTTAACACAATGGCACTATTAATAAAGATCAATTAGGACATGATTTATACATCACCACATGTATAAAAACACATTTATAAACATAACGAGGGATAGGCAGACAGTAGAGTACTTAAATAACAGATATAAGTATCAGATCAAATGTATATACATTAATTCAGGTTAAGCAGAAATCTGAATATGTGCTGCCAGAAAGATACAAGGTATCTGGTCGGAATAATCAGCCTTTACAGAGAGGTACAAAGAGGTAGAAAGAGGGGGAAAAATGTATGTTAGCATTAAAATAGCCAAAACATAGAGACAATGGAGTTTACCTTGTTGTGTCTTTTTAAGTTTTGGCTATATGGTAGTAAATATAGAATCATTTATTGTCATTATACAGGTACCATGAGATGAGTAGAGTTACTCCTTTTGTATGTCTAAATGATTAAAAATAAGTCAATTAAAAAGGGGTCAGATATCATATTGACTGCGTATAAAAAATAATAATTTTAAAACAAAGTTCATGGCTGACAGTTTTTGGAAGAGAACCTCTATAAAAATCCTAATTTATTGATGGTGGCCCTGCACTCAACTCTTCATTTTAAATACACCAGAAGGACTCTCTTCTGCCAGGTTCTTTATCTTCCAGAGCCAATACTTCTCTCTTCAAAGATGGTAATTTCAACCTAGACGATAGAAAGTTAAGGAGAACACACATGGCAAATGAACATTTTCTTATATTTTCAAAAAAGTACTTTTCTTAGCATACAAAGCGTTACACCAGGTATTATTTACTACCTCATTTATTGGGCTATGTATCATATTTCCTTACGGATTAAAAGACACTATTTAATTTGAAAGTAAAATTAGGCACATTTTAAAGAATAACCTGGCCAAGCTTGTAGATTAAAATATTTCATAGACGAATAAGGATACGACTCTGAGGCCTCTCTCTATGGGGTCTGTCAACAGCAAGCCTCTGGGAGCGTAAATCTTTTCATTCTGGTCCTTGATGTACCTGGCAATCTTCTTTAAAACCTGCACACAGAAAGACACATTGAAGATACACATTGATTTGTAGATCTGTTCAACCAGACATAAATATGAGCTGATTGATACAAATAATAATATTAAAGCAGTTTGACCTTTTCATAGTGTGTCTCCATACAGAGGAATATTGTGTAGGCAGTTATACAAGCCAGACATCCTTCCAAATACGACTTCCCTCCTAGTTTCTCTGCTTCTGCATACAAGTTGTTAAGAGTCTGGATGGTTTCCTCAAACTGCTGCTTATCAATCTGAAACAATGCAAATATTTAATTTATTTAGACACTTTCTTTTAACATTCAGTCAATAATCATTACATGGATGTAAACACAGTACGCACCCTAGGCTCCAGTTCAGAGGGAAACTTGGTATGGAACTTGGAGATGGTTCCTGAGCCGTAGTCTCTCTGGACGAACACCTTGGAAGAGGCAGTTGGCTGCTGAAGGTCCTGTAAACTGTGGGTCTGGGGCAGAACAAAATCAACAATGAAGAGGATGCTTTCTTTCATGAAGAATATCTTTCTTAAGGATTTGAACAGTAGCAGCTACTGTAATGCCAGCTGCAATGTCATCAGAGAACACACTCATGTGAGAAGTACTCAGAATTTAAGTAAAAGTACTGCATTCAAAAATGCTACTCAACTTAAAGTATCAAAAGTAAAAGTAGCCATTTTGCAGATTGGTCCATTTCAGAATAATATATATCAGATGTTTTGATTATAATTATTATCAATGCTGGTAAAGGTACAGCTAGTTTTAATGACTGTATTTGCTACAGGGTAGCTTGTGAATTTACTCCAGGTGTAACTAAAGTCTTATTTAAGGGTTGATTATTTTTCACATCATTAATCCAAACCTGCAAAGTAACTAAAGGTATTATAGTGGAGTTACAGTACACAATTTACCCCTGAACTGTAGTGGAGTAGAAGTACAAAGTAGTAAAACATTGAAATACTAAAGTAGAGTACAAATCCCTCAAAATTGTACTTAAGTACAGTACTTGATCAAATGTACTTAGTTATACCACTGTTAATCATTACTCATTTAATCATGCTAACGTTATTAACAAGCCAACAGCTACCACAAAACATATCGATTTTAGATGTAATTGATATCCAATGACAATTATTCCTTCTGTTGACACTGTTGATTTAGGCTACTAAACAAACATTAATCATATTACAATATGAAAGTATAAAATAATGTTTAGTACAGCGATCCACTAATAAGGGTAACGTTAGCTAGCTTCGTTAGCTTACGTTTGCTGACCGATCCGCTGAAGCAGTATGAATGGCTAGGTTAGCCTTTATCGTCAACCAATATAAATAACTAATTCTAACATTGTTAAATACCCAGGCATCCAATCACCTGTCATCATATTATAACGAATAAAACCACAAAAACCTTACCTCAGCCATTGTGGATATTTCCCTACAGCTGCTACACAACTACGCCCCAGCTCAATCGACTTCCGGTGTATTATTTTCAGAATAAAAGTAGAACTAGACACGTCAAGTCCCTCACTTGGTTAATCCCTATAAATCTTAAACTGCACATTATAATTAAAGCATCTGAGCCATAGACTGTATATATAAAGGTCTGAGCACTTAAATGTGCTTCATAAATATCACGCTTATCATCATCAAACCCCAAGCCTGTTTTTCAGGTCTTAGGCTCGAAAATTACATGCCCAGAACAAATAACTATATCTTCACTTCTAAAAGGGGTAAATTAATCATCTTTTTTCTCAAAGCAATGATACACCTGTGAGTTGGATGTAGAAAAGTCAGAATCAATATAGATGTTTTTATTTTTAAAGTAAATCAGTAAAAAAATGTAAATTATAGTTTCCGTCCAAAAATAAACCATTACTTATAGTGAAAACCACCCTTGAATGATGGGATAGTAGACAAAGCTTTAGGAATCCAAACTATAACATATAATAAGTACCCTGTATCAAGATTGATGCAACAAAAGTGAAAAGTGACATTTTTTGAGAGGTTTAGAAAAAAAACCCACCTCTGGGGTCATTTGGGTGTATTTGCCATATCTCTCTAGAACCCATTGGTCGATTTTTATGATTGACACCTCTTTTTAACCGTTAGAGCCAATAGAATCGAAGGGGAAGTTCCTAAATCCATCTAAACATTACCATTGGTGAACGAGAGTGATGTGCAGCCAGCATGCCCAAACCGAAAGCTACATTACGGTCTATATGTAAACTAGGCTTATTCCCATAAATATGATGATGGATTATCAGTAATAATTTCAAAGTGACACGGAGACATTGGATTAACCTTCAGCAGCATTTATATGTGTTTTAAAGCCATTGAACACAACTTTTGATCAGAAAACCGCAAAGGTAAGACGTATTTGCCGTTTTGGCCCCGTAAAGTGAAGTTGTGTGTTGTCTTTCCTGGCTTTCGCTGCCGTGAGTTTTGGTCGCACAGTGATGATACTTATACCATTGGAATCTGTGGAATCTCAGCTTTCATATGATATCTAGTTTGTGCAGATAGCATGAAGTATAACATATTTCTACCGTGAGTTATGTGCTAAGTGCGTTAGCACTCTTTCGCTTAGTGCTAATTCAGGGGCTCTGCGTTATCGTCAGTTAGCTGAGTTTCTTCCCGTTAAGTGGGTATATGACACATGAATAGGTTGTTAATTGTTAAGAAGCCCTGAGACACAGTTTCGTGAATATTGTTGTGTTTTGCATGGGGTTTAACAGGTTATTAGGGCCCGAGCACGAAGTGCAAGGAACCTATTGTTATTCTAACCATTTTCCCGGATGAGATGGTCGTTTGACAATACAATTTCGCCTGTCCCATAGGTTACACATTGACATTCTTTAATGCAACTAGTCCATATGAAACCCTTCTATGGCAAGTAGTTATAATTCAATTTTTATTTATAACTATTTACAATTGAATTCCTGATATCAACAAATGATTTTGAACTAGTTCAAATTGTATTTCTGATATCAACAATTGGCATTTCGACTAGTTCAAATTGAATTGTAACATTGAATTACTATCAGAAATTCAACTCCCATTGAAATGAATGAGAAAAACTATGCAATTCTCACTAGTTAAGTCGCATTTCTGATATCAGAAATACACATTACAACTAGTTACAATTGAATTTCTGGTCAAGAATTTGCATTCTAGTTAAAATTCAATTTTTTTATATCAGAATTAAACAGTACTAGTAAGAATTGTTGATATCAAGAATTTGCATTCTTACTAGTAAGAATTGATATCCTCCAGAAATTAAAAGCTAAATCAGCTTGCCATACCGTTCAGTCTTTCTGACGCTAAACAATTCATCCCTAGTCAAGTTCAGTTTGCTAAAATCATGTTATCATTAGCTCCGTGCTATATAACAACCCACACACCTTGTGATACGTATTCACCTTATATGTATTGGAGGACATTTATAGTAGTTTAAAAGACATCTCAATCTACAGGTCAACCATGACTGAAGAAAGATATTCATCCTCAGATTTAATGTTGGAACTGTAACAAGTTTTTGAGCATTGGTTCAAACCTTTTGTACAGTCTATGGTTCAAACAAACCCTTTATAAAGCAGATACAAGTACTACATTTATTCTACACAACTTTATAAAATTACATAATCCCACTGCATTTATCCACATGCAACATTATAGTTCAATACTTAAAGAATCAGAAAAGTCAGGTTGAGTAAAGATGTTTTTTTATTGAATCATGGTGTCATTTGACTCAATCTTGGTTGTTCGCTGTATTTATTTTAGTCGAACAGACCGAAGCCCATGTCATCATCTGATCCCTCAGCCTCAGACTCTTCCTTAGCCGCCTCCTCCTTAGCAGCCGGAGCAGTCTCAGCTGCGGCCGCTACAGGTGCTGCGACAGCAGCAAAAGCAGATGGGTCAGCCAAGAAGGCCTTGACCTGTGAAGACAAAGATATTGTTAGTTTTACATTTAGGGTTTTCCTGGTTTACAGAGACAAACATCTGATTAAAGCCAAGATGTCTGAAACCTTTCGTGCCTGGCAGTCGAGTGATGCTAACTGACAGGTATAGCGAGGAAACAGTTGATGTTTGCAGGGGGAACGACAAAGCAGTACTTAACAAGCTGCATTGTAACTTATCCTGCACTTAAACATGTCTATGAATCCATGTTTGTTTATATAGGCCAATATTACATTTGTCTCATAGGACTTTACCGTTTATACAGAATATGAAACTGTCACATTGAACAAGGAAAAACTTACAAAGAGAACCCACAGTAAAAGGAATTCTGATCAACATGTTACTGAAGTGCTGATTGAATGTGTGTACCTTGTCTGCCAGGGGGAAGGAGTAGTCTGTCTCCACAGCGACAGCCAGGACTCTCTTGAAGCCATTGATGACGGTGTGGGGGACAGAGGCCAAAGTGGGATAGCCAATCGTCAGACACACGCTTGCAATGTTCCTCACACCCTAGAATAAAAGACACATCTTAAATGGTGGATATGGTACAGATATAACAAGTTATTTTTAAGAATTAGTTCAAATTCCAACTCCCATTGAAATGAATGAGAAAAACTATGCAATTCTCACTAGTTAAAAATTGCATTTCTGATATCAGAAATACACATTACAACTAGTTACAATGGAATTTCTGATCAAGAATTTGCATTCTTACTAATAGATTTTTGATATCCTCCAGAAATGAATAAAAGCTGTCTTGTCATTGCAGATATGACAATCAATTATTAAATGAAAACAGTTTAAATATCTGAAACCTTTCGTGCCTGGCAGTCGAGTGATGCTAACTGACAGGTATAGCGAGGAAACAGTTTATTGTGTGCAGGGGGAACGACAAAGCAGTACCAAACAAGCTGCATTGTAACTTATCCTGCTAGATCAAAACAACGACTCAAAGCATCAACATGATGGTGACCGTTGAACTCACTTCTCCAGGGAAAGAATAAAAAAATTGTTAGATGCGATGTATATAAAACGGAACATAGGCTACGCGATCTGTACAACATGCCATGTGGCCGAGTGCTAACGTTAGATATACCAAACATAAGTTATTTTTAGTTGCAAGGATAGCTTTCACTCAAGCACAGAATCTCACCTCCAGGAACTTGGCATGCAGAGAAGCCTCAGTGATGTCGAGCACCTCAGGACTGTAAACACTGCCATTGTCATACACCTGCTGGATGTTGAGTCCATAGGAGAAGGGTGAGATGTTCAGCATGTTGAGGAGCGTGGCCTCGCTGGCACCAACCTTGTCGCCGGTCTTGATCAGATTGACGTCATTCTGGAGAGAGAAATGCTTGTTAGCTACTGGTAAACATTGTATACATTATGCTAACAAGTCTGGGACATAAGGTCGCAGATTTACATGAAGCAATCCATCCAGCATGTCAATTAGTCAGTGAAATACTAACTAATATAGTAAGAGGGTTTTAAGCTCACCAAGATTTCAATGGTTCCCCTAGAGATCTTGGTGGTGATACCCAGAGCCTGGAAGAAGGAGGTCTTCTCAGGCCCCAGACCAGTGTTCTGGGCTGGCACGGTGACTTCACAAGGGGCGAGGGCTCCGGCACGGGCAGCTGCAGGCACCTGGGGATTTGTGAAAAGTCAGTTTAGGACTCCATTTTGGAAGACATAATGGAGGTTTAAGTTTTTATTTAAGTGTGTCTGAAACCTTTCGTGCCTGGCAGTCGAGTGATGCTAACTGACAGGTATAGCGAGGAATCAGTTAATGTTTGCAGGGGGAACGACAAAGCAGTACCAAACAAGCTGCATTGTAACTTATCCTGCACTTAAAAATGTTTGAATCCTGTTCTTTAGAGTGTACAAAACAGTTAACCAAATCACTAATAATTGCATTATGTGGTTGTCCATTTAAGATTTGAGCCGGACCTTCAGCATAATTCTTACAATTAAGACTGCATTAGTTTGTCAGGTATAGCCAATAACGGGCAACTTCAAACATCTTAAGTTAACAAAGTTACTTTAGGAGCCATCAATAGCAAACGTTGTGTGGGTTAACAACGGAGTAAAGTGGTGGTATAAGGGCAATTATTTTATTCAATTTCTCACCTTGTTGTGCAGCAGCAGGTCCCGAACCTCGGTCAGATCCTCCTTGGTGAAGACAAAGCCCACATTTCCTTTAATGTGAGGCAGAAGCCTGTTAAATTATGGAATCCATTATTAGATTTGTTGGCAGATATGACAATCAATTCTTAAATGAAAACGGTTTAAATGTCTGAAACCTTTCGTGCCTGGCAGTCGAGTGATGCTAACTGACAGGTATAGCGAGGAAACAGTATATTGTGTGCAGGGGGAACGACAAAGCAGTACCAAACAAGCTGCATTGTAACTTATCCTGCTAGATCAAAACAACTCAAAGTATCAAATGATAGTGACCGTTTAACTCACTTCTCCAGGGCAGGATTGTTCTCAAGGTGGCCACGAATGGCTTTGCGCATCATGGTGTTTTTGCCCATGAGCACCACAGCCCTTCCTCGCAGAGACAGACGGATGGTCTGCATCTGCTTGGAGCCGACATTGTCTGCACCCACAACGAAGCATTTGGGGAAATCATCCAGAAGTTGCTACAAATAGATAAACATCAATCAAATACATATTCCGTAAAAATCTTAGTGGAAAATATATACCGTGTTGATAACAACTTACATAAGTCAAGTCCTACTTACGATGATTTTCAAAAAATAGTTGGACTTCCACGTGGCCCTGTCTTCCCTGGGCATCTTTGCAGTGCTTCCAAGGATCGCTGAACAGCTGATTTAAAGACAAGGTAATATCTGCAGAAAGAATAAAAACATTGTTAGATGCTATGTATAAAACAGAACATACGTGATCTGTACAACATGACATGTGGCCGAGTGCTAACAACTAGTCCATATGAAACCCTTCTATGGCCAAGTAGTTATTCCATTTTTATTTACAATTGAATTCCTGATATCAAAAAAAGGATTTGGAACTAGTTCAAAATTGTATTTCTGATATCAACAATTGGCATTTCGACTAGTTGAGATTGAATTCTTGATATCAGAAATTGGTATTTTTACTTGTTCAAATTTAATTGTAATAATTGAATTACTGATATCAGAAGTTGGCATTTGTACTAGTTCAAATTCAAACTCCCATTGAAATGAATGAGAAAAACTATGCAATTCTCACCAGTTAAAAATCGCATTTCTGATATCAGAAATATACATTACAACTAGTTACAATTGAATTTCTGATCGAGAATTTGCATTCTAACTAGTTAAAATTCAATTTTTGATATCAGAAATAAACATTACTATAACAATTGTTGATATCAAGAATTTGCATTCTTACTAGTAAGAATTGATTTTTGATATCCTCCAGAAATGAATAAAAGCTGTCTCGTCATTGCAGATATGACAACGGTTTAAATGTATGAAACCTTTCGTGCCTGGCAGTCGAGTGATGCTAACTGACAAGTATAGCGAGGAAACAGTTTATTGTGTGCAGGGGGAACGACAAAGCAGTACCAAACAAGCTGCATTGTAACTTATCCTGCTAGATCAAAACAACGACTCAAAGTATCAACATGATAGTAACCGTTGAACTCACTTCTCCAGGGAAAGAATATAAACATTGTTAGATGCGATGTATAAAATGGAACATAGGCTACGTGATCTGTACAACATGCCATGTGGCCGAGTGCTAACGTTAGCCGGCTAACAGCTAGCGATTTATTGAGTAGGCCCAGTCACCACGCCGTGCTTTTACAGAACCATAACATATATTTTAGTGCTATAAGTGGTTCTTGTTCTACCAAAAGCTGTATGTGGCCCTTCTCCGTTTAAAAGAAAAGGGTTTTTTTGTTTCCAAGAACAGCAGGAACAGGCCTTACCGTGACTAGAGGGTCGCGTGAAAGAAAGAGGAACAGGAATTGACGCAAGCAGATTTTATACAAAATAAGTGACCAATCACAAGAGAGTATGGGCATTATCTTCATAGCTATTGGTTGTTTGCTATGTCAATCACAAGGGAGTATGGGCGTCCACTTGAAAGCTATTGGTTGGTTTCTTTGTCAATCACAAAGGAATATGGGCGTCAGCTTCATAGCTATTGGTTGGTTGCTATGTCAATCACAAGGGCGTATGGGCGTCAGCTTCATAGCTATTGGTTGGTTGTTATGCCGATCACTTCCTATCACCTGCCTCGTGCGAAATCCGGCGAAATCCCACGAAACCAAAGTGACAAACACTCATCCGTTTCAACGATCAAGATCGGTTTAAAGAATTATGTTTCTGCCTTTTTTTAACTGGGCTTATGGTAAATGAAAACCATTGATTAAACAAACAAGCGATGACACAGCCGGCACCACAGCTCCCGGCAGAGGTCTGGAGCCACGTTTTTGGTTATCTCTCAGCGGCAGACAAGTTTAGCGTCCGGACAGCCTGCAAGTATTTCAAAAAACTTGTTGACCACGGATCTCTTTGGAAAGACTGGTCGGTGGTTCTGGGTTACCATAAGGGATATTATAACAGTCCGTTTTGGGGCACTCTGCGCCGCAGAAAAGTCACCAGTGTGGTGTTGAGGGGCACCAGAACTAAGGACCTGAAACCGCTGGCCTCGTCCCTTCCAACTCTCACCACAGTGGTAATGGACCAAAGCTCTCAAGCAAGCCTCAGCTTCTTAAAGGAATGCACACATCTGAAGCGTCTGGCTATTAGAGGTAGTGGCACTCCTCTTTTGCTAGATGGCTCCACTGTGTATGAACCCCGGCAGCTGACTCACCTGAGCATGTGTGATGTTAAACTTCCCACAATAGCAGGGTGTGGCTTAATTTCAGCTGTCCGCCCGTTTCCAAATCTTACATCTCTAGTCTATCATAAAGCGAAACTCCTTGAAGACACTTTTTGGATGGTTCACGTTCCCTCCATACTTACCCGTCTGCCTATGCTTAAACATCTCTCTTTGTCCGTTGGGTATACACAGTGCACCTTTCACAATAGGTCCAGACCCAGCCCAGGTCCCCCAGGCGGAGATGGGGGCTCAGTCTTGTCCAGTTTGGAACTTATCGACTGCACGGCTCACTCATTTGAAGCAGATGCAATGAAGCGAATGCCTGGCCTGAAGCGTCTTGCTGTTTTCCACAGATACTCACATCACCAGATGCTATTAGGACTGCTAGCAACAGATGGTGGTTACCTAAAAACCTGGCTGAGGGACCTCTCTCAACTGTCAACACTGGTCATAGTCAAGGGCCCGCCTGTTAAAAAGTATGTCACATCCATTCCAGCCACAGTGACCAGTCTCACTCTGTGTGTTGCAGGATTGTCTCCGCAGGACATGGAGGCGGTGTCAGTGCAGGTACCAAATCTCCTGCACCTTCACATTGACCCCTGGCCCTCACATTTAGGAGCTCAGGCAGCTCAAATCCCACAACTTTTTCCAAAGCTGAAAAGTCTCAAACTGCGGCATGAACACGTATCAGAGAGAGATTTCTTACAACTTCACCAGCTGAAGGACCTGGAATACTTGGAGATTCTGGATATCCGCCCGCACCTCTCTGAGCTCACCAGAAAGCTCCAAGCTCTCACAAACTTCAGACTTCAGGTCACAATGTCTCCTCGCAGGAGAGATGTGCTGACTTGTCCTTGTGTTTGTCAGGTGAATTGAACTGCTCTGTTTTAGCAGGCCAGTCTGATTATTTCCATATTGTCGGGATCAAATGCATATCTGGGATTTCTTTTTTTTAAGTGTGAACATGTATATACCTCAAACAAAGCTACACATTTTCAAATTGCACAGCTATATGTGGTGCCTTGTCATACATTCCATTGTTAACCTAAATCCAGAGTTCCCAATAAGGGGACCACCCTCTGAAAAGGGGTCATGTAGTGAGTGCCAGGGGCCGATAACTAATAGGAGTATAATAGAGCTGAAATAAATGTTCATTTAATACAAATTGTAAATTACTTGATCACCCAATTTTCCCTTAATTAACGGACTATTAACTAAAATGCTTGATGTACACACAAAGAGACACTTATAATTCATTCCTTTTATGGCAATCAATTCTGATTTTGTACTTTTTTGTGAAACAGCTTATTAATTAATGTGGAGCTTGAACTTGTTTAGTTATGCATCACATCTTATTTTCACTCATAACTGAAATGAATGTTGGTTGACTATCATATTCAATCTTACTAATAAATAAAAATGAATACATCAAAATAGTTTCCACTCAAGTTCTTTTTAATATTACATGGACATCTTGTATACTAAAGACCTGGTTCAATGCAAACAGTGACTAGAAAAAAAATGGTGGAAAGAGAAATCACTTTTAAAACAAAACAGTACCAGAAAGAAAGTATGTATTTTATTCGCAGCAGGTATAATAATCAGTCAGTAATCAGGACCCACATAGGCTTTCACCCACCCACACAAAGAGCCAGTAAAATGTGTGGCTCGTGAGAAAATATAAATGGTAAAGGATCGCATGAAAATCTCCATTTACAAATTCACTTAATCTCATTAATAAAAGGCGTATTTTTTTTTTTAATGAATTCTTTGACAGAAGCAAAAACAATAAGGCAATAATCTGTAAGCAGATAAATATACATGGAGCAACATTAACTCACAATTCCTGTTCACTTCCCCCCTGCTACTTCCTGTAAATCTGACTCAGCTACAAGTGTATATCATTCCGTTTGCTGAATTCTCCTCGGCATGTTTATTACAGTGTAAACGTTTATGAGTTAAGATGCACCGCAGCAGACGAAGCCTCTCCCGGAGTTCAGCCCATAAAGAGTCAAATCACAGGAAGGGTTGAGAACTCCACAGTGTATAAGACCTTATTGCATTGTCACATTTGGCACAAGAGCAAACATTTTCTCAAAATAAAAACAATCCAAATGTGGATACACGCATAGTGATCATAAAGACAATTAATATTGTCCGAAAAAACAAAACACCGATTGTTTCATATATGTGGCAAAATCGAGCAACAGGGAAAATAAAGATGAAATGAGTTATACATAAATGTTGCTAGAGGCTTGGCCCTGTATTCTGATTCCTGACCAGCTAACACCCGGCTGCATCCATCAGTGAGCCAAGTGCTGACTTCAGCTCAGACAGCAAGATCACAGTTTAGGACTCACAAAGAAAATAATAAGGGCTGCGTTTCATTGGAAGTCTGACACACTGGAATCAAAGCTGGTTGGTGTTGTGTGTGTAAGAATAGGGTAAACTATTGATAGCCTACATGCCAATAGAGCCAGCTCTTTGCATATCAGTGTGAGCCACAACATCTCAAAAAATATATATATTTTCATCAAAACAGTGACAAAACACAGTTCTGTCTCAAAGTGGAGCATATTACATGTATACAAATTTAGATTGTGATTGTAACAGCAACTGGCAGCTACTGCTGATAAAACTCCACACAAAAGAAAGCATGCCTCTAATCTAATGAAATTAAATGTAATGTAATCCAAATGCACAACCGTATTTAAAACCAGCCTTATTAATACAGTGATAAATTCACACAGTAGCAATCGTAAATTAAACTGAAGTGTCATTTATTCTTTTTTTTCTTCTGTGTGATTACATTCAGCAGATAGAATCTCCACATTAAAACTGGAGTAAAGACATTAAACTTTGTTTTGGCTAAAAAAAAATTGGCTAAAACTTGCACCTCACGTTCAACTTTAATAATCATAGTACGGTACATATGTTTTTGTTATTGACCTACTTTTTGTCAAAACCGTTTGCATTTTTTGATGGTTATTAATGTGATTGACACAACACACCCTTTGCGGTGGGGTAGCAAAAAATGAAACAGTTCCGAGTTGCAACAGCGAAACAAATGGAAATTTATCTATATGTTATTTAACAAGAGTACAAATGTAAATGTAATGTTTTCTGAAACTGAGAAATCACGTGGGTTCTTTTTCGTAGTAAAACAGTAGAAAAATAAGGACTAGCTAATATCTTGCCGACACCTGTAAAATGCACCTTAAGACGTCTCATCAAGAGATCTGTGTTGGAGTGTTTAAAGAGTTTGAACTGGTATTTTAAAGAAGTGAAAAAGGAGTTCAGTGTGTGTCTGTGTACATGTGGAGAGTTTCAATTTATATATTTTTTTTAAATGGCACCTCAATTGTTTCCAAAGCTAGAAAAATACATATTTTTCACAGATCATTCTAACACTGATTTGCCAAGCACTATGTATTCAACACTCAACAGATTCTGCGTATAAACTGCTGAAGTCAACTCACCCTGGTCCATGCAATTGAGCAGCTTCTCATATCTGCATAAAACCACCATAGAGTGAAAAGTCTTGCCCTGCAATGGGGGAAATTTAATCATTTTCAAAATCAGGGCTCTGAGGAGGTCTCAACTCAACAGCCATATGCTTATTTATGTACACACGTGAAAGGGGAAATTAGCACATTTTCTTTGCTGCACACCGGAGACGAACTCTAAATAAAAATCTCTTTGGGCTCTGTTAAAAACGTCTTTTAGCAAAAGTGTGAAATGCCAAGCCTGAGAGGTTGGACAGCCAGAAGACCCTTCGGTGTCGAGGATCAAACTGACTCATGCATGCTAGACATGTGAGTGCACACACATCCCACACGTGCATTCAGAAATGTGCATACGCGCGTACTTACACATTTATACGCAACCACACAGTCTAACTAAAGAGTTTAACAAAGCAGCCCTGGCAGTAGGGCTTGTCGTTCTGCTCCTTGAAGGTGCCTTTGTTGAGCTGCTTCAGGCAGAAAGCGCACACAAAGTGCTCCGGGTGGAACTTCTTAGCCATGGCGGTGATGCAGCGGCCTGTGATGGGCTTCTGGCAGCCGGAGCACAGCGAGCCGCGCCGCTCGTGGTAGTGAGACTCGCAGTAAGGCTGACCGTCATGGTCAAAGAAGCTGCCGTTTACGAATGGCGTGAAGCACTCCTGGAAATTCAGAGAAGAGGAAGTAGAAGTTATAATGCTTACTTAAAACAAAAATGGCCGAATTCGTTACAGATGCATGAGTGACTCACCCTGCAGACGAAGCATTCAGGGTGCCAGAGTGAGTTGAGGGCAGAGATGTAGTTTTCCAGGATGGCACGGGTACAGCCTCCACATTTAGGGGCAAACATGTCAAAGTAGTCCTTCCTGCAGTACGCCTTCCCATCCTTCTCATGGAAACCTAGAGGGCAGCAAAGACACAGTGATTCACTCTGCATGCTTCTTTCGGTTAATGAAAACTCAGCATTGTTCTTATTTTCTACACAAGCCAGGTGTTGTGTTATTAATTCATGAGCAGTTGGTACCTTCGGGTCCAAAAAAGGCTCCGCACTGGGCGCAGAAGAAGTGCTCTGGATGCCAAGTCTTGTCCAAAGCTGTCACTACTCTCTGTAAAACAAAAGAGAACCAAATGGTAGATCATTAAATGTCTGCTTAAAAACTGTGCCTCATAAACATCTGGGGGGAAAGGTAGTTCCTTATCGCGCTTTAAAAGAAAGTCAGGCCGCAGTATATGCATTTAATTATGGGAGTATCTAACACATGAGTGCCAGAGGCCAGGAGGGGGCAGACTAAGTCTACAGAGGCAGTGTGGGCGGTGCTGGAATGCTAGGACTGTTACTTCATGTTTTCCAGGCCTGATAGCATTTCTCCGCAGCTTCACCTAGAAGAACATTGTCTGTGTAACAACACATTTTAAAACATCCACAGCTGCTAAGTTTATTTCAGCAGGACAATAATTACTAACTGTAATCCACATGTGAATTAGCTTTGCCACCAGGGGTCGCAGTGTTGGAAAAGAGGCGTTTTTCTTTTAGGGAGGGCAAGCTTCAAAAATCATTTTCTGTACAAATAGATCCAAAACCAATACATTGAGAATATCCAAACAGACTTCTATATTCTAAATGTAGTGGTTTCCTTAGACCTCTAAATTATACAATACCACCTTCAACACTGATAATCATTGAAGAACCAAGGTTTGAATGTAAAATATTCTGAGTTGAAGAAAGAGAAAAGTACTGAAAGGGAAGTACACAGTTTCTCATTATGACCTCTCCAGGTCCCAATGTTCACTGTCTACTTCCCTTAGAGTACCTCTAGCACTTTGTGTGGTTTGTGTGTGTGTGTCTGAATAAAAGGCCAAATCTCCCGATGGGCGTGTGTCACTATGAAGATAAGACTGAGTGCTGACAAGCGAGAGAGGCCTAGCAGGCAGTGAGGAAGAGATAAGAGGAAGTCAATTTGCATGCAAAAAGCTACTAGAAGTCCCTTCACTCCTATTGCCTTAAGGATTGTGTGTGTGTGTGTGCCTGTCTAATCAACTCTCACTGATGAGAAATAAGGGGAATTCCCGACATGTAGTGATTTTTCCAGCATGGCCTTAATCCATTAAGTTATGAATAAATAAATATCATTATCCATCCATCCATGGTGTGTGTATGTGTGTGTGTATGTGTGCGTGTTAATGTATGCATTACTAACATCCAGTATGGGTCCATTACAGTAGTGGCATCGTGGTGAGAACAAGTGGTGGTAGTCTTTCTCACAGTATGGCTGTCCCTCACGCTCAAAGAAGTTCCTGGAGCCGATCTCATCCTGGCAGTGGGTGCACACAAAGTGCTCGGGGTGCCACGTCCTGCCCATGGCAGTCACCACCTGGTGTGGGGACACAGTGCATTAAATTAAAATGAGCGACTGAAGAAAGGCCTTGCTCAGCAGCCTCGCTTGCAAAAACCAAAGAGGATATTTCTAACAGCAGCAGGTAGAGATCTCATAACGCCATGTTTAAAAGATGAAAATTATATATTATGTATATAAAATAATCCCAGTGTATTTCAGTTGGATTATGATTCACAGAAAGAATATTTTTACTCTTCTAAGTCTCAAAGTAACTTCTGTTTCTATATTGCTCCATTTATTGGTTGCCATTAAGTAAGTAAGAGCTCAAATATTGATAGATTGACTGGTTTGGACCTTGAGCAATCGGCCCAGTCTGAGATACTTGCAACATGAGACAACACCCCACAGCCCATCAGACGTGTGCAAACGCATCTGAAAGTAAATTCTTTTCACCACATTATTAACAGAAAGAAGCAATGATGGTGGTTTACAAGCATATTCTAAATTATTATATCTTTGGAAAGGGTGCGTGTATACCACAGAAATCATGTGTGTACATAAGGGCTGCATGATTTGAAAAATCTATTTTGACTGACATTGCAAAAGGGATGTGACTCATAGTATTGGAGGGATTGATTATGTTTGAATCATATCAATATATTGATAGTAATAATATTGTTATTTCTGAAGAGGATTTGTACCACGAAAAAAATGTTGTTTATTCTGCCTAATGTGATTTGTAGGCCGGGATATATCTGCAGCTTCACAATACTTCATTCATAATGGTATTAAACACTTTATTATTCTTTAACAAATATTGTGTAACCTGCAATTTTAATATTGCACTAGTACATAATATTGCGACTTTGTTACACACCTAGCATAAATGTATCTTAAAGCATGCAAGTTTAAATTCAGTATGTGCTACAGTTGAAATCTTTATTATTTGTGTATGATTCAGTAGTATCTTTACCTGTCCAACGATGGGTTTCTTGCAGGCTCCGCAGACACCTTTAGCCACCGTCTGGACCCCGAGTCTGTTGAGGTCGGACTGCAGGCTTCCCAGCATGTTGTCCAGCTTGTTGGCCGGTTTGGGGGGACCGGTAGGAGAGGTCTTTCCCTGGGACTGGATCTGACGAAGATAAAAGACCAAAGTGGCTTCAATATACCGTTCTCATTCTTTGGATGACCATTTTTTTGACTTACCTTGTTGTAACATTAAATCATTTTGTTAACCTCATATAATTGATGTAACTGTCTTTTCAATTGTTCCTTACAATGGTCTCTCCTTGGATTTCTGGTATTAAAACAAGTGAACAATCTAGATGGTCGGTAGCTGTCTCCTATTTCTCGATGATTGATAGAAAAATACTAAAATAAGCCATGGACATATGAACTAGGACCAACTATGTTCTCATCAATCCTAATCCATGTTTGCAGGCTTTGATGATGACTCTTGTATATCAAAATGGTGTGTGTGAATGTGTGTCCGGCTACTGTAATGTAAGCAAACAGACCTTCTCAGATGGTGAGGTTATTGGAGCTTCATGACTCTGACATTCCACTGAGGGAAAAAATAGCACCTCTGCTCCATGTATTCTCCCTCACACACACGCTCTACAAGTCTACAACAGAACAAGAAAGACACTATGGATTCTAAAAGAGGGGATGGTGCATGGCATTCAACTTCAACATGCTGGAATCTAACCGAGTGGGACCTGTTGACGGAAGTCCTTGTGGGAGCGGCTATAATTGTGTTGGTAACTGTGCTGTCATGTGCTAGATTAGCTTTCAGTTGCACTGCGAGTCTACCATTCCTGTGCATGGCTGGACCGTTAGTGTAACAGGAACAGGGGTTACACTCTTCTCGCCTTTAAGCTCTTAAAATCTCCTCTCGACTCTGAACACACAGCCCTTGGCGACGTCAGATGTCAGAAATAAAAAGTATCTCAGTCTCCTCTAAATGTCAGCACCTCTCATAACCAGGACTGACCGGATTTCAGACAAAGCTTTACAGAGGCTACCTGTCGGCATGAATGGAAACCCAAGGTCAAAAACTCAGCCAATGAGCTGGGGAGTTATTTAGTTCACAGAAATATAACTGCAACTGGATATTTGAACCAATTGACGCACAACATGTCTGAGTGAGACAACATCAAGTTTAGAAAAAAGTCAGAAAAGAGGAAGAGGAAGAAATGTGATCCGTGCCTGCATTGGTGGAAAGATCGGGTCGTACTCGGTCTGACAACCCACTGATACAAAGACCTTGGGAGGCGGTGGTGGTGTCACAGGCTTGGGAGGGGGGCTAGGTGATGGAGGGGGCTGGACAGGGGGGGGCGTGGGCTCCCTGGGGGGGGGAGTGGGCTCCTTCGGGGGAGGGGTGGGCCCCCTGGGGGGAGGAGGGGTGGGCACTCGTGGAGGGGGAGGAGGGGTGGGTTCTCGTGGAGGGGGAGGAGGGGTGGGTTCTCGTGGAGGGGGAGGAGGGGTGGGTTCTCGTGGAGGGGGAGGAGGGGTGGGCACTCGTGGAGGGGGAGGAGGGTCGGCTTCTCGTGGAGGGGGAGGAGGGGTGGGTTCTCGTGGAGGGAGGGGTTGGAGGGGGAGGAGGTGGAGGAGGAAGTGGTGGAGGAGTCTGCTTGACTGGGGGTAACTTTTTTGGCGCAGGGGGAGATTGCGGAGGGGGGATAACTTTTCTCTGAGGGGCAGGTGATTCTGGAGGGATGATGATCTGGGGGTAAGAAGGAAACGGCAAAGACAGGAGAGCAAACAGATGACAAACAAAAACAGGGGTCAGAATGAGGAAAAAGAAATGGTGATAGAAACAAAATGTGCACGTTTATTGTTTTAAATGTGAGCCAATGACAAATACAATATATATGTGATTAATTATCATATATATTAAATATGTTTGATAGATTGACCATAGTCCCGAAAACTATCATTACGAACTCTTGGTCTCACTTAGTAGCACGAAATAGCACTGACTCCTGCTGTGCCCCTCTAATGTCTACCTTATCCACAGATGGCTGGCCCCTTTCTTCTCGTGTTCGCTGTGGGTTGGACATGACGATGACTCCCTCTGTCCTCCAATCATCCGGCTGTTGTTTACGCTTGCGCTCCACTTTCCCACACCCCAGTTTCACCTGCAGTTCCATAATGAGTCGATCTTGCGAGTTGCTCTTATTCACAATGACCGGCCCCATTTTACGCCGTAACATTGCCTCCCTGAACATTGGATGCACATTGGAGGTCTCCTTGGTGCGCCGGATAACGTTCTTCAGCTGGAGAATAGATGATACAAAGGAGGTGTGGTCGTGCAATTTAAGTCCATGTTGGGTCACAAACATAAGCACGACAGGCCCAGCCAAGGAGGTCTCATTCAGGTGGCAAAAACGCTCAAGCGGTGGCTTTAGAACATACTTTTGGCGAAATGTTCTGGAGATTCTGTCAGGCACTCCACTCTTGTCAGTGTATCCAATCAAATGTGCCTGCAGAAGCAAAGCACAACCTTCCATTCCACTCAAATTCATTCTCTACTGCCAAGTCTACTTAAAAATGTACTGGTTTCCTGGCATGCCATGCTAGATAGCTGAGGGCAAGGCAACATAGGTCTATCATAAAATCTGCATGAACCAAAGCAAGGCCGACAAAGTTCTTGAATGCTTTTTGATTACATATGCATATTCTGGGGCATATCTGCATTTGCAAAAGAGAAAAATATTCAACGTACTTTCTTTGTATTTGCCCCATCAGTGATAAAAAGCGTATTCTTTTGCATCATCCATTGGTTGCACAAACATGACAGGCCAGGCCCTGTGACTAGCACAGCAATGTCGATCCAAGCAAGTAGGGGCGTGCGAAAACATCCTTTCGGCAAAGCTTTCGACATCAGCCACAAGTAGGGAGATTCCTCCCTCAAGCCATCTTGTAATTTCTATGCAATGACACCACATGCATCACGCCACATAGATCAGGGAAATTTCTCTTCAACAAGAAACTTCATCAAGTTTTTGTAACTTTGCACAGCTCCTTGAGTTATTACAGGAGCTGCTCTCCCAAAATAAGCTTATTTTGGCAACCATGAGATCAAGCTGCTTGAACAATTATCTAACACAGCCATTCCACCATTATTGTCACAGTAATTAAAATCTCAGGCCACATGACCAAATAATAGAAAGACCACATGGGGAGCTAATGCCTCTAAAGCTTATTGCCAGCAGCTTATTTTGGGAGAGACAAGTTGAGCTTCCTACTTGGCCAGAAGCAGATAGTCGCTCGACTGCAGAGGGCTGCTGTGTCGGAAGCTCCAGCGTTGCATCTGGTGTCCCGGGGCAGGTGGAGGGGGTGGGGCACTCATCCATCCAGCTGGACTCAGTCATGGGTGTGAGGGTTCCCTCTCGGCTGTAATCAGTGTAACTCCCCTCTTCCTCCTCCCAAGATCTGTCATCATCTCCGGACATAGAGGAAGCAGGTGGCTGGTTCTCATTCAACTGGTTGGAGTTGGAGGCCAAGAGTTTGTCTAAAGTCTCATCTAAGAAATGCTCCCGACATGGCCATGATAAACCCAGTGTTTCACCTCCCTGCTTTTCTCTAGGAGGGGCAGACAGCTTATTTGATGGTACAGCAGCAAGTGGAACTGGTGAAGCTCTGGGACTGTTAGTGCCTGTAACTGTGTAATGTTTTCTGATAACTTGAGCAGGACTTTTTGGAACTGTCCCTGGACTTGTAAGCCCTGGGAGCATTATTGGGGAAGCACTCATTGGCAATGTTTCAGGACTTAAACTCTTGGGCACACTAGAGATATTAGGGACAGTCACAGGACTTGAAATCTTTGGAACTGGACTTGAAAGTCTTGGGATTGACAATGGACTTGCGCTATTGGGAACTGTTTCTGGACTAACACTCTTTGGGAAAGTTAAAGGACTGGAGATATTACGGACTCTCACTGGACTTGCACATCTTGGAACTGGACTTGAAAGCCTTGTAACTGGGACCGGACTATGAATTCTAGGAGCTGGACTGTAACTTTTAGGGATTGGGCTTGTGTTATTGTAGAACTGACTTGGACTGGAGCATTTAAGATCTGGTGGACTAGGACTCTTGGCTGTTAGGATGGGACTAGGGTTTTTAGACCAACTAACAGGACTAGGGCTGTTAGAAACAATTACTGGACTGAAGCTCCTTGCAGTGGGTACTGGACTGGAACTTTTGCCAAAAGTACCTGGGCTAAAGCTCTTTTCAAGTGAATTTGAGATTGTACTAGTGCTGGTTGTCGACACTTGTACAGGGCTGTTGACTTCAGCTTCACTAGCAGGATTTGTTTTACTACAAATACTGAGGCTCTCCACATAAGAGAACTCAGAGGTGACACTGTCACCATTATCTATCTGTTGGATCTCTGAGTACTGAAGGCTCTTTGACGATGAAATGACTACAGTGGAACCAGCTGAAGATTTAGAGGTTGAACAACCATCTTCATCTATATGAAGTTCAAATGGAATAGGGGTAGAGGAGGGAGTAGAGCAGCTAGAAGGTAGAGTAGTATCCACTGAGCCGATGTTGGGATTTATAGATGGGGACATTTCTGGTGAACCAGTTAAAAATGAAGCATCTCCAGCCTCTTGATTCACGGATGACTGAGAACCAGACTAGATTCGGTGCAATGATGTGATGTTTGCAATGTACAAACAAAGACATGACATTTACAATGGTAGAGAACAGAGAGAGACAGTGGGAAAAACAAATTGAGAATGAAGAAGATGAACAGAAAAGGTGTCTTATATACAAAGCCAAGAAGGTCAGAGTTCTTGCAATGGTCTTCAATTAAATACCTAAAAATTAACTTAATGAAAAATATAAAACCTTGTTTCAGCTCATAAATTATAATGTTGAATTTTGCCGTCAGACGTGAAGGCCCTGTACACACCAGTCACACAATCAGTCAAAATCTAAATAATTATTAGAATTAACACTTCTTTCGACAGAGTATGAAAAAAGTTAAGATAACATTTCTTACTATGTGTAAATGGATTTTAACGGTAAATTGTATTAGATTGCATTAAGCTATGTTGTCAACAAAAATATGTTACTTATGCAGCATCAACCACACAACTTCCTCTATCAATGCAAGCTTTCAATTTGCACACTAGTCCAGAAAATGTAGTACAACACAAAGCTGAATATATTCATAAGTATTGTTTTGGTCAATTTCCAGTCGGTAACCAAAGATAAAAAGGCAGGTTAAAAATAGGAAGTAGTTGTTATTTTCCTTAATTGATGTAAATAACAGTTCCAGCTACTACATCCAGGCCATTGTAAGGTTTACAGTTCTATGTGAAATCTAAGGAAACAGTAATACAGCAGAGTATCATTTATATTTCAATTGTAAAACATTGCCAGCAGCAGCATCTATTTCACATTACAAACCCAAAAATAAGGAAAAGACACTGAATACATTTGATCCTAGAATTAATTCAACTGTTTTGCATTTCCCCAAACATCTGCAGTTTCTAAACAGTTGCAACCAAAAATAAACATCCTCCATCCAGAATGCAAACCCTGGTGACACACAATCTACCCACTAGCACACTCACATTGCTTTGGACTTTGAAGTCAGACAGGGAGGCCATTAGCTCATCCAGCTCTCGGGTGGCAGAGGAGGCAGACATTCTGGCTTGTTGCTGAGCCGGTGTTTCCTCTTGTCCATCTGTTAGTTCTTCTGACACAACAAACGGTGTGGGACTAAAAACAGAAAGAATACAATCAACTAAATCCTTTCAGATTACATTTTAATAAAAAGTACTTATGCCCAATTTTAACAGTTGCATGCAGGGCACCAATCTATATGTTGCTTCATCAATTTCTCGCTTACATTGGAGAGGGCACAGAACTTTCCAGCTCATCCAGAAGGCTCTCTACACTTGGTCGTACATCCTCTATTCCCCGAGCTAGCACACTGCGCTTTGGCTTCTCCAGTACAGGGGGACCAGCCTTGCCCGCAGTAGAGACTCCGTTCTCCTGGACATGGTGGATGACGCTGCTGGCAGGCAGTGGGGGAGCTGCTTCTTCTATTGAAGAATAAATGCTTAATTAATTACCATCATCTACAGTGCATAGTTTATCTGTGGTTTTGTTTAAAGGTCCCCCATTATACTGTTTTACACCAATATATTATAGGTCTCAGATATATACAAAACATGTCTCTGAATTGTTTGGCTCGAAATACCAAACAGATCATTGCAGCATCCCATAATCCCCTCTGTTTCAGCCCTGTTTCAAAAGTGCTGATTCTCTGTCTGTTACTTTAGATGAAAATAAGGAGCCACTCCCCACGCCCCTCTGAGAGATATTTGGATAAAAGAACACAATGGTGCTCTAGGAGGAGATTCAGGTGATAAGGTGTGTGGGGGGGGGGGGTTACCTTGGTTGGTTATTGGCTAATGGTTACACAAGCCAAAAAATCGTTATGACATCATAAAGTGGCCAAAATCTGATCAGCTCATTTTCAGACAGGTTTTTATATAAATGGATCAGGACAAAAAGAGAGAGAATCTTTTTTCCTGAAACTTTCAGAATCTCTTTACACAGAGGGGACACGGCTTATATATAAAATTCATGAAAAAGTGGATTTTGCATAATAGGTGACCTTTAAGCCAAAAACACTCAAATACAGTGGAGATAACGGCCATGCCTGTGTGACAGCACAACATTTGAGAGATTTTTTTTTTTAAATGTAAGTGATCTCTTGTGTACCTTCTGTGGGGAAGGCAGGGGTGCTTTGCTGGACAGCGTTGAGCTCCAACAGCAGGCGGTCCAGTTCAGACAGGTTGCTGCCCAAGGATGAGTTCATGGCACCAGCTGATGAATCACTATTCTTCTGCTTATTAGGGAAGCTGTACAGAGAGAGGAACCAATATTTATCATACACTGAGCTATGGACTGAGAGTGATGCTATATTTGTAAAATGTCTCTGGCTCAAAATCCAAGTATAGTTTAATGATGCTGTGTGTTGAATAGAAACAATATGTTCTACCTATTTATGACCTCTCTATAATTAGAAAAATATGTTGGAGGTTTTTCATAAACATGCTTCCAGTTAAAGTTAATTATATTTTCAGAGAGTTTTACATTTTACTGTTGTTTAAAGCCTGTCTATCCAAATAACACAAATCCAAGTCATACCTGTATACGTGGTCCTCTTCACCGATTGTTTGAGTTGGACTGCCGCTATCTCTAGACCAGGGACTTCTCTGGGCTGAGCTGAAGGACTGAAGAGAGGAAATTAGGGTTTAAGTTAATTAAACAATGTTTTTAAGTTTATAATGTGTTTTATCCCTGACATGTATGTGAGCATTTACCTCTGTTTCATCAACTCCGTTTAGTTCAGAGGGAGTGGTTGGGATTTGGGGTGGAGAGGAGAGGTCTTGCTGGCTCTGACCCCCAACAGGGAAGGAGTAGGCGGTCTCGTCAGACAGGAAGAGCGGACGCTTGGAAATGTGGGATGTTGTGGACTCAAGGTCCGCCAACAAAGCATCTGCGGAGATACAAAAAAAGATGGTATAGTTATAATTACAGATAGTTATTTTCCCAGACAGGGTTGAAAGAAAGTATAGCGCTGCAAAAACGCATCATCATTAGTTTCTGTTTGCGTACAGGAACAAATAATTACAGCATCTTACGCAATTGGTCAACAGCCCATTAGCACTGACATCAGGGGAGGTGGAGTTGTAAACGTTGAATCATGCAGACTGTCATAGCCACTCCTTTGGTTACTCATTGACCCTTGTTTGCCTGGAGTCTTAAATCCAAGAGACGCTGTCTGCAACCAGGTTTACGTGCTTATATTTACCATCAACACCACACCAGCTAACATCACCGCATGAAGGGGTCATTTGGTATTCCGAGATGAACCCGGGCCAAGACAACAAATACTAATGTAGCAGTCCTAACCAGCAGGTAGAAGGACACATAACATTATACAGGATTTGATGAAGAGAGCAGACTGTATTACTGAATGCTTGGGCTTATTTTAGCGCGCTCACTCCCCACAGCAGTGTTTAGTTTCTCTTGTAGAATTTCACAAGTCAAAAAATAAATAAAAAAAGAAAACCCTAAGTTAAACAAACTTACGCTAACAAGACATTTATTTTATGAATAAACTATTTCTATAAAATATATGCAATTTCACATTTTATTATTAAACCAATATATTTGAGGCTATTAAAGACCATGGGGTTGTCAAAAATAAAGTCCCTATGCTAATGTATATTTCTAGACAAAAACAAATAAACCATAGTTGGTAAAAGCAAATGTAGAGCAAAAGTACAATCAAGTTTTATCCCTAATGTTGGAGAGAATTTGTGAAAAGGATTCAAAATATATAATCTATACATAATACTGCAATATTCACAGTATAATAATATATATGAATATATGGTATTTATATAGCGCTTTTCCTGGGACTGAAAGACGTTTATTACCAAGATGATCCAAATACACACTTCTCCGACATCCTATCCTTAAATAAAGCATAGGGGCAGGAAAGCCAAAAACATAGCCAAAGTCACACGTTTAAGAGACGTACCTTAGAAAACGTTACACCCAGAGAAGTGAAGAGGAGATAAAACTGAGAAAAAAAAGTGCAGGAGGAAGAGGGCAACCCTCTACCATCAGCATAAGAGCAAGAGACGAATAGGAGGGGTGCAACCAGAGTGCAACTGAGAGCAGAGCAAAGGGTCAGGGTAAAAAGGAGAAGGAGGGGTTAAAAATAATAGCAGCGGGTTAGTTTCACCCCCTCCAGACACATACACTGCTATGCCAGGTTCGACCTAGCTTCCCTGAGAGCTATAGGATAGGAAACTACTCACACAAATGAAAATAGTCTCTGAGTATGGGGCAGTCCAACTGTTGCAGGCCGAGCACGTTACAGCAGGTGAAGCAGAACGCTGTGAAATGAGGAAAGTGGAACGCAAGCAAAGCTCTTATCAGCAGAGGCATGCCCATCTAAGGGAGTGGTATCACAAAGGTATAAAAAGGTGTATTGGGCGCCTCCTTCCCACTGACAGCCCACTCTTCTTAAGTTACTCATGATGACTCGCACTCTCTTTCACCATGTTTTGATGTTACATAAAATGTAGTCTTTAACTACAACCAGGAACCAATTATAAACATATAATCTCTTTTGCTTTGTCAACATTCTAAGCACAACATGATTTCTTCAGGAGTACGATTACATTTGTACGTTGAACCTGATTCTAGGTAAAGCAGAGTATCATCTGTACACAAGTACACTGGACAGCCATGTTTCCCAGACTGAGCGGAGACACAGTAGAAGCAGAGCCACATCCACACCTTAACACACTTAACCCAACTTAGCATTAGCATAGTTAGCATGGCGAACATGCCAGTTGACTAGGTTTCACAGCGGAGACTCTGTTAAAAAGTCCGAGCACATTCCTCAGAGCTTCATTATGGACGCAGCACCGCTCACTGTTTACACTACTGCAGCCAGCTCTGTGTGTGTGTGTGTGTGTGTGTGTCCTCCTCTCTGACTTGGCAGCAAGAACACACCCATTAATGTTAAGAGTCAGAAACAACACCACTGTCGATCTATAAAATGTAACCAAGTATGGTGTATGATCAAATCTACCAATCGAAGATGCTTCAAACCAGCAGACAGACAGGTGCACCTCAACACTGCAGGCTCTACTTCTGATCCAGTAAATGGGGAAGTCAACAATACTGAGAATTTATTCTAAGTGGCTTTCCTGTGTTCAAACTCAGCGGTCAAGACTTCTTCTTTACGTTTCCCCTAATGCAGCTGATTTTATCATCATCTAAACATTGATATGAATTGTACTTGTTTAGTCTACTAAGTCCTCCATTCATCATTACGGTTTACAAATTAACTAATAGAGAAAATAAAACTGGATAAGACAAGTCCAGACATTGGACTTTAATAAAGTAAAAACATGCCAACACAAAATACTGCATTTAATAAATGGTGATATCTGAAGGCCTTGGTGTATATCTGTTGTTGATGTCAGAATAAAGTTTTACTGCAGCTGGTGAAGATCTCAGTCAACAGATGTTAGTCCAGATGGTTTACACAAGAGATGTTAATCAACTTAGTTCTGGATCTGAACTGGCTTTAACCCTGGTTATACAGAATCTGCTGCTCCACAATAGAGTTACGCTAAAACACTATCCCCCGGGCTATATTAAATACAGATTCTGTTGGCTTCTGGGAGATCTGTATCAGCAGAATAAGCCCGCTCATTTCCCTCAACAAAGGTTGGAATAGTACTGCTATTTCCACAATATAGGCTACAACATCAAACTAGAAGCTTGAGGGTCGCCGTTGTGCACTGAACACTGCATGCTAGACATGCTGTAACTCATCCACAAACTACACAAACACACAGAGGTGTGTCAGCCTCCGCTGCCAAGGGAACATACCGGGACACACAGACTGCAAAGCACAGACTAGTTTTCCAGTGACCAAAAATGGATTTATGGTAAAGTGAGGAACTCATAAGAGACAACCATGTGCTAAATCTTAAAAATGAGCCTTACATAATTTGAATCCTTTGTAAGGAGAAACAAAAACTTCTGGAGATAACTTTATTTTAGCAAATTTAAGTATATATTTGATTAAAATGTACACAAAAAGGGACTTCTATGAATTAATGTTTGTGTTGTAAGAACAATGTTATACTAAACCCTTATAGACCCAATTTCCTGAGAAGCAGACGGTTGTAACAAAGTGACAGATCTACCCTGCCTACGCACCATAAGATATATTAATTAAACACAGTCCAGCCTCTTTGAACAATGAAAAACAACACCAGGGATCTGCAAGCTTCCATGTCCACGGCACTAAATGTGACATGGCAGAGCACAACTGGGCTCAAACAATGAGGAATGGCGATGGGAGTATCGAGAGAGATAGCGGGTGAATCTGTGTGTGCGCGTGTAGCCGTGGCAGGCAAATCCTCAGAGGCTGAAATGTGGGTTGACGCAGATTAAGGAGACTCCCTTCCTCCCAGATGAATGGTGTGCATTTTAATTATACGAACGTTGCTCCGCATGGGGCTCATTACAGGAAATACAGATAGAGAGAGAGATAAGGGAAAAAGGGACCAGGAAGATTGATGTGGGCAGAAAAAGGAATGAAACATTAGAAGTGAAGGGAGGGGGAGGCAGGAAAAGGAGGTTATGGAAAGGAAACCTTTTGAAGTGTCAAGTTTGTGAACAACAAAGAGAAGGGCAATTGTTGGATCAGCAGTTATATTGCAACCTTTCATAGTAAGAAATCTTCATAAAATAGCACTACTTTTACTCTTTGAGGTTTGATCAATATCGGTGCTGGACGTCAACAGAAGTTAAGCCTCCATTATCCCTGACAGGACATCCTGCCTGTTTGACAGCACACACACTGCTTGAGGCCCTATCAGTGCTGACCATTGCATACAAATGAATCAATGCTGTCTCCTACTTAACACATCTCTGGTTTATTCAGCTGGTTCATGTAAGGGAATGGACCTCATCGAATGAATGTATCAAAACACAACCTTTAAAAACCTGCAGGGGGTGGCGTCGAGCCGTGTGTGAGAGCCGAGCACACCCGTGGCTTATTTCTTTGCTCTGAGGGCTGGTATACAGAGCAGGCTTTATCAGTGAGTTTCATAAACGCCAAGGCATTTCCTGAGATATGCGCTTACACCAAAGAGAAACTAACAGGATGAATATCAGCCCCACGTTTCTGTCTGCGCAGCACCGTTACCTGTGTTCTCTGACCTCCTTTCTGCATCCGCCTCTACCTCCATTCCTTTAATTTCTTCCCTCTGAATCTGACGTGTTGCAAGGTGCACGTCGGCTGATATGAATTCCTAACGTGCCACAGCTCGTCTTCAAAATATGAGAGAAAAAGCGAGAGGCGGAGATGAATGCGAGGCACACACTCTGAACAAGATAGTGTGATAAGAGAGACAAGGACAGATGAGTGAAAAGAAAAATGTCAGCTGTTAGACGAAGAGATTTTGTACATAATCTGGTTTTGGAAAACAAACAAGGAAAAACAATCTGTGTTGTACGAAACAACCGAGTCTGTGAGTGTGGGTCGCCGAGTGTGACAGCCTTTCATGTTCTGTTGTCTGAGACATGGCCTTTCATTGTGACATGAGCTGACAGACCAGCGCAGAGATGATGAATCCTCCTCTTAGCTTCCACCAGAAGGGAAAAGGATAAGATGGGCACACATCCACTTACACTTTACTCCCCTCTGGGCTTGTGCTAGACAGCAGAAGGCCTGTGTCTGTGTTCATTAGGTGCGCTTCAGCGGGCACTGAAGTGCAAAAATTAAATCACACACACAGGTGCAACAGTAGAACAACAACATTGCACACAGGTGCCTCTCAGCAAGGCTTTAGCCACACACCAGAGACAGACCGAAGCATCCAGCCTCACTATAAATACCACCAGCCCGACCCAGACCTGTGGCGGGAGCAGACACATACAGTACATGATGGATGGCCATGCCGGGCAGAGCAACAGCAGGACATAACAGACCACCCACCCAGCTTATCCTATGTATTACATTTCATTCGGTTTAATGTCTCTTACATTTCTAAACAGTATAGAGAAGAGCCTGGATGGAGTTTCCTTCTGTTCAGATCAAGGAAGTGCTACAGCTACAAAAGCAATTAAATGGAAACGGCACCATAGCTCACACTTGCAATTAAGTCAGAGAATAAGAGTGCATACACAGCAGCTTGCACTCCACTTATTCAATACAATTACAGCAAAGTTTATTTAGACATGTGCAATCCAACGCTTAAATACAGAACTCAGGCAGCCCAGAATAAGTGTGCTAATTAAGAAAATAAATAATGCATAATGACCGAATCCTCTGTTAAACAAAGAGGCTTTTTTTCTGATGGTACAAACTGCTAGCGGTACTAAGAAAATTGTTAAATTATTCTGACCCAAGGTGCAATGCGACAACACGCTGCCATGCATGACAATTTTCAAAAATGAAGACAATGACACTCCTGTCTCTACACAGACTAGTTTCCAAAAGGGAAGCAGTACATCTATGATAAATCAACTGTTTACCTGACCAGCAACCAATTGCACACATACCATGTAAGCAACGAGCTGGGAACCAGAGTGAAGTATTTA
This sequence comes from Dissostichus eleginoides, assembly GCA_031216635.1. NCBI lineage: Eukaryota > Metazoa > Chordata > Actinopteri > Perciformes > Nototheniidae > Dissostichus > Dissostichus eleginoides. The sequence continues at coordinate 14,310,493 of CM062265.1, forward strand.
GCAACCAAAGAGACCAAATTGTCAATCAGGAAGTGGTAGAAACTAAAAGCAGAGGTGAAGGCATGTAAATATTGGACTGTACATTAGGGTTCTACATGAATGATGTTGCTATGTATTTCTTCTGGATGTGTAAATGAGATGCTGTTGGCTAGCACATTTGCCATATCAAATTAAAATGTATAAATGTAACTGTTGAGTTGACAGCTTGTCCGATGGCAACAAATCATTCAAAGGAATAGTTTAAGGAATGTGCTTTTTTTACTATCTTCCACTAGGTTGGGTGACCTAGGGACTCTTGGTATGTCTGTGTTGAATGTGGGGATTAGCTGAGTTTAGCATGAAGACTGGATGCAGGGCTAAGAGCTAGCATGGCTGTTTATCATTAAAGTAGATTGGGTTGTCCTATTTTTTAAACTTTACACAGAGCAAGGTTAGCTGTCCCGCCTTTGTTAAGCAAGCTATGATAAGCTAACCACCTCCTGGCTAAGGCATCCATGCTTTTACACAAATACATGAGAAGGTTACCAATCTTTTATTAAACTCTAGGCAAAAAGATTGATTGTCAAAAAATACCATGACTATTTTTTTCATTAAGCTGCAACATAAAAATACACAGAAACACCAACGCTTGTCATAAAACCACAACTTTAAAATGTGCATAAATTGCATGCACCAAACCCTTTTCAAATAAGCAGCCGCCCCACAGAAGTCACAGTTGAGTTCAGAAATAGCCACGAGCCTGAAACCCTCGTCTCTGTTAATTTCCACCCAGAAAGTAACACCTTTTTAACACCCGTGTGTCGAGTCTGCCTTCCCAGAAAGTACGGTAGGTTTGAACTCAATGATGAATATGTTTAAAAAAGCTGCATTACAAGGTTAAAGGGGACCTATCATGCTATATTTAAATAAATATATAAGGTATATATATATATATATATATATATATAAGGTATATTAATACGTTTTAATTTTCAAAATACGAAACAGATCATGCATTTTAGCCATGCCTCATTTTGCCTCACTCCAGCTCTGTCTTTGCAAGGTCTGATTCAGCTGACCATGCCCCCATGCGGAAGAGGGGGGCGCGTGACACGGCCCCGGCACGAGCGTCATGTTATCATGCTTGCTGTGATTACGAGTGGAGAGTCAACATGGCCCAACCTCTCATTCCCCTGATTGGTGGAGAGTTGACCAATCAGGCGGAGTGCACCTACATTACGTCAAAAAGGTGCAAATAAAAAATCCACCCGTATCAAATCCGTTGCAGCCCCGTTTTTAGAGATTTGGGTATGGAGGAAAAGAGAGAGGGTTGTGTTTTCTGACACTTTGTGAGTTCCCTGGAACACCGGGGACACATATGTATGTATAAAAGACATCACAAAGTGCATTTTGCATGATAGGTCCCCTTTAAGCACAGGAAATAAATGCAAATGTCACCACAGATATTCTAAAACCATTATCTGCATCTCTGCAGAGTCTAGTCTCAACACTGAGAGCTTTAGTTCCTAGAAAGGCAACATTGTGCTTTTACGCTAATTTCCGCTAGCATCTCTTATGCACTGTTAGCTTAAACCTGGATAATGTGAATTTCTGGATTATTTCTTAAATATTATTTATATGTCTTTATAGCCCCCTCAAATGTTCAGCCAGAACATTCTTAATGTTAACCTTAGGTTTCATTCAATTGTTCATTTTTGTAGTATAAAAGCTAAACATACTGACTACTAATTCATATGATCATTCTAAAGAAAATATTTTTGTATCGTCATTTTCAGTACCACATTGAGGCATTTATGGTTAATAACATGCATTTTTTTTACTTCCTCTCCTGTCTGCTTTCAGTCACTTCTGCTCATCAGTCTGACACTTTTATTTTTACCATGTTTTAATCTGATTGCCTTCATTGTGCCTTTTTGTGCTTGTGAATAGGGTAACCAGAATGTAATCCTGGCTGCAAACCACTTTCCAAAGGGGAAAATAAACATCTACTTCACTGAATGATGACATTTGAGCACAATTATTATTAAATGGATGGTTTAGTGTATGTATCCACCTTTATATTTATGGCTATGAGAACTGAAAAGAAAAGTAAGACACGAGTATCCGTTACTAAAACAATACCAGTCAAAAGAAGATAAGACCCTCTCTTCTTGCTGTCTCCCCCTCACCTCCCTCTCTCCTTCCCCACAGAGATAGGCTTACAAAGGAACACAAAGGTAGTTGGTTGGTGGGCGCAAAGCTTTCCTGTGGTTAACACGTCGTCACTGTGGTTATTTTCAGCATCTGTTTGCATGCAACTGTGGTAAAAGCACTTTGAAAATGTTTGAAAAGTACCAAGGGTGTATTTATTTAGGTATGAACAATAGCTCATTTTTGGGCGATTTGCAAACACAAAATATATGGGTTTTAAAAAGGTTCCTCTTGACTGAAAATGATATTCAAACCAAATGCAGACACAACAGAGTCAAAATTAAAAGTTGACCAATTATTTCTGTCTGCATAGAGTCAAGTTTTAAAATGGCAAGTGAGAGTAAAGCTTGTGAAATTGAACACAAATTTCCATTTATACAAACACCTTATTTAGCACAAATGTCAGATGTCCAATTGTTGAGTGAAAAACAGTTTCACCTGCTGGAGTAACTGAAGCCACACTACAGGTGTCAATATTCATACAAACTGAGGACTCTTATCTACAAAGCAGCATGGAAGGAGTTTTTGCAATAACACATTATGATTTAAAAGATTGCACACCCTTGCAAAACAATGAAAACATTTTTTTTTAATGTCAACTTCACTATATTCCGTTGCCTGCTAAAAAGGAATGATAATCTAATTACAAAAGTCCCATGATAGATGCTTGTAAAGTGGTATTGAATTAAATGTTTATGACTTTATCAAATGAATAGTGTCTGAGTCAATTCAACCAAAGATGCACAATTACAATTAATGCTCCTGCTAATTATTAGTCTGGACTTTGGAGATTTCAACTAGATTACTTTTTTCCCCTTCCCATAATCAGTTCTGTCTGGTTCTGTGTTTTCTGGGTTGAAGGAGGTCACGGCTCCAGAAACAAGCTGCTCTTTGTCCCCCTGCGGCAGAATAAGGACCGAGACAAGAGGATGGAGAGGAGGGCTTGTGAGGTCTGCAAAGCAGGCCAAATCATTCCACTGGAAAACAGTAAGCTTGGCGCGGGTGCCACAACACGCATACTGTATGTGTGTGTGTGTGTGTGTGTGTGTGTGTGTGTGTGTGTGAAAGTCTGTGTGTGTTGTGAACTCTTGTTAAGCCAACACCCATATAAACCTATGGAGTAGTAATCCTGACCTAAGCATCACTGACGCTGTCATTAACCCAAGTGCGGGGATTCCTGAATGATCCTCTTTAACAAGCCAGATGCTGATAGTTAATTCAACTAAATCACAAGCAACATCAAACACACACACACACACACACACACACACACACACACACACACACACACACACACACACACACACACACACACACACACACACACACACACACACACACACACACACACACACACACACACACACACACACACACACACACACACACACACACACACACACACACACACACACACACACACACACACACAATCATGCTCACTTTCCCTTACATTCGCACAATCACTTGTCCCCCTCCAACTTCCCAATTAATCAAAGGGCTGCATTGTGGTGGCTTTATATCTGAAATAGGGCAGTAGCAGCGGTGTGTTTGGGGTTATTTAAACTCGTGCCAAGGCCGGAGCAAACCTGCTGGGCACAAATCCATTTCCTAATAAAACAGCGATGTGTTATCTCAGCCTGTAGCCACAGCAACCATACAGCCTCTTAGGAAAATGACATTTAGGAGCCAATTAGAGGAAAGCCTGCAAAGCCATGCAGGTGCATTTGAAAGGCCAGCTGACATTTTAAGAGCGCCATTTAATATGACAAATAGGTTTTAATTGAACTGGGGAAAATGATCAACATTTCATTTTAGTTACCTTTTGAAACACTGCGTTTGATACTTTTTGTGCTCTAATTTCTTTCTAATAAAAACATTGTGTCATATCTTCTATGTCATACTGTTACACCAGCTGTGATCCTGTTACAGCTGCTTGCATCAGCCCGATCAGCAGCACTGCATCCACCGGCTGTCAGTCACTGTCAGGGTGTGTTGGGATCAGAATCTCAGCAGGAAACTCAACTCATCAGAGCAAAACAGCAGGATAATGGAGGGCGGGAAACAGCTTATACACATTTATAAGGGCTACAACTAACAATCATCATAATTATTGATTCATCAGCTGTTTTTTTTCTTCTTATGGTCTATAAAATGTCTTCTCAAATGTCATGTTTTGTCAGACAAAGGTTTAGTTTAGTTAATATGATATAAAGCAGGAAATCTCCATATTTGAGAATCCCAAAAAACTGGGATTTTTGCCAATTGTGCATTCTGTCAATAGACTTTGTGATGGTTGACTAGACATTGAAGATTTACATATCGTAAAAACATCACACATACTATAAAACATGTTAGAACTGCACACTACTGCTTCTGTTGGTCTATTTCCTCGCTGACAACACGCTACATCAAGCTAATGAGCTGTTCCGGTTGCCTGGAAACAAAATGGAAAGACCAAAAGCAAACCATTTTTTTCTGCTTAAATTAAAGGAAGCCACCACAAATAGGACAGGATGAGGCATGTCCACAAGTCGTAATGACTAACACGATGTCTGTGAACGACAATAGGCTATTCTGTTGGTGAGCAGCAGAGAATCCTCCTGACTGCCACTACAACACAGAGGTCACAAAGGGCACATCCTGTCAGGAAACATAGACAAGAAGCTGCCCTAAAGAAAAGAGCTCATTGAACTCAGCTGACAGAAAGCAGGGCAGAGGAACATGACTGGCACATGCAGTAACTAGACTGTACTTTATGACATGCTAGTGTATAATTAAAGCTACACAGATCCTAAACACAGCCAGATTTTGCTTGAATCTCTTTTCAGTCTAAATATATTTCTGACTTGAAAGCCTATTTTCATATGAACCCTGATTCCAAAACCCTCCAGTGGCTGTTAGAATATGGACCCTGCAGGCTGTTGTTATGGTACGCTGGACCCATGAGAATGAGAGATGACATGACGGTTGGCTGACTGTAGAGCTGTCGCTGCTTAGTCAGCTCCCCTCTCGGAGCTGTCTGTCCACAGCAGCAGCCTGCGATCAGAGGCGTGTTTTGTGTGTCTGTGCATGAGCATACACCATATGTTTCAAAGCCTTGCAGCCTTTTAATTTTAAATTCAAACAGATGGACAAACCCTAGAGCAGATACAAGGGATTCTCTCAAGGCTTCCTATGCTACATTGATTTTGTGTGTGATTTATATTCCACTCACAAGAGACTTATCGTCTACTGTAAGCCTGCTCTTTGCTGCATTAAGCTGAGGTTTACTGAAGAGTAATATGCAAAGACTTCCAGTTTTTTTTTTTTACTCAAGTGAGGAGGAAGTGGACCAAAAGGGGATTTTTGGGAACTTCCAAGTTTGGACTGACTTTACACTCAAAAAAAGTACTCCTGATTTAGTAGTGCATGGGAACTTGTAGAGGAACATTCAAAAAAAGAGCAGACAAAGATATTCTCAGTTTTAGTCATTAGTTTGGGTCAAGCAAAAAAAAAAAAGAGGATACTACACGGTCAAGCTAAAAAAAAAGAGGATACTACACGTCCCATAATGCAACTAATAAGGGCGGTGGAGGCAAAGTCCATAGGGACTTGGCTTGGCAACGGGAAAGGTCACCAGTTCAAGTCACGGAAAGACCAAGTGCAAGCGAGGTGTCCCTGAGAGGCACCGTTCCCTACACTGCTCCCCGGGCGCCGTACATAACGGCAGCCCACTGCTCCTAACACTAGGATGGGTAAAATGCAGACAGTCCGGCAGTGGCTCAGTCAGTAGGGGCTTGGACTGTGACCGTAGGGTCGCCGGTTCAAGTCCCCGAACAGACTGTGGACTGCTACTTGGAGAGGTCCCAGTTCACCTCCTGGGCCCTGCCGTGGTGCCCTTGAGCAAGGTACCGGACAACCCCCCCCACTCCCATTGCTCCCCGGGCGCTGTACAATAGCTGCTCACTGCTCCTAGTACTAGACTCCTGGTACTAGGATGGGTTAAAAGCAGAGGCCAAATGTCACTGTGTGTGTGTGTGCTGCGTGTGACCATTAAAGAGGGGTTTCATCCCTCCGATTCTGTTCTATTCTATTCTTTTGTCATAAGCAAAGATGAACCATTCACAAGCAACGTATACACTTCCTGTGTCCTAAGTGGGCGTGGTCTTTTGTATTTGTATGAGCATTTATATCCTAACATGAAGTATTTACACAGCTAAGAAACCCATTACGAAAGTTAGTAAGCTAAGGTGAAAGGTCAGGAGTTTTCAAAGGTTCTGCTTGCTGGCATTTAGTTACTTTTGCGCAGAGCTAGGCTAGCAGGTTACCCCATGTTTCCAGTCTTTATACTAAGCTAAGCAAACTAGCTGCTGGCTGTAGCTCCATGTTTAGTAAACAGTCATGAGAGTGCTTTGAATCTTCTCGCCAAAACAGCAGATAAGCATATTTCCCAAATATCAAATGCTTGATTTAGATCTTAATAAAATCAATTGCTAAATCAACTGCTACATTTCCCTCAAATCACAATTGTGGATTCTAATCTAGGGTTAAAATGACTTCAAAGATTTCATACAGATTCCTTTACGACTTTAAATAAATCCCTAGTCGTTATACTGTATGGACTGTGGAGTTACAGATTCATCACAGCTCGTAAGTCAAACAAAGAAGGAAGGTTGACGATAGCTGAAAACAACAGATAGGCAAAGCTGCACATTGGCAAAGGAGAACTTATTATACAAACTGTGTCCCTGAGAGAGGGAAAAAACACCTCTCAGGCAAAACTGACATCAACATCACAGTCAACACAATAGAGAATGTAGAGTAAATGTGAGCTGTCTGACGTTTCTTTTGGTGTATAAACAATGAACCTATATTTAGACTGGGATGATTATCTAGGCTACATCAGATCTCATTTGGAGTAAGTAAAGGACTGCGTCCACGCCCACTCCATGGGTGACATTTCCAACGCTGCAGCTGCTGCGCTGACAGGCCTCTGGGGAATCACTTCACTTCAAATGATTCCACCGAACGACAGTAACACAAATCAGTGAGAGAGTGAGAGAGAAACTGAGCAGTTACCATATTTGCGGACATGAGGAGAAAATACTGAAAGGAACTGCGGATCAAAGTCAGTGAAATGAAGTCAACTTTGGAGGCTGTTTGACATTCATGTCTTGTTGGAGCAGGCCCAGAGCAGTGAAAAAGGCGCAACGCTTGGCAGCTCTGATAGCTGAGGAGGGGAGGTCAATGAAAGTTTGCCTCAGAACATGCCACGGCATCTTAACTGCACACATTTCTTAAACAAAAGGAGTCACAATTAATATAAATGTCTAGCATAAACAAAGAAAGATCTCGTTTCTAATACAGATTTTCTTTAATGACTGGAGTTAAAAACCTGATAATTTCAGGCGATAAAGCTTTAAAATCTGCCCTGATCCAAAAAAAGGCTAATCTGCTGTGCTGCACACCCCGCCAGCTTTAAACTGTCAATAGATTGCAGCTGCAGCTTCCTATGTGGTTCGCCACAGGAATGGTGGGGAGTGGGGAGAGAGAGGGTGGGGCAGTGCAGTGTTTAAGGAGGATACATTTTGGCTGAGGCCCAATCCCTGCATGTGGGCCTGATCCCCCCCGACGCCCTGCCTGCGCTGGTCTGCTCCCACGGCTGGATGTGCAGGAAGCATTGGGTGAAAGCAAACTGAGAGAGTGCATATGTGCGGATCACAGAAAAGCCGCTTTGAGGGAAGAAGCAAACAGACTCAGACTCACTGCTACCGTGTCATTAGTGTTATTGTATGACTGTTTGAAATATCAAGAACATACTTCCCCCACAGTAGGACCATTCTGATATCACTTACTCACCACGTGTTGAATTTAAGTAAATAAGGGCTGCGTTATTCATTTACAGCATTATCTTAATACTTCCCTAACAGATGCTTTTTCCCTTAAACCATGTTATTTTAATACACTTTCTGCTTATACAGTCTCACACTTATGTAAGCACACTACTCTTCTGTAGAAGCCTATATGATTTAAGAGTTGGTAAAATAATGTTTAGATGTAGTTTTGCTGTTGTTAAAACCGGCCACCATTTACTTAAATTCATCTACACTTTTTCTATGTTTTTTTATTCTTTGTTCATCGTGGAAGCATGGGTCGAAAAACAAGTTTTCTTCAAGTATTTAAAGTAAAACGGGTGAATAATTGATAAAAATGATCATCTTGTGGGAGAGGTATTCCTTTAACAATAAAAGTCATGGAAAGGGGAAACGAGAGATTAAGAGTCAGTTGGTGGAAGGTTTTCTAGGTGCTGCTGCTGTCTCAGCGCAGGAGAAAAAGGACTCTAAAAATACATGTAGTTGTCCTCTTTGGGCTCTGAGGAGGATGCCTCCCCATACTGCCTCACTTCAGCTCTTTAGGAGGTAATGAAGATTACATTTAAACAATTCTAAACTTTCCTTTTTGATAAACAGACAGGAAAAGGACTCTGATCCCAACATCACCCATACGATATTCTATTGGACAGAAGTTTTCTGTAGCCAACATTTCTACTAAGCGCGTTTGCCATAGTTTTTACAGGTGTCTCCTAAAACGATGACAGAATTTACAACCCTGTGACATGATAATTACACTGGGTTGTGTAACACTCTTTTTTAGGCAGCCACTTTAAGGAAAGCCCTTCACCCATGTAAGCTGAGAAGGTATCCATAAATATTGACTGGATATAGAATGACCAATGGTACATTCTCACCACCAACGTGTCAACCAGAGAGCAAGGTTTGGCCCAAACTAGATCCAGGTGTACTGAAATGTGATTTCTTTTTTAAGGAACTGAGAAAGTTCAACGAGCTTTGACCTGCCTGGAACAGAGTAAACCTTCAGTTCACAGAGAAAATATGTATAATGTATATAGTGCTTTCTATTCATTTTCTTGTATTTCGTTATTATACTTCGTGTTTCCAGCATTGAGAGTTGTAGGCAAATACAAAATGTTCTATGCACTGGGATAGTTTTTAACTGTGCATACATGCATATAGCTTAAGGGGAACACTTTTTGGGGCAGCTTTGTGAGACATTTCTCACCTTTGACTTTACAAATGCATTCTGGTGTTTTTTTTTAGCATCCAATGAACTGACATTGACTCCTTCAATGCATTTCCCCTGAATGTCCTGCTACACTTAACCTTACAGTTGCCAGGGTAAAATTAAAAACCTTGTAAACAGAAAATATGTGCAGTCAATGGTTGTAAATTAATAGAAAAGAGAACAGATCCTGGTCGCACGCACTATGCAAGCGTTGTTACTTCAGTGTTTTCCTTTTGATTTTAATTATTAGGTTTGGTTTTACTAGGACCACTATGTGCAATGACAGGCTTAAAAAAATGGGTGTGTTTGGTTCACAGCAAGGATTTTTAAAATACTAAACATTTAGCAGGGTGAACTGTCACAGAGGGAGAGCCAGGATTTTGACTTCATATTGCACTGGTCTGACAATCAGTTGAAATGAGGGCACAATTCGACCTGAAATCTGTAACAATGGGCAATTCTGACTTTTCAGGGACCTGAACAACTCTCTGATCTATGAAGGTTTGATGTTTTTTTAATGACTGAAGCCAGCTGTTACCATCTCACCTGCAGTAAATGCAATTATGTAAGCCTGACATTTCCCAGGAGGGGCTCACTAGGTCAGTGTTTCATCAAATGCAAGCTGACCTGTGGGCTAATTTACACAATTCCGCTGGTTTGGCGCATGAAAAAAGTTAGAGGAAGCATGCAGTAGCATATCATGCCTGGTTAAGTGATGTGGAGGAATTGTGGGAGAAATAACTCGCCACGAAATAATGAAAACGCACCGGCCACAGCACCATGTCCGCTCAAACACGGGTTTTTTTACGTTACAAATCCCAGCTAATGTTAATTGTTAATTATCGCCCAAATCCAGGGCTTCCTGTCCGCACGAGGGGCCTTTCTGGGCTCCTCGCGCTGTGCTGAACCAGGATAACTTAACCTACCTGGATTCACACACGAGTCAAACATACAACTGTAAAGAGTTTCTTGGAAAAACCCTTCTTTAGGTTGAATACACAGCTATCGCCCGCATTGTGCGTCTGCGCAAACAATACACACTCAGGCTCTGGTTAAATGTTGCGTTCACGGCAAAGCGAACTTACCTAAATCATCCATGTTGGCCGGAAATCGTTCCAATGCTGGGAACCGGACCGGGTCCTCCTGTCGATCACAGCCGGACTGAAAGCACCAGATTTCAGCTCCCAAAACGCAGAGTGTTCCGCTCGCTGAACGCAGTGAAGTTTTCAAGTTCCCCTGCTGCTCGACGAGCCTCAAACACACTCACAGACACACACATATCCTACTGCCCCCCTGGAGTCTCCAACAGCCCACATCCAGCCCCCTGCCTGCCCCCCCCCCTGGCACCACCCAGGGTCCAGCGACATCTAGCGACAGAGAGGGACTGCAGACTCAACATGCAGTACTTCATTTAATTGTGTTACGATAATATAAGATGGAACTTTATTTATCCCCTTGGAGAAATTCAGGCGATTATAGCAGCAACAGGGTAAGATTGAAAAACACGAGTCACCCAAGGTAAACATAAAGATAAAATAGAATCAAAATTAAAATAATAACATATATATATATTTTTTTAAATAAAGAGATAAAGTGATAAAGTAACTGTTGAAAGAGATATTATGGTAAAACATTGGCCATTTGAATGGACATATATATTTTGTGCGCAGGTTAAAGTCTTGTAAAAACAGTGCAGGTTTTATGTACGTAGCCTATGTACAGTCCTGCTAACTTAAAAGAATAAAAGCCAACACCAATTGCTTTGTCTCTTTCCTAATATCTTATTTTAGCTTTATTCATTGTATTATAACGTTACAATACAAGTACAACGTTAACTGAAAAGTCCAGTAGTGCAATTCCAGAGTTGCACTACTGGACTTTCGGCACATTTGTATTTTAACATTATGTTTGCATTATTTGATACCCCTGGATATTGTGAATCCTTCTGCCATGCCAACAAATTCCTTATCCAGAACAACTAGGGTCTTCACTTAAAAAATGGCCTCATGTTCAGAGACATAGAGGCCATTCAGAAATAAATGAACGACCTGATCAGCCAGAAGACACAGGTCACCAGCAATGTCTCTGAAATATCAATGGCCACAGAGTTTGTTGCAACATAATATCCCTAAAAGGGTGAAGGAGGAAAAAGTTCAGTTCAACGAGCTGCAAAACTTTCATATCTTGTCAGAAAGGTTAATGCTGGGGCTGAAGGGCCAGGAGGACTCTGAAGAGGAGCTGGGCTGTGAGAGTGAACCTGACAGGCTTTGCTTTTGTATAAGGTTTGGCAAACTCTTTTCCCCAGAATTGAGGAGTCAGGGTGACAGTGGAGTATGTGGAGTTTGGGGAGCATGCCACAAACAACTCCCAGAGGAGACCGATGTTTTGGAAGTGGTTTTGTCTCTGAATGGTAGATTTAGAAGGAAGACGTAAAGATTTGGGTGGTTGGGTTGGTTTTGGTTGTGCAGACTAGTCCTACAAGAATGATGAATGATTGTAAACAGCTGAGGTCTATGTCCTGATGGGGAGAGTCCTGCAGACACCAGACACCATCCAGCCCAGGAAGGACACTCTACTCTTGTCCTCTTCCCAAATCTCCTGTAAAGAGAGTCTGGGAATTTTGAAAAGGAATAAATCAAGCAAAGTAAATGTAATGTGTGTGCATTTGTTATGCATTATCAGTCATCAATAGCCTTGCTAAAAAAAAATACCCTGTTTCTCTTGTAGTTTTACCCCCGGAAAGAGATTACATTTGACACATACGTTGCATTGACGGACTGCGATCAACACATGACCCAGATGTTAAACAACATTCACTCATTACAAGCATTCATTTCAAAAATAATACTGTATATCACAGTTGGTCTTTCATTAGTTTCAGGGAAATTCCCTAAATCCTGTCTTGTCTTTTTTTTAGGCCTGTAAACAAATGTTATGTACATTTAAATGTGTTATGTCGATTGAGTGCCACCTGCAGGTGAAAGACCATTGTAATTTTGCAGGACTTCTAAATGTATTTGCAAATGCTCACTGAAGTGGATATCAGAATACTAATTGGCCTGAAAAGAAAGAAATTCAAATATAAACGGACAAAGGACTGAGCATAGACAACATAACTGAAAATAATAGTCCACAGATACTATGTTATCAATGGAGAGAACTAATATCTAGCCTCAAATCCCCAAATCATCCCTCTCTGGATGCCCACTCAGCATAAATTCATCCATTATTTCTCAATGGTGTAGAGTAGACCTAATGACACCTAAGAGCTGTATTGAATCTCAATATAAGTCTGCAATAGAGCACTTATTGCAACATCAGCACCCTTTAAAATGCTTCCCCTGATCAATAATTGGTGTAATATTACTATAATATTCTACAGGGATTTACAGCAGTTAGATGATAGTAATCATATCGTGACTTTACATAGGTTTTTTTATGTCATGTCATCATGTTTTCTGTGGAACATATCACTTTGACAGTCCTGCATGATAATTTATAGTTTTTCTTACCAGGAATTCATTATTAAAATTACTATTACAGACATGTTCTGGACATTTTGATCACTGTAGCCCGTGTTTAACATTGTAGATGTCCATTTATACTGTATTTAATCATGTATATTCCTCAATGGCCTCTAGGGGGCGTTCAGCTACTAAGTTATACAGATGGAGATGGAAAATTCAGTTGTATCCGTTTCATTTCAGTGCCTTTTAATACTCTAATTAGTTCCATTAATTGTATGATATCCATATATGTGTACATAAACTTGGTCAATAAAGCTAGTTCTAATTATGATTAATTTGAAGGTGTAAAAGTATTATTTTGATGGCACTTTAACAGTAAACAAACCAGACTCTTTTAGAATGTTTATGTTTGAATCTGAGAAATGTTGTAGCCTTCAGTTTTACTAGAAAGATTAAGATCAACATTTAAAAACATTTTTCCTATTAGTTACATTTCTTCTTAACTAGATTTATTTCAGATTTGACTCCACATCTGACAGGTAGGTCATTATCTTTGGAAATAGTAAAAACGTTACAACAGTATGTACAATATTACTTATTTGTAGAGTTGAGAGAGGAAAATAACCAGCTAATCACTAACGTTACTTTGAAATGTTGTCAGGTCTTTAGATCAAGATGGCGACAGTCATTTTAAAGGAGCAATACAAAAGCCTGCAGGAGGAAAAGGACCAATATGAGAAGCTCACCAGCCAGCAGAAAGATCAATTGGTCTCTCTGGAAAGGGAGGTAAACTACAGATGGACATATACTGTACTGTGTTCGTGTGGGTTTCACCTTCACCCAATTGTCTGAACTCAGTTTAAGTAGCACAACGTTTTTGTTATCTCTGTTTTTGTTTAGATATTATATGTTGTGCATCATAAGTATTAGATGTCACAGTACTAATAATAGTAGTATGTGCAGTAGTAATACTAGCATTAGCAGACTAGAACAGAATATTGTGCTCTTACTATTTGTTCAGACAGAGTACGGTCAGATATGGGCATCATTATTATTTTGTGTTATCATTAATTAAGTTGAGGGCACAGTAGATTGGAAATGAAACAAAAGCAATGAGGGAGTTAACCTACATGTTACTTTATTTACACATATTAAGGGAATAGTGGCTGAATTGTAGAGTAATTGCTCCATTTTAGTGTTATTCAAACTATGGCGATATTGACAGGCCTGTAGTTTCTACACTGTTCGAGCAAACTTAAAGCTGAAAGTTAACATGTGTATGTTTCATTTCAAATTCAATGTGCTACAACCAGCACCAAATACAAGCTGTGACTGTCTGTATAGTTACAAAGTGTGTTGTACAAAGTGTGTGTTCTTTCCTGTGTTGTTTCAGATAACTGGTTCAGAGAACACTATCCAGGAAAAGCTAACAGTCCCAGGAGGTCTCTTCAAACTAAAAGGGAAGCAAAGCCGCCACTGGAAACACATCCGCAGCTTAGAAAACCATCTCAACCAGGTAGTCATGCTAAGAAAGACCAACTTTCTTTAAGTCCCATCCAGATAAATCAGTACCATACAGGAATATAGTAATTCATTTTAGGAATACACATATTTGCTTTTATGCTTAGAGTAAGATAAGAAGACTTGCGCTTCTCATACTTCTATACTGAGTGTAGCCTAGTATAGAGACTGAAAGTATGGGGAGCCATGACTTTTTCCCGAAGTCACTGCATCCAGCCAATAAATAGTGTGGCAACAAAATGCAACACCACATCTAATGTGTTAACAATCTTTAGAGGTGCTAGTAGGTGGATTTGATATCTTCAGACTAGATATTTTCACAAGTTTTCAGTCTTTGTGCTAAGCTCAGCTAACATGCTACTTGCTGTACTCTTATACTCCCCCCCCCAAAGTTAAACTATTGCTTTGTTATAAACACACATTTTAAACTGACAACTGCTCATCACAGTGAGTCTAATTTTTCCTTTATCTTCTGTAGTACACCATAAGGTTTGACGGGTTGTTGAGCAGAAACATGGATCATCGCAAAGACATAGCTCACCTACTACAACAGAAAGGCTTATGGTGCAATGTTGCAAAGAAATTCAACAAGCAGTTGGCTACACAGCTAAACCAAACAGAGAAAATGGAGGAGAGTTTCACTGTTGCTTTCCAACAGAGGTGATTCACATGTTTGAGTGCATGTAGAAAACATGGTGGTGGGGGGGGCAGATAATTGATGTGTGTTTGTGTTGTTTTGTTCTTCAGGTCAGAGGCAGAGGGCCGACTGATGGAGGTGAGGGAGTGGATCGAGGTGGAGACCGCTCACTTTACCAAGAGAAGGATGCAGCTGAAGACAATCATCGACCATGACACCAAACTGCAAACTTTCATGGAGACCAAGTTCCAGGAAGTTATTTGTTTCGAAGAAAATGAAGACTCCAAAAATAGAAGTATGATATTAGCATGCATGTACTTAGTCCCTGAGAGGCACGTAAGAAAAAAAAGTGTTAGTTTGTGGTCTGTTTTTTCTCTCCTTATATGACTTAAAGAGAGGGGAAATGTTTTACTAGATGAATAATCTTTCTAAGTTCCGTAATTGTTTTCATCTGTGAACCAGGTGGGGAAAAAAAGTTGTACAGGGTTCTTGATGTATTTTCTAAGTAACATAATTTTGTTCATCTTTAAAAAGGTGAAAAAGATTATGGGGGGGATTTTGGCAGATTATTTGCAGCTGTTTGTTGTTGTAATACTGTTTTCGGCCACAAGAGGCTGAAGCGCTCCACTATCCCATGTTATAAATTAGCATTAATTCAAAACACAATGAATATTATGCTTATATGAATTTACACTTGGCCTTTTTTTATCCTGCAAAACCTTGTTTCATCTGTACTTTAGTTACAACAACAGAAGAGTAAGTCATTTGGATTTGAAACTTTATCCAATAATTTGATATTCCTTACTTGCCTCTCAGGGCTTCCATAGACTTGGTCCCCATGTTTGATTTAGATAAGATTTCATGTTTTTCAGCTTGTTTTTAGCCTGCATCCGTAATTGTTACAGAGAAACAGCAACAGGATGAGTCTGGAGTTGAGAAGCTGGAGATGTACCGGCAGGGCCACAGCAGTTTAGTGGAGGTCACCGAAGAGAGCGACCTGCGAGAAATCGCCCACATGTTTGCTCAAAACGAACAGAAGAATTTTGCTCGTATCAGCTATATCAATGAGCTGCAGAACAAAAGGAACATGTTGAGGCACAGCACAGACAAGATGAAGGCATGTGCATATCCTGTTTACACACTCACACAGTTTAACCTATAGTGTACATTGTATTAATGCACACGTGTGTTTCTACTTCAGAGTGACATCCTGTTCCTGGAGGAAGAGAACAAAGGACATGATGAGCGGATTAACAGCACGCTTAAGGACCTAGAGGTGAGTCTTATCACATCATACAGTCCATCATTTCTTTATTATTATTATTATTATTATTATTATTATTATTATTATTACTATAAGTAGGCCCTGGTTTGATGCTGTTGACGCTCATGTGTACGGCCTCTTAAGCTAGTTTAGTGACGCTGAACAGGATTTTAATAACATATCATTATTGTTGTATGACGGTAGCTCACAAGAGGAACATTTGGCTCAAAGCTGTTTCCTAGCAACACCTCTTCCAGGTACAAACCTGGTATATCCACAATGTCAATGATTAAGGAACTAAAAAACAGCTTTGTTGTAATGATGCATCTTTTTTTGACATTACCCAGTCTACTTTAAAGATTTTTATGAGTTATGGAATTATCTCTCTGTCTGCAAATGTGAGTTGCACATCCAAAAATATGATGTCTCCTTTCCTATAGCTTTCCAAGTTCATTTTAACATTTGAGTTGAACAGTAGGCTACAGATCAAAGCGAGGTGTAGTCAGACACTACCTCTCTGAGATCATGCAACTACTGTATAAATAGATTATATTCTTCCACATAAGTATCTCAGTCCCTTCACTAAAATAAAATCTGAGCTAAAAGAAGACGCTCCGTTTTAGTTTTAATATAAAGAGTTAAGCTCAAACATACTATTTAATGAACATATAGGTTCACCTACTGAATTAAAAAAATTAAAAATGAACCAAAGAAAGTGAAAACCTTAAAGAAAATCCAGCAATATGTGTATTAGTATTAGCCTGCAGAACAGTACAGCTTACAAAGAAGAAATAGACTCTGCTTCTTTATGCTCTTTTTGAGTTTTTGAGTCACATTGTAATCCTGCTAGTAATCCCCAATTCATAGTAAACGTAACAGTAATCTGATTACGTCTTTTCTTAATGTAACTGCAACTAGAACTTTGTATCCTGATTACGTTAATCCGTTACATGTAATCCATTACTTTCAAGCCTGACAATATGACAAATGATTTAACAGAAGCATCCTCAGTGAGGAAATGAGCAATGAAAATGCCTTTTGATAACAAATCTTTGACCTTTTTTTCAATATATGTCTTTCATATAAAATCACAGTTGTATGGTTCTCATGAACTCTTTCTTCCCCTGTATCTTTGTGTGCTGCAGTCTGAGTTGGAGAAGAACCGCTGTCTGTCAGACTCTCTGGAGCAGCGGTGCGCTGATGTTCAGACGACTCTAGGCGAGCTGACGGGAGCCATCAGCGGCCTCTTAACCACATAATGCCAGAAGCTGTCACTGTCAATCTTGACAATGTCGCACACTTCACCAGTAAGTGCAACTCTTACCCTCTTAAACCTGGCCGTAAATATACATTTCACTGAGCCTTCATTCTACTTCAGGTATCCTCGAGGAGAGCATCAGTGACCTGCTGATCCAGGCCAACAACATGGAAGAGGAGCAGATGGATCCTCTGAGCATGCTGTTGGCCAACTCTGAGCTGCTACCAGGTATTAAACACATTTCACTTTAACTAACAATGCTGTATTTAACAGTTTTTATATGGAACTGCTCAACTGTATACGTCTTTGTCACAGAAAACGAAGTGGTGGTGGAAACAGAGCGCGGCAAATCTCCTGCACGCTCGCTCAAGTCTGCCTGATCAGAGAGACTCAGCGCCGTCACATCTTCTGACACTTCTGATGGCAATAAACAGCTAGCATCAAACCCTGTTTTCCTGTCATTTCTTCCATCAGAATTACAAGTATTTTTATATTAATTACATTTTAATTTCATAGGCACGGAGAATGTCTGTTTTTCATATGAAAGCATCAAGATTAAAGCGTCGTTCTTGACACATGGGGGTAGAGGAACTCTTCAAGATAAAATACAATGTTTTAGCATATGAGCAGCTAATAAAGCTGTTGTGGCTAATGTGTTAGCAAACGCATCCTGCAGATATATTGAGACACATTAGCGTTTTTTTTGGAGCTATGTT
Source organism: Dissostichus eleginoides (assembly GCA_031216635.1). NCBI lineage: Eukaryota > Metazoa > Chordata > Actinopteri > Perciformes > Nototheniidae > Dissostichus > Dissostichus eleginoides. The sequence continues at coordinate 14,328,611 of CM062265.1, forward strand.
TCTGGTCTCCTGATGATTGTAAGTTTAATATCCTGCCATAAGTGCTGTTTTGTCCTCCACCGACTCCTGAGTGAAATATCTGTCTCTTTAGATGCTAAATTCTACTCTATTGGGAGTAACTAGTTGAATGCACAACATCATAAATTACAAATAAATGTACTTGTTATAAGTAAATGTTTCTGAGGAAAATTATGAAATTCATTACAGTCACTTAACAACATCCTGGTGATTATAAAGTGGTTTCATCTGAATGTATTATTTTGGTAGAAAAACATATATGTACAGTACAGCCAATCGTAATTCCATAATAAAGCTATTCAATATGAATAAAGCTGTTTATATTAAATAGCCTTTAAATACAAGTTTGGCAGTAATCCGTGTATAAGTGCTCTAAACGCTGCCCTGCTATGTTTATGCTTTATTGCCTAGAACTAAAACGCTGTTATTTCATCCATTGTCAATACAAAAAAGAAATCCGATTGGTGCATTTTAAGATAACGGTCATTCATCTGGGCTAGCAGGCACAAAGGGACACACTGCTCCTTATTTCCCCCTCCTCTCCCTCAACAGCAACAGTGTGTTCCTAGAAACATATAGCGCTCAAATCATGTGAGCTCAGATGTCCTGTGTGATCCAAGCCTTTATCCCTAACCGCTTCAGAAGGCAATACCTCAGTCTGTGCATGACCCCCCCCCCCCCCGCCCCGGAGCCTCCAGCTGCCAACAACCAGGGATCTTCCCCCCACCCCACATCCCCCCACCTACTGTAAGTCTAGTGAGGTAGTAGATGTGGGTTCGGATCACTTTGTGGCATCCTATTGTGTCCCCCCCGCTGCCTGAACCAGCAGCAGTGTAGCATATCCCTCCTCACATCATCAGGACACTAAAATAACAGCAGGGCTTTGTCTCTCTAAAGCCCTCTGCTTCAGTAGCCAAACATTTTAATGCTTGGACGTGCACAATACACAAATAACCCTGGACATGCACAGACATACACACAATGCCACACACTCATTTTGGTTTAATCTCTTGGGCATTGTAGTGGACCACCAACCACTATTGTTGAGTAGACACATTCACTACCAAACATGGAGTCAACTGGTGTAGCCATGTGTTCAAGCATCAATCTGACGAGACAGTAAACATAGGACTTACATGTCACCTCTTTTACATACTTTGTGTACTGTTTGGAATTGTTTCCCTATAGTCTTTATTAAATGTTTAAAAATCAGAATGAGAAACAGGCAGTATTTTAAAACTTTTATTAGACGAACATTCACAGACCTAACAGTTGGATAAAATACATAGATGGTGTGGTGAAGCGTAGGTAATGGTAAATAAAAAATATTTTGTTTGCCTCAGTTGAATGTAAGAACATACAGGTAGCGGAGAGGAAGCTCACTTTGGTTATTGTCCATTTTTGGGGCCTGTGAACGCACATTTTGTCTTGGGCTCCTGAGTAAGAACTGAGCAGAACGCAGCAAAAACAAAGAGCCAGAATCTCCTTCACGGGCCAGGTTCAAGTCATGTACGGGCAAAAGATAAACGTTCTATTTGTTGTTGAAAAGGTTTACTCCTGGTCCTTCTCCTCTCCGTGGGTGATGATGTGAACCAGGTTCTTGTAATCCAGGTTTCCTGCCACATCTGGGGGGAATGCAGCGAACATCTGCTCCATCTAACAAAGAAGAAAACAGATATTAAGTCTAACTTTATCAGTGATTTAGCACTTCACAAAAAAATGGATTAGCATTCATAAGATGTGATGATGATTTCATTGTTTTTGGCGTGGATCTAGATGATCGTCATGGTGACGTGTATCTTCCTGTGTTTTATGGACCCACGTTAAAAGCAATCAGACATAATTATGATAATGAGGTTCTACAATATACCTCTTCAGGGGAAAATCGGTCTGCTTGCGTTGTTAGCATCTGTGTAACACTGAATGGGAAAAAAAGAGACAAAAATACAGCATGAGATGACGAAGCCTGTGCGCACCAGGAGGAAATGTGCCGGTCCAGAGGGAGCCGTACTGGGCTGAATCATTGCAGAGTAAAACGCCAACACAACACTCCTCTAAATTAAAATCACTTACTAGTCCTTCCTCAGCGAGCCTTTCGCCTCAGGGTCAAAGACTTTAAAAGCGTTGAGGATGGTCTCCTCTGGATCAGCACCTGGAGACATCAAAACAGTCAGTACTTTTCACAGTTGGATCATGTTTTTTAAATAAATGTACATCTTTAGCCAGTTTGTTCTTACCTTTCAGCTTCTCACCAAACATGGTGAGGAAGACGGTGAAGTTGATTGGGCCGGGAGCCTCTTTGAGCATCTCATCAATCTCTTCCTGTTTCACATTGACACGTCCTGTGGCAACACACATTCAACATATGAACAACTGAATAAAGCAGATTGAGTTTCTGCTAGGGCAGTAAGAACATACTGATATACTTGAGTACTGGATCTTTGCTTTTGTAATACTTAACAGATTTTTTAATTAGATTTTTTTCGAAAAAGTTAACACAAACATTTGATAATTCAGTTTATATATAAATGATGGTCTGCTCTTTACACCATGAAAGTATTCCTCCAATACATTTAATTGTTAACACTTTATCATTGCCAAATTCTTGACTAAACCAAACCCTTTGTCGCCTCAAGAAAAATATGGATCTTAAGTCCTGTTGAGCTTTAGCCCCTAAACAAACCTCAAAGACTATTGCCGTTTATCAATAATAATGAATAAATCTACAGCACCTTGTAGGATTGAATACGGGGGATGCCAACGTACCTAGAGCAGCAAAAGTGTCCCTCAGGTCGTTCTTGTCGATGAAGCCGTCCCTGTTCTGGTCCATGATAGTGAAGGCCTGAGGGCAGATAGAAAGTATTGATAAGTGAGAGCAGCCACATGCTTTCAACCCAATTCCCAGAAAGAAAGGAACATCTTGTTACATTCTCAGTCTTCCCTTAAATATTTTGTGTGTCTCCTTTAAAGATGAGCACTTTTAAGTATTAATAACCCGTGCGCTGAGGTTTATCCCGGCATCCAGGGCATGCCCAGCAGTTTATCTGCAGCTCTAATCACTACCGACACCGTCTGGACGTCTGAGCAGCGCTGAGCGTCACACCAGCATACCACCAGGCCAAGGCCAGGGAAACAGACAGGTGGGCATACTACACCGATGAACAATGGCAATGGAAAGACAAAGAAGGACGGAGAGCGGAGAAGAAATAGAAAACGATGTATGTGTTGCTGTGTAAGTATGAGTCATGATCATAATACTCAACATGGTGAGCTAACATGCATATTCATATGTTATTTCTACAATGTGTGAGCAAAATCTTAATTAGTGGGGGGACGATATTGGTTGAGCAGCTTTCACCTCTTTAAACTCCTGGATCTGAGCCTGCTCAAACATGGAGAACACATTGGAGTTGGCTCCCTCTGCTGTCCTCTTCTTAGCTTTCTTGGGGGCCTTTTTGCAGAAAGAAAGAAGAATAAATGCAATAACAATCTCATGGCAGTTAAGTTAAAACTATATAACATCAATACAATTGGTTGCATAGCTTTATATCAGAAGGGAAAATACCATAAAGTGCATGAACATTAACTCATTTTAGTATCCTGCAGCAGGTCGAACATTGTGATTATTTGTCCTTGAAAAATATGGTGTTATTTGGGATGCATTAAATTAAGGCTGTTGCAATACATCCAATGTGCGGTACAACGTTTTTAAGAACGAATCCTCTGCCATGGTAAGCTACTTTCCATCCATTGATGTTTTCAAATCAAGCCTCAAACCATCAAACTTGTTATTCATCTCATTACGCTAATGACACAATGTTTCAGTTCAGATTAAGACATATCACACGTTTTAAATGTTTAAAATATAAAGATTAAAGTGTGGAAATATGGCACAGATACAAAAATAAAGTTAGCATCTTTAAAGCCAAATCATGTCCCACATCTGCCATCAGACAGCATCCCACACGCACACAGGGACTTACCATGGCTGAGCAGCTGAGGCTAACAGTGATTTCAGTGAACAATGGGGAGACGGTGGGCGCCCTTTTGTAGTCCCAAGTTCCAACCCTCAGCTCCACTGGATGATATTTATAAACTATGTCCTCTTTAGGAAGTGACAGGTAAATGATGCTTCATACAGCACATACAGTATGGCTGCTTGCAAGAGCACACACACACAAACACACACATTAGACAAAGAGATTGAAATAACTGGTTAAGAATATCAAGAGCAGACTGAAGGTTAAAACACTTAATGAGGTTAAACTGCCCTCTGTCCACAGAGCAGTCCAAACTAGAGAAAGGCAAGGTAATAACAGATTAATGTTTATGTTTTTATATGAAAAATGGTGCTAAGGGCACCCAGGTTTAGCCAAATGGGATGGGGTAAAGTCACAAAAGGGATTTATCTGCAGAAATCGGGCAGTTTCGTTTCAGCTGATCAGTTATTGGACCTAAATCTAATAATTTTAAAATAGATAACTATGACCATTCAAAGTGTGCTTATACTTGTGTGTTCCAGTTGTCTTCAAACAATATTAAATGCAGTTTGTCCTCACAATGCATGACATATATAAGTTAAATATAAGTTAGAAAAATTACATAGCTGGTGATGATGTATGTAGAATAATACATATTTTAAACATTAGTAAAAACTTTTAAAATAAGATTTTAAAATGAACAAACCAAGAAAAAAAGGAAACAGTATATTTTTTTAAACAATTGAATAGATGTGCTTTGAGTGTATAGATAACATGTTAACTTGAAGAAGGATATTTCCCACAAACCAATTTGATAACCTTTGCTGTTTTAACACCTGCATAAGGACCGACATTTGAGCTTCAATGTCCCTACTTTCACTAACAAAATCTTTATCACCTCTGTTTTAAAATTCTGAAGTGTGTGCAAAATATTTCTTGTCTTCCTTCGATTCAAGACGGGTGGAAATCACAAGCTCCTTGAGTGCGATTTATTGACCTGTCAGGACTGTTTTACTGCCATCCTTATTAGTCACATCTAACCCACACGCTTCATATGTTACAGCCTGCACAGCACACACTGTTTACAGTACAGTATGTGTCCTCATATACTCTCTCCATGGTAAATGTATCTGTCCCATTTCGTCCATGAAACAGATAATCACACACATTGTTTCTGATACTATTATAAAAGGTAAATTATATGAAAAAGAGCTGATACAATAAATCGATTTATAGGTCGATAGAAAAATAATCGCCAACTTTTAAATCATAGATTCATACAACATTTTTAGCATTTCCTCCCATTTTTGCCAAAAAATAAAAATGTTGTATGAATCTATGATGACATTATGTCTTCTGCTTCTTTCTTTCTTTCTATCTGGACTGAAGACATTTAAAGACATTTCCACGGACTTTGAAAACTGGGATGGAACTTTTGTATCCACCAAACAATTAACTGATATATATAGAAAGCAAGCATCAGATTTGAGGATGATGAAGATAATCATTACGTATGTAGTTTGCACTCTTGTAAAACTAAGCTCGATGTTGTCAACAGCAGAAGGTGCGACATACTCAAGTGAGATCTGCTGACATTGAACACGTTCTTAACAATGTGCCATTACACCATTAACACGTCGTCCGGTGTCACGTGTTGCTCTCAGGTCAAGGAAAGTGACAGTGTGTGAAAATGAACTGAATGGGCCGGGGTGCGGAGGCGATCTATATTTAAAGAGAGGCGCTGAAAGCCTCCCTGCACTCACTGTCACATAAAAGCTGCTGATGAACCAACAGCAGATGTCCCTGGCTCTCATCCCGCAGCATGCTGTGTACACGGAGAGCCAGAAGACTTATTGTTGCAGATGCTATTGTTGAAAACGTTTTAACCCCTTCAGCTCTTCTCAGTTTTGAGCTGCAGCTACCGGGACAGGAATGGCAGCGCCGGGATCAGACGTTTAAAAATAGACGACAACACAATGGACGTTGACAAATGGTCATTTCACACACTGAAAAAACTGGAACGTTAACTTTAATTCAATGTATTATGTCAACTAATTTCACATAACTGTATAAGGTTAGTTGAAAACAATACTATCAAGTTGAACCCTTATATATGTATTTAAACTAAATATTATTGCTTTGAACTAACTTAATGCAGTTATGTGAAATCTGTTGACATAATATATTTAATTAAAGTCAACGATTTCAGTTTGTTCAGTGCAGGCAAGCCTCAAGTGTGAGCAGAAAGCACAAAGCTATTTTCTCTTTTCTCACATGATGGAGCTCTGAGTCTGCACTTAATAATAACTAAACAACACATGAGGAGGCAGAGTTAAAGACAATGGTTATAATATTTAATATTCGGTGACAAAATCTCTACAGGGAACGCTAATAAAACATTTGTTAGCAGACATCAATATCATATCCAGCGTTACGGCATGATGATTCAGGACCATGATTAGATACAAATAAAAAAATGATTGAAAAATATAATAAAACAAGACGGGAAACCCTTTTGTTTATAGAGTCCCGTAGAGACCAGTGTAAAGCTTGTGCAATCTGTAGCGTTGGGTGCTTTTTGTTTATCAATTGTGACCAATCTTCTCGGCTTTAATACATTCACGAAGAGTTTAACATATTATAAGAACCAAAGCTGATCCAGAAAGTTGAGTAAACTTCCTGTTGAGGGCCCTGCTGTTAACAGACTCACTGGACAAGTTAACGTGTGGCATCTCATCTGTATGTATTACTGGAAACCGCAAACATGTTGTATTTCTATAGATCAAATTATGATATATAGAAATAAAAGTCAAGTTTAAGCAGTTTAACAATACAAGTGGATGGTTTTTAGTGTTTTTGTTGTGTTGGGCTGTTGCCAAGAGTGCCTTAAATAAAAGAAAATGGAAGTGTTTATACTCGTGAATTTACTGTGCAAGTATTTTAAAAGAAGGACGTGCTTCGTTGTTAAATCTCAGAATAAAAAATATAACCCAAATGAGGCAGAAGCAGAAGACAACACTCCGTTTCATTTCAGATATACATATCCATGCCATTTACGAACCAGGAGAAAAACAAATATTATTTTCATCCACCTTGAACACGTTTTGGGTTATATACAGTATTAGGGACGTGGTACAAAAAGAAATGCTCAAGCACTATGTTGAAAGCTTCAGACGTCATCTTTTCCCCCTCCTGTCATATAGTTCAGCACTGAGGTTTTGCCTGTGACGGATGGAAGTGCATACACGACCCAGATACAATCACTCACTTAGTAAAGGATGTTCGGACATATTAAAAGAATACTCATTGGACATTCAAGAGGACACATAATCACTTGTTTTTCTTTAACAAAAATAGACATGGCTTATCCAGCCTTGAAATTCCTTCTTAATATATATAAAATTATGTCTCGTCTATTTACAGTCAGATAGCGTTCTGAAGGATTAGAAAGTCCTGCTGGGGATTGTGGGTAGTGCAGTTTGTTTTAGTGTCGACCTATGTGAGGGCAGACAATGGTGTGTTTTTGTGGTTCTACAGGGCAGGGAGGGTTCTGTTGATTTGTATTGATATTTCTTTGTGCTCCAGCCAAGTCCTGTCACCTAAAGTAACCGAGGGCAGATTAGCAGATTGATTGTAATCAGCTGATAATGATTGTTTTTTGACATGTCAGCGCAGAACTGGAGCCAGAAACACTATCCTGCCCCGATCTGATGCTACTGTGGACGGAGCTGAGCTGAGAGGAGGACGTCGTGTTACTACTATTCTGCCATTTTCACTAGTGACTGACTTTAGAAATATTTTAGGCATCGATTTGTGTTGCTACGGCTGTGCTTATTTATTGTTGTCACTGCTGTCTGGAGTAAACTGGAACTACCACTGAGTCAGGTCTGAAGTGAAGAACTCATTTCCCAGATTTTGTGAAAATGACTAATCCCTTCTACAGGTGCATACTCAAATACACTGAAGATGTTGTTGAATATGGCATTTTGTTGACCTTTATTGACTCGGGTGAGCTCTGTGAGAAACATAACCCGATTCTAATGACATCTGTTTATTTCTGTGGTTCTCTCTCTGTTCTGACGGCTACAGTTGTTTTCCTCTGCGGGTTGTCGGCTTAGATGTCAGTAAAACTCGTGTGGCAGTGTTTTTCATCATGGATTGGTGACACTCGCACTGGTTCTCTGCTCTCTCCGTTCCCTTTTTACAGAAGATGCTTTTCTCTGTCCGTGTTAGGGGTGGCTCCGCTGTCCTCAAACCGATGATTGGTCCCAAACCTGAGCGAAACAGTCAAAGATAAAGGTTATTAATTAAACATGGAGTAATGGACCACCAAGGAATATTGTTAAAAACTGAACCAAACGTAGTTCAATATATTTTTTAACATTCTTCATTAAACAATTCCTTTAATTTAGTTTTACATTTGTATAGAATGTCATAAATACGGTATACCTTCAGTTTAAATAAAAACAAACAATAAGGGGGTTCTCTTTTCTTCACTATGTCATAATAGATTTGTAAAAATAAGAGCTTTAAAAATGTACGGACCACTTAGTTTCCCAATTCCTGGTATTTGCTGTTATCTTGTACATTTTAGAAATGTCTGTTACAATGTCCATACATCCATTTCATGTTCTACTTTAAAAACCATTTCCTCGTAAGAGCTTTTTTACCAGATATATATTATTTAATGAACATTTGTCTCTTTTCAGCATTTCTCAAGGTGAGCATAAATGTCATCACAGATATTATCAAAGTGGTCACTGACTGTCTATCATCCTCAGAGCCACATTGCAATCATTGTCAATAACCCGTTTAGTATCCCCTGTCTGCAGCTCTGTGGAGTAGCAGTTAGTTATAGTAGAATATTCAACAGTAAAAGCGAACCTTGTTGACCTGGTTAATGGGCGTGCGACCGGAGCCAGTGTGAAGCCTTTGGCGCTCTTCGAACCGTCCGGGGGAGCGCTCCCTGCGGACGTCCATCATGCGGCCAGGAGAGCGGTCCATGCGGGGGTCCGCCATGGCCCGGCCCGGGGAGCGCTCTAACCGAGGGTCCGCCATGGCCCCCCGGCCCGGAGACGCCACTATCCGGCTCTCCAGCATCCGGCCGGGCGACTTCTCTCTCTCCAGCGGGCGACTCGGGGACTTGTCCCGTCTGAACTCTGTGCGGGCCTCTCTGTAGCGGTGGGGGGTCCCAGGGTCTCCGTGAGGATTGCCTGCCAGCCTCTTAGAGATGTGCTCATTGTAGGAGGGGGGGCCGCGCTTGTTAGGGCTGTTAGGGAGGAACCGGGGCACAGAGACGGGCGGGGGGGGGTCAAAGGAGGAGGTATTTGTGTCTCTATTGGGTCATGGGCTCTGCTTGGCACGGTGGGGTCAGACACAGCTGTGGTGAGGATGATGGACTCACAATAACGTTTATTATTATTGATGCTGCAGCACATTGCTCTTAATGTTTTGAATCACCCAATCCACGTGATTTAGTTTGCTGAATGCGGAGATTTCAGTTCCAGCAGCAGCACAGTGAGTAACAAAGGCTCAGTTGGTAATGAGATTCAAATTGGCAATCTCAGTCAGAAGTCTTTATTCAACAATGATCTTATTTTACTTGAAAGGAGGCTTTTAAGAAAGCCATTATAATTGAGAAAGACATATCTCAGGATCTGTTACAGATAAAAAAAGGAACTTTTCCTCCTGTAAAGAGCAAAAATGAAGTCATTACTTCCCTATTTTATACCCAGATTCAACATAACGTCCAGGACTTCACCATCACCACGTGTGGATGCCAACCTGAGCCCCGCAGAGAGTCCCATCGACCCTTCAGCAACACCGTGAAGTAAGAGTGCTTAAATAAGGAGGACTAAACACAACCCAAACAAATATATATAGTAAACAAGATCCTCAGGTAAAGAGAAAGGAATAAGTAAACACATAAACGCAGATCCATGTCTCATCTTTGACTTTGTTTTTCCATCTGCAGGATTTATTATTCCCTCAGAATGGTTTTCCACTGAGGGATATGAGCAAATGAAGGCACATCATCATTTATTCATCAATAAGTAAATAATGCATGGGTCAATCAAACCCTTTATGGGATGTCCTAAATTGGTAGTTAAATTCAAGACAGAGTAAACACAGTTATGGGAATTCATCTCATTTGTGCATTCTGTAAATGTATTTATTCATTTCAATGTTTTTGAGCAATAAATATAAATGTATGTTATTGGATTGGTCCTCCATATGCCTAACATTAACACAAACTAGGAACGGGAGTCGAACATATTTTCAATACGAGTGTCAATATCCAACCTCTTAAGAATATGTTACATCTCAGAACGCATGGTGCCTTCAAATGACGTAGGAAGTTACTGTATTTTAGGAAAATGTCACCAAACTAAGACCCAACACCAGAGAGTAGTTTGGTGTGAATGAGTTAATGAAGAGAGTGTGAGCGAGGTTATTTCCTCGTGTTCCCTCACCTGCGCCCGGAGCCGCTCCTCTGCAGCTCCCCCCGCCCTCCTGGCTCTGGATCAGGTTGCCTTTGCAGCAGATGACCCGCAGTTTGTTCTGGTAGGAGGAGGCCAGGTAGATGGCCCCGGAGGAGATGGCCGGGCCAAGGTAGCGGGGGTTCGGGATGTCCAGGTGAGCGTACGAGTGAGGTCTGGAATAACAAAGATTAGACCTTTAAAAAATAAAGCAGTGACTGAAATAAATGGGTCTTGTTCACATATTTACTGAGCTATAGCAGTATAGAGAGGCGAAGTCCCTCCTTTTCCGGGGGAGCTCCATGGGACCTTATTTCGGAAAAAGTATGTATTGAAGTCAATGGCGAGAGAAAGATTATCTTTCAATCCCGTTTGAATTGTGCCACGAATTACACATATGATGTTTGTCAATTTAAAAGATAATTTTGCAAGTCAAAAAAATTAAAATGTGTCTTAAAACTGAGAAGTAACACTTTTTTGTGTGTGAAACCGCTCAATGAACTACATCTCCCGTCTCGCACCACACACCAAGACGGCCGTCACGTTGGCACATTTCACTTCTTTCTTTCAGAATGAGCTGAAAAGTATTAAAAGAGGTGAAAATCACTACTCTGGGCATGTTGAGAGCTGTACATACACACAAGGGGAGTTAGTCGGTTCCGTTCCATTTTTTAAGATTGACAACATCATATGTGTAATTCGTGGCACAATTCAAACGGGATCGAAAGATACGTTTTCTCTCTCCATTGACTTCAATACATAATTTTTCCGAAATAAGGTCCCATGGTGGTCCCCGGAAAGGGAGGGACTTCGCCTCTCTATTGTGAAATTGACTGTTAAATGATGCTGATGCAGTGACTAGAAGACAATCTCACCCCAGAGCAGCGTGGCCTTGAATCTCAATAACATCCAGAGAGTTGAAGTACGTCACAAACAGGTAGGGTTCCCTGTAGGCTGAAATACAAAACACTTCAAATCTAATTGCAAATCATAAATGGAATTTTACAGAGAATAATACATTTCTAAGCGACATTTTAGGAAACTCTGATTTACACTAACCAAATGAGAGAGGCAGTCGGCTCCATTTGATGTCTTCACTTCTACTCCTGCGACCGTACGCATCCACAAACACACCGAACTCTGCAGGAACAAATCCAGGTATCACACAACACTGCAGGTGACAGTTAAAGGTATTATAATAACTTTTTTAAGTAAAATAGTCTCCTTGTAGGATAAATGTAGATTTTCTTGCACACATTTTCCTTGTGTCGAACTGCATATAATAATGCTGGACAGCATTATGGACAAAATCTAATCACACAATATTTTTGACATAAAACCTCAGTATAGATTTTGTGACAATATTGACACAAAGGCAGTGCTTTACCAAAAATGAAAAACATTAAGAGCATTAATATATAGAGCAGCAGGAACCCACAATTATAAAATGACATTTAAAAAGAGTCAAAGACAAAAACAAGAGAATCAAAGAAAACTAAAACATGCTAATATAGAATAAGACGGGTATTAAATTCAATTATTTAAGTTACAGCAAAGTGTGAAATTGTAGGCTTGACTATTGGTGCTTTACACAATCAGATTAGCCATACTACGATATCCCAAATCTAAGACGATATTTCATCTCGATGATATCGATACGGTGCCCGACTTATTTCAAAAAGTAATAATAATAATAAATGATATTTATATAGCGCTTTTCTGAACTCAAAGACGCTTTACAGTATGAGGGAGGGTAGACAAACAAGGACAAGCAAAACAACAAAAACATTTTAAATAAAAAGTACCGAACAGGTGTGCCGACAATGAAAAAAACCGTCTTACCATGGAAACAGAGCAGATACTCGTCCTTCAGTGGAGCCGTGGTGACCTGGATGATGGAGATGGGGAAGCTGTGCGAGGACGCGGCGAAGACGGCTGACGCCAATGTCACGTCGTTTTTATCCAGGAACTCTGTAGAAAGAAATCATCAACTCAGGTGTGAAGTTTCACAAACTTTATCTACCTGACAGGAAACATTATTTTAAAATAACATCCATACAGGATGAAGGTTTGTGTTTAACTCTGGCTGTGTGACCGACCTTCCAGCACATACTGCTTCATCTCAATCTCGTAGAACTTGTTGGTGCCGATAATGATGCTGTAGCCGGTGGAGTGGATACAGCTGCAGGGCTCTGATGTCTCAATCTCCTGCAAATACAAACACCACCGTTTCAATCTCATTACTCCCTCAAGGAAACATCTACTTTGCTACACAACACTGCCTTTCCTTAATCTTCAAGGCACACTCACCTTTCTGATGCAGAACTTATTCAGGCTTTCATTAAGTCGCAGAATTGTAATCTTATTTGGCATAGCAGCACAGATACAGGTCCCATTATCAATCTGTAAAGAAAGAGCAACACCGCAATTCAGCTCGGCAGTAAAATGTCTTCAATCAGACAGCTCTGCTATTGATGTTCAGCTCATTAACTCTGACTAAACAACAGTCTGACTCAGGAGGATTTCTCTCCGTGTAACATCAAGATACCCACCTTTCCAGAGGAGAAGAGGTGGCAGCCCTTCACCGTCTCAAAGATAAAGGGGTTGAGGTCGGGTTGAGCCGGGAGGTGGGACTGAGACAGAGACTGCTTCACCTTCTTGATCTCCACCAGACACAAAGCCCTGTCCTCTCCTGGAGGCAAACATCACATTTAGTCCCACACAATGATCTCCTCTGTTAAGAGCATAAATACTGATTATTATAACCAGCTAAAAGACTCTAAAAGACTAGAATTAAATACAAGATAGGGCTGTACTGAAAATATGTTTTAAAATGTAATAATTGTATTAATTTGCAAGTATATTTATTCCGTCTAAAACAAAAGATTCTGCACAGTGGCAGATGAAGATTAGGCTTAAATAATATCATTTGAATTATTCCATTTGTAGAAATAGATTACAGTGGTGGCTGCATTGGATTTCTTCTGATTTATTTTATCAAAACTAGTGTGGTCCAAAGTCCAAATATATTGAAAAGAAACCTGTGATAGTTTCAAAGACTCACAGTATGTTTTATGTAAAGCTAAAATAGGTATTTTTTTAGGTTTAGCTTTTAAAAAACGGACTTATAATTGAGTATAATGGCCTTAATTTGACTTGAATGTACTGACCAGTGATCATCAGCAGCTTGTCGAGCTCCTTCAGGATCTGGATCTGGAAAACGGAAGTCAGCCCGGGGATGTGGGTCAGAGAGTTCTTGATGACGTTCAGAGCGTACAGACCCTCCTCAGAGCCAACCAGCACGATCTGAGGGAAAAGATCATGTGGATCATAAGAGCCTAATAAGTGAAACATGCAGCAGAGAGGTGGAAGGACACACATTTGAGGAGACATCAAAAGTAAGTGATTCCTGACGATGGTTCGGGTTTCTGTCCTTGTACCTGGTCAGTGAGAGGCAGGGTGCAGTTGATGTCCAAACGGTCGTCACCCTCCAGCTTCAGTAGAGAGTTGCCCAGAAGTTTCTATAAGACAAGAAGCAGAGAGAGAGAGAGAGAGAGAGAGAGAGAGAGAGAGAGAGAGAGAGAGAGAGAGAGACGAGAGAGGAGAGAGATAGAAGAGAGAGAGAGAGGAGAGAGACATGGATGAGCAGAGAGAGAGAGAGAGAGAGAGAGAGAGAGATGGAGCAGAGAGAGAGACATGGAGCAGAGAGAGATGGAGCAGAGAGAGAGAGAGAGAGAGAGAGATGGAGCAGAGAGAGAGACATGGAGAAGAGAAAGAGACATGGAGCAGAGAGAGAGAGAGAGAGAGAGATGGAGCAGAGAGAGAGAGAGAGAGATGGAGCAGAGAGAGCGAGACATGGAGCAGAGAGAGAGAGAGATGGAGCAGAGAGAGAGAGACATGGAGGAGAGATAGACATGGAGCAGAGGGAGAGAGACATGGAGCAGAGAGAGAGAGAGAGAGAGACATGGAGGAGAGAGAGACATGGAGCAGAGAGAGAGAGAGAGAGACATGGAGCAGAGGGAGAGACATGGAGCAGAGGGAGAGAGACATGGAGCAGAGAGAGAGAGAGAGAGAGACATGGAGCAGAGGGAGAGAGAGAGACATGGAGCAGAGGGAGAGAGAGAGAGACATGGAGCAGAGGGAGAGAGAGAGAGACATGGAGCAGAGGGAGAGAGAGAGACATGGAGCAGAGAGAGAGACATGGAGCAGAGAGAGAGAGATGGAGCAGTGAGAGAGAGATGGAGCAGAGAGAGAGAGATGGAGCAGAGAGAGAGAGAGAGACATGGAGCAGAGAGAGAGATTGAGCAGAGAGAGAGAGAGAGAGACATGGAGCAGAGGGAGAGAGAGACATGGAGCAGAGGGAGAGAGAGACATGGAGCAGAGAGAGAGAGAGACATGGAGGAGAGAGAGAGACATGGAGCAGAGAGAGAGAGAGAGAAACATGGAGCAGAGGGGAGAGACATGGAGCAGAGGGAGAGAGAGAGAGAGACATGGAGCAGAGGGAGAGAGAGACATGGAGCAGAGAGAGAGAGAGAGAGAGAGAGAGACATGGAGCAGAGGGAGAGAGAGAGAGACATGGAGCAGAGGGAGAGAGAGACATGGAGCAGAGAGAGAGAGAGAGAGGGAGAGAGGGAGAGAGACATGGAGCAGAGAGAGAGAGAGAGAGAGAGAGAGGGAGAGAGACATGGAGCAGAGGGAGAGAGAGAGACATGGAGCAGAGGGAGAGAGAGAGACATGGAGCAGAGGGAAAGAGAGAGAGACATGGAGCAGAGGGAGAGAGAGACATGGAGCAGAGAGAGAGAGAGAGAGAGAGAGAGATGGAGCAGAGGGAGAGAGAGACATGGAGCAGAGAGAAAGAGAGACATAGAGCAGAGAGAGAGAGAGACATGGAGCAGAGAGAGAGAGAGAGAGAGAGAGAGAGAGACATGGAGCAGAGGGAGAGAGAGAGAGAGGCAGAGAGAGACATGGAGCAGAGGGAGAGAGAGAGAGACATGGAGCAGAGGGAGAGAGAGACATGGAGCAGAGAGAGAGAGAGAGAGAGAGAGAGAGAGAGAGAGAGAGAGAGAGAGAGAGATGGAGCAGAGGGAGAGAGAGACATGGAGCAGAGAGAGAGAAAGAGAGACATGGAGCAGAGAGAGAGAGAGAGAGAGAGAGAGAGACATGGAGCAGAGGGAGAGAGACATGGAGCAGAGAGAGAGAGAGAGAGAGAGAGAGAGAGAGAGAGAGAGAGAGAGAGAGAGAGAGAGAGAGAGAGAGAGAGAGAGAGAGACATGGAGCAGAGGGAGGGAGCAGGTTAGGCAGAGCTTTGACAAAACAGCTGCTATAAAGCAAGACAATGAGACCCAGCAAAGATGACAGCCAGAGAGCCTTTACCAACTCAAGCAAACATATTTCTGCTTTCTTAATCGATGAATGCTTCCTTCACTATTAAGACATGTATTTACCTTGGTTTACAGACATACTCCGTCCAAAAGAAAACAGACTAAATATAAAAAGTCCTGAGAAAAAACACTAGAAATGTACCAAACATCTGATGATAACCTTTTGACAGTTTTCATCACTGCTGCGGACAAAGTGTATACAAAGGATTTTTGGTCGGCCATACAAACAACTACTTCACAGCAACATTAACAGTCACGAAAGTTAGTTATATTCATTTAAAAAATGCCTTTTTAATGAAGCTGGACAGCTAATTATGATAACTGAATGCAGTGTGAAATAAACTAATTATTGGGTTGCAAAAGGGCGGGAACATGAACAACATGAACTAGGCCATCATTTATTTTTTATTTGACCATTGGGTAAGTAAGTAGGACTATTAAGTATGTAGAGTACAGGGACAGTAAGCACCTCACCCACTGGCTCATTTCCTATTTTTCTAATATACAATAACACAGAGAGTCTGTGTGCATGTTCCGTTGATCCGAGACCAGCCAGGGCACACATGTTTCATTGTATGGAAATTAACTTGTGGCATTTCAATGCATATGACACATGAACCCCTTGAATGCTGTCACGACATGACAATGTCCTTGTGCACACCCCCATCAAACAACTTCAATAAATACATTCTTTAGAGATAGGTTCATATTTGTATGCTTTAATGTTCATTAAGGTGCTGTGCTGCAATCCTTTTTTTAACCCACTGTCCGAAACCAGAGCCCAGTCTGCTCTGATTGGTTAGCTGGTCGGCTCTCCTGTGATTGGTCAACCACTCAGAGATGTCCCGCCTCTAGCTTATCACTATAATGAATACGAGTGCTAGCCAATGGAAACGCAAGAGTTACATAGTAATGTCATTAGGTTACGGAAGTTAACAGAGAAGTCCAATGGTGGCATTTCAGGCAGGGGGGAGAGTGTGTGGGAGAGAAACTCCCTCTGGAGGGAACTTTGGGATATTTGCCTTTGCAGACCATTAACATGCACAGAAACCTATATAACACACTACAGCTAATAGAAAAGTAACACTAATTCCAAGGACCATTTATCACTACATGTGTGGTATGTAAAAGGAATGGGAAGGTGCTCCCAAAAAAACAGCAATAACACACAACCACCAACAGCAGAAGCCTGCAGACTGAAGGAGTGTGTGCATGTGTCTGTCATGTTTCAGTAAGGAGGGCTAAAGCAGTGCATGGCTTTTTGCAGGAGCATGCATGACATTGAATATGACACAGCGAGCCATAGCTGCACAGCGGGGCCTCTTCTCACCCATGCAATATGCAGGTTTATGAGGGTATGGTATCATTACTGTGATCACAGGGCAGTTACTTCTACATCACATGTGGCCCCTGCACTGCACAGCATGTGTGTGTTGTAACTTGTATGTGTGTGTTGAATGCGTAGATGTGTGCAGCGACTGCATGCTCAGCCGGTCGATGGACTGAAGCCCAAGCGTTCGTGCAGCTACTTACTGTACCTGAACCAGAGGGGATAGGTTCTTCTGTCTTTTAGAAGCACCTGCCTATAATATGATCCACACGCACAATATAATCACATCAACAGAGACGATGACAACACAAATACAAGACGTGGATGTTGAGAACATGCAGAGAGAGAAAGAAGAGGGAGGGAGAGAAAACGGAGTGAAGGCACTGGCTAATGTTTAATGGAGGCATTCAATATATTTTTACCCAATATATTTACACAATACATCCACCCTTTGATAAAGTTAATATTCAAAATGTGTAGAAGAAGTGAGTTTCATCTCGTATAAAGGAGACACTCAGCTGTCTTTCTTAAACATCCGATTCGCACATTATGAACCATATCAGGCCTGACACAAGCTTATAATACCAACACACACACAATACTTACAGCATCAGAATCCACTTTGTCTTTAGACCCCCGGCTGCCGGCCACCACAGACTCCAGGACAGCCACCCAGCGCTGCTTGTCAGGGAAGCTGGGAGCCATGAAGTAGATGGACTGGCCCGGCCAGCAGGTGGTGTGTGGATGGGACTCCAGCTTCAACACATACGTTATGTCTGCGTACAAAGAGAGACTGGTTGGCTAACAGCTTCCTTTCACAGCTGAGCAGAACTGTCACCATTCTGTTGTATTTGGAGATTCTAAGTATAGATTGGACATGTGGATAACATTTTGGGAGAGGATGATACACGTAAACCATACAAAAGGCTGCAGGATTAGGAGGTTATTGATGGAGTACCTGACTTGGCAGTGTTGATGAGCTCGGAGGCTCCGACAGCTCCATGAACCGTCACCTCTCCGTCAGGCAGACACAGCTCAAACTCCTCCTCCACTGTGATATAGTCTAGAAGAAAAACAACACATGATGTTTTTATTGGATACTGCTGTATAGATCTACATGGGAAAATAAAGATCATTATAATCTATCTAATAAAGAAATGGCAGAATAATAGCAATGATAGCTTTAATAGCCATTTAAAGTGAAGTACTGACCTTCTCTGGGCTCAGTTTCATAAATAGATATTTTAGTTCCATCAAGCACAACGTATTTCCTCTCCCAGCCCTGCTGACCACGCTTTCCATTTCTGTGTGAGCAAACACAAACACCCTACTGTAAAGAAACATATGTTTGATGGCCAGTATTGTAGTAAAGGACTGAGGGATAAAAGGTACCTGGGCTGCTTCATCCATCCCTCCAAGCGAACATGGCCACTGGCCTCTTTGACCTGCAGTGCAGGAGAGTTGGCCTTTTCCCGGCACAGCGCCTCTGAGAAGTGAGTGGCATACTCAGCCGGCAGACCGCAGGTGGCCGGGAGACATGGGGAGCATTTAGGGTGACACAGGGTGTTACATTCTAGAGAGGGGGGGATAAAAACGATTATTAGTGTTTCTTAAAAAATACATTGATGGAGTTCATATTACAATGGTGAAAGGATAGTTGCGATGTTTTGAATAGGGTTTGTAGGGAAGTTTTCTGGTGTACCGCTGCTGTAATTGTGTGACTTAAGACTGTTTTTGTCAAAGGAAGTCTGGTTGCTTTGAATAATGCATAGATAAAAAACCTGGCTGCTAAATCCTTAGAACTGTTACAAGGTGTGTATTTTGTAGTTTGTAAATTGTGTAACTTGCTGCTGTTAAATACCAACCACCTATATGCAATATGTGCTAGATGTGCAATATATATAGATGCCGTTAATAACTGTGTAATATATACCTGGCTGCTAAATCCTAAGAATTGTTACAGGATGTGTATTTTTTTTTTTTTTTTTTTTTTTTAAATTATGTAACTTTTTATATAAAAAAAAAAAAAAAAAAAAAAAAATTATATCATAACTTAGTACTTTTTTTTAATGCATGTCACATATTTAACATATGTAACGTTAAGCTGTCTGTGGCTCTTTCCTGCTGTAACTACGCAAATTTCCCCTCCGTGGGATTAATAAAGGTATTCTGATTCTGATAACGGCTTCAATTCCTTTTCAGAAAGGCCGTGTGACCACAAGGTAAAGTGGTGAAAATATCCCTCTGTGCGTTAGTCACTGACTATGGACAAGTACCTTATACAACCCCACTTTAAATATCAGAATGTTCCCTCTCAAAGATCATTTGTCCTCTGAAATATCTTGGTATTCAGTGCTGCCAGCTACAGTGCAAGGAAACAAACCTAGACAAGTGGCAGCCTGCCGTCCGAAGTGAACGGTGTCCAGGCAGACGGTGCACTTGGCAGCCCTCATGTTGAGGCCCACGGTGAACCGGTGTGGGATGTTGTGGTGCATTCTCTCTTTCACGCGTCGGCCAAACTCTGCAAATGTACGAAGAAGAAGGAGAAATGAGCAGTGATAGGAGTCAGTGAAAGAGAAACAAGTCGCCAGGATATTTCTCAAGTGCTTAAATCACTTCAGAAGTCAGCAACAAGTCCATGAGATTTTTATTTTTCAAGCAGCATGGGGCAATTTGAATAATGAATAAATAATGTATAATTTCAGTTGTTGTGCATATTCAGGTGTAATTATTAAATGAGTCAGAATCAGATTATGCATGCCAATGACCATGGGATGCATTTAAATGTTTCTCCAGTTGTAACCAAGTACTAGACTCGGGGAATGATGATGGAAATTAAAGAGGAATACATCAAACTTGACCTTTAAGAATAAAGTCTAAGGTCAAGTTACAGGTAGCTCGACAACGGGACAATATGACAGACATACAGTATGATATGAGCAGGATAACGTGCATGGAGATGAGCTCATGCACGTAAGGGGACACACTGTGGTGACTGCTAACTTACTTTCAAAGGTGACCCTCCTCTTTTCTGTGAGGAGCAAGTGGAAAGAGACAGAAAGGAGAGAGCAGTCTAACAATAGCTATGTGAAAGCAAAGGCACACGGACAGTAAGGAACCTGAATCACAAAGAAGGGTTATCTGAGCCAGGCTCCCAACATGTGTGTCTGATAAAGCACACATGGTCTATCTATGGGTAATAGAACTGAACACGCTGTGGTACTAAGAACATTCATTTGGCCTATAAAGATTTTCACTCTCCAGTAAATGCAGTATTTTTGTCATTGGATTATCCTTTTTTTAACAGATGGGTTCAGAGGATTATATGAAAACGTCTATACAACCTGCCACGCAGCTATGATATGTAAAGCGTTTCAGTTTCCATGGTGATAATAATCCCCATAAAAAGGCTAATTTAGCTTTGCGATAGTGGAAAGCCTGGATTAAATCCGATGTTACCTGACTAATCCACAACTCTTCTTACTTTGTGAGACAGGCCCGAGCAGGGTTACAATGTTAGCTGGATAAATGCACATGACTGAATAAAACTGAGTTTGTTTTACTTCAGTCCATGTTGAGCTCCAGGTTTAACATGTACTGAACACAGTTATCCAACTTTATTCAACTTTGTAATCCTGCTTTGTGATACAGACCATAGAAAAAACACACATGATCACACCACATAAACAAAATAAGGGAGCAGAGAGGGGGTTTTCTTGTGCCGACACTGACGACATTAGGGTGAACACTCTTATGGGGGACACTGTACAACTTTAAAACATGATATCCTAGGGGGCAACTTTACCTGTGTGTGTGTGTGTGTGTGTGTGTGTGTGTGTGTGTGTGTGTGTGTGTGTGAGAGACTAACCTTCGGGTGTGGCGGTCTCCTTGCTGCGGGTGGAGGGGTTGAGCAGGCTGCTGGGGTTGGGTTGATGCTCCGGGGATTTGACGATGGCTGACATGAGGATTTGATGTCGAGCCTGCGCTGGTGTGGAGGGAGCCGCATGTTCCTGGGCTTTGAAATGAGCCGCTGTGTTACAGACAAACAACAACAAGTCAAACAACCTAATATTAGACTAGTAATAGCCATTTAGATGAAACATTTTCTGGCACCATTATAAAAAATAGATTCTGAAATAAATCTCTTAGGACCTGGCAGGTGTACATAATGGAGCGAGATGATGCCATGGCAACAATGTTAAAAGATGGCCGGCATGAGATAAGGGAGGAGGTGCAATACAGAATTTCCTGAGCTGATAAAACAGCGGTCCTTTGCTGCTGGGGGATGCAATAAGATATCATTCCTGCTCCATGTCTTTTGTAGTTACTGCGGTGGCTAAAGTCGCCTCTGCTCTGCCTCTGTTTTCCCTCTGGAGCAGAGAGCTTCTTATCATGTGAAGGCAGCTTAAACTCTGGGACCCACCCTCTTCTCTGAGGGATCGCAGCTCGATCCTCATCTTCTGCAGAGCCTCTTCCAGATCAGTGCACCTCGAGCGCTCCTTATCCAGAGCCAGCTTCATGTCCCCGTACTGCATGGGAACAGCCGGCTGGGCCTGTGGAGTCAGAGCCCCGTTGGTCGTCGTGCCAACATCCTCCCGCCGCCGCCCGAATATACCCTACTCAGAGAGGGAGGTCAGTAATGCTATGCATGAAACATACAATATATACATTTTTAAATGTTAAATATAATAGTGTTTATCTATCCAATACGGCATAATGTCCATGTTTTTTTACATTCAAAACTTCAGGTTTTCATATGAAGCTTCTTTGAATCTCTGTTTTAATTAATATTTTATGATATCAAAAAGAAAAAAAAGAAAAACCTTGGAACAAAATCTTCAATTTAAATTTCTGGCACCACATTTTTTCTGGGATCATCATTAGCCTTCTTAAAATGCCTCAATCTGTCTGGTGTTATTAGAAATGTTGCAATAACACGAGTCGGCAAAAATCCTAAGCCGCAACCGCTGTAATCTAAATCTACAAATAGTAAAACTCTCATATTAGAAAATATGTTCTCAGACCTTCTTTTTCTTGGTGGGCTGGTCCATCTTGGCCTGGAGAAAGTCTATGAGCTTGGTCTGCTGGGAGATGGTCCCCTCCATCTTCACCTTCTCGTGCGAGTATACAGCCTGCAGGGAGGGAACCGAGCAGAGAATGAAATACCTTTGAAGAGAACTTTAAATGAATTCCCTTTGAGACACATGAGTGGGATTCCCTTTATCCTGCGGGTCCCTCTGAGATGCTGTGTTACTCGGCAACATAGTCGCACTATTCTAACATCTAACCGCGACTCCCTAGAGGACACTTTATTTCCTCAGGTTGCAAAAGGTATGCATTAATCCTGAAGTCAAATGTAATACCTTTTAAGACCTTTTTTAAGACCCTTTCCATACATTTTAAGACCTCATCGCCACTTTGAGTTTTAACCGGTTACATTGGCGAAACACTTTACCTCACATTTACTATATACAGTATTGATTGTCCTTCCTCCTTATCTTCCAACCATTTGGACGCAAACTTGCATTTCCCCATAACGATGTTGTTTAACAACCGGCGTAAACGGACCTTCGCGTGCTATCAAGCAGTGAGCGCGCGATGTCCTGTTCAGATGACGTCAAATCCAACGGGATGCCATAAATAAACTACAAAGAATCACACTACACCTACGCAATGATTACATTCAGGCACACTTTAGAATACAACCTCTTTGGACAATTTATATACTCAGTGATGCAAACACAGGTATGGTGAAAAAAGAGAGAACTATTCGAAGCAGAAAAAAAACAGCGTAATATACCATCTGACAAAGGCCTGTGCTATAATGCTTCAATTAACTGGCTATTCTTTATAATATACTCAGATCAATAGGAGACAGAGATGTTAAGTTATAAATCAAGGGTTTTTATTATTATTTACAGACCTGGAGCCAATCCTGCAATTTCCCCACAGGTGAAAGTTGACATGCTGAAAACCCAACCCCTGCAGGGGGTTGGGGGGATTCTCCCCCAGGAGATTTTTTGAAATACTAACATAAAATACACATTCTGGTACTCTCTTGAGAAGAAAAATAAATAAATCTATGACTACACATTTAAAAAAATGAATGTCATTTTTGTTTTTTGTTACTTTGTTCTGAAAGCTGAACCTGCTGCTCCTCACAGAGAGAAGAGGGAAGAGGCTGTGTGGATTACTTTACATTGTGGATAAGGGTGGATAGCCCCCATTGTTCTGTGTGTCAAAATGAAAGACAGCCCACACACCTATCAATCATCAAACCGTGGGGTCTTATTTCATTACGTGTTGATTTCTATCAACACGTAATGTTGTATCCATGTATATAGAGATGTACTACCGCAAAAGTATTCTCCGTCGGGGCTTCCTGCAACAACACCACGCCGTTATCGTGATTCTGATTGGCCAGAAGACATTATCAAAGATGTTTTATTGAGAAGACGATCACTACGTGACAAACGTTTTCAAAACCGTTTCTAGTCTTCGGTATTTCCAGACAAGTGGCTGCTGAAATCAATCTTACTACTGCTGTCTGTGCAATTTACTCCGCGTGAGTTGGCGGACTTTAATTTGCTTACTTTAACATCATTTTTCATGGTGGGGCTAAGGTGGGGCTAAGCCATTTCTTGGTATGGCTGTAGCCTACCCCAGCCATACCCTGGCGCCGCCACTGGTCGCTTGTTAGCAGACCCTTCACGCGATAGCAGAGCAAACAGGTACAGGAGGCGTAGAGCGAGGGATCATTGTCCACTAGTCGTGCTCGCGGATGGATACAAAAATATACTTTGGCGGCCGTTAATAGGCTTTACGTGGGCGGCCCGCCCAATGTTTTGAAGTGAGAAGTTATCCGTCAGTCCGTGAGTCGGACCCCCCCCCCCCCCCAAAACGAAAACTCTTCGGTTCTCCACGATTTACACAAGTCACCCAAATCACCGTTAAAAAAGCGGGAGGCGCCGAAAAGCGACTACTTTGCATCACTGTATACTTATTGAAAACAAGCTACAAAATGTAATACCTTGGAAAATGCTGTTCAATACTTTTTCGCTAAATTGATTTATCAACTTTTAATACTTTTTAAAACCCGCGGACACCCTGATTAAGCACCTGTATATTCTCCAGCTGGTACTCCAGATCGGTCCTCTCAGTCTTGAGCATGTCGGTCTGGTCCAGGGCGTCCTGCAGGCCTTGGGTCAGACGGAAGATGTGGCTCTTCTGGAGGTCCATCTGCTGCTGAAGCTTCCCTTGCTGAGGAGACACGAGCCGACAGATAAGAAATCCAATTTGAAATCAGCCACAAAGGTTATCTCAAGGTGTATTCCATTCAAATAAGTTACAATGGTCTTCTTGGTTTGATGTCGTTGAATGTGTGAGTTACAGGGAATAAAACATGTAAGTCAATGGAGAGAGGACTGTGTTTATTTGGTTGCATTTCACTCCCTACCTCTTCCATCAGTCTCTGTTTCAGTTCTCTCTCTGTCTCCAGTTTCTGCTGTAAGCTGCGGGCGTTCATCTCCAGCATGGCGTGCTTCTTCTCCAGATCGTTGAGCTGAGAATGTATAGAACAGAATCAGAGGGATGAAACCCTCTTTAATGGTCACACATGCAGAGCACACAGCACACAAAGTGAAATGTGTTCTCTGCATTTAACCCATCCTAGTGCTAGGAGTCTAGTACGAGGAGCAGTGGGCAGCTATTGTAAAGCGATGGGAGTGAGGGGGGGAAGGGGGGTGTCCGGTGCCTTGCTCAAGGGCACCACGGCAGGGCAGGAGGTGAACTGGGACCTCTCCAAGTAGCAGTCCACACTCCATATTTTAGGTCTGGTCGGGGACTTGAACCGGCGACCCTACAGCTCCCAGTCCAAGCCCCTACTGACTGAGCCACTGCCGGACAAATGTGGATTTGAATTACAATAATAACAAAACATTATAATTACAGAGCACTCTTCCCAGGGCCTAAACAAACACTTTTTTTTTCACTAAGAGGACTCAAGATGGGGTAAGATCATAAGTGTGACACATGAACACTTGTGACTCACAGTATCAGACAGACTCTCAGCCTTCAGTCTCTGCTCCTTCAGGGCCTGCTGTAAGGCCACTATCTCGGCGTTGTGCTCTTTGACTGCCAGCTCCACTGCCTGGCGAGATTCAGTGCTGCGCTGGTCTGCACGCAGCCTGTGAACCGCACAAAAACAGTTCTTACGAAAGCATTTATACATACAATGATAGTCATTCTAATGTGAAATGACACTGTGTTATCATTTCATTTAATCGTTTATTTAGCAGGGACAATGCACAGTAATGAACACTTAGAACATTAAAATGTGTCAAGCATAACAGTGCCAGATTTAGCTTTGAGCTCATTTCCATCTGCAGTCCCTCACATAAAACATTTAAGAAGTTTACATTTTACAAACATAGCAAAAACAAAATACATGACATGCAAAAAGTGTAAAGGAGCAAGAGCAGCATACACAAGTATTTATGACATGGTAATACAATATAGCAGCAACGACATATAAAGTGCAAGAGAAGATACAAGAGCTACATCAAGTGCAAGAGGAGATACAAGAGATACCTAAAGTGCAAGAGGAGATACAAGAGATACCTAAAGTGCAAGAGGAGATACAAGAGATACCTAAAGTGCAAGAGGAGATACAAGAGATACCTAAAGTGCAAGAGGAGATACAAGAGCTACCTAAAGTGCAAGAGGAGATACAAGAGCTACCTAAAGTGCAAGAGGAGATACAAGAGATACCTAAAGTGCAAGAGGAGATACAAGAGATACCTAAAGTGCAAGAGGAGATACAAGAGATACCTAAAGTGCAAGAGGAGATACAAGAGCTACCTAAAGTGCAAGAGGAGATACAAGAGATACCTAAAGTGCAAGAGGGGATACCCCTGTATTAAAGTGCATTTAGCAGTGATTGCACGTCTGTTTGTTTCTCAACCATTCTTTCTCAAACATGTTTGTGCTTGTATGTCACCTATTCTGCTTCTCGTTGTCAAACAGTCTCTGCAGGTCTCTGGTGCGTCTCTCGGCCTGGCTCTTCTCGTCCTCCAGGCTCCTCTCCAAGCCTCCCACTGCCTCTCCTTCTCCAGCAACTCGTCATTTAGGGACTCCAGCTCCACTACCTGCTCCTCCAGCATGCTGCATGTGGTCTTCAGTGTTTCAATGTTCTGGGAAATAAAACGAGCAAAAACTGTTAAGAACATGTTTCACAGCTATTTGGCAAAATCACACGATTGTTTGTTTGTTACGGGGAAAAGGGTGTTCTTTTCCCCGTAATGACCAAGTCGCTGCACATTATCCCGCTTATTACATGGCCACATTCTCAACAAAGTAACGATATGACTCCCAATATGAATTGAAATGCTTTTATAGATTTAGAAAATGTTTTTATTGATTTAAAAAATAGTTATTATTTATTTAAAATGACATGCATCCGCTAAGAAAAATTGTCCGTTGTTTTGTTTGAACTACGTAGCAACGGCATGAACTGTTTTGATAGCGTTTTTGCGGACCTTTTTGATTACAGATTTGAAAACATCGTTGCTTGCTTTAAAAGTAGCACAATTCATTATGTCAAACCTTGGAAAGTATCTAGATATCCCTGCCCGAAGGCCAAAGTAACTGGCAACTGAATATGTTTTGCCGTTCGATGTCTATGTTTGGACCGTTGCGTAAAAAGGAGGGTTTCTGCCCCGTTACAGCTCTGCTGTTTTCTTGTCCCTCTTGTCTTGTCGGTTTGAAAAGCAAACTGCATTTTGGCCAGACTGTATACAGTTAAATCGACCGAACTTCTTTGTGCAGATGTGAGCGTCCTTAACAGCAGTCAATAAGTCCTTGACAGTGTTCTGTCTGTTCTGGATTAACAACGTGTCACGTGTTCTGAATTGACCAATCAGAATCGAGTATTCAACTAAGCCATGTAATAAATGTGAAATAATGCATTGCATCACTGGTCTGGAACATGAGGATAATTAGGGTTGAACACACTTTACACAATATCTACCAATGTGAGGTATGGTTAATGTGTGTGTGTGTGTTACCTGTTTCTGGTTGTTGAGGTGCATCTCACGGTCAGCCACCTCCCTCCTGAGCCGGTCCACCTCCTGGCTGAGCTGCATCTGGTCCTCCCTCTCATCTGACGCCTCATCCAGCTGTTTGGACAGGTAGAAGTTCTGGCGGTTCAACTCTGCGTTCTCCTGACTCAGCTGCGTGAGCTGCTCCTCCAGTTCAGTGATCACCTGCGGCAACACAAACAGGAAGAGATGTAAGCATTACTTATGGTCATTAACGGATATTTTTCATATTCTGGCCAGAAAATCCAAGGAGGAAGAAGCAATTGAGTAGCAGCAGAGCTTAGCTACTGAAAGTGTACACTTTTACACCAATAATTAGTCATGTCGTCACGATACTGAAGAAGTACACTGATACTGAAAATCCCGTCAGTAAAATAATTGTGTTCAAGCAAGCTTTGAGTGAGTTGAAAATCAAAAAATAACTCAAAGATATTTTAGTTAAAGGTTGAAAGATGTTATTGGATAAACTTCTACATTAATATTGTTCATCTACTTGTTGTTCATGTCATCTCTATAGTTACATGAAATATTTACGAGTAAAAGATGTTGGGAGAATGTGTGCTTCCAAAGATTCAGTAGACTTCGTTGCTAATGAACATTAATCACCGTGTATTCAAAAAAGCTTCATGTAACCTCTTCAAAATCGTTCTGCTGCTGAAAGCGGAGACAAAAGGTTACATCAGCACTTACCGAGCAGCTTTCTCTCAAGGCCTCAAACTTGCGCTGAATTTCATCTCTGTGATTCTGGGAGAAACAAATGGAGAACAAAAAAAAAAAAATGTTCAGACTTCTTCATAAAATGATGAAAAGTGATATTTAGCTTACAGCATTATTTAAAATGGTCTGAAAAACGTAGCTTTCCAGATTGCCTACATGGGAAATGGTTTGCACTAAATGTATGTGCACCTGTGTTTCTATGAGTGCCTCTGATTGCACACGTCTGTGATTGTGTGTGTGTGTCTCACCCTGAGGGCGGTGATCTCCTCCTCAGCCTCAGCGGTGGTGTCCTCCAGCTCCGTCTTGGCCTGCTGCAGCTGGCTCTCCAGGGCGTGACGAGCCGCCTGCAGGCTGCTGATCTGGGACTCGCGCTCCTGCAGGGAGAGGGTCAGGTCGGATACCTGTCTCTTGATCTCCATCTTCTCTTCCTCATGTTCCAGGCCCATCTACAAAGAAACAGGACTAGGGTGAATGCTGTGTGTATGACAGTATAAATCAGACGAGAGACAGATTGTATTTGCATGACATTTTCGGCATTTGTTAACCTGCGCAGTGTATGAGATGGTAATAACCAACCTGTTTATAATCAACAAAAATGACTGAATCAAATCATTTCATCTGTCTCTTTACATACATGTATCATAATCATAAGCATAATCCCTTTATTAGTCCCACGGAGGGGAAATGTACGTAGTTACAGCAGGAAAAAGAGCCACAGACAGCTTAATGTTACATATGTTAAATATGTGACATGCATTAAAAAAAAGTACTAAGTTATGATATAACAAATATAATAAAAAATAAAAAGTTACATAATTTAAAAAAATACACATTCTGTAACAGTTCTTAGGATTTAGCAGCCAGGTATATATTACACAGTTATTAACGGCATCTATATATATTGCACATAGTTTGTTGGTATTTAGCAGCAAGGGGTGATATAGTCTGTGTTGTGGTGTGTGTGTGTGGGGGGGGGGGGTCAACTAGGGGCTGTGCTGGTTGTATAGTCTGACCGCTGCAGGACGGAAAGACCTGCGGTATCTCTCCGTGAGACAGCGGGGGTGCAGCAGCCTATCGCTGAAGGAGCTGCACAGTGAGGACAGGGTACATTTGCTTCAAGTAGGAATTTCAGGACTTTTACAGAACCTTTTTTAATGTGATCATAAATGTAAGACCAATTAAGAGGAATAAAGTAGTGACACCAAGCGGTTAAAGAAAAGGGACAGAATGAGAATCATTAGAGGATATCGGAGAACAAAGGTTCAACTAGCAGAAAGAGAAAAGCAGCTAAAAAAAACAATGATTAAAAACAACAATTGGACAGCACAGAGAAACTCAAAAGTGCAGGGTAAAAACAAATGCCTATGGTAATGGTAACAGCGGGAGGCTGTACCTCAGTGGATAGAGGGCTGGACAAACAAATGACATGTAATGTAATTGGATTTCAACTGTCATATACTGTAGGGGTGCAACAACTAATCGACTTAATAGATTAAAATTGATGACTAAATTAGTTGCCAACTAATTCAGTCGTCGATTCGTTGGTGACGTCATCACGTGTTTTTTACGTGCAGTTAAACTCCAACGTTATCGGTCTTTTTATCGGTACAGGAGACATTTAAAACATATATGTCATGTATTATTGCTACATAAACATTATATCGCAGTTTTAGTTTCGCCAACTCTGTTTCTAATACGCAATAAGACTACAAAATGCGTCTATGATGTATTTTCGATCTTTCCAATCCAGACGAGATCTCTCTCCCCCGTCTGTGTGCGAGGGGGCGGGGCATTTTACACACACGCGGCTGCTACATGCATGCAACACACACGGCTGCTACATGCATGCAACACACACGGCTGCTACATGCATGCAACACACACGGCTGCTACATGCATGCAACACACACGGCTGCTACATGCATGCAACACACACGGCTGCTACATGCATGCAACACACACACACACACACACACACACACACACACACACACACACACACACACACACACACACACACACACACACACACACACACACACACACACACACACACACACACACACACACACACACACACACACACACACACACACACACACACACACACACACACACACACACACACACACACACGAGATGGCGGAGAGAACGCGCTCCGAGGTGTGGTTAAACTTTACCCGTCTCTATGTGGACAATGCTCGTTACCAAAAGTGCAATAAGAGTTTAGTATCTAAGGGCAGTAACACGAGCAATTTGTCGAAACATTTAGCAAAAGTGCACCACATCCAGACGGAGAAATGCACCGGGTTCGACTGTCTTTCTAGTAGCTCTGTAGCCCCATCCACGAGTAACTTTTCCACGTCAGGTATTATGTATGCTCGCAGCAACACACGGAGTTAACTCAATTATACGAACATGGGTTAATGATTAGAGGTAACTGAGTTATTTATTTTGTTAAAGTTTCAGCTATTCTGTTTACAATTCTGTCATCAGATTATTTAATATGATTTGTTAAAACATTGTTGTTTCTTTTGATGTGAAATATATTTATTTTATTTAAATAAAAAGCAATGTTAATTTTGTTCACAATTTGTTCAGTTAATTGACCTTATTTCTTTTCAATAGAACCGTTAAGACTATCGTTAAAAGACCGGATCGATAAGCAGTATCGATAAAAGTAGTAGTACAGTTAAAACCTTAACGATCCGAATAATCGATTAATCGTTTCATTAATCGATTATCAAATTAGCCGTTTGTTGCAGCCCTACTGTCATAGTTGGTTAAACCTAAAAATAGAATCATTTGGGACCTTTCCCAACTTTTTTAAAGAACACATGCACACTCCGTGCTTGTGAAGAGTGCTTAAACAAAATATAATGTGGACACTAGGGGGAATTTATCTTCTCCGTATGTGTCCGACTCGTACAGAGATAGAACGGTGAGTCTTATCTGAAAGTACATATATGTGTTGGAGAGAGAGAACAGGGTGTGTGTGTAGGAGTGCAGAAAGACCAGCCATTAGTGACAATCTGTGTTTCCTGTCCCAGTGGGGAAGAGTGTGTGGAGGTAGAGTTATGACATTCAGTCAGCAGGTTGTCCGCCACCAACATCGGCAGACAGCACAGCGGGGGGGCTGGGAGCTTTCACGGGAGGAAGGGGGGTGTTGTTCTCAATTACTTAAAAACTCCTTGAATCGAATTTGGTTTGTATTGGATGTACATACAGCTACATAAAGGATTTTGTGGTGCATTTAAAAGAGCAAATATAGATATCTGTAAGTGGATGTTGGGTTTGGCTGTGTCTCTCGCTTTGGACCTTGAAATACACCCCGAATTTTGTCCCCGATAATGTCATATAAACTTGTATTTTTTCCACTATATTTTAATTGTGTCAAACAGACTACATTACAGTGTTCCAGAGATAACAACTGAAGGATGTTGTTGGCTGCACTGGACCAGCAGATACAGCTTAGGCCCAATGGCTATTTAGCACGGTGCCATTACAGACCTACAGTATTTAATTAGCCATTTATCTGAAAGGGATCTGAGCTCGCTAGCTGATCAGCTGCCTTAATTCCTTTTGTGGATTGTAATGATGTACACGGTGTGAATGACTTAATGTAGAGCTAGCGGATTTTGCCTGGTATCTCTGTTTCCTGTTGCCTCACCTCCCGCAGCCGGCTCTCCAGCTCCAGCAGCCGCGTCCTCTTGGTCTGCTCCTGCTGACTCATCTTGTCCAGGTGCTCCTCCAGTTTGGCGTTTTGGGCCTCCAGCTTGCCTGCCTGAGACTCCAAATAGAACTTTTGCTGCCGAAGCTCTGAGATCATCTCCTCCTGGGCTTTCCTGACAAAAATATACACAATATGCCAATTTCATTGTCTGTTTGGAAGCAGATGTCTTTCAAAAAAATATTTTTATAGCATTTATTTAACACATACATGTCAATGGATGTACAGTAGCTAATTCAGTAAACAGTAGTTCATTCAGGTGATGTTAGGGAATCATTTGCTTAGGTATCAACCGTCGACCCAGTACATTGTTTTCTCTCTTTACTGTCTCTTTTCCCACGGCATAGTTCTACGGCCTTGGGTTTTGCTGCTATCTCTCTTAAGGAGGGGCAGCTGGGGCGCATTGTTGTTGCCAGCTTGTTGATTATTACACTCCGAACTAGTTAAAACCTCGAGCTACAGAAGAGTTCTTCAGAATTGATTGTGGCATCTAAACCGTGTGGTCAAGCCGTGGCCCGTGACATGTCTTGTGAATTCTTTGGCCGAAGCTCCAAATAAACCGTCCGTGTTTGCCATCAAAGCTCCAGCTCTCCATCGTGTCTCTCTGAGTGTTGTTTCCAATTGCTTCAGAAGTTTCCCCCACAGGTGATAACATTGTTTATGTACTAAAATGTATATTCAAATCCCTAACAAATACATTTCAGTTAAGAATTGTTAAAGCTGCTTTTTCTGTATTCAAAAAAGCAATATCACTTGTTTTGGCTCCTTTGAGGAAGCAGACACAAGTTGTTGCGAGAATTTCAACATTTACCTTAAGGAGATATAGTAAACTTATTAGCAAACAGTGGCTTATTTAAACTCCCAGGAGTTAAAGGTAGGGTAGGTAAGAATGGAGAAACCAGCTGAGTGCGCTAGAATTTGAAAGTACGCAGCCGAAAGAAATCTGCCCCTTCCTTCAGACTTCTTTACAGAGCCCCTCCTCCAACACACACAAACGCGCACATGACCAATGAGGGCACGAGATAAGTTTGTGCACGAGATGGAAGGCTGACAGGCAGGTAGGCCATCCAGTTATTTCAGCCGGGCCGGCTCAGATGATTGGTCGTGCTTTTTACAGTGCCACGGCTTCCACAGATAACATTTTTTTATGTATTTATTGTCAAAGCATTTAATGTATTCATTGCTATCGGGATGTTAAGAGCATTCCATGGAATATAACAAAACGTGTTTCTGAAGTGAATTACCTACCCCACCTTTAAGGAGTACTATTATCATTCATTTGTAGAGGTGTTTCTGGTGACCCTATGAATGTAAGTCATAGATTCACTCTTTATTCATTTAAACTCCTGGGGGAAATATCCAACTTTTCCGCTGCTAAATCGTAAGATTGCTGCTGTCTATCTGCTGTTTGCTGCTGAGCAGTGTACAACTTGTTTTTAAAGCACCTTATCCTGAAAACAGCTAACTATTGCACCTGGTAACATTACATTACATGTTACTTGTTAGACGCTTTTATCCAAAGCGACCAAAGTGGTGAAGTGTCTTGCCCAGGGACACAACAACATGCTGACTGCAGTGGGGTTTGAACCTGTGACCCCCTGATCCCAACACCAAGGCTCTATCCACTGCGCCACACGCCTCCCATCACTATTAGATTGGCACTCGTGAATCGAAATGGTAAACGTGTTGGCTGGACAGCTAAACATTGAGCTGCAACTCATAACAAAGCCAACGCTGCAGATTCATCTGATTCTGTTTGGGTTCATCACTACAAGAGACCCCACTCGAGTTCTCAGAGTGTTTTCATGTCATCATTTGAGTTTGTTATTATTAAATGTTGATTACAGTCTCTTTAACCTCAGCGATGACACACCACTTACACACATGGGAGACAGACAATGCATGAGGCAAAGTGATGTGAGTGAGTGCACTAATGAAGCAATTGGAGGCCGGAGGAGACAGAATCGGTGTGTGGGTGGGGGGGCACTCATGAAAGCACAGTGTGGGCAGAAGGTCTAGTTAACTCACATATTCTTCTGGGTGTAGATGCTGCTGTTAGCGGCCAGCTTGTTAGCCTCTGACAGCTCAGAGATGCGCTGCTCCAGGTTCTTCATCTTAGAATCCATAGCATTAATGGTCTGCAGGGAGACACACAGAAAATAATATATTCCCATTGAAAGAAAGCTAAATGCTACTAAGAATCCAGGTACAAATCCAGTATATGTCAGCAGCACTTTTTTTGAGAAACTGAATTTTGCACTGCAGTAAAATCCTGTTTAAGTCCATTAGGTGTTGCCTGAATCTTCTACA
The DNA here is from genome assembly GCA_031216635.1 of Dissostichus eleginoides. Classification (NCBI taxonomy): domain Eukaryota; kingdom Metazoa; phylum Chordata; class Actinopteri; order Perciformes; family Nototheniidae; genus Dissostichus; species Dissostichus eleginoides. The sequence goes on from CM062265.1 coordinate 14,362,653, forward strand.
TTCAACATCAGATGACTGTCTCTAAAAGCTCCTTAACTGCCTCAATGCTACCACGTTAACCAGATTAAGACTTGAGCTCAGGCTTTATAGTGCAACGTAAAGTATAATCTGACGGCACACTCCAATACATTTCAGCCACTATAACAAATTACTGTGTAAAGAAATACAATACACATTGGTGAAGTCTAGCTTTTGAATCCCAGAAGAAATTGGACTAAAATATTAATGAGGGACAATTTCCTTCACCTTTTCAAAACAGCTTTTAATCCGTTATGTTTTAGATATTTTGTGTTGTTTTCAATGGTGTTTTTATGAATTTGAAGTGTCATGAAGAGCACTCTAGAAATAAAATGTACTATTATTCATAATGATATTGATGCTGTTCCTACTATTGCAAAAGGAACCACTAAAGTAGTCTTTGGCATTACAAAGTGAAAAAAATTGCAAAACTTTAAATATTTTTTTAGGCTTTTAAAAAAAATTAAATCCCACCTCAGCAGAATGTACAGTAAATGCCAAAGAGCAGTGTTTACCATACATTGATTTAATAAAAAAAAAATATGGTGGTCTAATGGATAGTGAGTGGGCTGATGTCGGAAGGTTGCGAGTTCAAATCCCGCCTCGAACACCACCACTAGTGTGTCCTTGAGTAAGGCTCTTAGCCCTCAGTTACTCCAGGGAGAATGTCCCTGTAATTGGTCATTGTAAATCGCTTTGGAATAAGGCGTCTGCTAAATGCCTAAATTGTAAATTATATTTTTGGGAGAATAAACCCCACAGATCCTCAACTCCGGTGTGTCTCACTCATTAACAACGCAACACAGAGCAACAAGAACGTTGTCTACAGTAGCCATGAACTCACGCAGTGCCCCCACAAATAGAATCAAATTCTGTGGGAAACACTGAAGAGGATATATTTGTTTAAAAAGCCTGTAGTGTTTCCTTACAGCTTTCTGTTCACTGAGCATCTTGCAGTTCTCTCTGGACTCCTCCTGCTGCTGGGCTTTTTGGGCCTCCAGGCTCTCTTTGTCGGCCAGGTCGTCCTTCATCTGAGCCTCCAGAACCTTCATCAGACAGAACCAGCAGAACAATTAAGCACACAAATTAGGGCTGCTCAATTAATCGTATTTTAATCGCAATTACGATTTTGGCTTGCAACGATTATGAAAACAACATAATCGAAATAAAACGATTTTTATTTGTTATTGGTTTTTCAGTTGAATTATATTTAAAGTTCAGGGTAATCAACTGTTCAACATTTTTTTTTCAAAGTAAATGGATAATCGTTTTTAATAATCGTGATATCAATTTTGACCCAAATAATCGAGATTATGATTTTTGACATAATCGAGCAGCCCTAACACAAATATCTTTCATTTGCTTTGCGTTGAGGCAATGATTAAAACAAATGCTCAAACTGTCATAGTTATGAATGGCAGCAGTAATTAGTGTGGTGTCAAAAGCACACTGTGAAGCGTTTCACAGCTCCGATTGATATGACTCCACAACAATGATTTAAAGTGGCAGGACTGACAAAACACTTCTAGAGATGCAACGTTTCAGGAGCCTGGAGAATATAAATGTAGCCCACCTTGATCTTGTCCTCATAAAGCCTCTCCTTCTGCACCAGTTGGGTTTCCATCCTCTGGGCTGTGGACTGAGCATCCCTCAGGTTCTCCTCCAGCTCCTGGAGGGAGCAGCGTTCAAAACAGGCTCAACAATGGAATCGTTTTTCACAGGGCAATTTAAATGCAGCTTTTTTCAAGCAAAATAACACAATATATTTCTCCCCTTTGTTGAGTTTTATAGTCAGGGTTCATACACTTTTTCACCAATGATTTTCAATGACTTTTCCATGACTTCTCCATGACCTTTACCTAATTTTCCATGACCAAAGAAATGACTCTTTCTCAGCGGTACCACTGAAAATGGTTTATTTTAACATGGAGCAGGAAAATAAGGTCTGCATATGAAACATGTTGTGCCTATCTAAAACAAATCAAATAGTAGGCTTACTAGCTCCTACGCTAAAGCAACTCAAATCTCTCACCAGCAAAACACCTCGTCAGTTAAATGCCATTTTACATTTCATTACTATACAGTATTTATTATCATTATAGTATTACTATTTTGGCGATTAGATAAAATATAAATTATATTTGATGCAACTTTAGTTACATTTCCATGACTTTTCCAAAACTTTGGGAAAAATATTGTTTTCCATAACTTTTCCAGGGCCAGGAATTATCATTTTGAATTTCCATGACTTTTCCAGGTTTTTAATGACCGTAAGAACCCTGTATAGTGCAATTACTTTTTGGGGGAATTTTGCCCTATGCGCCAATTATTACTGAATAAAAACATATCGAATACGATGACCATAAATCAAAAATGAACCAACAAAAATAAATCATCTTAATGTTAATAATGCAGTACAAACAACCTATCACAGTTCTGCTTAATGTAGCCTAAAACGCTGGATTTACAAAAGACAAAATGGCAAATCTACTTAACAACAGAGGTATTTTCTGCTATTAATTATACTCTCTTATCAAACACATCAAAATGAAGAGACATGAAGAACTTGCATCAAAAAGCTGGAACTCCAAAAACCTGCCGGTGCGGTGTCTGCTCATGATGACACGGGTAAAATGATGTGTATGTGAAAAAGTATCCACTCAGGTCTCCTCTAGCAAAGAGCTCTTCAAACAGAAGTGTGTGTGGTGTGTGTGCTAAGATAACTGATGAGGAGTAGACTGAGAGAGAGAGCAAGATGAATGGGAGGGGGAATTAGGAGTTGAATGGGTCAAGTATTAGCAGGCCTTATCTGTGGTTCTCTCACCAGGATCTTTTCAGCCATCTGCTGGATCTGCTGGGATTTGGTCTGAATGTCATCTTTCAGCTTATTCTCCCGCCGCTCCACCATCTCCAGCCTCTTTACCTGGTTCTCCAGGGTCTTCCTGCCCTCCTGCTTACACACCAAATAGAATAACATAAGGCCGACCACACACATCTCTCAAGAGTGACTTTTAAATGACAGGAAACAGTATTTAACCCTCCTGTCGTGATTGTTTCTCCCCCCTTACTTTGGTGTTCCTGGTCAAATTTGATCAGTCTGTTTTAACTGCTCTTAAATTAACACAAAAACCATCACCAAATGTTATTTCAACACCCTTTTAAAGCTGTTAACAATGTCTCAGACTACTGGTTTACATTAATAACTGCAGTGAATATACAAAGAATAGACAATACAAATGTATTCCAAAGTTCACATAATCTAGGGTTATCCATTCATTTCCTATGGCGGTCTATTTTGACCGGGAACACCATCAAATCAAATCAAGTTTTATTTATATAGCACATTTAAAAGCGATTTTTGGTCGAGCCAAAGTGCTGTACATGTAATAAAAACACTTTACTACAATCACAATAAAAGACAATAATTTACAACAGAAATATAAAAAAACAAAAACACAGGGAATAGTCAGGTGTCATACTCCGCTCTGACTAAAGGCCAGAGAGAAGAAGTGTGTCTTTAGTGATGATTTAAAAACCCCTAGTGTCTGGGCCGACCTGAAATAGGTGTTACAAAGTTGACTCAACCAATCAAAATTCAAAGAAAGTGGTGATCAGCAATTGTATATGTTCAAATGCTTACTGTTGAGGATATCATAAGGCCTTGAGGCAATCAAATGTAAAACACAATATTTATGATTGATGTGAGTAGTAAATGGGTCAGATTTGACCCGAACGCGACAGGAGGTCTAACAAACAAAGCAGCATTATTTAACACTTTTGCATGATTCAGGATTGTGGGTTCACTCTGGTACCTCTGTCTCTCTGAGGCGGCGTTTTAACGTGTCACTAGAGTCGGTTTTGCCTCGCAGGCGCTCCAGGTCTCGTTCCAGCCGCTCTTTGGCCTGCCGGACGTTCTGCAGCAGCTCCGTGGCTTCTGTGCTTGCTTTCACCGCCTGGGGGGGGGGGGGGGGTCAGGAGGTCAGACGCTGTTAGTGCATCCCAAGACAAACCTCCTAATATGCTTCAGCAAATCCTACCCTCTGAGACATGGAAAAAATGCTTCTTGAGGGAATAAACAGAAAGCTACAGCAGGCTGCAGAATGGAATATATACGCTGTGTTGGCCTGCTTTACAAAGGATCAGGAGAAATGAACACATTATCTTACTGAAAATCTGAACAACTAGAATATTACATAAGACAGTAACCAGCATTGAGTTTACCTTGGACAGTTTATCCTGGAGCTCCTGGATGTTCACCTGCTGCTCAGAATTGGTCTGGAAACAAAGCACAGTGAAGTCATTAAAAACATGAACTGTAACCACAGCTGGAAGCATGTAGATCAATCTGACAAGCCTGATTGGTTACCTTCTCTAGTTTGGAGAGAAGCTCCTCCACGTCAGATTTGCCCTGCTCTTTAGCCTGAAACGTAATTGGCATACAGTGGAGATCAATAGAGTACAATAATCCATCTGCTCTATAGTGGTTTCTGTGGAAAATGGGCGAGCGCAGCAGCCTTCCTATAGTCCCCAAGAGGCCAGAAGGGAGATGTGATTACTCCAGCAGAGGGCCCCGGGTCAGAGATGTTTTCATTTTTAAGCTGAAATCTGAATATCATATATTTAAGTGTATCTTTGAGGCTTCAAAAAACATACTATAATGTCATTTTCAAAAAGATATTTGGTAATAAAGTCCATTAGTTTGTCAGACTAAGTGGTCTGCAATTTTTTTATTTGATAATGCTGGATTGATGGCATCGAGTTTTATATGACACTACAAAACAACCCTAAGAGGAAAGGACAGTATCATAGGTATAAATGCTTTGTTTGATTGTGTGCTTGCCCAAGGAGCAAAGACAAGGAGAAGACTTAAAGGGGACCTATCACGCAAAATGCACTTTTTGATGTCTTTTATACATAAAGATGTGTCCCCGGTGTGTCAGGGAGCTCACGCAGCGTCAGAAAATAAAACCCTCTCTCTTTTCCTCCGTACCCAAATCTCTAAAAACGGGGGAACAACGGAGCTGATCCAGATTTGCGTCCGATATGACGTAATATCGGAAATGTGGACCCACGGCCCTATCAGAAACGTTGCTATCAGAAACAATGCCCGACTGTTTTGGATGTAATATGGTCGGTGCATGTTCACATTAGCATCGCTAACACTCAGAGCTAACCTGTACTGGAGAGCATGTGTGTGAAGAAGCAGGAACTAAAAAGGAACTCACCTTGTGGTATAACCGGCAAGAGAGAAAGCCTTTGAGCTCCATACTGTTCCAGAAATAATCTTTGATAATCCATGATATGGTGTTTCATCACGGCAGTATTTAGTTTAGACAGTAGCTGCCGGGTCCCGCATGAGCTCAGCCCCCTCCTTTTTTATTTTGTATCAATTCTTTTTATTTTTTAAAGCTTTATACCCAAATCAGCACTTTTGAACAGGAAGTGAAATAGAGGGATATGAGGCATGGCTAGAATGGGTGATCTGTTTGGTATTTTGAGCAAAACACTTCATAGACATGTTTTTTATATATTTTTATATATCTGAGACCTAAGCTATTGCCTAAAAATAGCATGATAGGTGACCTTTAAAGAAATGGGACAAAAAAACGTAACATCTTCTTCTTTGTGAGCTGGCACGTTTAAAATTCTAGCTTATTTTCAGTGTCAAACTTTCAAAGCTTTTATTTTGTATTTTTCTTCATTGTAGTGTACTATACGAATGCTCAGTTGTGGCCTCTTGTTATAGGTTTATATAGAATACATTGCTGGCTTATGATATTTATAAATGTAACATATGTTCCAACCATACAGTCTGAGAAACTAACAAAATAGTGTGTACTTTAGATTTGCATCTCAATGATTTGAGTAAAGTTTGTTATCCGTGTCCCTCCTTGGCACCTGGCAGGTTTTTCCAACAACCAATTTGTTTATGTTTCAGAAACTAGATGCAAAACATGACCCTCCTAATGTTACTTGATGCACATTTGCATTACATGAGGTATAAACATGTCTGGTGTGAAACATACCTTCTGGATCCTCTGCTGATACTCCACAGCTTTCCTCTTGAGGTCCTCACTTGTTTGCCGGGAGTCTCTGAGTTCAGATTCGTAGAGGTCGCTGCGGCGCCGGGCGGCAGAGAGGTCCTCCTCCAGCTGCCGGATGGTGACCTGCATCTCCTCCAGCTGAGCATGGTACTCCTACACACACACACACACACACACACACACACACACACACACACACACACACACACACACACACACACACACACACACACACACACACACACACACACACACACACACACACACACACACACACACACACACACACACACACACACACACACACACACACACACACACACACACACACACACACACACACACACACACACACACACACACACACACACACACACACACACACACACACACACACACACACACGTCAATAATGTGGAAGACAAAGCCCTCCAGAAACTGACTGTAAACATTAAGATTTGCGGTCAAGTTTCACCAACCATATCTCTTATACAATACAATGTTGTGTGCAGAACAGGACTGCTGATTGAAATGTGACACCCCTATAATAAATGTTTTGAAACCTGCCCAAAGACTTCAGGCTGTGATCACACTCATTCTCTGCAAGCTTGAACTAAGTCAGTTGGCATCTAAGTGAGAAGATTTTTTAATTTTTTTTTTTTTTTAGGGAAAACACATTTTCTTTCTCAACGAAGAAAAACTTGTCAAGTATTAAGCCGGGACATTTTCAAATATGAATTGATTAGAAAACGATTGAACTCAGCATTGTTTTAGCACATACCAATGACAAGCTAGTGTATTCAGTGTGTTTTTCTTACATAAATGTTCTATTTAGGCTTCTTCATAAAAACAGTGAGCAGGTTTTTATGTGTACGTTTTGACAAAATACAACAGCAGAGGGAGTTTGTTTAGAACGACTCGAACAGAGCAGCTGAGCTTAGTAAGAGCAACAAATCCTGCCAATGGTACCCAGATACAGATACACTTTACAGATCTGCTGACACGGTTTCATTGTGCAGTGATCTATAGGAACCGCAGTGCACTAAAGCAATGTCCATTTATCACCAAAAGTGTCAAAATCACAGGTAACAACTCAATGATTACAACTTTAATTACTGCAGTCGGCAACTCTGCACTAAATCAAAGAACGGTTTAATCTTGTTTGCAGAAAAAAACATGTTGGTAAACGCATAGCTTTATGATGTGTAACTTAATGTATACCAGTAGACACTGCAGTAAGATACACCAGGCCACTCCAATGGGTCTCACAGAGTGTTTTTTTCAATTGTAATTTGAGTCCTAAATGTTGATTAAAACATGTTAAATACTGTGTGTGGTTCCACTGGGAGGAGGCTGAGCGAATCTCTTGAGTAGTGATCAAAGTCTCCTGCAACTTTGTAGCTTGCAGGCATGCAACTTTGTAGCTTGCAGGCATGCAGTTCTGCAGGAATGACCTTTATGGAGGTGTTGAGGACGAGGGAGTCCTCAGAGGGGAAGCCCCTCCTGCAACAGGGACACACTGAGAAGAGTCTAATCTCCCTGCTACTCCTCTATCAGCTAAAACAGCGTGAAGAAGACACTGCGGAAAGCAGAAGTGTTCTGAAATAATATGAAGGCGTTTTGGATGAAGGAGGAAATATTTCTTTCCGTTTCAGTTTGCTTTTCTTTAGCTTAAATACCTTGAAGTGTTACAAAAAAAAGCTTAAAATGCACCACATCATTATCGTGATGAGAGGGAGGAGACTGTGCATCTCTTGAATGAAAATGACATACTTGCTCTTTGATTTCCTGCAGCTTGTTGCTCTGTTCGCGGATGTCGTGCAGCAGCTGCAAGGCCTTGTCATCCTCTCTGGAGACCTCCACACGCGCCTCCTCCAAGCTCCGCTTCAGGCTCTGCAAACACACATGTGCCACCACATAAACTCAAGGATGCCGTTTGGACAAATCAATACAGATTTTTGTTGAGGAGCAGAGGACATGGACACCCAATTTGTGCATGTTTAAACATTTATTCAAATTCTGCACACAGACGCGGTTGTTATGATGACTCACACTGCACTCTGTGATGTATGTGGCGAGGTCTTGCTCCAGGATGCCCCTTTGAGTCTCGGAGGCCTTGAGCTCCACATCCTTCTGGTGGAGCACTGACTCCAGGTCAGTCATTTTACGCTGAAACCTGGAGATCTCCTGATCCATCTGTATCCATCGGAGAACAGCACAGTTACCATTTCATTGAAACTCTAAAGGTCAACAACTTAAAGCGGTTTTGCCTTGAAGGTGCTCAAATTCAAAGCTAAAGATAGCTAGATCACCAAAGCAATAATGCTTCAAATGGGAATAAGTTGGCATGTTACAGCAGCACCAGAAGCCTGTTGATCTGTGTTCAGCCAGAATAAACATCTGACGTCTGGTTATGAAACCTAATCTAATAATTAAGTATACATAAGTATTATAAGTCCTACAATATGGAAACATAGATAGATTACATGTCTCTGTTTCCAGTCTGCAAACAGTGGTCTTACTTAGTCATTTCTGTCTTGGTTGATGAAGCTGATTTTACATTTAAAAATAAGAATGACTCATTTGTCATTGAGGCTTGTGATGAATTACTAAAACATGTATAAAAGAGAACAAAATGGCGTGAAGTACGTCCTCACATTGTGACATTTGTCTTGAGTATCTTGTAATTCTTTGCTTTTAAGATGTAGCTTCTTTTCCATAGAGTTGGTCTTGGCAGGAGAGTTGAGGCCTGCAGACACTGACCTGAGAACAACAACAACAACAACAACATGTATACATGTTTAGAACTAATCTAAACAAACAAATACTATCTGCTACAGCTCCGTAGCACTTAAAACATGAGCATGAAGTGTGTGTTCGCCGCTTGACACTGATTTCATTGCAGAACATTCATTAACAGATCCTTCAGGACTCAGACTCTCGAGAGGGGTTTTATAAAATAGAAACAAATTACAAATATGTAAGCTTACACAAATGCACTTTTTCTGAATGTTGTTTCTATTGTGTAATGATGATTTGATATACATCATTACATTGATTCAATGCTCAATAATCCAATAACATTGATGCAAAGTGAAAACATTGATACATATATCATCTTTAAGATTCGATCATAGGTCTTTTTTGTATTATTCTTTTTCATTTAAATGCCCTGAAGAGCCCATTTATAAAATTGCCAAATCCTATTTTGAGAGTTGATTTAAATATAACCGATTGTGATTTACTCACCTAAGATATCGTCCGGATTGCTTCCCTAATGATATTGAAAAAAATGGTGGCGGGCTTTATGGCATCAGCAAATACTGCATTGTTTTTCAACTAATATGATATATCCTTTTGTGATGAAACGTGGGATTTACACGCTGGTAGAGAGAGCATTCATTACACATTCTCAAATAATATCAGCTAACCAGAATGAGGATAAGTGAAAGTCTCATCATGTTCCAGGAAGCCTGTATTGTGTCTGAAATTAGCTCGCTGAAACGCAGACACAACACCCACTCATCATAAATGAGCAGACACAGAGCATGAAAATAAGCATTGACTATAGCTGTCTTTAGCAGACGATTAATAACACCTAGTCATAACACAAAGAGTTACTGAAATCAATTAGAAGGATAACATTCAGAGTGTTTTTGAAGTGAGGAAGGGAAGAGTATAATCCATTCATTGTTTAAAACAGACTGCATAAACAAAAACAACCGTATAGTAGACCTGGGATTATTTTAGTTTGCCCGACAAAATAATGTGACTGTAGGGAGCTGTAGTGTGTCCATTGCACTTATTTTCCTTGGTTATGTAAGACGATGTCCTATTTTTTGTCCATTCTTTTGGAATAATTTGGAGCTCACATTCAATGTTCACCCTTCCCTTGGCCAGAGAAAAGAGAAACTCTGAATAGAAGTCCTCTAAATAAATGAATGGGTCTGTATGAATGAGTTCAGAAATACAGCAAGGGGATCTTTAATAAAGTTGACTCAGACTGAGTCACAGCGTTAAAAATAATCACGAAGCAAGAACAGCTTCCTTCGCCTCTCTGCATTGACGATCCTTCCCCTGATACACACACGCACACATATACACCCAGTACATATTCACACACACACACCTCTGACAAAAACAGCAATACCCCAACCAGTCTGTTTCACAGGAATATAGATTAAATGAGGAGGCGTACTTCAGCATACTGAATCTGTTGCAAATTAAAAATTGATGTAAGACATCAGAATTCATAAAGTTCTTCAGTGCTTAGTTGCAACGTCTTGGGGGGCTACTGTATGGATAATATGACAATTTAAACGTCCGCAGCGGGGGGATTTCTGCATGTTTATTCATTTGTTCTTTCGTAAAACGGCCATGATGAATTGAAACTGTTGATGAAGATGGAGGGATTTCTTCTTCACCTTCAACTGTTTGCTCCTGCTTCTTGTCACGTATGCTTTACATTTGGAACTAATAACGTTTGCAAGAAGCATGGGTAATATTTCTACTGTTCTTAAGATTTTGTAGGCAAAATAGGAAATAATTGTTTTGACAAGGGAGATAATGCCAGGGCGGTCTCTTCCAGCGGAGGGATATATTAGTTGTCATGTCTATGTACTGTGGAGGGAACAAATAAGGAGCCAGTGCGGACTGCATTATTGAAGAGATTCAAAGAGAGACAGGGACTTAGGGAAAGTGTGCAAGGTAAGGGCGTTGAAGCACTTATTGGGTAAACAAAAATAATACAAACATAACACATACATTCACACAGGCATGCACATGTTGAAGGAAATGAACACACATGACCAATTTAAACAAGCAGGGTGGCAAATGGAGTCATTTGTGTAGAAAGTGGAAAGCACTAACTGTAATTAAATCTAGCATTAATAATAACTAATGAAACAGAAAAAACTATTTTTAAGAATTCAATAATGAACAGACCGAGCAAAAAACATGCAGGTTTTTTAGTTCACCTCAAGGGGCCATTTAAAATAAGACTAGATAAGATATACTTTATTGATCAAAATGTTGAATATGTATTCGTCCCAGCAGCATGTAACAAGGCATTGTACAAAATGTGAAAATTAAAGACTATGAAATAAACAGACATACAAATATAATACAAACATGTGCCACCGAGATGAGGATGTCCAATCAGTGTTTACAGTAAATGTAGTCAAAGCAATACATTCCTATTGTGGGCTCAATAGAACGAGATACTGAGTTAACAGCTACAAAGTTGCATCTACACCTGTCATTTGGCGGGAAAGGACTAAAAATCTCATTGTATATTTGTGTATAATGACAACAATGGCTTTCTATTCTATTCTAATCTCCGCCTCTTGGTGGCCAGGGGACGTGCATGCTCTCATGCCACTCAAAAGCTAAATTCCTTGTTCTCTAAGCTTGTGCTGCAAATTAGCTAAGTTTTGAACAATGAAAATGATCACCCCAAATATGAATGCAGAGGATGTTTTGGACGAGGATGTTACAAGTTATTCAAAGCCAGAATATATGGGCGAAATTGAGCGGAGAGTGGCCCTAGGCTGCGGTTTTGCAAACGGATATGGCTGGCAGGAAGCCTACAGGCGTCAGGAACTCTTTCACAAACCTCCTGGAACATGTAGGCAGCGTCAGCACGGCTCCACAAGCAGGAGACATCGGCTTTTTCACTTCAATATAGCACGCAGTGGGGAATGCATTGCTTCAATTGATTCCATTTACCATTAACACTGATTGAAGATCCACATAAATGGTGGCACATTGATTACAAAAGAACAGTTTTTGTTCAAAATTAGATTGACTATCTATGACTGAAACATGTTCTTGCATCTATATTTCCGATTGAATTATGCCTTTTGCTTTTCAATGAAATGACAAAATGGACTCAGCAATTCTCATAATATGGATATATTTGTTTCCTTCTTCCAAAAAGGGAAATGTGGGCTCAACAGTGGTGCCAGAGAATAATTGAGAGAGCCATTAAGAATATGAGGAATGTCATCAGCAGATTTTTGTAAATATGGCGTGAGAGAGATACAAAAAAAAGTAAGTTTGCCACTTAAATGATAAGGAAACATCCTCTGGGGACAATGAATATCCACATCATGGCCACCTGGCAGTAAACATGAATGGCAATCTGGTCAGTAGTTGTCAAGATGTCGTGCTCGGGACCTAATGAGCCTAAAAGCCACATTTCAAGGACTTTCTGACACTAAACCCAAGATAGCTTCTTATACATTTGAGGCGAGGGATTTAGTTGTTTAGTTTGACTAATGAGGAGTCAGACAGACAAGTTCACACAGAATGAAAAAAAGAATAGCGGGAACTCCTATTAGCATTTCATTGTGCCTGGCTCTTGGTTTATTTCTTTTTGGCATTGTAATGAAGAATGTGTACACGCATATGCATGCACCCACACACACATTTGACACATTTCTCTGAGCTCTGAGTTCCTCCTCATTAAATGCAGCAAAGCAAATGACTGGCTCCAGTTAAAACCCATGAACAGATGACTGATGGTGTAACAGCAAGGGACAGAGACATTAGAAGAGGGAGAAAATAAGAGGAGGAGATGAGACGGGTAAAGATGGGGGTGGGGACTGAAAAAAAAAAAACATCACGGTAGTAACCATAGAAATAGATACTCTCCCCCAATCTGGGCTCTCATCCTTTTCCTTGTCTCATCTGCTCATGCTTTTTATTTCCTTTCTGTTGCTGCTGCTGTCTTGATCCGCAGTCTCCAGGACCATTAACCTGCTAGAGCACTGCCATGGGGGCTACAGCAATGAAACCCACCCTCTTGCGTTATTATCAGAGGTTAAGAAGCCAAACACCATTAGGGATAATTGCAGTCCCAAACCCATGCTATAAAAGTCAGGAGCCCATTATGCTGCACAGTAACAGAGAAAGCTCAATAACAGCAGCGAGGAGGGTGGGAGTGTGCCGATGTCTGGGGTTCCACCTCTCAGCAAACCTCATTGACACACTCAGCCGCATACCAATCAGTGCCGATGGCGAGATAAAGCCAGCTCCTCGGGTCCTCTCAATTGATGTATGTATGTATTGGAACAACTATGTGCATTCACAAAGCACAAAAACAGGAATCAGATACGGAGCGCAGCGGAGAAAAAGGGGGATCCCCCCCTCCCTCGTTCCTGGTCTGACACAGCATATGGCCAAACCCATTTTGGCCCCAACGGGCACAATACTAAATGATGGGGACACAACACCGACTGCACAGGGCACCACACTAGATGATCTGACACAAGGCTACCTGGAATTTGGAGCCGTGGTAATGAGGGGTCTATTGGCAGAGCAGCAGCCAAATGTAGCGTGGGGTCTTTAACCAACAAAGGTGTGTTAGAGAGGTGTATGCAGGGGGTCTCTGCGTGACTACAGGAAAAAAGGGGGGTCGTCTTTGGAAAATAAGCCAAACAATGCCTATTAAACATGTAGCACTTACTCAGTTTTGGCCAATGTTGTCAACGCTCTGCTGAAGAACCAGCCTAGAAAGGGCAGATCCTGGCCCTGGAAGCCCGCTGGCAGAGCTCCTTGCTGGGCTGCTGAGGCTGGCCGGGGGGCTGCCTGCTCCGGCTCCTCAAAATTAGAGGTGTCATCTTCAGCGTGCAACGCAGGAACGAAAGGCGGGAGAACTGCAGGAGAAAGGGATTGAGTGAGAGAGGGCAAGGAAAAAAGGAAGCAGCGACAAACAGAGCGGTAAAAGAAAATGTACAAAATAAATAAAACACAACAAGGAGAAAGGGAAGAGAAAGGAAGGGAGGAAGAACGGAGCAGATCTGTGGGAGCCTAGAGTGCGGTAAGTCGCGCGTTGCTGCACATGCTGCCTCTCTGAGCCTCCCTCCCTCCTTCTCCTCTCTCTCTCTCTCTCTCATTCACACATGCTCACTCACTCTCCCTCACTGCAGCAGAGCAAGCTAATCAGCTGGACCCGAGCTGAAGCATAAAGCTATCTCTCCCAATTGTAGAAAAACTAAGTATTTTTATGAATAAAATCTTTTTTATATGCAATACTCTTTGGCTTTTTATATGTATTACTTAAAGAAAATACATTAAGACAATTTGATTTTTTTTTCTCAAATGAATAAATCTCCTGATCAACACAGGCAGAAAAAGCTCCTGCATTCAAAAACACTGCGTGCTAAAAACCCTGAAGATTTTCAACAAACAACTTCATTAACATTAAGTGTTGATATGAATATAAACAGCTCTTAGGGAAGGACTGACATAGCAATGTTTGATAATGGCTACAAAAAAAGACAGGAGGTTTCATCAAAAATAAACATCATCTCCCATGCAGCTACACGTGTGACCATGCCTCACTCAAAGTGTGAATGTTATGGGTGTGTTCTCCCACGGCTGGTGAGGTGAAAATGTGAAACTCTTTGTCATTCGGTGCACATGTGATGGCGACAATGACGTTCAACAAACGCACATATATTTACGCCACAGTCTGCTGTGTCGCTAGCACTAAAGACGTGTGCTGCGTCTGTTGAGAAGCAGATGAGTTGCAGATCTTGACTCTGTCTGCCTGGCTTCTTGTCTCTGCCTCCCTCCCTAATCTCCTCAGGAAAGAGCTGGCCTACTGCCAACGGCACACAGAATCTCATTATTTTACTACCGACAACCCCACTGGCCACGCAATCGCTGTTTGTTGACTATGTGCAACCCCACACATACAGCACACTTATGTGTATTATAAACAACATTAATATCTGACACCTAGTCGTAAATCATCTCTCCAGTAACGTGGATACAGCAACACCAAGCATTTTCACAGGAAAGAAAGAAGAACACTCTCAAGGGAGAGGAATCTCCTCACCTTGTCGTAAGTGGTTCCAGTCGACACTGGAGAAGAAAGAGTGACAGCGGAGTCCCTGGAAACCCAGTCTCTGTTTGGATCCACAAAGCAAGCTCTGCAGCAGGTCTAAAAACTGCTTACTGGCCCGAGGCTCCTCTGGAAACTTAAGGGAACGCTGGGGGCAAACCATAAGGACAAAGATTCAGAACACGATGCAGATATGACTTCAGTTCAATCAGACTGCAGTACGATGGGAACGGTTAATAGACAGCAAGCTGTTTCAGGTCAGATAGTGACGATGTCAGCACCGGTTGAGAGGAGAGTACCTGAAAGTTGACAATGTTTTGGATTGTCTTGGCAGAAGAGCCCCCAGAAAAAGGCGACCTGGTGTAGATCATCTCATACGCTATGACCCCGAGGGACCACCAGTCACACTCGACACCATAGGTGCTGTTAGAGCCGCCATTCATGGATGCCAGGACCTCCGGGGAGATGAAGTCCTGGTTCCCAACATTCACTGTGGGAGTTTCAACCTGTAAACAGATCAATAACACACAATGATGTCACTGCTAAGCACAGTGAAGTCATAAACAATAAGGGATGGTAGTGTATTCTTACTTATGTTGCAAGGAAGAACATTTTATTGCATTGGATTTATGACGGAGTACCAACTGCTAAAGGCTGGCAGAGTGCCGTTTGATTTAGTGCAACTACAAGACGAGAAGATGTATATTACATAACAAAACAGACCACTTCTTTCAAATTGGGGAACTTCTACTTGAAATGTGTAGGGTCCTGTGATATTATCACTGTACCCTCTGGTGTTAAGTGTATGAATCTGAGCTTATTGTGTTGTCTAGTACTTTATTTCTCTCTTTGGATTTCATAAGGCATCCATTTTTTACTTGTGTAATTGCGTAAGAAACAAATAAATATACTGTCGGTACATCGAGCAAACTCTGTAATCTACTTACGGTTTTGTTAGCATTGAGCCTGGCAGCTGATCCAAAGTCTGCCAGCTTAATGTGACCGGTCCGATCGATGAGAACGTTCTCCGGTTTGACGTCTCTGCCAAGTGGATAGTTAAGAAGGGATTTGATACTGCTTTTACAGAGCTGTTTGTTGCCTGAGTACTGTAATATGTTTACCGCTCTGACGATAATGGAATACATTTGTAAACTTCAGCAATGTTTTTGTATTACATAACGTCAAACTGAGTGCTTCAGGTTAAATTACATCGCTACATTTTTCATGTCCTGTTAATGTTTGCCTGAATAATGTGTTATTGGCCTTCCAGTAAAACAAAAGGCAAACAAAGAATTACATTTAGCAAGGATCTAAGAGTATTTCTATAGTGATGGTGTTGGACAAAGGCCTAACACGTGATCATTGAGAGGTTGCTGGGGTTTTACCTGTGGACATAGCCCAGCTGGTGGACGGCGTGAATGGCTTCTACCAGCTCAGCCAAATAGAACTGAGCCATGGACTCATCAAACTGATCTTCGTATCGGTTAAGCAGGGACATCAGGTCACCGCCTGGCAAATACTCCATCGCCTGAAGACACATGTGTGTGCAATCAGAAGCTGGCAGTATAAAACAATGGTTGGCAATTTGAATGAATGTGTTAGTTAGATGAGATGAAGAATGAACAGGTATTACAGACTGTTGAAACATTTATGAATGCCTTTAAATAGGTCTATATTTAGAAAGAAAATAAAGCAACAAGTGTAGGTCTACATGCGTTTGAG
This sequence comes from Dissostichus eleginoides, assembly GCA_031216635.1. Lineage (NCBI taxonomy): Eukaryota > Metazoa > Chordata > Actinopteri > Perciformes > Nototheniidae > Dissostichus > Dissostichus eleginoides. The sequence goes on from CM062265.1 coordinate 14,379,288, forward strand.
CACACATCAAAGCCCTATCAGCTTAAGCTTATACGCCTGTTCTCTGCATTATAGATTCAGTTATGTAACAGGGAGTACTAAAGATTGCAGATATATCTGAGATGCTGCAGTCAAAGGATTGGTCTTCCATATCGGAAATATTTGCAACCTCCTTGTGCATCTCTAAGCCCAGTTTATTAACACTCAAAAGCAACATACCACAACCAAAAACTCATTAAGCATCTTTAATTAAAGTTTGGAAACACAAATCCACCGTGGTTGTGTTTGACTCGGGTCCTCTGTTGTGCCGTGTGCGCCCTGAGATGAAGAGCCACCGGTCTGGCTGATTTAAGCTATATGGTGGTGGCAGCCATACAGCCACAACAGGCGAGAGCTCCTGGTGCATGAATGGTCGGCGAGTCTGAATGAAGGGGAGCATTCTCCAGTGTTACCTAGCAACAGGGAGACTGGGTGCCTCTCTGACACACGGATAAAGATGGATGCTTTGTATTTCCCCCCATGCTCAGTTAGGGAGCAGGGTAAGACAGAGGGGGGAGGAAAGGAGAGAGAAAGGAGACATGCAGGGGGGGGGCATGACGGAAAGGTATAAGGAGAGGGCGAGTGAATGAAAAACAAAAGGGCAGTGTACAGTGGGAGGCTTGGCGAGCCAGGAAAGGGTTGTTTTCCTGCACCATAAGCCAGTGTTACAGGTCATTAGAGAAAATATCGATCCTCTGTGAGGTTAACAGCCGTCACGATGCTTACACCGGACAGGCTCTCTGAGCTTCACCGCTGAAGATCAGACTGATAGGGAGATATAACATTATGGCAAGAATCCCCCGTTTCCTTAACCAAAGTCAAAGGAGAAGATAATTTATATTTCTTTATATTTAAGCAAATAAATCCACCGGTGTTTAAGTGAAACACAAATGCTTTGGAACAACTGTTAGCTCCGCTTGATTGATGTGTTTTTCTCTCTTTTATCCGCAGTTATAGTGTCTGGGATGGGACATTATGATTGTTGTTATTAAGTTACGATTTCGAACAACAACACTACAGACTGCGGGTCCTTAGAGTTCCTGTCCAGTGGAATTGCCGGCATTGAATAATGTCGTTAATCTGAAGAAAGCCCTGGTGACTCTTAGCTTTACTGGTGGCTCGCCTGCAGACTAACAAAATAACACAACACAACTTTGAAGTTGCTGCAACATGGCTTTTCCCTGTGCTTGCTTCAAAGCATTTATTTGAGATACAAGATGTTCCTTTCAGTGCTCACTTCAAGTCCCTTCCTGTAGCAGCTCATGCACTATTCTGACTGATCTCAACTGTTGTATTAGTCACGTTCTAGAAACCACAGCTGTGGAGGAAAATGGTAATAGGACACATTCTAATAAAGTTTTCATGTTCATTGCCTTATATAACATTTTGATATGTTCTGCTCTTTGCATGAAACACATACAAGAATAAAATACATTACAGTTGTAGTAGCAGGTCATATTTTTATTTGGGAGTCAGCGTTTCCGCCAGGGGGGCGTCTTGCCGTCATTTGACACCCTTATTCAGCTCGGGACGCCCTGAACTCGAGCCGAGGGCGTCCAAAAATATTAATAATTCGAGAGAAGATTGAGAGTTTTTATCGCTTGAAATAACGAAAAGGAAAAAGGACAAGGACATCCCTCTGTTGGAGGGGCAAAGGAGTCTGGTGGGATTCTTTTCGGAGTAGTGAAGATCGTTTCCCCGACATCGGCGGTGCCTGCTACAGGACAACACGGAACGTGCGCGTTTTGGACGCGATGAGCGGTGCTAGTGGAGCACGCGCGTGAGCTTCGAGCACCAGAGCCTCGCAGCGGCAAAACTGAGGCTCCGTGGTAAACTGTGGTAACATGAAGAGCCGTTTGGGAGCCGAAACAGCCGGCGCTTTAAGAGAGCCGAGCCAAATGATCCGGCTCACTAACGTAAAAAGACAGTATCTATAAGGGACGGCTCAAGTCAAAATTCAAGCCCCCCGCCCGCTCTCGGGGTGGACGCCCTCTCAGCCCTGGTCTGGTGGAAACACTGATTGGAGTTAATATTTGACAAATGCTGGGCCAAGTGGGTACTTATTAGGTTGTTGAATGGTGGATTTTTGGTTGGACCTTTTAATGAGATCAGACCTTTTCCCTGCTTCTACTTTGTGAGTTAAGCAAAGTAACACTTCCTGACAATTTCTCTTTTCGCCTAACTGTGGTTTTAATGCCAAATAATAATATTTCTGAAAGTGATAAGATTTAGCGTCAATATGTTGAAAAGTCATTTAGAAGTTGACTTTGAAATATGTTACTCTTTGTGTAGAGACACACATAGAAAACAAGGCCATGAATATGAATGGTGTACGATAAACGCTTTTAATATAACGTGGTTGGTGCTAGGGTTGCTCGATTATGGCAAAAATCATAATCTCGATTATTTGGGTCAATAATTGATATCACGATTATTAAAAACTATTATCCATTTACTTTGAAAACATCCATTTATTGAAAAAAAATAAAATGTGACCAGTATGTTTTGAACAGTTGGTTACCCTGAACTTTAAGTATAATTCAACTGAAAAACCAATAAAAAATAAATTAAATAAAAATAAATTAAAAATAAATAAAATAAATAAAATAAATAAATAAAATAATCATTTTATTTAGATTATGTTGTTTTCATAATCGTTGCAAGCCAAAATCGTAATTGCGATTAAAACACGATGAATAGAGCAGCCCTAGTTGGTGACTTCTTTAACATTGTAATCCCACAGTTCAGAAAGGAGTTTATTCACAAAACACACAACGCTCTGAAGTTAAAACACCCTCTCTTGTAAACAATGGTAAAGCCGGCAGTGGCATCACATTTGTTCAGTTAGTATACTACAGTTACTAACTGAAGTACCATCAGACCCATATTACAACACAACACCTGTAGTGAGTAGGACCCTGGGTATTAAAATGTATAATCCACCCACAAAGCACTGCATAATGTTTGCTATTGGCTTGGCATGTTTATGACACAATGACTCCCCTTTGGTCTATGGCCGTTTGCAAAAGACCCCCAAAGCCTTGTTCTGATAAGTAGAAGGTATGTAAAGGAACCAGTTCAGTTCATCCTCATAGTCAGAGAAGAAAACAATCAGCAGTCTCACCAGGTAGACCCGTTCTGTATCCTGGAAGGCGTACAGAAGCTGCGGGATCCAGGGACTGCTGTTCAGAGCCAAGACCCTCCGCTCCTCCTCGTGAAAAACCACCTGAGAAGAATTAAAAAGGAATGACATCAGTATATAAATATTACATAAATGCAACAGCAGTGCTACACAGTGTTTGTCACCCACATTAACTCATCTGTCTAAAACACTGAGAAGCTAGTATCATTAAAGCTCCAATGGGGTTTCAATGTTGTTATTTTATTAAACCATAGGGAACATTAAAGTACATTTCGACACTTGGTTTATTACTCACTCTTTGTCGACTATCTTCATTTCATGTTGCTCATTGCCAAAGTGGGATGTAATTGTGTCAAAGATTATGCAAAGTAGGCCCAGGTGGCGTGAACAAAGCAGTTCATGTTCATACAAGTTGTTCATTGTATTGCTCATTTTAGGCCCTTCCTGTCGGAGCTCATGTACTATTCTGACTCAAATCTATTCTATTAGTCACATGCCAGAGAGCACAGCTGTGGGATAAAGTGCCCACAAGTTTTATTCGACCCTACAACCCCCTCCAGTGGCGCTTTTTCAGAATGCAATGCTTTTGGAACAACAACAAAAACACAATGACTGCGTGGAGGATATTGCAAACATTAAAAAAAACAAGATTTCCATAAACTGTTTTGAGTCTTACAGATACGGCTTTGTATGTGCTTTTCAATTTACATTATTCATGTTTATTTGGTGATAATCAACTGAATGTTGGTAATGTGTAAGTGGGGATGTTAAACCCTAAATAATTTAGTTCATTTCAAAACCAATGTCATGGTTGAATGAAATAAGTCTAAAATCATTGACCTTTAAAAACTGTGCAGAAACTGAGCTGTTGTTGATAATGGTTGAAAAAAAAATGCTCAGGCATATCAGGCTTCTGAATTTTGAGTAGGGCTGAATGATTAATCGATTTTAAATCGAAATTTGAAATGATGCAATTATCAAATCGCAAAGCCTGCGCTTTCTTTTCTTTTTTTGTTGTTCTTCTTGTGTGTCAGTCATCCACACCAATCAGAAGTGCTGTGCTCCACATGTACCAGTCATTGTTAACCAATCAGAAGTGGCCCATGATAGTAGGTGATAGACAGATTGATCCAATCACCTGCCAAGTATTTTTGAAAGTGCCTGCCCCTTTCCAAATGGCTTCCAACGGAGCTTTCCTAGATGGTTTGGTGAAACTAACCATCTGAGTCAGGTTAGTAATGCTCCATCACATGTTTTACATCTATTACAGGGTGAATCTTAAACTGAAGCTTGACTTTAAAGCAACCCAACGGAGTTTCATGTAAGTTTAGTTCTTTCACTCGTAGCTCGGGCTGCGGGGGTGCTAGAGACAGGAGCACGTTGATACGACCTTCCTAGCCGGAGATATGGCCGCATTTTACAATACACTTCCGTTGGGTCGCTTAAAAACAAATATCGCAAATCGAATCGCAATATCTGTCAGAAAAATCGCAATTAGATTATTTCCCCAAATCGTGCAGCCCTAATTTTGACTAGTAACAGCAGGAAAAGCACAGCTGTTAGTAACAACATTTACAATGGCGGTGTGTCCCAGTTATCCATCTCTTATCTTATGTTTAATACTCAGATAAATGTGCTAAATTCCTACTGTGACATATAAAACTGTAATCGGTATAAAAAGGCCTTTAATGTTGTAACACCAAATCATTCATTGGAAGAAAAAAAAATGCTAAAGTTGATATTCGATATACTTCCTACTGGTTGACTCTACTGTAGTTCAAGGTTCAAGGTTCAACAATGCAACACAATAATACAGATAAGCAGACAATATTAAAATATACTATATTAAAAGGTAATACAAAAAGAAAAATGGTTTTAAAAAAAGGTGAGAGAAAAAAAAAGTGGAATAGTGCAATACGAGTCTATATACAAGTTATTGGAATGATATATTAGATAATAGATAAATAATTACTAAGTAGCAGATGAATGTTATAAAATTGTATTATTATAGCAGTCACTTACATTTTCTTGAGTGCGTAAAACGGCCTTCTCCATGACCTTCAGTGCACAAACATCCCCAGTTGCCTTCTCTCGGACCACTTGGACTTCAGCGAAGTGACCACGGCCCACCACTGCACACACTTCAAAGTCAGCAGGACCAGGCTGCATGTCCCGCAGCTCGGAGACCACTTCAGAAACTGATTCACAAACACACCGACAGCCTTTAATTCTTTGTTTCTGGGAAATTAAGTGACACACATTTTAAGATTTTTAAATGTAAATGTACTATATTTCCAAAGTCTATATTATATTGTGATACACAGTGACATACACATTGAACTTCTATTGGTATTACATAAATGATGTCATTCTGGTATTGAAAACAACAAACCTATATTGGTATAATGGTCTTTATTTGCCAACTGTGAATATTCAAACTAGAAAACAGAAACAAAATAAAAGAATAAGGGCTGAACAATTATCAGATTATCAGAAGTGTAATAATGAAATTGGAGAAGTTGCAATATTTGTGATAATAATGTACCAAAAATCACCATTATTATCACTAAATAATACATATTTTTTCCACACCGTTGAGCCCAAAACAATAATATAGTCTTCAAAAACAAAAGCTCCAAAACATAAATAGGCATGTTTAAAAGCTGACCCAATCAACTGACACAATTCAGACTTTCCACTAATGAGATGGATAACACAGATAGACCTTAAAACAACAACAAAAAAACAAATAATATCGTGTAAAGGGTATACTTACACTTTTTGACAAAGTTTGCCACATGATGTATCTTCATAAGCTCTGGGGACATGCACTCCTGGTAGAGAAGCAGCAGAGCCTCCAGAAACACCTCCCGACCTAAAGTGCCTCCTCCCTGCGGCCCACACAGGCTGACTCGGCCCTGCAGACGGTACACAGACACAGGATCAGCTGCTGACAGTTACTGCGGCTGGTTTTAAGACGTACAACATAGATTATATTGACTTTAATGACCCCAATGTGGGAAACAAACATAAAATAATAAAATGTAAAAAATATATAATTAAACAGAACTAAAAAGTAAAATATAGACATATTGACAGTGAAAAATATATTCTGTAAAATGTCTGTAAAATATACACAATGCAGGAGCAATTACAGCTAACAAAATAAACATGTAGGATATTATTTACATTAAATGTACATGACAAAGCATATTAAATTAAGTATAAATGTAAAAGGTAGTGTGAAGACACTATATACAGATGGAAGAATAACGTTTTTTTAAGGAAAGTTATCAAAGTCGAGTAACTATGGAGCAGTGAGTTCTCTGCTAGCCAGAGGTGATTTGTTGTACAGAGTTATTGCTGTTGGCAGGAATGACTTCCTGAATCTGTCTGGAGCTGAATGAGACTGTTTGAGAAGGAGAACCACTGTCAGTGCAGCTGCTGGTGGAGAGGGTGGCTGCTCGTCTACAGTTATGGCATCAGGACATCAACGATATACACACTTTACCTGAAATAATTGGTTGAGCCTGGAGCTGCGGCTGGTGATGGGGTCCGCAGAGGACATCATCGTTTTCAGGCTTCCTTGACTCGCGTATTTGAACTTCAACATTGTTTCTTAACAACAGATAACCTGTGCGAATGACACACAGATAGTAAAAGGAAGTAAGTACTCAAATGAAACGCGTTGATTAATAAAAGGTATCTATGACGGAGGACGAAGGTTTTAGAAAAGCAAAGGAAATAACTGTCAACAAATGTCAACAAAGCGACCCTTTAGCATGCTAAGTTAACGTTAGCTAGCTTTTGCTAACTTTGCTATCAAACAAGAACGTTGACGCGACACGTAGAAGTGTCCTTCAGTTACTTTTCAAGATACCAAAGTGTACGGGAGGACTTTACTCACCAGACTGCCATGCAGGTTATTATAATTTAAGTCCTAAGTATACACTGAAGCATTGACATGCTAAGGAGCACACTGTTTTCCTCTCTTCTAACGTTGTTTCCGGTCGACTTTCAAATTTTGCGCGTTTGCAGCCCACCTCGCGAGCCTGCTGAATGAAGGTGACGTTTGATTGGATCACTGGTCTTTTGAGGGCGGGACAAGCTGTTGTTTAACTGATGACTGATTTTTCGGACCTGTCATTGATTTTCCAGACAACAAAAGAGACCCATGAATATTAGAGAGTACATAAACGTTAAAATGTAACTTTATATATATAATTACAACATATTATGACTCATAGTATGTTATAATAATAGGTTACATAGGTCAAATTATAAAACTCATAATTTATGAGTTTTATCATTTGACAGGTGCTTTACTTTATATATAGCAGGACTATTTGTTGGGATACATGTCACTAATTTTAAAGGGGTAACATAATCCTGTCATTTAGCAATGTCTAAATTAACCTGTTGACAAAGTTGTCATTTTGAACTGATTACATTACATGCCCATCGCTTTTAGGTCACGTCAATATTTTACTTTTCCTAATTTTATAGTGCCAAATTACATTTAACAGACTAGTGGGAACTTAAAAAATGTATATCAATATTTGATTTCTACTGTCCCAAAATGACCTAAACAAGTGCCCATTTAACCACCCCAAAAATGTGAATATGGTTTCCCAGTGCTACTCCTCATGCTTCATAGACATGCAATTTTAACAATACTGTGAATAAAAGAACACTTCTCTAGAATTATTTCTGCTTAATAAATAACTTGCAAAAATTATCAGAAAACCAAAATCAGGGCCAAAACTTTATTTCCAACAAATTAACATGTTTCATTATTGTCAGTTACAGTTTTCCAAAATTGCATGGTGAGATATATATTCTCTAGAGTCTAGACTAACAGGGGGCGTAGTAGAGAGACTGGGGACTGGCCAGCTGCCTTTAGCCCGGCCCGGTGGTGCAGGAGGTGATGTTGTTAAGGTTGGGGTTGAGTTTGGGATTTAGTGCTGGGAGCAGGGTTAGGATTGGGAGTGGGGTTGGGTTTGGGAGTGGGGTTTGGATTGGGGATAGGTTTAGGGGTTGGATTGGGGGTGGGATTGGGAGGTGTAGGGGTGGTGGCAATATAGCACCCTCTCTTGTGCCACTGCATGTCCCGCACACGTCGGACGGACTGGATCTGAGGTGCATTGGCTCCCCAATCGTTCCAGTGCTTGAAATCTCCATGCTCAAACACATACTGGTGCCCTCTGTAGCCTGGGTACATGTATCCCACCCACCTTCATGGGAAGAGAAAGAGTAGTGTTTTACTTTTCCTTAAAAATAGAACAAATATATATGACATTTACCACTGGAAAGGTTACAGCTTACGTTCCATTGATTGCCTTTGCACTGGCCACACGGTCCTGGAAACCATATGCCCAAATACTGGGGACGTCATCATCAACAATCTCCATCATTCTACCTTCAAACACTGCATTCTCAAACAGGTGCAGCTTATGATCTGCACTGTCCTGCAGAGAAAAAAAACAATAGGTTTATCATGTTTGAGAGGATCTGTGAATATTACATTTATTATACTGACCACTTTCAGAAGCTTGAATGAGCTCAGGCTGTAGCTGTTCAGACAGTTGGTCCAGGTGCTCCAACGGGGATATTCTCCTTTCTCCAGCACAAACTGCTCTCCTGCAAAACCTGGACGCTCATATCCCACCCATCTGAAGGTAAAGAGAAAATGCATTACATCAAAATGCTAACAAATAATGCTAAGCAAGAAAAACAGCTAGAAAACTGGATGCAGATGCAATAAATATTGTATGAAAGTCAATGAAGTGAAACTAGATTACTCACGGTCCAGACTCCACGATGATTGAGCCGACCCTCTGCATCTTCTCCATCACATCTTTACATTCAGCAGACAACTCCACCTTCTTTCCACGAAAGTTCTCAAACTCAAAAACTGCCAACTGCAAAACAGGTGGAGAGTCGGGTGAATGTGATCTCCAACAAAGTCCAAGTCAAGGTATTTCTGACAGATCTCAAATTGACACATATATAATAATTTGTGGACATGTGATTATCGAGTTACCTTATATGTGGCTCCGGCCCCTGCTTGGCCCTTTTCTACTGGCAGCTGGTCTGGGGTTCCCTGCTTGTCGGTCATTTTGCCTCTAAAGAACAGCAACAACATTGTTTAATCCTATAAGCGTCAACATCGGATTGATTTTTACTCTTAGGTTGTTTTAGCTGTAATTGTTTGGGGTATATACAGTTAATTGCACCAACAACAATTATCAAACTTTGATGCATCACAGGAAAGGCTTCAAGCTGTTTTTTTTATCAGAGCTGCTTGCATTGATAGTTCACAAATCTACCTTTGGAGACCTTTTACTTGTTTATTTAACGTAGTCCTATTGTGTCCATTCTATCTGTAAGAAATCAAATCACATCAAAAGTGCACGCACAAACTGCTTCTTAAGAAGCAAGCAGATAGAAGAAGGGACAGGGACACAGGATAACAAGAAAAGCCTAAAAGAGAGGGAATATCTTAATTTGCTTTACCTGGATTGATTGTGCTTCACTGCACCACGTCTTTCCCCTTTGTTTTCTTTCTTTCCTGTCTGTCTCAGTGTGAGGGTGTTTGTGGGTGTGGAGGCCTGGCGAGCGTTCTGTGGAGGCCAGTGGGGGTATTTATGGTTTATTTCTGGCCACAGCAGCAAAAAGCCTGTTGATGCAGCAAGTCTGTCGCACCCATTGTGTCCATCACACTGCTTCTCAATAGGCTTGCCCCTCTGCCCCTGGCACACTGGCAAACGCTGCCATCCTGCCCATGATCCTACAGCGGGCACACACACTGACTGCTGGCCAAGAGAATGAACAGAGATCAGTCTCACTCAGCAGTATTGGCCCCACACAGCTATCTTGCAATGATGTCTTCTGCCTGTTTCTTCATCTTTATCTTTATATAGGATCACCCCAAAATCAATAATACATATTTTTCCTCTTAGCTGGAGTGCTATTTATCTATTCAGATTTTTCGGGGGATGAGTTGGAGATACCAGCTGCTTAAAGCACTTTGTTTTATGTAAGAATGCTAGTGACAGCATGGGATGTAAACATGTAAGATAGGATTAATTGCGCCCTCCTCGACTTAGATGTAACATTAGCTAGTACAGGAGTGCCCCTCAACTTTTTGTAGATGCACTCTTTCTTCTAAACGGCAATGTGTTAAGAAAAAAGTTCCTATCCGAAAACTGCACACTAAGTCTTGAAATGATTCCTGGAAAGAGACACTGCAGATAAGTGTTTCAAATTGATTTCCTGGCTGCTTTGAGCAGCACAGGACGAGTGCCATCTAGTTCCATTATATTCGAGAGAAGGGAGACATTTTTAGGGCTTATATCTCCAACACTCTGCAACTCGCAGCAAAACAGTCTAAATGAATGATTGGCACAACAAGAACACATATCTATTTCTAGATAACAATGCATTAGTGGACACAATACATGAGACTTTGTCCAAGGTGTATCTTAAAACTGACCGGATGGTGTGTATGTTTGAATGCTCCACTTCCACCTATCTTTTTCCATAAAAAACCACACACTCTATTGCATTTCATAGAAAAAGGTTTTAATAAAATTCCCTCAATTTCCTCTTATTATACATGACATTGATCATACATGATTACTGCATTGATGACAGCCACTCTTTAACATTGAAAAAGGCACATAAAAGCATCTCGAGTAGATAATTGCATTTTTCTGGGTTTCATATTTTACAAAAACAATTCCTGATTCTGTTACAGCATAGAAATATACTTCACCAGCTCACTGGTGATGTTCTGACAAGCTACTGGACGATTGGACAAAATCCAGAAAGTGCATCTTTAAAGGCACAATAAGAAGAATTTGTCAATTTTAGTTTGTAAACACAATAGTTGATAGATTATTTTTCGTATGAATCAATACATTTTTTTAATAAAATCCTAGTCATTGTACATTTTGGAACTGGAAAGAGAATAGACATACATGGTGAAACAATTAAAACAATCCAATGACCATGATACTACAGTAAGGTACTTGATTATTGTATTGCTTAGATGTACCATAATTTGTTAAAAATGTTCTTAAAGTGCTTAAAGGTTTACTTGTGATTAGAAAGATAATGTAAAAAGCATTTTGTACAATTGAACTAAATACACACAAGATGCAATCTATATGTATATTCATTATGTTCTGTACGTGTGTGTGTGTGTGTGTGTGTGTGTGTGTGTGTGTATGTGTGTGTGTGACGGGCGATACCCTGCTGAAGCCTAGTGTCATCAGTCCTGTCACTATATATTGGACTTATACATTCAAACTAGGACAGTCCATGGCTTTGCTCTGAATTACAATGGGGTATTTTGCCTCCATTGAGCCTCTGTACAGCAGAAAATAAATCATGTACTTGGAATGAACACATCACAGACTTGGCACCATATTTCATGTACAGGCCAGACAAGTTCTTGATGGCCACTACGTTCAGCAAAAGCCTGAATACCCCTGTTGCATTTCTCAGTAAATGTCCAAAATAAGGCACTTAAAGTGGAAAATGGAGCAATCATGCCAAGGTTTCTGCCAGCAGCAGCAGCAGCAGCTGAGATGGATTGATTCTTGCTGAACAGCCTTGTCCCAGTGTCTCCTGAAGGAGGAAGAAAAGTTCAGGAAGGCATGGCAAGTTTTTAAAAATACAAGGTAATTCACAGTGCTTTACAAATAACATTAAAAGCATTGGTATGCAACAGAAATGCATTATAAAATGACATTCATATACATTTAAAAACAGTCATTAAAAAGCCAAGAGAATAAAAAGGTTACAGTGCAGTGTAAGATATTAATGATTATTTGATTTATCAGCATGGAAAGTTTATTATATATAGCATATTATTTACATTTCAAACTCGGGTAGGAAGAATAAAAGAGTGAAACATTTTGAAAAAAGACAAAATAAAAATCTAGTGCAAATCATAGAACAGAGTGCAATTTCTGTTTGTTCAATTTTTTTCCATTGTCACAGACTAAAGTCATTGACTTTATGCATTATGTTATCAACTGTAATTTGTTGGAACAGATTATAAGTACTCAAGAGTGCATTATAGCATGGAGGGCCAAAGAGGTACTCAAACACATAACCCTGTAACATCAACATTTTCCATTTAAATCTGCAGCTGTTAAGGTAAGAAAGAAAATGGATGCAAGCGGAGATTCAATAGGCAAATTAAAAGAGCATCAAGCAGAGTAGATTGCACTCAGGAACAATGAGAACCTCTTCACCCAGTGCACACTTTAACATGGTGATAGGAGAAAGCTCTGCAGAGATATGGCCCAGTTCCTGCTTTTGTCTTTGCTGTCAGCTTCTTGTACAGTTGCATTAAATAAGTGTTCCTGACAGCATTGCTGGAAAGTCCAAAGCAATTGTTTTCTATTATCGCAAACCTATCCAGCTGTCTCACATCATGACTCACAAGCATATTAACTCTTAAATAACGCCTTCACAACAGCAATAATTCAGGGTATTAGCCATATCTCAAAAATATCAAAACGTTCGTGCTCAACGCTCCTCTATGGCTGATCCTGTTAAGTATTTTATATTACATTACGGATCACTAGCAATGTATAGGCTGTGAAAGCTCTGATGTGCTTGTTAATATAACCAGTAGCTAAATCAGGTTGCTAAATAGGAAAATCATCCAAAATATGCTTTTTATTCATATAGTGACCACTGGCGCGTCTTTTTATGAGGAAGAAGCTAAAATGTGTTTATTTGACCAACTCACAATGCTAGTCAAATGTAAAAAGAAAAAGAAAGAAGCGTTAAATTGATCCATAAAGTAGTTGTTTCGAAAATGCTGAAAAATGTGACTCGACTGTACAATGTAACGAAAGAAACCCAGGTAATCTGGTAATATGCTAGGTCTAAGGAAAAAGCAGAAGTCCCTTTTGAACAAACTTCCTTTATGAATTAATATTTTATTATGTGGCCAAGAATAACTGTCTTTGGTATTTCAATGTTCCCCTTGCCCATATTGCTCACCTGCGTCTGGCTAAGCCTCGCTGTCGTGCTGACTCAGGCGCTTCTTAGACTTCAGTTCTTTCAGCCAGGCGGGTGAGGAGACAGACCTGAATGACACAGAACCACAGGTCAGAGGTCATGATTAAGACACATACCAAATTTCTCATCATATAAAGGATTTTTTAAGTTTCTGTGCTGTCATGATCTGTTCTCACCCTCCTCCCCCACCACCTATGGGTGGCAGGACTCGGGCCGCCCCGGGGAGACGAGCGGCCGGGCGAGGAGAGCGAGCGGGCGGGCGAGGAGAGCGAGCGGGCGGGCGAGGAGAGCGGGAGGGTTTTGAGGGAGATGGAGCCGCTTCCTCATTTCGACTTTCCTTCTCTTCTCTTCCCTTGTTTTCTTCCTTTTCCTCTCCTCCTCCAGTTCCTCCTCCACCTGTTCTCCTTTTCAGCTGAGCCTTGAGGGGACATTTGAATTCAAGTCAATTTAAATGCCACCCATTTGTATCATGTTATTTATTGTAAAAACTGTAAAACATAGTAAATTATTCTCAAACTCTGATAGTGCTTACAATAAGGGATGCAGGGTTCAAACCAGTGAACATGGGGACTCTCTGAGAGGGGGGAGGAGAACGAGCTATCTTCGGTTTAGGCTGCTCCTCCTCAGAGTCTGAATCCCTTTGCTTAGACGATGCCTTCTTTTCATCTAAAATCATCAATATAACGTTCAGTCATGCAGTACATCAACATTTCCAGACTGCTTTATTGAGAAATTGCTTGATTAGTTATAAAAAACTGTAACTTAGAGCTCCAGCCCTCAATGTACTGAAGATCATCCAACATTATGGATGCTGTAATAACCTGTGGTGTCCTGGGCCCTCCAGTCCTGACTTTCCTTTGGAGAGAAACCTCCACGCATCGAGCCTGGCGGACGCGACCGACTTCGGCGCTTACCCAGATCTGCCTTCGATCTCTGAGCGCTGGTGTCGAGGAGAGGAGTGGAGCTCTGTGCACAAAAACACACACATCATCTAGCACACACTGAATGCAACACACTGTGATTGTAAATGGACTATCACACTACAGCAGAGCAGATGCAAGAGAGTGTTTTTTTTCCAGTCAGGTATGCAAAGTTACACCCAAAGTACATGTTAATGTTTGTAGAGGATGACGCAGACATCAGCTGTGCCCTTTCACAAAGGAGGATTAGAAACAAAGAGTCACCAACCTCAGGGAATGGAGCCTGCTCCGGCTCTCTGGAGAAGTCAGTGGTATCAGGGTCTTCAGAGGGTTCTTCAGGAACCTCGTCAGGGACGGGCTTTGGGCTGAAGAGAGAGAACATTTTAAATCATGTGTGATTTGAATGAGTAGGAAAAGGAAACTGTTTCAGTGAGTTTCAGTGTTGAGCACAAGTAGCCACAAGGGGGCACAGGGAGCTTTAGTCTTGGAAACACTTGAAAGTCCTTGTTATCATATTTTAGTGTGCAGTTACTATTGGTTATTTCAAATAATTGATGTTTAAAGTTGCCAAATGCACATTTTCCTGAATATTTAAGCACACAAAGCTGACTGAAATGTATTCCAGTCCAGTTTCACAAAGGGTTGTTGTAATGCAGGTTGATCCTTGAAAACTCTCATGTCAGATGGCCATAGCACTTTTATTTTCAGATGTGTTGCAGTTTGAATCAAATCACCTCGATGTGAAGCCACACCTTCAGCACCAGACATGACACTTAAACCTGTCCAGTCCTGTCTGTCTCCATCAGGGTAGATGGAAATATACACAGTCCGCAGTTTAGACTCAGTATGTGTTTTGTGCAACCTCTTTCCTACCTGTCAATGTCAGGTGTCTGCTCGCATGCCTCATTCTGCTGCTCTGGCTCACTGTCTATCAAAGCATCAGTGTCTTCCCCCGTTGGGCTATAACTGTTAACAGGTGCCTGAAAGACAAAAAGACAGACCAAATGAACAAAAATACATATCATACAACAGAACTGGAGAAAACATAAGGAAGTATTGGGCTATGTAGGAAAGATATTTGGCTAAAGACGAAACCAGCAACCCTTCTGCTCTCTCTGTTGTATATCACACATAATCCAAATGATGTGAATGTGCTTTTATTCTGTAATTCTGCGTATTAGAACGTCACATTGTGTAGATGAGGCGGGGGGGTGAACAGGACCGTGTGCTGAGCCAAGATCAGTAACTACAGAGGGAGAAAGGGCCGAGGACCAGCCGAGCATGCATCTTTTAATGAGCCGGTCACAGAGGCTGGGCTGTCCTCAGTAAACACCATGAACACTGGCATACACACCTATATGCCTACACACAGACACACCAAACACACTCATGCTGCTGCTGTCACGCCCACATGATGGAATGCATGGGTGCGCACACACACACACACACACACACACACACACACACACACACACACACACACAAATACGCACACACACACAAACGTTCAGACAAAAGCTACTGCAGTGCACTTCCTCGCAAACATTCCTTTAAGCTCACATTTTGTCAAGGGGCACATCCCAGTGTTGCGTTGTCTGATATTGTCACCTGGATACAAAACAACACCCGGGTAAACATCCCCGACATTTCATCTCCTCCATAAGTCCGTTTATTACTCACACAGCAGCAGCTTCATTTGCACAATGCCTGTTATCTGGCAACATCATAGCATGAATGAATAGGCTTCTAGTGATTTTCCTATAACCACAGACTTTGTTTAGGTGCAGAGGAAAACAAGGTCCGTTCTCACAGAGACAAACAGGCTACAGTTCGGGGATTCCACCAACGTGAATTTATCCTGAATCCCCCCCATCTTTTTTGTGGAAGAAGCCACAGTAGTTCACTACGTTTTTTGCTTTTATTATTTATTTGCAGCAAAACATGTGACTCTAAAAAATGTATCCTGGATACTCCTCCAAAAAGGTTCTTACGAGTTCATTAATGAGGACATGTTATGCTCATTTACAGGTTTATATTTGTATTTTGTGCCTCTGCTGTGACATGTCCCCATGCTTTAATGTTCAAAAAGGTCTTTATTTTTCTCATACTGCCTGTGCTGCAGCACCTCTTTTCACCCTCTGTCTGAAACCAGAGCCCAGTCAGCTCTGATTGGTTAGCTGGCTCTGTTGTGATTGGTCAACTGCTTAAAGATGTCTCGCCCTTAGCCTATCAAGTACAATGTGTTGGAGTGCTAGCTGTAGTGAATATGTTAGCAAAGTAAGCAAACAGGTGTATATTTGTACATAGCAGTTATAGAGCAACTTTAAACTTAATTTGAAATAATGTTTTTAGCCACCCAACAAATATAAATCAGTTTTTACTCTTTAAGCTCTATCTTTAGCTTCCATAAACTCCTTGGGAAATTAGCAGCTAAGTGCTGTATGCTCTATGTTCACCAGCTTGTTGAAAAAAGATCAGAAACGATCTATTAATGTACACGTGTACAGCCGATTCAGAAGTACATACACACTATGTAACTCCATTTAGTTTTGTAACAACAAAGCAACAGCCTTTAAGTACAGCCATAAGAACCAGATGCTTTACAAACTTCACCATAGAAGAATCTCTAAACTGCAATAAACCTATGTATGAGTGTGTGCCAGGACAGTATGTTTGGGTGGGCGGAGGATGTGCAAGTCAAGACAGAGTGGGCTTTATTATAGTTTACATCCAAAACATTTTTGTCAAGACCAGAGGAATGTGTGAGACAGCTTGTGTTTGGTGCAGGGGAGAGGATAACATCTAAAGAAGTCGAACGCACAACTGTGACTCTAAAACAGAGTAAGAGATGAAGACTGACAACAACAAATCTACTCTTATAATGGAAAGTGATGGATCATCAAAATGTAAAGTGGATACAGCCTGCAGCTTATTTTCACCTTTTGCTCTCTGTGGTGTACTTACACCCACATATAAACACACAGACACACACACACAAAGACACACACACACGCCCAGGCTGCCACAGTAAACACTATAAAACTACCAGAATAGTTCTCAGCCGGTATGTCTCAAAAGAACTAGCTCCTGTATTGCAGCCGGCACCCAAAGATACATTTGTCTTTCATTTCCAAAGCAGAGCACGATATCAACAACAACAAACGCTCTTTTTATCGTTCTTTTGCTAAATCTTGATAACTCAACAATAGTATACCGTCATATTTAGATAAACTGTACTGCAGTGTAGTGTTCTTTTTTCGAAAAATCAAAACTGAATTTGTCCTATAAGTGGATTATATTACAAGGAAAAAACATAATAAAACTAATATTACAATTAATAGTTATAATTCAGAGCGGAAAAAACAAATGTATACGTCGTTGCTATAAAATTATTATAATAATGATTAATTACTTTGAGTATTATTTTTAAGACACTAAGTCAACATCTTTCAATATTAAACAACTAATTGATTTATCCAGACAGTTCTCCTTAGATTGACGCACAATGAAAATAATTGTTAGTTACAGCACTATTGTGATCCAATGTAATGGTTCATTTAATTGAATGGACTCTAATGTAATGAAATATAACTGCACCAGCCATGAGTAAATGTGATCAGCTTGAATACAGATGTAAACATAAACCTTGTCTAAGTGTGTCACACTTTGTTGTAGTCATCTGCTTTATCTCTGACACACACCACAGACACAGAGGGATAGGGTGTGCGTGTACGCTGATAAACACTACATTTGGACAACTTTATCAGATAGCTGCTTCCTTCCTGAAGCTTCTGCTCTCCCTCTCTACATTTGCATGGTTATCTGTTGACACATGGGCGGGGAGATATAACCCTATGGAGCATATTGTAAAAAGCACCTATACCCATGGCTTTTAATTTGATTAACCCAGGCACTAAAAGCTGCTGATTCTTGTACTTAATGTCAGTTGAAACTAAACCTTTAAAAGGCAATTATTTAAAAATGAGGTTGTCATTATTCAGTCCTATTCATTAGAACTAGATATATCTTTCTAAGCTGTTATTTCCTGCTACATCCTCTCTTTCTTACAGAGCAGGTTTCAGGGCCTCTCCTCTGAAGGGTCTGCCGACTTCTGTCAGAAAAGCGACGTAGGGATCTCCTGCTACGTCTGGCGAAGCTGCGAAGTGGTGTCATAGCTCTTTGAAACCTTCCTTCGCCATCGCCACCTTGCTCTTCTTCCACCTCGTCCACTTTATCCTCCTCTTCCTTCTTCTGCGTGTCCTCTGCAGGGCCCCACACCAGCTCCAGAGCCCCTTGCAAGGAGCGCCGCACGCTGCCCACCCATCCCGTCACCTGGAGCTGGGCGGCCGACATCTTCCCTCCAAAGTACTGCATGGTCCGGAAAGCTCACACAGTCACTAGGGTCACCATGGGAACTGGGTCATCAGAGAAACTGAGCTTTGTTAGAGATGAAGGGATTGTGCGGAGTCAGAAAGCCGCGTCTCTCGTCTGTTTTTCAGTCATTATTTTCAGCAAGTAAAAGGTAAAGAGGGAACAAATTGTTCAGATGTCATACAAAACGAGGTATAGTCCATCTTTCATTTGATGCGTCCTCT
The DNA here is from genome assembly GCA_031216635.1 of Dissostichus eleginoides. Lineage (NCBI taxonomy): Eukaryota > Metazoa > Chordata > Actinopteri > Perciformes > Nototheniidae > Dissostichus > Dissostichus eleginoides. The sequence goes on from CM062265.1 coordinate 14,398,007, forward strand.
CTCTCCATAATGTTATGGTTCTGGTCAGACAAACTCCCTGGAACAGTCAATTATTTGCGGTCAGTGAAGAAGTCAATAGTCTGAGAGGCCATGTGTTTGCACTGTGAAACAACTCTTCCACTGCAGCACTCACTGCGATTGATGTGGCATCCTAAACACAAGCGTCCCGGAGAAAGACTTTCCAATCGTCACATAATAATCCTCATAAAAAAGACGCTGACAAAACTCTCTATGACAAATGTCCCTCTGGAAGTAAAACAATTATGACTATTGTAGGTTACCTCATTTCATGTGCACCCTCTTTCTTTGTTTTCTTTCAACTTTCTCTGCCACAGTCAAGCTTGTCTACCTACGTCCCATTTCTCATCACAACTCCATTTTCCATTGAGGAAAAAAAAAAGGAAAAGCAGCGTGGGAAATATCTGCCACATCCAAAGCCAGGTACAGAAAGTCAGATCACCCCTTCATCTCCTCCATACCTGAGCAGTTCCACGTTCAAAAACATCAAAACAAAGTGGAGGTCTGTGCTCGGATGTGGAAAATCCCGAGAGGAAGGAAGGAAGGTGCGGCAGGCTGGGTGAAGGTGCTTTCTGCACCTCCCTCCTCTCTCTCCCCCGTAGGTAAATGATGCAGGTAACTGAATAAACCAGGTCTTTGTGAGAGGAAAGGCCAGAGGGAACAGCAGGAGGAAACAGGAAGACTTTTTCACAAGTTGAGAGAAAGTTTGGAGCTAGATGACTGTGGGCATGTGAACTTCTGGTCCGGGGTTTAGCCCATCCTCCTTTGAGTGTGTGTTTGTGCCAGAAAGTGTGTGTGTGTGTGTGTGTGTGTGTGTGTTTAGAGTGTGAAGGGCTCTCTAAAACTGGGGTGGAGAGATTGAGTAGAGACAGAGAAAGAGGGGCACCATGTATGGTCATTCTGACACGCTGCCCTGTTGACCAGATCCAAATGAGGACATGATGACCACACAGCACCTCGGATCTTACCACTATAACATCTGTCTGTCTGTCTGATGTCTATGTGTCTGTGTGTCTGTCTGTCTGTCTGTGTGTCTGTCCGTCTGTCTGTCTGTCTGTCTGTCTTTGAGCCTGAATGAGGCAGCACGGTTGGCTGCACAGCTTGTGTTTGCCAAGTAAACATTTTCCTCATTCTGTCCTGTCCAGCTTTTCTCAGCCACACAAATAGCTGTAGAGGGTTCTTGCAGCAGAAATATTTCATTTATTTGACATAAACTTGACTGTTTCGTGTTCTTTTGTCATATTATAGCAGTGAAAGGTGCTCTTCTACATGAGATGAACTTGTTGTGGTGCAGACTCAGGAAGTGCAATTTTAAAGAGCAGCAGTGCCACTCGGTGGTGAGAAACCGTCTGTACTCCCATGACAAACACAGCTTCAATAATACCAAAGGCCTAACTGAAGATAAGTGGTTATGTACAATGCCGCTCTACAGGAGCTTACCTGTTTAAAGAGTTGGCTTGTTTGCTGAAGCATTGACGTAGCAAACAGAAATGCAATATCACAAAGATGCGCACACACACACGTACACACACAGAGTTCAGAGCTCCACAGTTCAGTGTTTTCATTACATTACCTCTGGGTAAAAATGTTGCATGTCCAAACAGGTGGTGCACAGTTCTGTCTAAACTGGCACGGCCCTGTCCGCTGTTTATACTCTCTGATGTTCTCCGATAACGCTCACCTTGAATTTTTGCTTCCTTGTTTCTTTTAGAGTAAAGATAAACTTTCCTTTCAATTTCAGATTTGTAATCTTTTGCAAGATGTTTCTCATTTAGTTATATAATGTGCTAGACCTTGGACTTTAAATTGCTTTAATGTGTGTTGTTAGGCCGTCATTTTTACTTCAGTCTGTTACTTCAACAAATACAGGCAGGCTGACGCTGCTAAAGTTACTAAAATGTTCCAGTTGCAACATCAGCAGACTATTTATCTTCCAACAGATTTAGGACTACTTCTTTTAGGCAGTACAGCGATGACGTTTAATGAGGGTCCACCCAGAAGTGAGCTCAGACATGGTCTGTTGACTGCAGCTGTACTGCAAATACAATGGGATTCTGATTTAACTGAAGAAAAAAAGTTGTTACCAGCAGCCTAAGCATATGTATTTATCATATCATAAGCATAGCAGCATTAATACAATGTGTATACCTGTCTTCAGTCACCAACAGTCAAAGGTCAGGGTAAACTATAGTTATATGCCTTAAAATAAATACCCTCAAATTGGACACAAGCTAAAAATGAATGCCTGAACTAAAATAATTGAAGCGTGATGAAACGAATGTTACAAGTCAAGTAGACTGGAGTCCTCATGACAATAGGTTAGGATTGTTATCATGGTTAAAGTGGACCTATTATGCTATATTGGAAAAATATATTGTAGGGCCATACCTATACAAAACATGTCTGTGAAGTTTTTGTGCTTAAAATACCCAACAGATCACCCATTGTAGCCATCACTCAAACTGCTCATACCCCTCTTTTGCAGCCCTGTTAGAGAAACGCGGATTTTGGGTCCTTAGCTTGAAAAAAAAAAAAAAAAGAGGAGGAGGCGGAGCTAATGCCTGATCAGAATTATATCGGAGATAAAGTTAAATTCTGCTGTGATAAAACGCCATCCTGTTCTAAACCACATCAAGGATTATTTCTGAAACAGTATGGAGCTCAAATGCTTTTTCTCTTGCGGGTTTATCACAAGGTGAGTTCTTTTTTTATTTCCTGCTTTTTAAACACATGTGCTCTACGCAGTACAGGTTAGCTCTGAGTGTTAGCGAGGCTTGCTAATGTAAACAAAGACGAGATTACGTCCAAAACACGTCAGGCATTGTTTCTGATATCAACTTTCTGTGGGTCCACCATCCGAAATTACGTAATATCGGCAGCAAATCTGTATCCGCTCGTTGTACCCCCATTTTTAAAAGATTTGGGTACGGAGGAAAAGAAAGGGTTTTATTTTCTGACGCTGCGTGAGTTCCCCGACACACCGGGTACACATATTTATGTATAAAAGACATCAAAAAGTGCATTTTGCATGATAGGTCCCCTTTAAATATTTAATTTAAAAGATCCGATCTGTTCCTTTTTGGTTACTAGTTATTGGTTCATTGGCTTGGGTTCACATTGTTGACCTTTTCACTTTTACAGCTGAATTAGGAGGTTAGTCAGACTTTGATATTCTCTGTTGACCAGCAGGTCCTGCGTTAGTAATTCAGTTACAGATATTAAACATTTTTCATTAAATGAACGACATATAAAGCATCTGGTTTTAAGTATTGAGTTGTTGAACTTGTCACGGTAAAAATATATTAGTTGCTAAATGTAAACACCCAACAAATCAAAGGACTTCCTCACACTGGTGCGGCTCACAGATGTTTTACAATTACCTACAAGAGATGATAAAGGGAAAGATATTAAACTCTGATATGACAACTGTATATTGTCTTGTGGTATACATTGTCATAAGACAATTATTCTGATACTCAATTTGGCCTAAGCTTTAATAATTGAGCATTTTACCAAAACAGCTTTTAAATCATCCTTTAGCAGTTATGGGTGCTTTGGCTGATAACTCAGTTTATTGTGTTAATTGCAGCTCATTAGTTCATATTCAAGTTGAAACATATACTGATGGGAGTGGCTGGCTTACTGCATGACAACACCAAAAGCAAATGTAAACCATATAAGGCGGATCGCTCGCAGAGGTGCAAACTGCTGAGCTGGCTCTGCAGTTCACTGTGAAACCACAAACAAACATTAGGTGATATTTCAATCAGCAACGACTCACGCATTGCTGCTGGAAATAACTCATCCAAGATGCCCAGGAGAAATAATCCATCCCTCCTTCTTATGATCACGCAATATTTATCTTTAAAACTGCCTTTCTCTTTGAAATCAATGTTATCTTTACACACAAATGGCAACAAAATGAAAGCAGCAGACGGTTGCGAAACATGCAGAGGAGGACAAAACCTCACTTCCTGTCTGATTACATACTGTCGCGACCACACATCAACACGTGCACCAGAAATTGAGTTCACAGTTTGATGCACTGACAGAAAGTAATTTTTTCCACATCAACTCAAAGGGGAAGTCATTTGGTTTCATGAATTGAGAATCATACACCTTCACAGCTATGATTATTTGTATCGTCGACCTCCCAAGTCAAGACTTATCTTTATCAAACACTTTAAGTATTTGTATCATTGTAAGAAATATGGTATCACTATGAGTAAAGACCGATACTACTACTGACACATGGGAGTAGATTTAGAGTTCAGGCCATGCTGGTTTCATCACTCATCACTCAAAACACACACACACACACACACACACACACACACACACACACACACACAGTCCATGTTCTTGAGTTGTGAGTGAGTCAGGGTGAAGCAAGTATAACAAGATGCTTGTACCCGTGCAACAGGAATACCAATGTGTTGGTGCAGGTGAGGTGTGTGTGGTTGCCAGGGTGATTTGATGCAGTGGTGAAATAACCAAATTAACGTGTTCTCTCCTGTCTCTGTGCTTAAACCTCACCCTTTGTGAATCATTTCACAATGTTGCCTTTCATGTACCAATGATGGTGTTCACAACTACTCCCTGAATCAGGAGCAGGTTTGAAATAAGTTGCATTCTAACAGAAAGTCTGTATTTACCTTTAGCTCGTCGTCTTTTTCCACCACCTCCTCCTCTTCTTCCTCCTCCACCTCCATAGAGATAAGCTCTTCCTCTTCTGGGCTCTGCTCCTCTTCCTCTTTCTCCTCTTTCTCTGGACTTTCCGGGGCTATTGTAGGCTCGGGGAGAATTGTTCTTTCCACCTGCTCACGCACTCTGTTTTCCACGGGACTGACTTCCAGGGGCGCCAACCAATCAACAACTTCCTGTCTGTTCCCAGAGACGTCTGCCCAACTCTTCGAGGGCGGTCTGGTGTCTGCTTTCGGCTTCGAGCCCCATCTCTTGGGTTTGACGGAGAAGTCGTCATAAACCACATGCATGTCAGGCGGCCTGACGGAGAAGTCATCGTAGACAACCTCCGCCTCCCTCTTTGTGGGGGAAAGCAGCGACTTCTGAGGCACATCTTCAGAGTCAAAGTTGATTAAATTTGTCTCTGCTCTGTCTGCCACACTCTCTCTTTCTTGCCTTTTTCTCTCTTCCTCCATTTTGAGCTTTTCTTCCCGTTCTTGTGCTCGCTTTCTCTCGTATTCCTCTCGCAGTTTTCTCTCCAGCTTCACCGCTCTTTCTTTCTCCATCTGCCCCTTTCTTTCCTCTTCCATTCTCTCCTCCTCTCTCTGTCTTTCCAACTTGATTTGCCTCATTCTCTCCATCTCTTCTTCCTTTTCTTGCAGCTCCTTCAGCCTAATTTGCCTCTCCCTTTCTCTCTCTTCTTCCTTTCTTCGGTTTTCTTCCAGTTCTTGTGCATGCTTTATCTCAAATTCCTCTCGCATTTGTTTCTCCAGCTCCTCAAATTGGTCTTTCTCACTTTGTCTCTTCCTTTCCTCTTCCCTTCTCTCCTCCTCTATCTGTCTTTTCCTTTCCTCTTCCCTTATCTCCTCCTCTCTCTGTCTTTTCCTTTCCTCTTCTCCTCTCTCCTCCTCTATCTGTCTCTTCCTTTCCTCTTCCCTTATCTCCTCCTCTCTCTGTCTTTTCCTTTCCTCTTCCCTTATCTCCTCCTCTCTCTGTCTTTTCCTTTCCTCTTCTCCTCTCTCCTCATCTATCTGCCTCTTCCTTTCCTCTTCCCTTATCTCCTCCTCTCTCTGTCTTTTCCTTTCCTCTTCTCCTCTCTCCTCCTCTATCTGTCTCTTCCTTTCCTCTTCCCTTCTCTCCTCCTCTCTCTGCCTCTCTAGCTGAATTTGCCTCATTCTCTCCAACTCTTCCTCTTCCTCTTGCTGCTCTTTCAGCTCCCTTTGCATCTCCCTTTCTCTTTCCTTCTCCTCCGCTCTTAGTCTTTCTCTTTCCTTCTCCGCCGCTCTTAGTCTTTCTTTCTCCCTCTCCTGCTGTCGGAGTCTTTCCTCTTTCTGTCTCGCCCTCTCCCTATCCCCCTCTTTCTGCCTCTGCCGCATCATCTCCATCTCTTTCTCTCTTTCCATCTCTTTCTCGTCTCCCCCACTCAGCCTCTCTGCCTGGCTCACCCAGGCTTTTTCCCACTCCTCCTCTCTTTGCAACTTTTTGTTACCTTCCTTCTCTCTCACTTTTCGCTGGACGTTGTATTCTTCTTTCCCGTTAACCAGTCTCTCGTCCACTCCCTCTTTCCTCTCCTCCTGATCTTGTCTTAGTCTCTCTTCTTTCTGTTTCACCCTCTCTCTTTCCTCTTCTCTCTGTTTTTGGAACTCCAACTCTTTCTCTCCTTCCCTCTGTTCTTCTTCTCTTATCCTCTCCGTCTGCTTCACCCACTCTTGTTCCCACTCGTCCTCTCTTTGTTTCTTTTTATTAATAACTTCTCTCTTGTTTTCCTCTTCCTGATCTTGTTGAAGTCTCTGCTCTTTCTGTTTCGCCCTCTCTCTTTCCTCTTCTCTCTGTCTCTGCCACATCAGCTCCTTCTGTCTTTCCCGCTCCATCTCCTCTCCTTTCAACCTTTCTCTCTCCCTCTCCACCTTCCTCAGTCTCTCCCTCTCCTCCTCTTCCCTCTGCCTCGCCTTCTCTTTCTCTTCTTCCATCTTGACTCTCGGCTGCTCGTGTTCATCTGCTCTTCGTCTTTTTTCAAATTCCAAATGTTTCAGACGTTCTTCTTCTTGCGCCTTATCGTCTTCCTTCTTCTGTAGACCTCCTACTCTTCTGTAGACAGGCGTAGGGACGTCCTCTTTAGCTTCATCCTCAGATTCTTCTTCTTCTTCCTCTTCCTCTTCATCCTCGCTGGAAGACGGTGAGCCCAGGATCAATGGAGGCCCACCATCCTCTCTCTCCACCACACCGAATCGAACAGAGCGTCGTTTGACATTGTCCCTCTTGAGAGCGTGTTCAGTTGTCTCACTGGAGTCTCCCTCATCAGCGTTGAGTGTATATGAGCCTTGTTTGCGTAGTTTGACACTCCCTTCACTCGACGTGTCCTCCATATCCTCTTCTGGCGTTTCTTTGGAGCTTTCTGTTGAGCGGGCATCAGTAAGAGCGTCTTTGGATGTTTCCATCGGGGTCTCTGTGGGTGGTTCGGCGGGCGACACCTTTGATGGAAGATCCAATGTGTGACTGGACGAGGTTTCAGGAGCAGGGGGTTCAGCAGGCGGCATTGTGGGTGTTTCTACTGTTGGAGCAGTTGCTGGCTCAAAGCTGTAAAAGAGATAACATTTTAAGTTTAATTACAGAAGAATTATCCACAGATAAATGGCAGGGGTCTTTCATTTCAAATTAAAAAAAAAATTCACATATTCTTGAATGCCTTACTCTTACTTTACAACCATCATGGCCCCTGGTAGACCACAACACATATAACCAGGGGTTATAACTTTTTTGCCCTGGTTCTCAAAGGAGCACCTGGAGATGTTGCTTGGTGCGCATCCTTAAAATGAAATAAACCGGACCTTTTGAGGGGTACTTGACTTTATGAACGGGGGGGGGGGGGGGGGAGGTGCGCTAGTGAGCACGCAGCAGGGTTACTGTGCCGAGCGCATAAAGCAGACCCTTCATTAAAACAATTAAACCTAAATAGCTCGCGAATTATACTTTGGCGGCCGTTAATATACCTGGGTGGCCCGCCCAAGTAAAGTCTATGTGTGGGAAACCCTGCTATCTTACCAGTTCTTATGCAACTCGCAAATATCTCTCTCTCTCTCTTCTCTCTTTTTTTTCTCTCTCTCTCTCTCTCTCTCTCTCTCTCTCTCTCTCTCTCTCTCTCTCTCTCTCTCTCTCTCTCTCTCTCTCTCCCTCTCTCTCCCTCTCTCTCCCTCTCCCTCTCCCTCTCTCTCTCTCTCTCTCTTTTTTCAAATGATCCGGTGCGCTTTTTTGGCGGGGAGTGCGCATGCGCACCTGCGCACCAGTTATGTGCAGCCCTGCATATAACAACAGACTATAACACATGTGTTGTGCAATATCACTAATGTGCAATTTATATATATATATATATATATAAATAGCTTTGTAATTTATTTTTACTGGGTATTAATTAGACTATTCAACTACTGTAACACAATGCACAATAACTGTACATTATATCATTTTATTTTCACTACTGTTACCTGGCTGCTATCACAGCACTTCAACGTGCTACACTTCAAGGTTCAAGGTTCAAGGTTCTTTATTGTCAAACTAACATAGCTACAGAGTAATTATGTTGTTGAAAATCTTAGGTCACAGGCTTCTCCAACAATGCAACACAATAATACAGATAAGCAGACAATATTAAAACAATATTAAAATATACTATATTAAAAGTAATACAAAAAGAAAAACCTTCTTTTTTTTTTTAAATACTGTTACTGTACTTATTGTTGTCCACCTGGATGGGTAATTTTGTAATTTGTGTATATTCGATCTCTGATATTTTATGCATGCCTATTAATTAATATTTTTGCCTCTTTGCTGTTTCTGTAGAAATGTACATTTCCCCTCTGTGGGACTAACAAAGGTATTACTAATTCGGAATTCTCTCATGACTGTATGCTAAATACACATTTACATCAGCAGCCTGTTAGCTTAGCTTAGCATTATGACTGGAATAAGCTAGTTGGCTCTGTCCAAAGTTAAAGAAATCTGCCCACTACACACAGTAATTAACATATCTCTTTTGTTTGTTGGGATCAATACAAAGAATGTCATGCAAAAAATGTAAATGTGAGTAACTTTGCCTTAGCCTGGTGCCGTCACTTCCGGGAGACTTTTCACCACTGACAAGCAGGGGAACCAACAACAAGCTCCATTGACAGATATACCATACAGACATGAGAGTTGTATATCTCTCTTTTAAGGGTAGGTTTGATTCGACTACATTACAGGAACAAATATTCCACTTGCCTCTATTTGCCACTCATGTGTATGTTTTTTTTTTTTTAAATAAACAAATACCAGTAGGTGGTTGGAGATCTCAAATTTCATACTTTGAAGTGGCCTGGTTTGAACTCTTATCTAGTGTAATTTGAGGACATAAATCTGGCAAGCTATGTTAATCATTTACCACATTGCTACTGTTTTTGAGAGAACAGTACAGTAAATTAAGAAGTAACTTATTATATATGGAGTAAAAGAAGACTGCTAGTAAAACTAAATTGTCTAAAAGTTCAAAACTTGTCTCATCTCTCCAATAGTTTTGACAGAAACTGGGAGAAACAATGGCAGAGACTGAAAAAACCTTTCTCTCTCCAAGGAAACTGAACAAAAAAACGATACAGCCTGCTGTGTGACTTCATCATGGGGCATAAATAATGCTCAACATTGGTCTTTAACGAAAACACCTGATCTGTTGCATGCATCTGATCACAACAGAAGAATCTGAAATGAAATGTAGAACTCAAAATTAATCTGTGCTATTGACCTTAGATAACACTATACTTGTTTGCACTTGGAGGAGAATGTTTTCCTTTCACTCGTGTCTTAACACGTTACCAAACACAAACAGCACAAATGAAAGAATGCATGCTCACCTCTTGGAGCGAGATCTTGGAGCAACCTGAGGCTTCTTCTCAGTCTTTGGATCCTCGGGGGGTGTTTCCTTCGCCCAGATTTTCATTCTCTCCCTTACACCCTTCACACTTCCCGTACCGTTTATAATTTCCGGCTCCTCTCTCTTTGTCATGATCTCTGGCTTCGATGAGGAGTCAAACAGGAGGCTGATTCTGCGTTTTATGCTTCCTCCTCCGCTGTTTACCCCCAGCAGCGCTCCATCATCGCCCTCCTTGTTGGACGGCTCTGATGTCGGCTGGCTCGGCTCTGGGTCTGAAGGCTCTGGCTTGTCTGCATCATCTTTGGTGTCGGTTGTTGTGATGGTAACAGCTGACTGGGGGGACAGACATGGGCCACCTGACTCAAACTTGGAGGTGAGCTTCATGGACAGACGCTTCCTGCTGCCGCCCCATCCATACGCTGGATTGTCTGTAGAGGAAACGTCACTGGCTGATTCTTCAAGGTTTTGTACGACAGAAGTCTGCGATTCATCTCCTTTCTTATTTTCCTCTTTCTGTACTGGTTTAGTTACAATTTCCGTGGGTGCTTTGTGGTTTGCTTGGATGACATCGTCTTTCTGGATTGGCGGAGGCTTGGGTGTCACTTTGGGTGGAGCAGGATCAGGTTTTACCACGCTGGAATCAAGAGTATCCTCTCCACTTGCTATCCCTTCTTTGGTTGACTTTGGTGGATCTTTCGGTAAGACACTTACATCTGTCTTGGGTTTGGAAGCAGAGGTGGGGGTTTGTTGAGGGGGTTTCGGTGCGGGTGCTGTCACTGAAGGTTTGGGGAGACCTGCAGCTCCTGATTTGACCGTCTGCTGTGTGGTTTTCTTCGAGTTTGAAGGTACCGTCTTTGGGGCATGGATGGAGCGGATGGTGGTGTTCTTCTGCAGAGAGAAGGGCTTGGGAGTGAGTCGAGGTTTGGGGGCCAAAAATGGTTTGGGGTTAGAGGTGCCGTCAGTCTGGGAAACCTCAAAGGAGCTCTCCATAGCTGAGTCGCTGAAAGAAGGAAGAAGAGGTGTTTACATACGGCGACACATTTACATTGAAAAAACACTGGCGGTGGTGGTGTAGAAAAACTGGATGAGACTGGTCTGTCGAGATTTTTGAAGGCAAATAACCTCTGCAGGGTCACAAAGAAACGCATCAATCACACTGAACAAACACCAGAAACAATGGAAAGTCTTCCTGCAGGAGCCTATTTACTTAGTTTTTTTGCTCAGTTTAGTTTTCAAATAATGACAGAACTTGTTGTTTTTTTTTTTAAATATTGAAACCATTTAAATGGCTAGTTGCAGCCTTATGTAGAGCTGCCAGTCACTGTCACTTTTCTAGCATGGGGGGTTTTATATTTATTTTGAGTGTGACCTCTGAGAGCTAGTCCTGATTGAGGTTTTGCAAAACGTGACTTAATGTCGATCTAAATGAGCAGAGGGAAGCCATACCGAGGGGGAGAAATTACAATATAGGTCATTCCCATTGTGTAGGACAAACTGTTTGTTAAACCACAACATGGACTATATTTGATTATTTCCTAAATTAAATGATTGATACTTGACACTTTAAAGGTTATGTTTTTTATGTATCTTACTGAGTATTGTTGGATCTTTGATAACATCACACTTTTCCTCACTAAGGCTGCAAAAAACACAATCATTTTTCGGCAGGAACTTCCTTGTTTGTACTGTCCCAGTGTCTCAAAGTCCAATTTGATGGCTTTAAATGTCTTGTTTTGTCAGTCAAAAACACCAAAAATATATATATATTAATTATTATATATAATATTATAATATTTTATATTCAACAAATAAAAGGCGTCACTACTCAAATCTGTTCAACATAAGTTGATAGTGTCATAAAAGTCAATTGAATTAATAGAATGACAAATATACATAGACAGAAATGTATAAATACATAACACGCACGCACACACACATACATTCTTACCTAGATACTTACATACATACATTCTTACATGGTTTCTTACATACATACATACATTCTTACATACATACTTACATACATAGGTACATATATACATACGTCATACATACTGACAGTGAGTGTGCTGTGTCATTTTTAAACCACACTTAATATGAAATAAAATTCCTAAACTGAGAATGAGAACAGGCAGGTGGGAGACATGTCAGCAATCGAGGCAGGCCTGATGAGTCATCGCCCACATCAACAATAGTCTGAAGAAATGACTAAAATCACAGTCTAGATCTCCAAGTGAACTGAAACCTCTGTCAGATAAACAAGCTTAAAGTAAAGTAATGTCACAAGGACGAAATAAAGGACAAGCCTACACACCTGTGTACACATTTTTAACAGTAATGTTCCCAGTGTATAACACTAAATACTACAGGCATTGTTGTGTTATCTGGTTTGACCTGTAATACTTATATACAAACCGGTAACTCCACACCCCAGTTGAATACTGTGCAACTCTCAGTGTTTGTCAGTAAAAAGCTTTCTCTGTCACTCTCACACTATTAATCTACAGCTGGGTTTGATCAGCAGTCCGCCTTTGCACTGAGGTATTTTGCATGTTATATGTTTGTAATAAACTTGTTTCTCCATTGCTCAAACACACAGCAGCTCTGGGCGTGCGTGCATGATATTGTGCAATGGGTTTGGATTGGACTCTTAAAGCTGTGTCCTGTTTTTTCTGATTTCCTCCCTCTTTTTTTTTTTACTTTCAAGTAGAATTCCTTAGAAATAAACAGTGTCTGGCAGATAAAGCTGCAGTTGATGGATGATTTCTGTTGCTTATTAAGGCCACATTCACAGTCAGGGGAAAATCTTCCTGCAGCAGCACTTAAGCTTGTGGGATTTTTGTTTCTTTATCTTTATTTGCCTTTATCTTTATTTGCCCTGCCAAGGCTAACAGTAATCACTCGGTCCCTTTCGTTTTCATGTCCACTGTGTTATTTACCTCTTTGAGTGATGCTGTGAGAAGCTTGAACACGTAGTTTGGGAAACCTCTGCTCCTCAGTGAAGCAAATATTACGATGCAATGACTTGTGGCGCACATTAAACTGCGAAATGTACGTTATATCGGTGCGTATGCTTCATTTCGGATGGTTAATAAGTTACTGATAAACGCGTCAACAGTGAACTCCCAGTCGTTGAACCAGCCGTCTGAAACTGGACAAAGAAAAGGAGAAAAGTAAATAAAACTAAGTTTGTTTTTACGCTCGGCTGTCAGTGTTGTGAATGACTCTTTTGTGAGAAAAAATGTATGCGGATACTTAAGACGTTACCCATGACAATGTTCTTTAAGAAGATAGTAAAATATAGTAATAGTGCACCTGCTCTTAACACCAGCTTTTTGAATTTTTAAGATATTTAAAAGACATTTCTTCAGCAGTATAAGGTTGTTGTTTACCTTTTGTCTTCACGCAGTCATACAGGTGGGGGAAGGAAGGAAGCGGGAAGAAGTTACAAAAGAAAAATGTCCCTCAGTTTTCCGTGAGCGTTTCGCCTGCTGAGCTGTTGTTAGTGTTTTTTTCAAGTCATTCACACTAACGAGACGTCGGGCTGCTGCTACACCCAGCAGACACTCCCAGCGCCCGCCTCACTGACACGCTGCTGGGGAGGCAAGTTACACAGCGAGACACCACTGCACAGGAAGTGGCGTGTGTTTACTTCACAATAAAAGCGAGTTTGTCATAAACTTAAAGGAGCCTTATTATGCTAACTTCCAGATTTAGATTTGTACTTTGTGCCTCTACTGTGACATGTTTACATACTCATACTGCCTGTGCTGCAGCACCTGTTTTCTTAAACCCGATTGGTTATGGTTGTAGCTCAGTGGTTAGTGCGCTGATCTTCGGATCACGGGGGCACTGGTTCGAATCGAGTCAACATTCCGCTATGTCCTTGGACAAGACACTTCACCCCAAATTGTTCCTGTGGGGATTGCCCACAGTATTGAATGTATGTTAGTCGCTTTGGATAAAAGCGTCTAACAAGTGACATGTAATGTAATGTTGGCCGGCCCGCTCTGTTGTGATTGGTCAACAGCTTACCGCCCCTTAGCCTATCACGTACAATGAGTTGGAGCGCTAACCAACAGAAGCGGGAGTTGCACATGTCGCTATGTAACAAAAGTAAGCAAAGGAGTCCAATGGAGGGCTTTCGGGCAGGGGGTGAGAAACTCCCTCTGGAGGGAACTTTCGGATTTTAGCCTTTGCAGACCATTTACATGCACAAAAAACCTATTACACACTACAGGAAAGGGGATATCCCAAAAAGCACGACAGGGCCTCTTTAAAATGACCAAGACCATTTGTATTATGGCAAATATATAAATACAGCGGACTATAGGCTAATTCACCAATGTGCTAGAAATTCACCTAACAGACATAATGTTAAATGAAAATCAATGTCCACTTTACAGGGCAATCTGTTCATTCCTATACGTGCAAAGATTATTAAATATAAGCAGTGTGTGACTGATCAGGTAATATGAACAAAGACAATTATTAAATAAGAAATGTGTTTTCTGTATCAATTATGATTTAGTGATTTTAGATATTGACGCTGATGTTTTTGAACATTTCAAAGAAGTGTTTATTACTGGGGATATAAGGCTAGATTAAATTGCTTAGTATTTTTCAGTGTATACCTAAATAAATGGAACAGGCATTACATTTAAGAAATCTGGGAGGACTATGACTAAAATAGATTTTTATGGCAACCAATAATCTCTTTGTAAAACAAGACATGTCTGTAATGCTTAGTTAGAGTGACTCACCATGATTTTAAATGTAGGTTGATTTTTTTTATTTGGAGAGTTGTGGCTCTTTTATTTTTTAAGATCGGACCGGAAGTGCTCTGCAACTTCATTGTGGCTTGATATTAGTAAACTGTTGAATAGACAGGATTAACAGGTTCTAACTGAGACAAGAAGCTACTTTTCAAAATGTTAAAAGGAGTTGGATTAATGCAGCTCTCCATGCTCAATGGAGAGTGCTGGGGGAGGCTTCCAGGGGCATTTTAACAGCAGGAAGTGCCCATCAGCACTCACTAAGTACACCTTCATTTGCATAACACCTGGGCCTTTACAGTGTATCATTTGCGTTTCCTAGGCTTTATGGAAACGTCACAAGCAAGTGAAATAATCTCTGCCATGAAGCAAATTTGAGAAATAAAACCTGGATTTTTTTCATCTGAATGTGGATTGTGTTAAGGGTAAATGTGAGTGTTAGTTGGGTTGTCTAGAATTGTCTTTCAAATCATTCAACATTAGGATAAGATGGTATTTTTTTAGCACCTCAACCAGCTAAAGTATTAAAATGCTGCTTACATGTTAGTGCATAAGTGGTAATAATGCACCCCAACA